>CM020238.1:5743415-6306225 GCA_009819775.1 Phoenicopterus ruber ruber
CTCTCTTGATTTCTCTTTACCTGATGGTGGAGCAGCCACCTCCCAGGGGCAGATTTCTGCTTTATCGGTGGCTTCGAGCTCCCAAGGACAGACCTCTGCCTTCAGGCTCCCCACGCTCTGGGATTCCTTTGAAGGGGATCTGGGCAGCGCTGGGCTCCTGGCACAAGGTTGTTCTGGGGGCTGCTCCGTGCCCAGGCTCTCCCAGGGACAGACCTCCTCCGTTATGCTCTCTGCACTCTGGGATTTCTTGGACTCTGCTTTTGAGCACTCCAGGCTTTTCCTAATGAGCTTTGCAAAGATCCCGGTGTCCCTGCGCTCTGGCCGACGGCCACCCATCTCTGCCAGCTTTGCTTTGAGATCTTCAAGGCCTCCGGATCCTGGTTTGTTTTCCCCTTTGGAAGTCCCACGCGTGTCCTGACTCGGTCTCTCCTTCCCCGATGGAGCTGCAGCCTCTTCCCAAGGGCAGATTTCTGTTTTAGCAAGCGGCTCATCCTCCACTTCCCAAGGACAAATGTCGGCCTTTTTGCTATCGATGGTTCCTGCTTGCTTGGACGATGTTTTGGGCAGACCCGGGTGTTTTGCTGCGAGTCCCATGCCGGGCTGCTCCGCACCTTCCCCGGAGCAGGGGGATCCCCGCTGGCTGCTCCCCTTGTCTGCAGCCGGAGCCGTCTCTCCCGTGCCCCTCGGGGCCGCTCTCTGCAGGGGAATCCTGTTTTGCACTTGGGCGTTTTCACCATCATGTAATTTTCCTGCATCGGATAAGGCTGTTCCCCTTTCCCAAGGGCAAACTTCTGCATCACTGTCAGCTCCCGCCGCTTCCCAGGGACAAACCGAAGCCCGTGTGCTTGCCGGGCTGCTCAAGGTCGCTTCTGGCAGCTCAGAGCTTCTGGGAGCAGGTTTCGGCGAGGTCCCTCGCTGCTGGCACTGCCCCGGGGCCGGCCGCCCGCTAGCAGGATGCTCCCGCTCTCCTGCGCTCTCGGCAAACCCAGTGATTTTGGTCTGATGCTCTTGACCCACTTGGCCACCAGCCGCCTCCTCTCTCCTTCCCGCTGCTCTTGCTCCGGCTGAGCCCCCTCCGCGTCCCAGGGGCAGATTTCTGCTCTGATGGTCCTTTCCCCGTCCCTGGTCTCCCACGGGCAAACCTCGGCCCTCCTGCCCTCCGTGCTGCCCGCTTTCTCCAGAGCCGCTTTCGGCAGCTCTGGGGTTTTTGCTGGTGGTTTCTCCATGCCCGGCTCTTCCCCAGGGCGGTGGGGGTCCCCCTCGCTGCTGCCCTTCCCCAGGGCTCTGCCCGGCCTCCAGCACTCGCCCTCGCTCTCCTCCCAGGGGCAGATTTCTATTTTAATGCTGGAATCTGCCTGGGTTTCCCCAGGACAGACCTCTGCCTGCCTGCCTCTCGTGCTGCCAGCTTTCCCCGCTGCAGCCGGGGCCACCTCTGCACTCCGGCTCCTTGCGGGGACCATCTCGCTGCCCCGGTACCCGCCGGGACCGAGGGGCTCCGGCTGGCTGCTCCCCTTCTCCAGCGCCTTGGCTGGGGCTTCCCTGCCCGGCGGGACCCCGCTGTCCTCCTGGGAAGCAATTGCCTCCTGGCGCAGCAAGGCTCCTTTTCCTGCTGGGACACCTGGGGCTCCCCGGGAAGAAACCTCGGCCCCTGGCTTCTCGGCACCCACTTTCCGTACACCGGCGCTGGACAGGTGGGAGCTGCCTGCAGCGGGTTTTGCACGTGGCTGCTCCACCTCCGCGTGGTCCTGGGGGCGGATGGACCTGCTGCCCCCCTCGAGCCCTTCGCCTGGCCCGGCCCCCCCTTCCTTCGGCGCGATCAGCCTCGCAATGCCCGCGGGAGCATCCTTCCCCGGTTCCACCGCGGGACCCTCGGCCCCTTCCCAGGGATGTATCTGTGCTTTACCTCCGCCAGCTGCCATCGGGGTTTCGTGGGGACGTTCGGCTCCTTCTCGGTGGCCAACACTGGGCAGGACCTTGTGCACCCCCGAGGGTGGCCCTGGGACCCTGCCAGCATCCCCGTCCCCCCCAGGAGCACTGGGCTGCTCTGCCAGGTTCTCACCGTCACCTGTCCCCGGGGCCGGGCTGTCCCGCTGTCCTTCTGCCCCGCCGTCCCCCCAGCCTGCGCCTTCCCAGGCGGTGCCGGCGCTGTTGTTGTGCTGGGGGGGGACCATCTCCCCCTGCCGCGGGCGGGCGGTGGGCTCGCTGCCGGGCCTCTGCCTGCTCCACGCAGGGCTTTTGGCAGCGGGGTCTCGGCCGATCCCCCCGAGGGACACGGCCGATGTCTCCGCCAGGCTGGGCCTCTCCCTCCTGCTGCCCCCCTCCCGCTCGTGTCCCCTCTTCCTTAGGCTGCCCTCGCCCTCCCTCTTCCCCTTCAGCAGGCTTTTCCCCCTGGAGCGGTTGAAGGCTTTGATGGCGAGTCCCAGGCCCCGGAGGGAGGTCTTCTGGGAGGATGGCTTCTGGCTTGAGGGGCGGCTGCTGCGTCACCGGGGGTCCCCGAGGCTGCTGCTTCGGTGGCTTTTTGCTTCCAGCTCAGGGTCTCCTCCTGGACCAGCTCCCAGGGGCAGACCTGCGCCGGGATGGAGGCTGCGGTCAGCAGCCTGCCCTTCCCCGCCGGCGGGGACGTGCACCCCGGATCTTCCGCCGCCGTCCCCTCTGGTGTCCCCGTGGGCTCTCCTGCCTGTGCCGGGGGGTCTGCGGGCGGCTCCGTTGGCTCCGGGGTTGTCCCCGGCCGGCGCGGCGCGTTGCACCAGGCTCTGGTAGCGGACGGGGGGCGGTGGCGGGGTCCTCCTCACCCCCACCCGCACCCGCCCCGGGAGGTGGGAGCTGTCGACACTGATGCTCTTGATGGGCGCGTAGGTGACGTGTTTCTGCACCTTGCCGTCGCCCAGGGGGGACGTGTCCTCCTGCGGGCACCCCTTGGCATGGCCGGAGCCAGCTGGGGAAGGGCGTCAGCTGCACCGGGGCTTTGGGGCTTCCCAGCTTCCTTGGGGGGTCCCTGGCCGTGGGGCGCCCGAGGACGGGATGGATGGGTGCCGGCTGGCGTGCCACTGCTCCCGTGCAGCTCGGCTGGCGGCGAGCAGGGCCTCCTCCCGCGCACCGGCGACGACGCTGAGCGACTTCTGCAAGGGGGCTGCGCGGGGCGAGGGGGGCTGCCCGTGCCCCGCCAGGTTGTGGGCACTGGCCGACTTGCACATCAGCGGGGCGGCGTCGAGGGACTCGCTGTCAGATGGCTCCGAGGCCGTTGCCGCCGTCGTCTTCCTCCCCGGCACAGGCTCCCCGGGGGGGCCGGGGGTGGATGAGCCACCCCGGGGCTCCCGCACGGGACCCTCGGTGCTGCGGGACTTGCGCAGGGCTGCGGCGCGGCGCCAGGACCCCTCATCCCGCATCCGCAGGCTGGTGCCGCCGGCGTCGGGGAGCCGCTTGGCCGAGGAGCCGCGATGCGCCAGGGCGCCCACCCGCTCCCCCGCGCCGCTCCGGCGCGCCACGGCCTCGGGCAGCTTGGCGACGCGGCGCGCGATGGAGCGGCCCAGGCCGCGGCGGGGGCTGCGCTTCTTGGGGAGGTGGGGGTTGTCGGCTGCCATCCTCCGCGTCTGGTGCACCTCCAGCCGCGTGTAAAGCTTCTTCAGCTCCTCCTGCGCGCCGCGGGCGGGGGGGACGCGGCAGAGAGGGGAGAGAGGAGAGCGCGTACAGTTGGGCTGCGGCTGGGACGACCCCGCAAAGCCCCGGCTTGGCCCCAAGGGCCAGGCTGTCCCCACGTCCCCAAGCCCCCGCCCTGCCCGTCCCTCCCACCCAGGGGACGCAGCAGGTTGCCCCACCCGTGGCCGGTGGCGGTTCACACCTGCACCCCCTCCTCCCCCCCCTCGGCTTTGCATCAGGAGAAAGATTGCAAAAGGCAACTCTTACTCTGCGCGGGCTGCATAGCTAGCGTCAAAAGAAGGTCCTGAGTGTGCCACCCACCCGAATGTCATCGGGTCGAGGACTGTGCTCGCTCCCGGCGGACGCGATGCTGCGTTCCAGGCAGGAGCCGGCGGCCCCGCATGTTCCAGCTCGTCCTCGTAGAACCTCGGCTGCGATCTCCTCACCGCAGCGGCGAGCCGGCGTGCAGGAACTTGGGGGCGGCGAAGGGGCGAGCTCGCTCAGGGGACCCCGACACGCTGGGGAAACCCAGCCCTGTCTCCCGCGTCCACCGCCGAGGGAGGAAGCCGACTTGGGAAGGCGTTTACCTTCGGGAATGAAGAGCAGGGCCAGGTCATGGTGACGGTGCCGTGGGTGTGAGCGAAGAAGGAGGAGCAGGGTCCCGTCGGGGTGCAGCGGAGGGACCATGACGAACCTGGAATTGGGTGAGGAGGGCAGTGCCAGGCCCCGCGAGGCGCCCACACCGCCCTCCCACCTCCGACCCTGCAGCCTCCACCCTGCCCGGGGACCCACGCAGGGACCCGCTGGCTTTCAGGGATTTGCCGCTGGTTCCTCCACATCACCGGGGGTCAGGAATTTCGGTTGCCAGCCCCCGTTGCGGCCCCCGCGCCCTACCTGACCACGTGGAAGGCGGCCCGAGACCATGAGCTCGTGTGCAGCGCGATGCACATGTAGCGGGGCTCGTGGAAGGCGGAGGCACCGGCGCGCGTGGCGTAAGCACAGGAAGAGCCCCCACGCAGGAACAGCATTTCGGCTGCGGGGAGAGGCGGGGGAGCGATGCTGAGCATCCAGCCCCATCGCCCTGCTGCCGTACGGCACGTTTCCTGGGTGGCACCGATGGGTGCTGAGCTGCGGGGTGGGTGCTGCTGCCCGCCGGGACCTCCCTGCCTCGGGGAACATCCAGCCCCGCACGTTCACCCCGCTGCGTGGCACATGCCGCGGTCGGAGCCGGGTCCGGTGCAGAGCATCCTCTGGCCCAGCCTGCCCGAAGGCCACCGAGACTCACCGCCTGCACCGGGTGATTCACCCTGCGCCAGGACGAGTCCTGGGGATGCTCAGAGGAGAGGGGGGGAGGCAGCTCGGGCACCTCGGCCCTGCTTTCAGGCTCCAGGCAGGTTAAATGGACAAGGAAAGGAAAACCCCACGTGCTGCATTTACGGGATGGGGTCCTGGGGCTGCGGGGACCCCCCGGGACGCCGCGGGGGCTGGTCTCACCGATCACCATCATGTAGTCCCAGCGGTCGTGGCCGCAGATGTAGAAGTGGAGCCCGCGGGCGGTCTGGGTGCGGATCACCAACGGGATGTTCTTGTCGACGTTCTCCAGCATCCCGATGGTCCAGGCCCCAGGAACCACAGCACCAGGAGCAGGATCAGCCCCAGCATCTTCAGCACCCGCCCGCTCGACACGTAGGGCACCCGCTGGGCCGTGCGGGACAGGAACACCTTCAGCACCCTGCGAGGCGCGGAGGGTGAGCCCCCAGCCCGTCCCCGCCGCGGGGGTCCCGCATCCAGCCCCCCCTCCCTACCTGTACAGCTTGAGGGTGATGGTGCCGTAGACGATGGCGAAGCCGAGCATGCGCACCCAGCGCAGGACGAGGCAGCGGAAGATGCTCGGCTTGAAGTACAGGATGAATACCTGGGGCGGCGGGAGAGAGGGGTCAGCGGGCGGCACGGGGCCGGATCCCACCTGCCGGGGGGTGGCAAACGCCGGAGACTCGGAAACCACCCTTTCGGGCCAGCCCCGCCGCCTCCCTTCCCCTTTGGCTCTACGGCGTCCACCACAGCTCTTGTGGGAGGGAGAGGGGATTTGGGCAGGGATTAATTCCCAGGGCCAGCGGGAGAAAAGGGATTTGGTTTCCCGAGAAGGTTTATACCGCAGCCGCCGGGGGCCGTGCCAGCAAAATTAACAATTAGGTGGAGTCGTGCCAGTGCCCTGCTCGGGGCCAGTTCGATGCCCTCGCCCGAGGGGCAGCCGGCCAGGCTGCAAACACTCTTAAACCCCAGCCCCGAGGTTCTCACCCCCGGGGCCAGCTGGATACTCACGGGGAAGTAGAGGAGGAGGGACCCGAAGAGGATCGTCTCCAGGAGGACGATTCCCGACGCCCGGATTCTCTGCAGGGACAGAGGCATGAGGGCGCAGCCGGGCCTCATGGGTGCGCGGAGGGGATGGAGCCAGGGCGGGGAGATCCCCCCCAAGCATGGCAGGGTGTTTTGGGGTCGTGACACCCCTCCCAAGAGCCCCCCAAGGCTGTGGCATCGGGGTGGGAGGGGAGCAGGGCGGGGGGTGACGGGCGGAGGGGGAGGACCTGGGGACGCCTTGCCTTGCTCCATCGGAAGTGGTAGGAGACGAGCATGCTGAGGAAGACGGCCAGCATGCAGCAGGCCTGGCAGGAGAGGACGGCCGCCCGCAGCGCCCAGTCCTCCCGGATCACGCAGGGCGCGTCGTCCTCGCAGGTGGCGCATCCTTGGCGGCAGGGCCGGCACGCCAGCCGGGACCCCCCGTCCGCCCCCGCCGCGCTCCCCGCTGCCGGGGACAGAGCGACGGCCAGGTGAGGCCACCGCATCGTGGATGCGGCGCTTTCCTTGCCAGGGCACGTGCTCGGGCTTCCCAAAGCCCCCAGCCCCGGACCCCACTGCTGTAGCCACGTGCCACAGGGTGAAATGGGGAGCCCGGGGCCAGGCACGGCACCCACCTGCCTGGGCACCGCTGGCCGCTCCGCGGCCCCGTAAAAGCCCGGCTTGCACCGGCACAGGTACCTCCCGAGGACGAAGCCGCGGCTTTCCTGGGGGACACACTGAAGGAGACAGGCTGAGATGCACGAAGTGCGAGGGCTCGTCCCGCACCCCTATGCTCCCCCCGGCCCCGCATCCCCCCCTGCACCAGGGGCTCCAGCAGCCCCCGGCTCGCGCGTACCCGACCCCACGCCGTCCTCCCCGCGCCCAGGAGAAATCAGTGGTTAAACATTTAAGAATTAAAAGCCAAAGCTTGGCCCCCAAATCCCTCCCTAAAACCTAAATGGACACCTAATGCAGCAGAGCGCACTAATCCCGCCCGGCCGTGACGGCAGCGGCAGGCAGGGCACCGCTGCCCTAATCCCCCACGGCCGGATCCTGCCCCGAACGGGCCGGGCTGGCAGCTTTTCTGGGTATTGTTGTTTTCTGGAGAGATGCCCGGCGGCAGAGCCGTCCCTCCGGAGGGCATCGCCCACGGGGCGCTGCCGGGAAAGAGAAGCTGGCGACGCCTTTCCCACTTGGGAACGGCTTTTTGCCTTCGGGGTGGGACCCCGATCTGCACCAACCCGGGGGGCTGCGGGATTTGCCCCAGCCGGGGATGCTGCCGGTTGTGCCGAGCCCTGAAACACGCTTGGGCGTCACCGGCTCGCCCTGGTGGGCACCGCCGGAGGGGATCGGGGGCTGCTGGTCGGGGTGCTTCACCCGCCGGCTGCCGGCCCCCGGAGCCCGGCCGTCCCTGCGGTGCCCGGGCAGGGAGCCAGGTCACACGCTGCCGCTGGCAGCGAGGAAGGGATTTGCACAATAAACCCCTCGGCTGCGGCGCTGAGAGCAGCTGAACGAAGCAGATGGATCGGCCGGGAGAGGATAAAGCTCAGCCCGGAGGGAGGGACATGCGACAGGGACAGCCCGGCCGGGGGACGGGGACGGTTTGGCACGGGGGAGCCCCAGCCCTGCCGGGCGAGGGGATGGGGTGCAGGGTGCAGGGTGCCGGTGGCCGATACCTGGGTGCTGTTGAGGTCGCAGCGGTGCGTGCCTGCGAACCAGCCGGCCCGCTGGCACACTGGTCGATGGCCACGTCCCGCAGCTCGACGTCCACCCGCACGACGCCCCTGCGCAGAGGGACGGGGTCAGCCCGGGGGCCGCGCGGGGCCTCCCCATGCCCCCCTGTGCCCCCCACCCAGCGTGGCCGTGCCCCACCGCTGCCCATGGGGGCGGCTGGTGCCAGGGCACGGACCAGCGGCAGTGCGAGGTGTCAGCAACGTCCCCGGACCCCCCGGCCAGGGAGTCCCCCTCGGAGCCGTGTCTGGGGAGGCTGGGGCAGGGGCAGGGGCAGGGGCAGGGGTAGGGGCAGGGGCAGCAGCTCCTGGGTGTGAATTCTGCCTCTCGAGAGGGCTTTAGTGCAACCGATTGGGAAACAGGAGCTGCCGGGGTGGCCGCTGGTGCCACCCCTCGCCCTGCGGGACCGACCCTCTTCCCTGGGTGCTCCGAGGGGGACGGGGCTTCCCCCTTGGAAATGGGGCCGTTTCCCCTCTCTGAGCCTAAACCCGGCCGTCCCTTCCCTCCCCAGCGCCTCTCACCATGGCTCCTGGCGCGGGGGTGCTGGGGTGCAGGAGGGACCCCGCCCGGGGACACCCCCAGGTCCCGGAGGGGCCCAGCCGGCTCACCCCCCCGGTGCAGCTCTGGCAGGGGGCTCTGGCGGCGGCAGCCCAAGGTGGGCACTGCGGGGACGACCGAGGGGGACGGGGGACGGCTCCGTGCCTGTGGACGTGCAAATACCCGCACGCACACACGTGCACGCGCACACTCACGCACGGGGACGCAGGCGGGTGCTGGCTCGCTGCCGGGGGGGCTGGCACACACCTTGCAACTCCGCCTGCACCCGGGGGTGCCGCCTCCGGCTGCACCTCGCAGCACACACATGGGCACCCCCCAACCCCCTTACACCCCCCACCCCTCCGGGTACCACTTACTTGAACTCAGGCTGAGGTCCGGCTTGAGCCCATAGAAAGCGGAGGAGAGCGTGACCCCAGGCGGCAGGAACCGGCCGTCCCGGCACTCGAGGAACGGCGGGACCACCGCACGTGGCCTGGTCCCCCACGTAGCTGTCCCCTCGCTGCCATTTGGGGTCTCCATGCTGCGCAGGTCGTTGCTGAGCACGCGCTTGCGGAGAAGGGGGGTCCGCTGGGCCTTGAGGGCGTTGAACCACTCGTTGTCCCAGCTGAGGTTGCCGAGGCTGGGGGCGGCGGCGGAGACGTCCTGCAGCAGGATCTCGCCATCCCCTTGGTGGCCTGCAGCATCAGCCGGGGCTTGGCGGCCAGCGGTGGGCGTCGAGGCGAGCACCGCCCGGCGCACCCACGGGTGCCCCTCCGCCAGGCTGCGGACCAGCGCCTGGTACCACTCCACGTCCTCGGCCACGCTGGCCTCGCGGATGTCGTTGGTCTGGAAGAGCATGTTGAGGAAGTTGGCGGCGTGGGCCAGCGCCTCGGGGGCGGCACGCAGGGCGGCACGCAGCGCCGGGGGGGGCCGGGGCCCGGGCCCCCGCCGGGACGCCCCGGCTGCAGTTGGCCCGGGCCAGCCGCCGCGCATCGCCCGTCTGCAGGAAAGCCAGTGCCGCCGCTGAGCCCTCGGGGTCCCCCGACGCTCCCGGCTCTGGCGTGGGTGCCCAGGAGGAACGGGGCCAGGGACCATCCTGCCGGCTGGGGGGGCCTCTCCTGTGGGTGCTGGCCCCCCACGAGGACGGTGCCATGGACCAGGCCGCGTGCAAGCACCAGAGCAAGCCACCGCCACGGCCCCATGGCCGGGGCTCAGCGGAGCCCCCCGGCCCCCTGCGCCCGCCCCCCGGCCCGGGGGGGCATGGTGGGCACGGTGCCCGAGCCGGCCGGGAGCCTGCTCTGCTCCGCGGGGCCGGGCTCGCGCTCTGCCGCCTGTTTTCCTCCCTCGGCGATGCCGGAGCAGACGTCACCAGCTCCAAAACATGTTCATCTGCTGGTGCTGCCCGCCTGGAGCCCCCCCGCCCGCCCCCCCGCTCCCGCTCGGGCAGGCGGCGCTGCCGGGGAGCCCCCCGCCCTGAGCCCCGTGGGAACCCCCGCACCTCATCCCCCTCGGGCTGGCCATGATGCAAGCGCATCCTGATGGGAAGCCATGGCAACGGGGCCGGGAATTTTCCTCCCGGCATCCCTCTCCCCGGCCCCCTCGGCAGCCGGGGGGAGAAGGTCACCCGCTGGTTCCCCATATGGTCCCGGGCTTCAGTCCCACAGTGCCCGGCCCCCCTGGCCATGGGCTGGAAATGGGGGGCTGGGACACACGTGGGTGTCCCCGTGGGGCTGAGGGTGGCGAGTGCAGTATGGGGGCATGAGCATGGTCCCCACAGCAGGGCCTGATGACCCCCCCAAAGCTGGGGATGACCTCCTGGGTCCCAGCAGCACTGCCCTGCTTGCAGAGGGGAAACTGAGGCACGGGAGGCTGCTCACCCCCCCCGCCTGAAGCAGCGGTGACTTCTCCCCGCTCCAGCCTCTAGGCAGGCGTGGGGAGAGCCGGTCCCCATCCCCTCTGCTCCAGTGGGGCTTGCTGCCTGCAAGAGCCGTGCAGAGCCGTGCAGGGCTCGCAATACGAACCTGCCGGGCGCCCGTGCCTCAGTTTCCCCTACCACACTGTGCTGTCCCGGAGGGGAGAGTCCCCTGGGCCCTGCCTCGGCCCCTCTCCAGCTCCCCGCCGCCACGCTGCCCTACAGGCCCCACCAGCCGCGTCCCCCCGCTCCCGCCCACGCCGGGCCGCCCGTGCCGGGGGCTCGGAGGGGGTCCCCGCGGCCGCGCTCCGCGGGGCGGAGGGGGCCGAGGGGGCGTGGCCTCCGCGCGGGGCGGGGTTACAGCCAGCCGGGAGGCGTGGCTAGAGCCAAGGGTGGCCGGGACCGGCGGCGAAGTGGGGGGGCGTGGCCGCGCGCGCCGTCGCCGCGGAGGAGGGAGGGAGCCGTGGCGGCGGCGGCGGCCGTGTGAGGCGGCGGCGGCGGCGGCCCGGCCCGGTCCCGGCGAGCCATGCGGCGGCCGTAGCCATGCAGCGCGCCGAGCTGCGCGAGGGGGAGGCGGCGGCGGCCGCCGCGGCCTCCTACCGGGTGCTCAGCCGCCTGCTGGGCTACGGGGCCGGGCCGGAGGCGGGCGCGGCGGGCGGCGCCGTTACCGGCGCGGCGGGCGCGGGGCCGTTGGGCCCCGGCGGCGGGCGGCTGCCGGCGGCGGCGTTGCCGGGCGGCGGGGCGCTGCGGGGCCCGCGCCCGCCGCCGCAGCTGATGGGTTCCGCAACGCGGCGGAGGGGCGGCCCGGCGAGGAGGGCGGCCCGGCGGCGGGAGGCGGCGGGGGCCCGGCGGGCGGCGGCGAGCTGCTCTGCCCGGCACCGCTGCACCCTGGAGCCCAAGGCGGCGGCGAGGTGGGGGGCCGCGCCGCCGGGCGGGCTGGAGCTGCAGCTGGCGGCGCTGGGGCTGCGGCCGCCCGGGCTGGGCGCGAAGGGGCCGGCGGGCTGCTGCCCCTGCCCCTGCCTCGGCCCGCCGCCGCCCGCCGCCCCGCCGAGGAGACCAGCGACGCGCTCCTGGTGCTGGAGGCGCTGGAGCCCGACGAGGCCGGGAGCTGCTCCGAGGAGGAGCCGGGTTCCCCCGGCCGCGGAGCCGCCCGCGCCGCCGGGAGAGGAGCCACCGGCCCCGCGCCGCCGCCCGCCGCCCCCGGGGAGCCGGCCCCGGCGCCAGGAAGGGCTCGCTGAAGATCCGCCTCAGCCGCCTCTTCCGCACCAAGAGCTGCAGCGGCGGCTCGGCCACCGGGGACGCCGCCGCCGCCGAGGGCCGGCGCAGCGGGGAGCTGCCCGCCTCGGCCGGCAGCCTGACCGACGTCTGCGGGGCCCGCGGCCGAGAGCAGGAGGCGGGCAGGTACGGGGGGGTCCCCGGTCCCGGGGGCTGAGCGGGGGGGGGGGCTGCCCCCCGGCCTGGGGTGTGCGGGGGCGGGGGGGGGTCGGTGGTTTTGGGTGGCAGGACGGGGGCTGCGGGGAGCAGCCGCCTGCGTCGGTGGCCGCCGGGAGACCTTGGGGTTGGTGCCAGGCACGGTGGGAGGCGGGCGTGCAGCGGCGTGGCCCCACGGTGCCCGGGAGAAGGGGTGCCCGCGCCGTGACGCCTTGCCGGAGGTGGAGGGTGGCTGCGAGGTGCGGGTGCCATCCCGCAGACGGGCAGCGTGGCCGTCCCTCGGCTCCGAGCTGGGCCCAGGCCTCTTCTGAGCAGCTGCTGAGGCCTCGTCTTTCACACGGGGACGGTGAGCGCGGCTGGAGCCCCGGAGAGGGCGCGGAGGAGCAACACGCTGCGCTGGGCCCTGCATCCGCAAAGGGGATGGCGGAAAAACGTCCGGGAGCAGGACTGGCGAGGCGGCGGGGGCTCGGAGGAGCCGCTGGAGCCCCGGGACGCTGCGCTGGAGCCGCGGGACGCTGCAGGCGCCGGCCGAGCGAGGAAGTGGTGTGCCCCGGGAGTGGCCTCTGGTGACACTGCGCCGAGTCCCGAGGGGCTGGCGTTTCCTCTCGCCCTCCCGCCTCTTGCAGAATGATTTCCTGAGGCTCGCGAGCGTCGCGGTTGGGCTCCGGCCTCGTGGTGGTGGGTGCTGCCGGCTCTGCTCTCCGGTGCTCCGCGCGGGACGTGGCCCGAGGAGGTGTTGGCAGCCAGAGGTTGGCTGGGTTGTGCGTTCGGCTGGAGGGACGAATCCTGGGGACCTGTTGGTGTGGGACCCCGTGCACCCCCTGTTCCTCAGCCCCGCTCCGGCGGCTCCCGCACTCCTCGGCTGCTCGCCCTGCTCCAGCCTCGTGTTCCAGCGAGGACACGAGCTGCTTGATACCAGCCGGGAGGGTAAAGGGCTGGTGTGTACCCGCTGCCCAGGCTCCGGTCGGGGTGGGCCTCCTGTGCTCCAGAAACCACTTTTTGTGGCATTTCCAGCAGCAGAACTGCAATTCCTCGTGGAGGAGGCAGGGAGAGCCTGCCTGAGGTGTGTGCAGCCGGCCCGGGAGCAGCTTTAAATAATTGAATGGACTCCGAGTATTACAGCACAGCCCTCTCCCCGCGGGGTAATTAACCTCTTGTAAGGCTTTCGGGGTGTGTTGCCTCCTCGGTGCAGCTGGAGACCTGTTGATGAGCGAGCAGGAAACTCTGCAGGCTTGCTCTGAAGATGCTGACCATGGGTGAGGTGTGACCCCAGCCCTGGCTTGTGGTGACTGGGCACTTTGGCAGCCCAAAAGGCAGCGAAGCCGTAGCGGAGGCCAAAATTACCTCCCCTTTGAAGCAGGGGATGGCTTCTGAGATGGGGCAGCCTCAGCTCCCGTGTCAGCCCCCAGCCCTGCCGCTGTTTGAGTCCTCCCTGGAGCTCGTGTGCCCGCGAGCAGCCTCGCTTTTGCGTGTGGGGTGGTGAAGCAGTTTTCTACAGTGGTTTCGTTCCCCACAAATGACTCAATGGGCCTCAAACGGTAGCGAGCCGAGTTGCCTGTAATGACATAATGTTTTGCTAATGGGCTTGTGGTTTATTCCGTCCTTGCGCTTGATGAGAGCGAGGAGTGCTCCGGACCTCCCAGCGCTGGGATTAGGCGGTGGAGAGTTGGCAGTCGTGTCTTAGCAGGTTGGGAGCCGAGAAGTGCCGTATCGCTGCCCGGGTCTTCCCTCTGGTCAGGGAGTTTAATGGTCACTCCTCGTGCTCCGGCCTCGCGATTCTGCCGCTAATTAGGTGATATTTTAACAGAGGTTACTTCAAGGTGCCTGATGCAGCAACTCCTGTGGTTCAGGGCCGACTTTGCTGCTTCCAGTTCCAGGAGTCCCCTCCTGCTGACGAGGGCTGGGTGATTTGAACGATGCTTTTGCTCCCGTGGAGAGCTCCCGTGCGGGTGGGATGCGGGATGTGGGCCGGTGTGCTCGGTGCTGGTGTCTCTCGCGGGGGGCTGCGCGTTGAGGGGACGGTCCCTGCTGGCCCCGCTCGCGTCAGCGAGGACGAGGGGTTCGGGGCTGGCATGCCTGCACTCTCAGGAGCAGGTGGGACGCAGTTTAGCTAAGCTGGGCTTGCTGGGAAGTGAATGTTTGGCCTCAGCAGATGCTGCTTTTCTTTCCTCTGCTCCCGGTTGCCCTGGGCCCTCAGTTTGGAGATGTGTAGTGCAGCGGCTCGATTTTCTGCCTTTGCTAGACTTAATGCCACGCTGGCGAATGCTGTCTGCTACTTTGCACCCGTCTTCCTTGGTTGACTGGGGAGGGACGGGACACGACCTGTCCTTCGTTCTGCGAAGAGCTGGAGGTTGTTGCCTCCCCATTAATGTAGGATGGACCTGGCGTTCACCGTGAGGCGCTGCTGCGGTCGCTCGTGGCTGACGAGGTGGGCTCGGAGCAGCTTTTGGGTTAATTCATGGCTCTGCTCGCTGTCGGGCGCTTGGTCCTGACTCGCAAGTCTCTCTGCGGGCTGGTGGTGAAGGGTGCTCCCTTGGTCTGCGGTGGGTGTTACCTAGTCTGGCTCTTTTTTTTTTTTTTTTAAAAATATCCTCAAGAAGCAGAATTCCTGGAATTTGGAGTTGCTGCCCAAGCTTCCCATGGTGCTGCCGGTCCCGGAGGCAGCACGGTGCAGCTTTGCCTCCCGCCTGCAGCAGCAGTTAGGAAGGAAACCAGCCCCATTATCTAAAATCAATAGTTGGGCTCTGCTGAGCTGCAAGAGGCTGAGCGACTAAATGTGGAGATACCAACGTGCAACTCTTCACCCAGGGCCTGGGTATCGATCTTCAAAGGTTGTATCCGTGAAACTGCTCTTTTTGGAAGGAATTTGTGCTGCAGAGGTAATCGGAGGGAAGGGGACGGGGTCAGGCACCGGTTCTGCGGATGGATGGGTGCGGGCATACCTGAGCTGTGGCCGGCGGCTGCTGCGGGTCGCTTGCCAGGTCGGCACCCAAGCCGTGTAAGTGTTAGCTGTATTGATGACCTGGGGTTTGTAACGCGTCTCGGAATTATTCCACGCGTGAAGCAGCATGGAGCCAGCCGGGGTGGCCGGGTAGGACTTGCCTTGGTGTTAACAGGACAGTGCTTTGGGACGAGTGAAGGCAGCACCGTGGGAAGTGCCATTGCAGAACTGGGGGTAACTGACCCTAAAAATCCTTATTTGCTGGAGCTTGAGGGATTTCCTGGTTTTGTGCGCGCAATCCATGCAGAATCTGTCCGCTTTGGCTTTCTCCAGCTCCGCAGGGCTGCGCTGATCCGATGCGGCAGCGTTCAGGTACCGCTCCCAAGTAATCACTTCTCCGTGGGTTTCGGCGTGGTTTGGAGACGGCTGCGGAACCTGAGGGCGGGAGGAGGAAGAAGTGTGGAAGCGGGTTGTTTTGGTGGGGACTGAGTTGGGAAGGGGGGTTCGGTCCCTGGAGTCGTTTCTTGCTCGCCCTGCTGCTGGTGTGAGCTTGCTGGAAATGAGAAATCTCAGGAGTCTGTCGATGGGTGTAAAATGTTGGCATAAAACGTAGCTGTTTTGGTAACAGCAAAATGCCACAATGCTCCTTTCCGTCTGGCTTAGTGGGTGGGAACAGAGCTGTTGCTGTATTATAAGGTTAGTTGATATTAGTCCAGAAGCGTGATTTTGTGTGTGCATGTGTGGCTGATAATTGGTGAATTGTTTTCCTTCAGGGAAAAAATCCAACCCTTAAATAGGTGCGAGAGGCTTCAAATGAAAACAATTCCAGACATTTTAATGGGTTTATATATCAGGATGATGAGTGTTCCTAGTATTTTATTTGCAAACTTGCAGTATTAAACACTTATTCACAGCTGCGTGATGCGGTGACGTTGCTGGAGCTGTTCAGACACAAACAGGAGCAGCGTTTGGTCTGCCCGTGGAAGGGCGAGGGTGCACCCATCTGCTCTGCGCTCCCGGGCTCTTCAGTGCCCGGAATGTGAGACCGGAGCTCGGGTTTCTTCTCCCTGTGGGGTGGTTGAGTTGCATCTGCTCGGTGCAATCCTTCCCGAGGGGCGGCAGGCCTTGCTCGGAGCTGGTTTTACCTGCGGCTTTGTCCAGGCTTTGCAGGAGGCTGCGAGCAGAGCTGGGGGCTGAGGGACAAGACAGGCCTAAGGTTCAGGGTCAGCCGCTCGCTGGGAGGAGGTTGGAGAGTGAGGAATGCCGAAGAGGAGCGTCAGCCCTGTAACAGCCTGCTCGCAGTGGAAGGGGGGAGTAGAGCAGGTCTCTGAGCTCCTGTACATCCTGGTGGTGCGGTCGCTTGCCTGGGTGCAACGGGACCAGTTTCTCTGGCCAGCACAGTGAAGTTGTGCTGTTTAACTTGGAGTAGCCTTGACCCAGGACAGACCTGCAGGCTGATACGGACTGCCCGACGCGGGGATGGGCGTTGCACGACGTACCGCGGATGCTGGAAAGACCTTTGGCAACGCCGCGGCACCGAGAGCTGCGCCTGTGCTCAGCTTTGTTCTTGTGCTCCCCTCTCAGGTGGGAGTGAGTTTCTGGCACCAGGGACGCGTTCTCTTCTCGCCTCAACCACGATCCAAGTCCTGGGGGTGCCATACTCTGTGCCTCAGTTTACCAGCGTTTTCCCTGCGTAGATCTGGATAAAGCCCTGTAGCATGGCCGTAGGGAAGGCGCTGGAAGGGGTGGCTTTGTGTGGGAGCACAGGGCTGGCTACGGCGTCGTTATAAAACTGCTGGTTTGGAAAGCAAGCTTCACGGGAATTGCTCGTGCTCCCGGGTCCTCATCAGAGGTGCGTTTTTAGCTGTTTCCATCCATCTTGACAGCTCCGGGTTTGGCGCCTACCCTTCACCTGCATTTTGAAACCCTTCGGGGAGATGGTGTCCTCCAAACAGCACGAGGGCATTCGATGCGCTCGCTGTAGGCGCAACCCCTAATTGCGCAGGGACCCAACCTGTTTGTCGAAGGCATTTGGCAATGCCTGATCCGGAGAAATAGCGTGACGTCTGTTGTGAAAGAGCTTCTTGGCTCCGGTTACCATACCTGCTTGGGGTTTTTCTTTCCAAAGACTTTTTAATTACCTAGTTAGAGATTTGCTTCGTAGCAGGACGGAGACCTAGCTTTACTGGTTGACTGCCCTACTTAAGCCAAAGCACTGCTCTAGGAGTCGAATAAACACGCAGCATTGAGCTGTCTCGAGCTTCTGTAAAGAATGGTGAAGGCTCTCCTGGTCTGCAAGATCAAATGTGTTTTCTTCTGTGGGGATGCCCTGAGTCTCCCCATCTCTACTAACGAGTTTTTCTTTTTCCCAACAGGAAACACAGACTGACGAGAACTCAAAGTGCCTTTTCCCCTTGTGTTCAGCCCCCTCTTCACAGGTAAGGATTTGAAAGATTTACAGTACGGCATTTCATGGTGCTAGGAAAAGAGCAGTGCGTGCTTAATGGGAGATGCCGAACGTGGCCTCCGCGTGCAAACCGGATCTCTGCGAAGAGCCCCTCTGTCCTGCTCGGCCTCAAACCCTGAACAAGAGGAGCTGTAACGAACGTGGCTGTTGCACGTCAGCGTTTTGCAATTCCTCCTGTTGAAACGCAAGCGTGAGTTGTGCTCTCGGAGGTGAAGGCCCTTCCTCCGCGCAGGGCTGTTTGCATCAAAGTCATCTGGAAAATCCCCTGTAGAGCATGGGCAGTTTGGTGCTCCCCTCCCTGGCTTGCAAGGGGAAGACCGAGCCCCGCTTCCCACCTGGGCCACACACCACCGTCAGCGGCTCTGCTGCGTGACGGCAATGGGAATTGAAACCTCTTTTGTGGAGCCCCACCTTCTTCTGCATGTTTCCCCCTCTCCTCGCGTCCTGCTCGTTTCTGACCTTCCCTTTTCTGCTGGGGGGGGAGTTGCCCGGTTTATAAGTGGCGCGAGGGGGAAGTCCTGCTCTGCGGGCGGCCGAAAGCTGTAGTACTGAAAAGCTCCAAGTCATGGTCATATGCTTCTGGTGGTGTGGGCCTGCAGTCAAAACAGTCCTTGCCACGGGGCTTAGGGCTTCCTTGGGAGAATCCCGGCTCAAGACTTGCGTGAGTAGGAATCTAAGGTCACGAGTGAGGATTTATCAGCTGCGTGGGGTTTTATGTGGCTTGTTATGAAGGTCAGATTCAAATAAATTCATGCTGAGGGTCTTTCTGCAGGGCAAAGGAATCAAAATATAAGTGCGATAGCTGTGCTGGGAAAAGCCGGTGGGTAGGGCTGAAAGCCTCCTCTTGCTGCTGGTGTAGGTGTTTGGTAGCAGAGAGCGGCTGGAGAGCTCGGCGCGGGAGCGGTTTGAGTTCCTGAGAAGGGCAGAGCCCTCGTTGGAGAGCCGCGGTGAAGCCTTGCTGAGAACTGGTTTAAATTTCAGAGAAGTGACCTTCAAGGCAGAGCATTCGTTTTTACTTGCCTGAAACTAGTAACTGGAAGCTTCCGATCTGCTCCTGTGGTTTCTTGTAGCTCATTCAGCTCTTGCTGAAGCGGAGTCACTTGGGGGTAATTCAGCTGTGGTGCTTCTCGTTCTCGGCTCCGTTCCTGCAGCCCTTCAGCCGGTGCCCTGGCAGCAGGGCAGCGCGCAGAGGACGCGCTCCTCGCGTGACGCGACTGCCTTCCTCTCGGTCGCGTGCGTTTGTTTAGCAAATCGAGGCTGGCGAAAGCAAAAGCTGCTTCTACCGCTTTGTCAGCTGTTGCTGGGGGAAGTTGTGAGCATGAAATCTAAGTCGGTGTGCTGGTGATGCGGGTACGTGGGTGCGCGTGCGGAGCTGCTTTTCTTCAAAAGGAACTAGAGGAGACGGAGTTGACAAGTTTTTGCTTTAAATTTGGGAGGTTGATTTGATAAATTGTTAGTTTATCCTATCAACTATTTTAAAAATGACTTATGTCAATTTTTGCTGGTCGTGGAATAGTGGCAGTGCCCTCCTTGCCTTTGCAGAAGACCATGGAAGCGTCCCCAAAGTGAATAGCTGGATTTTAATTGCTTTGGTTTGTTGTTGACTTGTCCAGTCGTACGCAGCTGCGGACTCGGTTTCCTTAATGGCTGCTTAGGGGATTTCTGAGACCGGGACCTCCAAAGTGGGACAGAACTCAAATGCCTGGCCCAACTTGCTTGAATTTCTTGGTGATTTGCTTTCAGGTTGGTGTGTGGGGCGAGCGAAGGTCTTTGGGGGGTCCTCGCCTTCCCTGACCTCTCCTCGGGTGCCTCTCGGAACTCCGCCGCAGCCCCTGCTGCCTTGGGAAGGATTTGAAAGCTGAGTTCCTGCAACCCCTCTCAGCTGGTTGGCTTTTGGGTTGGTTTGTGCACGATGCACGCGCGCAGCCACTCTGCTGTTTCCACACCCTAAAAATAAAGTGGCCGGGCTGCATTCGTGTGCGCTCACACCCATAGGTCCCCCAGGGAGAAGGGACCTTGGATAATAACCAACCCTAAATACTCCTCTTAACATCGCTTTAATAGACAGGACTTTTAAAAGCAGAAGGAAGCTGAGTCAATATTGTCCTGGGTAATGGCGCGGTGAGTACGTTGTCAGGTACTTGCAGGAGGTGGGGGACGCTGTGTACGGTATCTGGAGCAGAAGAGTTCCCTGCCCACAGGAGCTGAAATCTAAGGCGGCCAGATTGCGTTGTCCTTGAGACCGTGGTTCAGGTGTTCGGATGATTTGGTTTCAGTGCTGGTGGTTCATCGAGGCTGATTTTTTGGAAAAAAAAATGCCTTGGCTGTGGTAGCACCACTTAGGGTCTGTCTTTGGGATGGAGGTGTTTTCCTTTTGACTCCGTATCAGTCCCGTACTGAGGCTGACGCTTTGACCTTGATTTGATGGCTTCATTTCTCTCCCACGATTTCAGACTAATTTTAAGCTTTTCTGGTTTTAAGTTAGACATCTTAGTTTGTGTCATTATTTTCCCCAAGCAGTATCCTGGATCCAAAGCCTTTAGGGTTCAGTGAATTCCAGGTATTTAATGTAAAAGCCTGTCCAGCTCCCTCTTACTAATTTTAAGAGCTGGTACCCTCATGGCCTTTGGGCAAAAGCTATTTCTGATCATCTAAGGCATTTGTAGGCAAACTCAGATTGGCGTTAATAGGAGTGTTACCTCGGAGTCCTGTGCCACGCAGACCTGTGAAACCGTTTCCCAAGCTATACAAAGCGCCAGCGCCCTGCACCATTGATGAGCTCTGCTTGATACGTGAACTTGGTGCTGAAAAGGTCTCGCTGTGCCTTCCTCATCACGTCCTCCTGGTGCTGGGCTCGGAGGGGGGTCAGGCACGCGTACCGGTGTCGTTCCCTTCTGCCTGACCTTTGGGCTGCGGTAGCAGAGCTGATGAATGTCTGCAACGCGGTGCAGCAGGGAAACTCGATTTGAAAACGGCTAATGAGGTCGTCTTCCAAACCCTGCAAGAGGTTACTGCCCCTTCCCCTCTCCCCCTGCCTCCCCGCTCGGCCTCTGCATGCCCCGAAGAAGGTGCAGTACTAACAGTCTTGCTCCACCAACCTTCAGGTGAAACGGTCACTAGTGGACGTGGACATCTCTCAGCGAGGACTGACCTCCCCTCACCCTCCGACTCCGCCACCTCCACCACGAAGAAGCCTCAGCCTGCTAGGTACCGTCCTGGAGAGCATCCTTTGCCGCGCGTCCCTACGGGAGCTGCCAGTCTGCCCTTGCAGGGGAGGCGGAGGAGCGTCTTGAGGGTCCCCGGCAGCGGGCTCGCTGCCTGCTCGTCTGACCCCGTAGCATTCCTGCTCGCCCTTCCCTGGCAGGGGACTTTTTGCTGTTCGGTGGAAGCTTCAGTGTTTCTCTTGGATCAGCCAGGAGGGGAGGGCGGTGGTGGAGCAATGTGAGGTGGGAGGTGACGTGCTGGTTTCGTAGCATTTCTGCTGCTTTCGGAAACTTCCCCCCTTCCTACCCATCGCCCAGCGAGGCCGGTTCCTTTCTGTGCTCTCTGTTCGGTGGAAGTAGAGGCTCCCTGGGAGGCTGCTGCACCGGGAGCCTGGCTTAGCTGCTCTGCAGCCTCCTCTGGAGGAGATTCCTCTGAGCAGGAGCAGCTTAGGATGGGTAAAGTCAGCCTTAGTGAGCAGCACCTTAAACTGCACGTCCCGCGTGCCGGGCCTGTGAAATCTCCTGTCAATGCCTGTCTTGTGCCGCAAGCTGCATGCGAGGAGCTAGCTGGGCTGGAAAGTGAGTCCTTCGCTCACGGAGCGCGTGTGAGCGTGCGTGTGTGTGTGCGAGGCTCCGAGCTGGTGTGAAGCGCAGCAGCCCCCCGCGCTCAGAAGCGAGAGGAGGATGGCGAGCTGCCGGTGGGAAGCTCCATCTTCGCTTCTCCAGGCAGCGCCGAGTGCCGGTTTGCTCGGACCGTGTTGTCAGGCGCTCGCCGGCGCAGAGCTCGCTCGCTTTCCTGTTTTCTGAATCTCTCTTGCCTCTGTTCTCTCCTAGATGATATCAGTGGGACGCTGCCTGCATCTGTCCTAGTGGGTCCAATGGGCTCCTCCCTGCAGTCTTTCCCTCTGCCTCCGCCTCCTCCGCCCCATGCCCCAGGTCAGCTTAGCTTTAGCAGCAAGGCTCTGGCTTCCCTTCAGGGATCTGCACTTTGGGGGTTTTCTTGGTAAACTTTAAGGCTGCACTTCGGGCTCTAACAGCGATGGTGCTGCCTGCGTACCCGCTCAGGGACATGCGGTCCTCCGCTGCCGAGTGCTCGGGCACTGTTGTGTCAAGGCTCTGGTTTCGGTGTGGTGTGGCTCTTCTTGCCCACGGTAGTTTTGCTGAAGCTCGATTGCCCCAGCGTTATCCTCGGTTCAGCATCTCCCTTTTTCTTTGGTTCCTGCTGGGTTCAGCAGAAGCGCATGTCGGAAAAGAGCCGTGGGAGCAGGGTTCAGGGCAGGAGCCCCGGCTTGGACAGCCAGCCCGGCGTGCAGTCCAGCTGAACAGCACACGAGGATGGTTCCTGTGCATTTACCCTTTTGCTTTCGTTTTCCTTCAGGACCCAGAGGGCTTCTAGCTGCCCCTTTTTCGGGATATCTGTTCGCTCCTTCCAGCCTGTGCCACCTGGCACTTCCCCTGCCTTCCCTCTGAGCTAGCATAAGGAAATAGCAGGTGAAGGCACCGAGTTAGTCACCTTGGAAGAGCAGGTAGTGACTCCTGCTGCGTCCTTCACAAGGACGTTGTCCTTCTCGGTCAGCCCAGCTTCCTCCTGCACGCCGCAGCTCTGCCCCCCCTGCCCTGACCTCTAGAGCCGTGCGAGGGGCGACGGGGCGACTCGTCCTCGGGGTGAGCTCCCCGCGGGTGACCATGGCCCGGGCTGTCTCTCCCTCTGCAGACGCCTTCCCGCGGATTGTCCCGCTGAGGCCGATGGAGGCGATGCCCGGCCAGCCCGCCCCGCACCTGCAGTGTCCGCTCTACCGCCCGGACTCCAGCAGCTTCGCAGCCAGCTTGCGAGAGCTGGAGAAGGTAACGGTAACGTGGGGGGTGGCAGCGGCCAGAAGGGAAAGACTGCGGGTCTAGGCTCTGGTTTTGGGGACTGATCATCCCTTGGGAGCGTAGGATTAGGATAGGACTGAAAAAACCCTCCTGCCTTTCTTCCAGTGAGGTCTTTGAGTATAGAAAAGCATTTTGTTGTGCCTGGAAGGGGTGTCGTAGTCTCATCTGTTCTTTCACTTCTGGGTGCTAAGGGATGTGATGGTGCTCTCATCCAGGAGCAACGACTCCCAGCCATCCGTACTCTGGGTGGATGCAACCAGACACTTCCATTTTGGCATGTAAAGGGAATTAACAAGAAGAGCGAATCGCATTGTGTTTGGTTGCTGATAATTTTTTCTTGCTGGTGTCTGCTGATTCTGGCTGTCTCTTTTCCTAGTGCGGGTGGTACTGGGGACCGATGAACTGGGAGGATGCAGAGATGAAGCTGAAGGGGAAGCCGGATGGGTCCTTTCTGGTTCGAGACAGTTCTGACCCCCGTTACATCCTGAGCCTCAGCTTTCGGTCGCAGGGCATCACCCATCACACCAGGATGGAGCACTACAGAGGTAAGAGCCAGGGGCGGTTCTGGGCCGCCGCTGGCAGCGGAGGCCTGTGGCTGGGGACCGGTCTGATCGCAAGGTCCCAAAACAGCGCTCTGGCAGAAGAGGGGAGCAGCAGCAATGTGTCCTCACTCTTGTGTTGAGGTTCTGCAAGAAGCCTTAGAAGCTGTGTTTGACTTTGCTTCTTACGCCTCAAGCAGCAACTCTCCTTATAACTGGAAAACGGGGGAGTACAGGAGTTCCCTGTGCCTGTCCTCGGGCCGTGCTTTGGAAAACCAGACTCAAAAATGATGATGGCGAGGTCTGTGAGATGCCGCGTCGCTGAGATGTGATGTACAGCAGGAGCCATCATTCGTAGCTGTGGTGCTTCCCAAAATGAAGCTTGTTTCACTGTGAGATGAGAAGCGATCTCTCGATGTCGTGGCTTGTGGCCTTGCTTTGTTCTCCCCCTGCCCGTGGGATGCTCGCAGTGGGACCAGCTGCAGTCGGTCCCAGGCTGGGCTTCAGCTCCACCACAGCGGGTTTTCATTCCGAGAACTCTTGGCACACTGTTCGCGTCCTTTCTTCCTGCTGTGCTCCCCTCCTGCGGCGGCTGCTTCTCACCTCGCCCACACCCTTTGTCTGCTCATCTTCACGCGTGGTTTTCTGTGTTGAATCCTGGTACAGACAGCTGTCCTCGGGCCAGCAGAATGCCCGAGAGGCTCAGCGCACGGGGGAAGCTGCCCTGTAACCAGTGGGCAGGCTTAATAACAGCTGCCTATAGAGCCTTGTCATTAAATGTGCCTGCAAATAATGGGCTCGGAGGCTTCCCGGCCAACCTGCTGGAGAAAACAGTGGTTCGCAACCTTTCAGAGCAAAGCTCGTCACCTTCTCCTTTTTACCCTTGCCCCAGGAATGCTGCTGTTGTCTTCCAAATGGTTGGACTTGATGATCTTAAAGGTCTTTTCCAACCGAAACTTCGATGATTCCTCCACCTCTGCTCGTGTTGCAGGTGCAGAGCTAAGAAACCTGGCAGCACTTCTGGTCGTGAGCCCCAGTGCTGGAAAGATGCCCCAGCATTAATTCTAGTCTGTCTAGAGCCAGTTCCCCTGTCCCTGACCGTTGCGTAAGAAGGAAGGATTTTCATCACCCTGTCCTTACAGAAATTACAAGAAGCTCTTGCAGCTGGAGGAGATGTGTGGCTGCCTGTACAGTGGATACTTTTTCATAATTAAGCTTTGGAGCAAACTTCTCTTGCTGCTGGTTTGGTTTTATTTTGGGGCCGGGATCGCATCCAAAGGCCAACGGCATCCTGGGGTGCATGAGGAAGAGTTGGCCAGCAGGTCGAGGGAGGTTCTCCTCCCCCTCTGCTCTGCCCTGGTGAGGCCCCATCTGGAGTCCTGTCCAGTTCTGGGCTCCCCAGTTCCAGAGAGAAGGAGCTACTGGAGAGAGCCCAGTGGAGGGTACAGAGATGCTGAGGGCCTGGAGCATCTCTCCTGTGGGGAAAGGCTGAGGGAGCTGGGGCTGTTCAGCCTGAGAAGAGGAGGCTGAGAGGGGACCTCACCAACGCTTATCAATATCTCCAGGGCGGGTGTCAAGAGGACGGGGCCAGACTCTTCTCAGTGGTGCCCAGCGCCAGGACAAGGGGCAACGGGCACAAACTGGAACACGGGAAGTTCCGCCTGAACAGGAGGAAAAACGTCTTTGCTGTGAGGTGCCCGAGCCCTGGCACAGGCTGCCCAGGGAGGGTGTGGAGTCTCCTTCTCTGGAGAGATTCCAACCCGCCTGGACGCCCCTGTGCAGCCTGCGCTGGGTGACCCTGCTCTGGCAGGGGCTGGGCTGGGTGGGCTCCGGAGGTCCCTGCCAACCCCCACCATCCCGGGATTCTGTGATACGTCCATTCTCAGAGCTTCCTTAGCCGGGTGTCCTTCCCTTTCCTCAAGCTGTCCTTCTTGCTGCACGGGTTGCAGGTTGGTGCTGCCGCCTTCCCTGGAGCAGCGCTCCCAGCCATGGCTCCGCGTCAAGGGCTTCATTCGTGGGTGCAGCGCTTTGGTCTGTGCTCCCCCCAGGACTGGCTGCGTGTGCTGCGGCACCGTGCAAAACTGCAGAGCTGAGCGCTCTGATAACCAATGAAGGTGACAAACGGTGAGGCTGGGGGAATGGTAAAGAGAAATGCTTGACCTTCAGGGTTCAGGTAGATGAGAAGAAGAAAACAGAATTTCTTTGTGGTTTTTTTGGCGAGCTGAGTAGGCGGGCTGGGAGGCTGGTGTTTGTGCTTTGTCCTTTGCGTCTACTGGTTGAGGGCTCATTCAGGTCTGAGATTCTCAAGAAGAATTACTCATTTTCGTGCTTGCTGATCCCAGATGGCTAGCAGGTGCTCACCCAGATCAATGCTCCCCAACTGGTCCGTGGCAGGCGTGAGACGCATCTTTTCCCAGTAAAGCCTACCAGACCTAGCTGTGGGGAGGAGGTGCGCTTTAAATTTGGTGGGCTGTATACAGCCCCTGTATTGCTGGTTGCTGTCTACCCTATAGAAAGCTGTGAGTGCTGGACGTCCTACAGAGCTGCTTCCTCTAGTTCTCCTGTGAGAGGTTGGTGCTGCAGAGCCTGTGATGCTGCTGGGGGAGCTGCTCCTCCAAAACGTCCCTGGGCTGAAATACGTATTGGGTACCTCTGGTTTGGCTACGTGGCCTCAGCATGAGGAGAAGGTGTAGCCAAATCCATACGTTACATGGATGCAGCGTGTTTTCAGAGCCTCTCCGCTGCCTTTCTGGCTCGGGGTTACAGTGCTTGCGCAGACGAGCGGTGTCACACACCTCCCGCCGGGATCAGGCGTGAGCCCGGGTCTGGCTCCTCGTGGGCTCCATCCTAAACGGAGCCCTTCTCTTCCCGTTTTGCTGCTCCTGGTGAAGCTCTGTGCTGTGTTGGCTCTTGCTGGAGCACTGACACCTCTGCAGATAGAAAGCAGGGGGGGCTGTAGGCAGCGTTTTGGCAAGTAAGGGGCACGAACAGGGCTGCGTTCTGGTGCAAGGCGGGGTGTCTGGTTGCAGCACAAAGATCGTGAGGCTGGTCTGAACTAACCTATTCAGAGGTCTGTAAAGGGGCCAGAGGGCCTGCTTTCCCTGGTTGCCCAGCTCCGGTTTCGTTGTTCGCCACTCGAGCTCGATGCCTGCGTCTGTCGGATAGCAGTACGGGGGGAACCGTGCCGGTGGGTCTTGACCCTGGTTCTAGCTTGACGGTAATTTGAATTAAGGTGTTTGAAACAGCTGGCAAGACATGGAGCTGCTCTGAAACAAGTGGTCCTTGACAGCCGTCGGCTGGCAGAAGAGGACTTCAGCACCTGGGTCGCTGTTTTTACGTAGCTCTATGTGTGGCTGAGCTGCTCTGATGCACTAGCTTGCTTGGGGAGCGCTGTTGATGGGACCTGCGGAGGAGCAGGGGTGTCTGCTGATGCTCTGTACGTTTTGATAGTTTAAGTTTTAGACCTAGCAGTCACTGCAGGCTGTTTACGAGTTCAGGCAAGCGTGACTTGTGGCCATGCTTGGGTTACAGTGGTCACGTTGTCGTGTCTTTCTGCATATGCTCAGCTCTTGGAGAGCGCTGGTTCCAGTGGAACAGCATCCTTGCAAGCCGGTGCCACTGGTGCTTCCTCTTAGTGCCCTGCCTTGTCCCAGCTCTAGAAGTAGGCAGCCTGGGGCATTCACCCGGGCTTTGAGAACACCAGAGTCATGGCTAAATGTCTCCTCCTGCCACCAGTGCTCCTGTAACGTGAAACCTTTTCTGTTCTCTTCGAAGGGACCTTCAGCCTGTGGTGCCATCCCAAGTTTGAAGACCGCTGCCAGTCTGTGGTGGAGTTCATAAAGAGAGCGATCATGCACTCCAAAAATGGGAAGTTTCTTTACTTCCTCCGATCCAGGGTTCCAGGTGAGTCCCCCGCTCTGTCCGGGATGTTTTGCTCTGTGATTAGCTGCTGGCATGTCCTAGAGAGCCAGTTAATGTGGCTTTGGTCTGCTGCGCTCCGTGCCCCGGTCTCATCCTTGCCTGACTGCTCGGGAGGATCCTCAGGAGCAGAGCTCCCACTTGGCAGCTGCACCGCTTACTCGTGGGGTAAGGAGACTCCCAAACCTTTCTTTCCAGGAGTATGGAACATCATACCAGCTCACACTACGACATACGGAGCTGGAGACTCCCTCAACAAGCAATTATTTGGCTACTAAACCTCGCTTTGTTCCCTCCCCCAGTCTCAGTACTGCTGTTCTTACGAACCACTCCATGCCTTGCACTTTCCCAGCTCTCCCTTAGCTGGGACCCACCTGGGGCTGTCGAGGGACAGTCATTAAGCTGAGCTTGTGGGAGCGTTTCCAAGTGTGAGCTCAAAGCGAGCCTCGAGCGATAGATACTGTAGATTCAGAGTCCCTGGGGGGACCGTGATGCCAGAGCCCATCAACAGGCAGGTGCTTGCAAGAAGGAGGGAGTGTTAGTGGAGCTTTGTTGAAGCATGTTTGATTGCATGCTGTTGGGATTGCAGTGCTCGTTTCCCCTTCCATCAAACTCCAGTTCCCTAAATGGGCTCACATCTCCCTCCTCCTAAATCCAGGCAGGAGCTGGATCAGTATCTTCTGTATCGAATTTTTTCTGGCTTTCGCTCATCTGTCCCAGTGTACCAGAAAGCTAGCCAGAAAATCCAATGTGAAAGAGAGGGAAGAGCCTGCCAAATAGGCAGATATGCCCCTTGCGAGAGAGCAGCAGTGGGGGACGGAATTTGGAGCGGTGATGCTTTGAACAAACCAGAGCAGAAACGGGAACGCTGCCGTGGTGCGACGGGTGGCAGCAGTGAAGCAGAGAAGGGGCAGGAGCGAGGAGAGTGTGAGGATTGCTGCGGTAAAGCTGCAAGTGAAATTACAGTAAATTTGCTCCTTATCCGTATTGCCATCGTGCCTGCAGGCCCTGATGGCGACAGCAACCTCTCCACGGCACACCAGCATGGAGAGGATCCGGCCCAAAGAGTTGCTGGTCTGGAGGGGAGGAGGGATGGGACGTTCCCTGTTCCCAGCCTGCGCTGGCTGTGGGGTTCCCAGCAGCGCAGCCCAGATCTGTTCAGTGTTGCCCTCTGCTGCAGGGACTGCCATAACTGCAAAACTGATTTATAACGTGGCCGTGCTTTGGGGAAGAGAGGGCTGTAAAGCTGGTTTTGCAACGTACCCAGCCTTCAATAAATCATTTCAACTTAAAGATGCGTTACCTTCCTGATCCTGAGATCTCTCCCCCTTGAGAACAGGGCTTTGAGGGCTTAGGACTCCAGGCAAATACCTTAGAAAGGACTTGCTCTAGAAAAATATCCTCGAAAAAGAAACTATCCCCCCCAGACAGCGCTGTACACCTGCTGGGGAGTCCCTCGCTGCCTGGTCCCTCTGAGCTGCCACCCAGCTGTGCTGCTGGCTCCGGGTCCGGCGCCTCTCATCTGGGTGCAGCGCTGGAGCTGGGCGCTGCTTAGCGCCGCTGTGCCTTGATCCCTGAAAACAAAGTCTCGCACTGATGCCTGATTTTTAGTGGGAGAATATTTAGGATCTGCATCTCCCCAGTGTGCTCGTTAGCGCTGTTCTCCTGCTGAAATGTTAACTGCTGCTCAGAGGAGGGGTGTTTCCAGCTCGGTTCTGGCTCCGGGCAGCGAGGCATGTGGCTAGCGCAGTGTGCGGAGCTCGTGCTGCGTCCCCGCTGCTGGCTGAGCTCCCAGAGCTAATTCCTTTTTGGTAGGAATAAGGGGGGGGGGAGAATCCAGCCTTCAATTGATTGCTGTTCTTTGCTTTCTCAAAAGCTGGCTCACAGCTTCCTGAGCTGCCTGGAGCAGTTTTGAGCCCATCTTAGTGTGAAGAGCTTTCCCTTTTCTCCTTTCACTCCATTGTCCTCGGAGACAAGCCAGCAGGAGGGGGTTAGAGTGTAACTAGCTTTGAATCCTTCTGTAAAGACAGATAAAACCTTGTGCGTGAATGAACCCAGCTCCCAAAGATCCTTCCTAGTGCTCCTGCCGACCTCTCGGATCTGTGGACTCGATTGTTGCTCTTAACTTTGGGGGAGGAGGAGGCTGCGGGGCGGGGGAACGGCTGGATGCAACTCGCTTTCAGCCCGCGAGGTCGCTCCCTGCGTGGGGAGCTGGCTCGAGCGAAGCTGCTGCCGCCTCTGCCTTTGTGCCCAGCCTTGTGACCCAGGAATGAGCAACTCTGGCGCAGCTTGAGCTGACCAAATCCCCCAGCTTTTTAACGCCTCGCTAGAACTACCCAAAGGGTTATGCAGAGCAAAGCCTACGTGCCGGTCATGCTGCCTGCCTTCTCCTTCGGCTTTCTCCTGCATCCTTTCAAAAGCCTGTTGCTTTGCAGTGTAGTGATGCCTCGTCTACTAGTCCTGGGAGAGGGGGGTGGTTGGGAGCTTGTCGTGTCCCGGATCTGCTTTTCCAGTCACCCCGTGACCGTTGTTGCCTTGTGAGGAAGGCTGGAGGTATTTTGCAGCCAAAGGGGCATCACCCCTGGAAGGTTTGGCTCCCCAGTCCCGAGCGACTCTGAAGCAGCGGGCTCCTGGGAAGATACGCTATCGAACACAACCTTGCAGAGAGCTCCGGTTCCCGAGAGCCAGCTTTTCCTTTCTAAATCAGTAGCGGTTTCCTTTCTAATGTAACACTTGCTGCTTTTTTTCAAAGGTCCCCTCCAACGCCTGTCCAGCTCCTGTATCCAGTCTCCAGGTTCAGCAATGTCAAATCCCTTCAGCACCTTTGCCGCTTTCGGATCAGCAGCTGGTCCGAATAGACCACATCCCCGAGCTCCCGCTGCCCAAGTAAGTCTCGAGGACTGGCCTGGGGACGAGTTCTCTGGTTTCCTCTCTGACCTTCACCGCAGCAGGCGGTGAGAAGGCGTCTGTATCTGCAGCAGGGGCTCTGGGAGGGCGTTAGTTGACTTCTTCAGCCTTGGGACAGCAGGATAAATGTCCTGTGGTGCGTGGGGATGCATGTGGAGCGGTGACCAGCTCAGGAGTGAGGTGTTACCTGCCGGCCACAGCCTTGGGGTACAGGCTTCTCTTTCTGCCGGAGGTGACCGTGCTGGGTGGGCTGGGGGAGAGGTTCTGGTTGTCCTTTGCAGAGGTTGGCACGGTTGTGGCTCAGGGTTGCAGCTTCTGCCGTTCCTTCCCCAGGCCCCTGATCTCCTACATCCGCAAGTTCTACTACTACGACCCGCAGGAGGAGGTGTATCTGTCGCTGAAGGAAGCTCAGCTCATCTCCAAACAGAAGCAGGAGACCGAATCCTCCACGTAGCGAGGCTGCCTCACCCGTCTTGTTGCTGTCACTGATGGTACGTGTGCCACTGGTCTGGGCCCCATCCCGGGGGGCCAAGCGTAAATAGCTCTGTTCCCTCTGATTGCAAAGAAAACAAAACCCTCCCGAAGAAGTCGTGGCTATTCCCTCTGTGGTCTCTTACCATCGCCCAGCTTTCCTGGGGGAGGGGAACAAGGCTTCTGCTACTTTCTCGTGCATATTTGTGCCCACACAAGCCTGTGCTCACTCTCGTGCCAAACCGGCTGCGGTGTGGGGCAGATCCTGCCGCATCAAGCGGGCTGTTTGATCCCTCTCCCCCCTCTCTCTTCCCACTAGGAATTTGATTGTTGCCATCCTGTAGCCCAAGTCAGGCTGTGGTGGGAAGGAGGCACGCGATGGTGAAGCCTGCTTCTGCCGTGCCGCTTCTGCTCTCAAGCTCTTTTGTACAGAGAAGGGGTTCAAGACTCCTAAGAAGCACAGCAGAACGGGAACAAGAGCCTCGGCTCCTGGCTGAGCGAGAGGGGTCTCGGAGACAGCTGAGCCCAGCTCACGGACTCCTTGCAGAACAAAGAATGTCATGGCACTATTTACGAGTTTTTGAAAGTTTTATTTTTGATGTCATCTTTTTTTTTGTTGTTGGTTGTTGTTTATTTTCAGCATGAGAAATACTGTCTTATGATCAGCTGAATTTTATTACCCTCCTTTGGAAACTTCAAGGCGGGGAGAGATAGACAAGGGGACTCTCTAGGAGATCATCTGCTCCAGGCATTATGGCAACTGTTCTTTGGCCCTCACCGAGAGGGATGCAGCCGGAGAGCTACTTGGAGGCAGACTGAGCCAGAATAACGTGCAGCTACGTGGAATAACCTCCGGGAGCACGGAGCTCTGCCCAGCGGGCAGCTGCACAGCTCCCCTGCTTTCTAGGATTTGGGAGAGGAGGACCGAACCTAGTCTTGGGCAGCTGAGCTTTGCAACTGGATTTGCAGGGCGGTCCTATACGCTTTTAAGTTGGGCCCAAGGAAGGAAGAGCATGTGAGCCATTTGGATGTCCTGGAGCCTTCTGCCGAAGGGAGTGGTTGCTGCTGCGCTGGGAGCAAGGGCTGCTCTCTGAGGAGGCATCGTTCCCTTAGCAAACACTGGAAGATTTCGCTGAACCCCTGTGATAAGCGGAAGGAAGGCGGCAAAGCTGTTGCTGTAACTGTTGCAGCAGCCCATGCACCAAAGGTACTTGCTACAGTGGTCTCAGTCTTGCAGAGCCGTGGGACATGCACTTTTAGCCTTTCTCTGGCTGCCTTCAGAAGCTGTGAAGGAGCGGCTTTCTGTTGAGCTGTGAAGAATCTTCATCAGGAGTTGCTGGGGCATTAAGAGGCATCTTTGGGGTGACTTGGAGCAAGAAGTGGATAACTGGGGGTTCTCCTGGAACGCATCTGATCCCCGTGAGCTTGCGTGCTGCTGCTTCCTCTCCCTGGGATGTCCATGGAACCACAGCAGTTCAGAAACAGTAAAGCCAGGAGAGGTGGCAGCTCTGTGGCGTTTCTGGGCTTGGCACAGGCTGAAATACCCCCCACCCCTTCAAACCTGGTCTGCTGTTTCACCCACTGCAGCAACTGCAAAGAGTTTGCATTTCATGGGGAAGTTTAAAGTTTGCCCGAGGTGATGCTGAGAAGTCTGGAGAAGCATCTTTCCTCCTGTATTTAAACGAGCAAGTGTTCCTGCGCCCTCAACCCAGTGAAGGCAACGCTCCATCCTGCAGAAGTGTGGTCTGAAAATGCGGTGCTGTGTGTGGCCCGGGTCTCCGGAGCCGAGGTCGGTGCCCTGTGAGCTGGCTGCAGTCACGCAGGCTGTGCTAGGACTTTGGTCTGGCCCTGCAGAATGATCTGTGTCCTTGAATTAGACACAGTCGTGTGGATCTTAAAGCAGCCTGGAAAAATTCTGATGGTCTGCCTCTGCCAAGCGTTGCTGCGAAGGGTGCTCACAAATCCTGCCCTCCCGTTCCTCACCGTCACCTCTGGCCTCAGTTTTGGTCTTGGAGAAAAAGTATGGCTTTTTGAAAAGGATTTGGCTTCCAGATGAAACTAATAACAAAGCTTCAAAATCTGTAGAAATACCTCATCAGACACTACTCACTACTGACTCTGTTGCGTTGTCGGGGCAGCGGTTACCGGGAAGGGGGAGCTGCCCCAAGACGTGCTGAACGGCATATCCTGACCCTTGGTGAAATTGGAGCTAATCTAGTCTACGGCTACCGCGTCCCCTCCGCGCGGGACCAGCGTTCATCCCTCCGCAGCCGCCGCTGCGTTCCCTCCTCCTCGGCTGTAGTCCTGCGGCTCTCACCCAGTTATCAGCGGAGCCTGCAAATGACTGCAACGCACAGCGTGTCGGGCGAATGTCGGGGGGAAAAGCATCTGCGCTTGTGCAGGTGAAACTTGAATATCCGCACAGCTGGCCCTGCTGCATCTCGGCTATCCGTGTGCTGAAGATTGGAATCTCCCAACTTTTCCGTATGCTGGAAAGGAAAACCTTCCCAAGAGCCAAGCCTGGTCTGATGCCTCAAGTGTCCAACTCCGTGCCAGCGAAGAACAGGGTGCCCGGTGCACGCGTCTCCGGCCGAGCTTCTCTCCAAAAAGAGACCCCGGAGGCAGGGATGCGATGGCGTGGGCCGGTGCGTGTGGATAGGCGATGGCCCGTGGGACGCGTGAAATGGGGGAGCTGCGAGTCTCTCTTTGCCGAAGCCGGGGAGAAGCCGGTCCTCTCCCTGGTGCGATGGTAGTGACAGCATTTTCCTTCCTTCCCCGTTCTGGGAGGGAGAGGCTCAGGCTGGTTTGGGAAGGGAGAGCAGCCAAACTGGAGAGCGGGCCAGGGAAAACTGGTGCTGGCCAGGGACTGGGAATCGGTGCAGAGCCCGTCCTGCTGACGCTGGGCTTGCCTGGGATGAAAACGCACAACCCTGCTCTGCGGTGGGTCAGGAGAGCCGTCCTGCACCGCTCTGTCCCCTCTGTCCCCCCCGAGCTCCCTGCGAGGGTGGACGGGGTGGCTCTGCGGCGCTCGGAGCTGTTGAAGAAGCAGCTGGACTTCGGGGTAGTACTTGAATTACGTGTATGCGGTCGGCTGTCGCTGTCCGTGGGAGGACTTCTCCCAACAGCCTGCTGGTGCTTCTGCTGGTCCTTGCACCGTGTGCGCGGCGGGCAGCCCTCCCCAAACGGAGGCCAGCAGCGAGGCTTGGGGTCCGTCTGCAGCAGCTGCAATGACGGAGGAAACGTGCTGGGGATAGGGGCCGGGGGGACACCAGCGTGTCACGCTGATGCGCTTGGGTCAGCTGGAGCTGCACAAGACCCTCTGTCGATGGGCACCCGCAGGAGCGGTGGGGTGGGCTCTGCCGTGAAGGCGGCAGATGCTCTTCAGGGCCCTGCTCCACCTCTCCTTGCTCCAGACAGGCAGGGGAGCTGGAGCGTGGTCGGTGCCAGCCTGCGGCGGGTAGTGCTGGATAAGATCCCAAGGTTAACTGTAGTTAACAGCCTTCTCTCGGAATCTGTTTGAAATAAAGCTGTTCCTAGAGTTCCTGCACATCGAGGTGTAAGGGGAGGGACCTGATCCGCTGTTTGGCGGGGAAAAGGTCCAGAGCTTTTGTTTCAAGGCTGGAGGTGAGCGGAGCAAGCGGAGTGGCCTCTGCCGAGGCTCTTCGTGGGCACGGGTGAGGTCTCGGAGGCGGCTCGGTCCCGTCTTGCCAGTGAATCCCCATCCCTCTTTGGGGAGGAACACCTCATGTTGGTGTCCTGCCTGGAGTGGGTTTGTAGGTTGGTGCTGGAGGGTGCTCTCGTCCTGCTGGTTTGCAAAGAATTGTTATAGCCTCCTTTGTGCAACCTTGAATTCTGCAGAGGCTGTTGCTGTCCTCCTCCCTCTATCAGGGACCGGAGGCAGATGAACAATGACATGGACCATAAAAACTACCAAACGCAGAAAGTACCCGAGGAAAAGCTCCTTTTCCAGCTGGATGGGTGCAGCCTTCAGCCGTGTGCTGTACCTGGTTATCAGGTTGGCAAGATCCCACGGCATGGTTTGCTGGAGCCGGCTGCTCTGGGCAGGGCCCCCGCTCCTCTCCCTGCAGCCTGTTTCGTTGGGAATGACCCGAACTCGCTCCTGCAGCGTGGAATGCCGATAAGCCAGGACGGTTTTCTAGCGTGGAAGTTTTCAGCTCGGCATCGACCTCCTTGGGGCTAAAAGAAGGGGAAAAAAATTCATCCTTAGCCTGGTTTGGGTGGGAACTGCCTGAGCCGCTCGTGCGAGAGGGAGTCGGTGGGTTTGAAAGCACCAGGCACGTGGCGCTTACGTATCCGGCCGGGTTTTAAACCCTGGAAGTGTTTTTAGAGACCCGTGTTACCGTGCGGGCGCCTGAAGGAGCGGGTGGTGCAGGGCGAGGTGCAGGGCCGCGTCCCGGCTCTGCTGCGGGTGATGGTTGGGGCTGGAGTCTTGTCCGGGAGCGTTTTGGGGAGGAAAGCGCTGGAAAGCGGGGTTTGCAACAGGAAGGATCTTCCTGCTTCCACCTAGTAAGGACCTGGCTGGCGTCCTTTGGTCTTCACAGGGAAGACCTGCCCTTGGGATGATTTTACCCTTAAAATCGATGGTCTGAGCCTGCCCGTTGGAGGGCTCCTGCGGTGCCAGGCCCCCGCCCGAGCCCCCTCGGCTTTCGGGGATGTGGGTTTACCGGGATTTACCCCTGTAGCGCTCCCCTCCCCGGCCCCCCGCTCCTCATCCAGAGTCTTCCAGGCGAGACGGGGCAGGCGGGACCCCCCGACGTCCCCCGGGACTGCCGGCTCCCAGCGCGCTGCCTCCGACCCTGCCTCCTCCGGCCGAAAAGCACAACCGGGGCCCGGAAGCGCAGCGGGCTCCCGGGACGAGCTCCCGGTGCCCCCCGGGTGCCGCCCGCCCCAGCCGGGGCTTTGCTCCGAAAACCGCTGATGGGCAGCGAGTAACACTGGATCCGGACTTGCCTTTTGGGAAGGACCGAGCGGATCCGGGCAGCCCCGCTGCAGGACCTCGTGCTGCTCGGCGCCGGGCCTCTTGAACCACTCTTTGGTAGAAATGCAGCTTTGCTTAATTTTTTTTTTTTCTTTTTTTGGTGTGTGCTTAATTTATTAAAATAGTTGCTGTATAATTTATTTTCATAAACTATATTAAAAAAGTTACTAAATGGTAAAAAACAGACTTGCAGGCCAATCTTTCAGAAGGAGAAAAAAAAAAGAGAAAATGTTTTTGATATAAACACAACAAATGCACTTTTGGGTGTGTTTGGTTTTTTTGGGGGTGGGGAGGGGAGCCTGGCTGTACCTGTGGGTTTGTCTGTATATATTGTATTAATAGGCATGTTTGGCCTCTCGCGTGGAGACGTTAGTCACTGCTGCAGGTCCTGGGGGGGAAGCTGGCGTGAAGTTCCCGGTTTTGGGGTTTTTTGTAAGTCGTCAGTGAGGGCGAGCTGACTTCTGTGTTTGTAACTCCTTTCTATCGTCGTTTTGACTGATGGGGGTTTTTTTTGGTTGGGGGCGGGAGGGGGGGGAAGGGAAGAGAGCTGGGGGCTTTGAAATAAAATCATTGGAAATTGTTTTATGTGCTGTGTGTTGTCTCGAGTTCGGAGCTGCTGACCCCCCCCGGGGGCTCGGGGTCTGGCCAGGGGGTGCTTTGCCCCCACTCGCAGCATCCTGTAAGCAGATGGGGACCCAAGGGATGGGGACTCAAGGGATGGGGACCCCAGGTCCAGCTCCAGCCCCCCAGGTTTGCCTTGTCCCCCTCCCCAGCCCCTTCCCCGGCTGCGGGAGCCCCGTGCGGCGCTTCCCCCCCCCCCAGCCCTGTGCCGAGGCGCTTTGAACGCCCCCGACTTTGGCAGATCAAAGGCTGCGGAGCGACAGAATGGGGCTGCGGCGGGCGGCACACGTTCCCCCCGGCTGCTGCGTGCGTGGGGGGCTCGCAGCCCCCCTTCTCCTCCTCCAGCCCTGGGCGTGGGGCAGCAAGGGGTGGTGGGGTGCAGGGGGGCTGGGGAACCCCGTTCCTCCCGCCGTGGTCCCCCCCGGGGCTGGTGCAGGGGTTTGCCCCGGTGCCCCGGCCACGGGCACGGTCCCCGGGACGGCTCTGCGTGGGGACAAAGGCCCCATTGATGGGGCCAGACGGCCTCTCCAGGCGGGATCCGACATCTGGGCCTCCTCGTGAATTTTTTCCTGGCTGGTCCGAGCCCGGGGGCTGGAGCCGAGATGCCAACGGCCCCCTCCGTCGCCTGCCTGCAGCCGGTAAACCCCGCGGGCAGGACTCCGGGCAGAGGAGGGGAGCGGGAGGTTTTGGGGTTCACCCAGCTGCAGGCAGGGATGGCTGCACCCCGGGACTCGCCCTTGCCAGGGAGGCTGCCCCGGGAGCTGCGTGCCCGGGCAGGGATGGGCACCCCCTCGGTGCCCCCCGCAGCCCCATAAAGCCCCTTTGTGCGGCCGCCTCCGAGCCGCCCTGGAAAAGCCCCAACATGGCTGCGCTGCGCAGAGCTTATTTTTAACATCTCATTAGCATCAGAAAGCAGCAAATTTCCCCCGTCCCCACGAGGTTCGGAGCCCCCAGACAAAAGCCGCTTTCTTCCCGCCCGCGCTCCCTGCTCGCCTCCCCCCCGGCCCCTGGGGTGCTGCTGCAGCACGGGGCCCCCGGGACCCCATCCCGGTGGGTCCCCAGGGCTGGCAGGGTGCGGTAGCCCCAGTGTGCGGGCTCCAGCGAGGCGGGGGCCTGGGGGTCGAGCATCGCTGGCTCCAGCGCTGCCTCCCCTGCGCCAGGACTGAGCCTGGCAGGGTCCCCGGCCGAAAAAAGCCCGTTGGGGTGTCGCTGCGCTGCTCCCCCACCCCTACCCCCCCTCCTCGGCCAGCCCTGCCTGAGCTGCGAGGCCGGACTGACCCGGAGGTGGGGTACGGGGCATCCTGTCCCCCCAGTGCGGCACCAGCTTGGGGCTGGACCGTGTCGAGGGATGGGGTGGGTGCTCTGGCCCTCCTCATCCTCACTCCGCCCCAATGCGCTGGGGCAGGTGCGGGGTGGAAGGGAAACTGAGGCACGGCACGGGGTGCGAGGGAGGCTGAGGCACGCTACGGGGCTACGCAGGGGGAGCCGAGGCAGAGTGTGGGGCTGTGCCCGGGGAGCCGAGGCCGGCATGGGGCCGGGTGCTCCTGGCCGAGGCGCGCAGGGTGCTGGCAGTGCCCCAGCGGGTCACCGGGCCGCGCCGGGCCTGGCACCGCGCTGCCTCCGGCTAATATTTACCCAGGCTGGAGGGCTTGGCCGCCGCGCTGGGAAATGCCGCGGCTGGGCCAGGGGCCACGAACCCGCCGCTCGTGGGGGGCAGCCAGCGCCACCCACCCACTGCCCCGGTGCCCCCCAGCCCTGGGCACAGCCACCAGCCCCGGCACCCGTGGGACCCCTGCAGCCCCGGGTCCCCGGGAGGGGGTGAGCGGGTGGATGGAGGGCTGGGGGGAGGAGGGAGGGGGTGGGATGGAGGGGAGGGTGGGTGGACGGACGGACAGACAGGTGGATGGGTAAAGGTTGGGGACAGGGGGTGGATGGATGGATGATGGAGGGGACTGGATGGACGAGGATGTGTGGATGGGCAGGAGAAAGGAAGGATGAGGGATGGATGGAAAGATGGAAGGAAGGATGGATGGAGGAGGGGAGGATGGATGGAGGGATGGATGGATGGAGGGGAGGAGGATGGAGGGAGGAGGGATGGATGGAGGAGGGGAGGAGGATGGATGGAGGGAGGATGGATGGAGGGATGGAGGATGGAGGGCTGGATGGAAGGATGAAGGGGTGAGGAGGGTGGAAGGATGGATGGAGGGAAGGAAGGAGGATGAGGAGGGAAGGGTGTGAGGGAAGGTGGGAGGCAGGATGCGGGGTGTGGGAAGGACGGAGGAAGGGGGGATGGAAGGGGGTCGGGGGGGAGGCCGGGGGCCGGGCGGAGGGGAGGGCGGCGGCGGGGCCCCGGGTGGGCCGGGCGCGGCCCCCTCCCGCCGCCGCTCACATGACGCCGCTCCGGGATGCGCCGGGCGGCGCCGGGCGTGGGCGGCGGCGGCGAGAGGCGGCGGCGGCGGCGGCAGCAGCGGGGCCGCACCGGGGCGCGCCGGCTCCGCTACCCACCGGGACCGGCCCATGGCCCGCGGCCGGCCCGCGCGGCGGCGCCCTGAGCGGCCCCATGGAGCAGGTAGGAGCGGCCGGGCCGGGACCGGGACCCCCGCGGCGGGGACGGGACGGGTCCGGTCCAGCACCCACGGGCGCGGCGCCGTTCCGGGCCCGAGGCTGGGGAGAGCCTCCTACCGCAACCCCCGCCCCCCCCCCCCCCCCGCGGGGACCCCACCTGCTGCCGGGGGACCCCGCCTGCCGCCCCTGTGCTCCCCACCTGCTGCTCGGGGACCCCCTTTTGCCTCCCGGGTCCCCACCCACCTTCCCCAGGCCCCCCAGCTGCTGCCATGGCATCACCCCCCCCCCATCACCCACCTGCTTCCCCGGGATCGCCTGCACCCCGCCCTGGCATCACCTACCAGCTGCCCCCAGATCACCAGCCTGGGACCCCCGGCATCACCCGCCTGCTTCAACCAGGACCCCCCCACCTGCCCGCTGCCGGGCTGAGCCCCTGCCCGCCCTGGTCCCCCGGTCCCATCTCTGCCCCATCGACACCAGCGCTCCCACTGGCTGTGGCATGTGCATGGGCTCCCTGCGTGGGCACCCATGGGTGCTCGCCCTGCCAGGTGCCTGCCATGGGGATGGTTTCTGGCCCCTCACCCGACGTGCAGGGGAGAGGTGGCCGGGAGGGGACGTCCCGCTCTGCCACAGGTTTCCGTCGCAGCCCGAGGTGTCTCGCCCGCTTGCTGCGAGCAGCGTGATTTGGGGAAGGGGTTTTGGCTCGGGAAGGGGCTGGAGCTGCCGTGGGGTGTCTGCTGTGGGGTGTGCAAAAAGCTCAGGGGGGCTCGGCTGAGGCTGTGTCTGTTGGTCTTTCCTCTGTCTCCCGTCCCGTTATTCACGAGCCAACGCCTCCAGAAGCCGTCCTGGCCGCCGTTCCCAGGCCGGGCTGCGATGTCCCTCCCCGGTGCCCACCCGGAGCCGTGGGTGCTCTCGGTCCCCCCGCGCCATGGCTCTGCATGGACGGGGCTTTCCCAGCGCGGCTCCCTGGGTGGGGGTTATTCCCCCTCTGAGCATCTCCCCCCACCCTGCCGCTCCGCACCGGGCGAGGGGTCCAGCTCCCTTCCCGCAGCCTCTGCGCCCCTCGGGCTCTGCCTCGTGTTCTCGCCACCTGCCCCATCCTTCCGGCTCGCCCGGGTCTGAGCGCGGGATTTAATGCCTCGTGTGCCCCCCCCGGGGCAGGAGGGTCTGGGGCTGCACCGGGGAGCAGGGCAAAGCCCCCCCTTTGGGCGTGACACGTCCCCGGCCCGCCAGCTTTCACTGCACGTGGGGGGCCGCGTGCTTGCGACCCCCCCTCACCCCCGGCCCGGGGAAGGGCCGTGGCCGGGGGAGGCGGCGCAGGGAAGCGCGCGGGTGCGCTCGAAGCGTGGGCGAGCACGCGCCGGCGCCTTCGCCAGCCCCGCCGGACCCCCGGGAGCTCGCGCGCACCCGCCCCGCTGGAGCGGCGAAAGCCACGTGGGGGCTGCACATGATGTGCTGCCATCCCCATCCCCATCCCCCATCCCTGGGCTGCAGCCCGGGTACGGCGTCCTCCCTGTGGCTGCGAGCACTGGTCCCCCCGCGCCCAAAGCCCCCCTGCCTGCCCGCTGCTGCCTGGCACGTCTCAGGGCTTGCTTTCCCACTGGAAAAATCCCCCTCGCGCACATCCAGCTGCAATGCAGAGGAGCTCCCGAGCAGCCCGCGCGCCTTCCCCGCCGCCCCGATTGGCGGCGACGCCTTTGGAAGAGCCGTGGTAATTTTAGGCCGTGAGCGGCAGCAGGTTGGCATTGCCTGCCGGCACCCGGGCAGGGCAGGCAGGATCCGGCAGCGGGAGCAGCCCTGGCCGGCCGCCCTCCCGTCTCCCGCTGCCGGCTGCGATGGGCCGCAGCAGCCGGGATGCACGGAGCGAGGGGTCCCCAGGGTACCCCAATTCCCAGCGGGATTTCAGCCCCTCCCTGATGTGGGATGAGCATGTAAGTCTGCACCGGCCCCCCGCCCCCCCCACCGTGCTGCCCTGCTTTGCTCTGCCTCGCTGCCGGGTTTCCTCGCCGATCCGATCCCAGATCCCCCCGGCCTTGCTCTTGTTATCCCCCCAGACCCGCTGGCGGGCAGGGAAGGAGGGGTTGGGGCCGTAACCCTTTCGTCTCTCCGCCGCCAGCTCAAAATGGCTTCGCGCCGCGGTGGCTGCCGAGAGCGGAGAGGAGCTCTCGGCCGGAGGCGTCTGCCTGGGGCCGGGAGGGTGCTGAGGGCCGGGCTGTGCACCCGGCTTTGCCACCCGTGCCGTGGCAAGCGGGGTCTGCGTGAGACCCCACGCCGATGGGGCACCCAGCGCCGGTGTCCCTGTCCCCAGCCCTGCTGCTGTGGGCAGGGCACGGGCCGGCTCCGGCCTCGGGGAAGCCGTGGCCGAGCGGTGCTGCCGCCGTGCCCTGCCCCGACGCCGCTGCCCCTCCGGCCACGCCAGCCCCGCTCCCGCGCCTGCCTTCGCTTTTCTTCATTTTAATTCCCAGGATTAGGTTAAAACCCGTCGCAGGCGGATTCCCCTCTCGCTCCCTTTGTCTGCGGCACAGAAGCGGCTCCGCAGGGAGCGGCAGCCCGGGCGGGCGGGGGGCTCGCGCTCCCCCAGCTCCGCTTCTTCAGCTGCCGGGATTTGGGCCGGGGGGGATTGAGACGTGATGAATCTGCTCTGCTAAACCGGGCAGGGCAGGGCAGGCAGCGAGGGGAGGCAGCTGCCTGGCAGCGGGAGCCGGACGGTGATGTTCGGGTGTGGATGGTTGTGGAATGGGGTGTGGGGTGAGCAGCGATGGCAGCTCCGGGCTCGGGGACGCCCCGGCGGGGTGGTGTGTGCCGTCCCGTCCCTGTGCGTGGGGACAGAGGAGCCGGGTGTCCCCGGGGGGCTGCAGACGGGGTCTTGGTGCTGGGGTGGGGCCGGGGGAGACAAAGAGGGCTGGGAGGGAGGGAGCATCGGCTGGCGGGGGGCATGGTGGCACCCCACTCCTTGGGGACCCCTGTGGAAAAGCTGCCCCAGGAGCAGGGCTGGGGTTTGGGGCTCTCCTTGAGCCCCCCCCCAACCATGCACCCCAGAACGGGGGTCACCCCTCGCTGGGGATGGCTGCTTCTCCCTGACCTCGCGCGAGGGTCCATCCCTGTCGCTGTACCTTGCACAGAGGGGGGGGACGAGGCCACTGCGGCCAGCTCAGGTCGCGTCACCTCCCTGGTGAGGGTGGCACTGGGGAGGCCACGCGGGACCCAGGAGTCCTGGGGTCCACAGCCGGTCCTGCCGGCAATGGCTCTGCTGCGCCGGGCTCCTGGCTGGCCCACGGGGGCTGCCGGGAGGGTTGCAGGTGGGAGGTGACCATGTGTCCCCTCGTGGGGGGACACAAGAAGGACCCCGGAGCGGCACTGCCAGGTGGAGAAGGGAGCTGGGTGGGCACAGCCAGGGGATGGCTCCACTCCTTCCCATCGACCAGCCGATGGGAAAGGCTGGATGTTGGTCGGGTCGGCCCGGGTGCCGGACCCGGCTGGAGGGGACGTTTCCTGGAAAGTCCTCTGGAGAGAGGCCGCGGCAGAGCCGGCTGGGCTGGCAAGTCCGGCCGGCGGCTGGGCAGGCAGAGGGCAGCCGTCCAGCGCATCCCGGCGGGGCCCGGAGCGGCTCCGCTCCACCGCAGGCGGGAGGTGACCAATGCAGGGGGGCTGCGGATGGAGGGACCCGCCGCGGGGCTGAGGGTGCTGAGCGTGGGCAGAGGGTGGCCGGAGACGGGGTGCGGGCGTCCGGCTGCGCCCTCGCGGGGAGGAAACGTCCCATCACGCATCCGACTGTTTGTTCCCTCCAGCTGCTGGGACGGTTCCTGAGGCCGGGGCAGGGGACAGCGGTGGTGGCAGCGCTCCCACGGTCCCCCTCGGGTGTTGGACCCACGATGTTTCCAGAGCGCAGGATGCTCCATCCCACCCTCCTGTTGCTGCGGGTGCTGGACCCCAGGGCGGCGGGTGCTGGACCCCAGGGCGGCTGTTTCAGCATCCTGGGACGGCCGACTGTGGCTGCATGTCTGCGGCTGCGCGTGGAGCGTGCGGAGGGTGAGCAGCACTGCGGGAGCTGCCGGCCAGGCAGGACGTGCCCCTCAGCAGGATCAGGCCCCGCGGCCTCCCTCCAGCCCCGAGTTCCCGGCACTTCCGCGGCGGCCAGCGGCTGGGTCATTTATTTTTTCTGGTGGTGCTGAGGTTTCTCCGGCGCCCGAGGAAGTCGTTGTTGACACAGACTTTCTTAATTGTGTCACGGAAAGCTGGCGCTCGGCGGCTGGGTCTGTGCGGCGCGGGCTGGCATCCCCGGCGCGCGGGGCAGCGCCGCAAACCTTGGGTGCTGGCAGGGAAACGGCTGCTCAGGAGGGACTCGGTGAGCGGGTGGGAGCCAGCGCCATCCTGGGCATCGCGGGGATGTGCCGGAGCCCTTGGCACGAGCCCAGGCTGCGCTGCGTGGCCGGCGCTGGCCTGGCACGAGCGGGAGGTTGTGTGTCTCCGGCATCTTCCCTGCGCCCCGGCGTGCTCCGCGGAGTTACGCCTGCCAGGGCGAGCCCCCACTCTCACCCCTTTGCCCCGCGCACGGAGCCCCATCCCCGCTGGGGACCGGGTGAGGACGGTGACGCCCACCGGCAGCGGAGGAGCCGTCTCGGGGTGCTGCGGTGGGAGACTGGGAGACCCATCCCGCTGTGCCCTGGCCCGGCCCCCCTTGGGGGTTCAGCCCCTGTTGGGTTTGGCCCTGTTGGCCCACAGCCAAACCCCGGCTCCGGCCCCGGCGCTGCCGCGGCTGTCTGTCCTCCCCACCCTGTGTCTGTGCGTCCTCGCGGGCCGTGGCCGTCATTCCTCCCTGGTTTCCTGCGCCTCCTCCCGCTTTCCCGTCACATGCGGCTCTGTTTCCCCTCCGGCGTTGCCCCCCACCACCCCCGGGCTGGCGCCGGGTCCCGGCCATGCCCGCCCCGTGCCGCGTGTCTCGGCCGAGCCCGCGGTGACTCAGGGCTCGTGCCGCGGCGTCGCGGCCGCCTGCCGCCACCAAAGCGCCTTTGAGGTGCCGTTTGCACCCCGAGACTCAGGTGTGGGAGTTAATTTACTCGGCGGCTGCTTAATGACGGCTTTGGGATGCTCTTCTGCGGTCCAAGCGGTCTGAGCCAGGCCAGGCCTTGTCTGGCTGTCCCGTCCCTCTGTCCGCCAGGCTGGGCTCCGTCCGTCTGTCCTGCTGTTTCCCTCTTCGCCGTTTCCTTTCCCCGTGGGTCTGTGTCAGCCTTTGTGCCTCTGTCAGCCCCAACCCCGGTGTTTCCGTCCCGTGTCTGCCTGTGCCAGTCCCCGTCAGTCCTGTCCCCCTGTCCTGGCGTTTCCTGTCCGTGTGTCCTTCCGCGCTCCTCCTCCCGCATCGCCTGGCCTCGGCCTCGCCCTGCCGGTCCCCATCCCGCTGTCCCTGTCCCGAGTCCTGCCATCTCTGTGCCTGTCCTGGTCGGTTCTGCTCCTGCTCCGTGTCCCTCTGTCCTGGATTATCCTGTCCTGGGTGTTCCCTGCCTGTCCTGTCCTGGTCCTGGTCCCTGGGTGTCCCTTGGCTGGTCCTGGTCCCCGGGTGTCCCCTGCCTGTCCTTGTCCTGGTCCATGGGTGTCCCTTGCCTGGTCCCGGTCCCCGGGTGTCCCCTGCCCATCCCGGTCCCCGGGCTCCCCTGCCTGTCCTTGTCCTGGTCCATGGGTGTCCCCTGCCCGTCCCCGTCCCGGTCCCCGGGTGTCCCCCGTCTGTGCCGCGCTGGTCCCGTCCCGGCCTCTCCACGGTGCCGGTTCCAGCCCCGCTGTGCCGGTGCCCGCCCCGCTCCGGTGCCGCGGTCCCTCCCGCCGGGGCGGGCCGAGCCGCGCCGCGCCCCGCCCGCTCCCGCCCGCCGCCGCGGGCGCCCGGAGGAGGCGGAGCCGCAACCGGGGCCGGGGCCGCGGCCGGCCCAGCCCGAACCGAGCCGTGCCGAGCCGAGCCCAGCCGGACCGGATCGTGCGGGCCGGGCCGGGCCGGGCTGGACCTTGCTGAGCCGAGCCTTGCTGAGCCGTGCCGGCTGAGCCGTGCCGAGCTGAGCGGGCCGGACCGAGCCGAGCCCGGCCGCCACGCCCCGATGAATGGGATCGCCTTCTGCCTGGTCGGGATCCCGCCGCCCGCCCCCGCGGTGAGCGGCACTGGTGCTACTGGGTGGACTGGGGAGGCTGTGGGCTCCTGGGGGGAGCAGGGACTGGGGGAACTGGGAGGGACTGGGGGTGCGGGAGCAGGGACTGGAGGGACTGGGGGTGTGGGGAGCAGGGACTGGGGTGCTGGCGGTGCGGGGCTGTGCGTGGTGCTGAGGTCTGGCAGGGGGCTGGGTGCTGGGCGATGCTGGCTCCTATGGGCACCCCGGGGACAGGACCAGGACCGGGGCAGAGCCGGCACCCTGGGGCCGGAGGGGTCTGGCCACCCACGCGGGGCCATGTGCCACGGGCGATGCTGGCCGCGCGGCTCGCCTCCGGTGCCCAGCCAGCGTGGCGGCGTGGCAGGGCGGCGGTGTGCCGAGGCGCCGGGATCCGGCCACGGGCTGGAGGCGAGACCCTGGGGCTGGGCTTCCCCTTCTCCAGGATGAGACCTGCAAACGCCCACGCGTGTTTCCCCAAACTCCCGGCTGCGTGTCTCCTTGTGGATCCGGCTGCTCATCCCTGCCAGCTCCATCCCTGCCAGCTCCCGGCGCTGGGCAGGCAGCAAACTCCCCCCGCAGTGTGCCCACAGCCCCTCGAGGTCGGTCTGCCCCTACCTCTGCCCCCCGGCTCCGAGCAGCCCCCCGGCCTCACAGCAGAGCTGACCCATGTGGGATGCTCCTCCCGTGGCGCGGGCACCGGCATCGCCCGGCGGTGCCGGACCGGAGGGCGCTGGGGCGATTCCCGTCTCCCCTGGGAGCAACGTGGTGCCAAGGAAGGCCAGCGCCGCCGCCAGCTAAAACCCTATTTCCTGCCCGTTTCGTGCCAAATCCGGCGAAGGCGTTGGGTGGGGATGGGGACGGCGCTGGGGGACGTGGGGCTGGGGTCCGGGGCGGGGGGCACGCCGGGGGAGCGCCCAGGCGGGGATGCGGGCCGCGGTGTCAGGCTGGCACAGCGCCTGCTAATTTGAGCAGAGGCTGCACGTCCTCGCCCCAGAGCTGAATTCGGCCTCTGTTCCGCAGTTCCTGGTTATTTGAACTCGGCTTCCCCGGCCCGGCGATGGGGCTAATAACCAGCCTCAAAGGATTAATTGGGGTGTGCGAAATGGTTCAGATATGAGGAGTGCTGCTCGTTGCAGCGGCCGAGCATTATCATGGGTTCTCTTCAGATTCCTCCCTGCTTACTCCGTCCCGCTGAGCGCTGGGATTTGGGTTTTCGGGGGGGAGTTCGAGTCTCTCGAAATCTGCTCTTCTGCTGCATTTTGGGGTGAAGCGTGCCCTCCTGGGGGGCTGCACGTGGAGCGTGGGGGCTCTGCTCGGTGCTCGCCTCTGCCCCCCCCTGGGTGACTTGGGCCACTGGGTGACTTGGGGGGGGTTATTTAACCGCCACTGCCTCCCCCTGCGCGTCGGGGAGGACGGTGGTGAGGAAGGCACTTTGCAATCCTCCAGTGAGGATTTTGTGCCGCGTAAGCAGAAATCCCGCCCGACGGCCGCCCCCGGGGCTGCGTGGCGGGCTGCGCCCCACCGTCCGAGCCTTCGGCCAGCGGCTGCTGCCCTCGTCCCCGTGTGGCTGCTGCCGCCGTCCCTATTTACCGGCGCTGCTCGGCAAATTGAGTTTCTTAATGCTTTTTTTTTTTTTTTCTTCTTTCTTTCTGAACCCTGAACTTGAAAGACAGGAAAAGCCTGTGCTCGGGGCTGCTGCCGCAATCCCGCCTCGCGAACGCGAAACCTGGCACCGGCGCCAGGTTGGGGCACGCGGTGTGATGCCATGCCGGGGTCCGGCTGGCCGCATCGGGCTTTTCGGAGCCGTGGGTCCCCGGCCACGCGGAGGACTCCGGCCTCGCCGCCGCTGTCGTTTTAACCTTGCGTGTATCACGCGCTGCGCCCGGCCGGCAGCTCTGGCACCCGTCTCTCGCGCCGGGGGGGACTGCTGGTGATGTGTAGTGTCCTAACCCCCCCGGGCTGGCAGCGCTGCCCCGGCGCCGTCATCTGCGGCGTCAACTGCCAAGGAACCAGCGCCGGGCGTTATTTAGGGCTTGGGGACGGTCTCCAGGGGTTTGACGTTGCAAGGCTGGCAGGGGGGACATGTGGTGAGGCTCTTGGTTTGGGGTCGGAGCGTGGGGGCTGGCTCGCGTGCCCCCGCAGGGTGTGGGTGCTGCTGGGTGCTGCGTGACCGGCTCCCGGGAGCGCTCGGAGCCGGCGACTGGGGCCTCTCCCCAGTTCATGCCGAGCCACTCGCTGGGAGAAAACACGGAGGGATTAGGGGGTCGTGCTGGGAAGCCGCCGAGCTCCGGGGATGGCCTTTTATTCTCATTAAAGGGGAAAAAAAAGATTAGGTTTCAAGTTGGTGCTGTCCCATTAATAAACCAAGTTTGTCTTCAGCAGGCAGCAAGACCTGATTTAAAAGGAATAGAGATAGATGACCTATTTAAGCTCTCAAGTTGGAAAATATCGACCTGGCTGCCTCTGGGCTGCGAGCGGCGGGGCCGGCTGCGCAAGCTGTGCCGTGCCGTGCCGCCCGCTCCCAAAACCCGTCTGGCTTTCCAGGAGCCGGCCTGGCTTGGAATGCCCCAGGTTGCAAACCACGATGGCTGCTTTAAACCTGCCGCCGACCTCCTGGCCACCTCCCAAACATCTCCGGCGCTGGCTCAGAGCACCCGAAGCGGCTGACTCCTTTTCCGCGGCTGCTTATCCCCAGGATTTCATTAAGTCTTCCCTAATTGCCTTCTTCGGGCCGGGCCGCGGCGAGCACACCTCCGCTGACACGGCTGCGTGTCGCAAGACTCGCGGCGGCGTGGTCCGGCGGGTCGGTGTGCCCGCCTCGGTGGGAATCGGCTGCGTGCCCGTGGGTTTGGTCTCCGCCGTGCGAAGCCACGGGGTCCCCGGCCCCTGGAGCAAGTTTATTTCCCAGGTGGGAGGGTGCCAGGGTGGGGGGGTCGGGTCCGCTCCCGGGAAAAGGGGAGCTGGGAGCTAGAGGGCAGAGCTGGAGCTGGGCTCTCCCAGGGAGAGGAGGTGGAAACCCGGGTTGAGAGTCATCGCAAAGTGACGTGGGCACGATCCTGCTCTTGCCCTGGGACCCAGCGGGGTCCCCTGGCCTGCACCGGCAAGTGCTTTGCTTGCCTGAGAGCCCTGCTGCAGCAGGAGGGAGAGCAGCAGCGAGCACGTTCTGCCCTAATCCCCGCGCTCGGCCGCTGGCGCAGCCCCGGGGGCCGGGTCCCCCCACGACGGGCAGCCAGGCAGGTCCCGGGGCTCTGGGCCCCCCTGCCCTGCCACCCCCAGCTTGCCTCAAAATATCCACCATCGGTGGCACCCCAGACCTGCAGCCCACACCCTGGGGTGCAGGCGTGGGGGTGCCCGCAGAGCCATGCCCCCCCCGTTACCCCCACAGCAACAGTGGGTCCCTTGATGGGCCGATGAGCGTGGGGGCAGCCCCGGGGCGGGTGGGACGGAGCCCGGTGGCTGGGGGGGACAATCGCGCTATTGTGGCATAGTGGGCTCTTTTTCTGCCGTGCGAGGGGGGGGCCGGGCGGCGGTGCCAGCGCTTTCGGGGTGAAGCGTGGTCCGCGCCGGGGGCTGGCGGTGACTGGTGTGGCACCAGCGGCGGGACACTGATGGCCCGGGTGGGGGGGCGGGCGGCGGGGCGGGGGGGGGGGTGGGGGGGGGGCGGGGGGGGAGGTGATGGAGGGGAGATGGGCCGGCCCTTTCGCTTACGGATGCGTGTGGGCTGCGGAAAAATGTTGGGCTGCTCCTAATCTCAGGAAAACACCGTCGGGTGCCGGGGCCATGGTGGGGCAGGAGGTGCTGCGGGAGCACGGCTGCCCCAAAACCCTGTCCCCAAAGCTGCCTCCTGTCCTCGCCGTGGCCGGAGGGAGGCTCAGGACCCTGCTCGGCTCTTTATTTTTACCAGCCAGCAAGGGGTGCAGGATTTGGCGCTTCTGTGCATCCCGCCATCAGAGCATCGCCCACCCCTGCGCTCCCTCCCCAGCCCTCGGACTGGCCCTTGTCCGTGGGCAGCACCCCAGGAGGTGCAAGGGGGTCCCCCACGCGCGTGAGGGGTGCACGGCCACGGCCCCCACCCCGGGCCCCCGACCTTGAGCGGGGCAAGGGCTGGAAGGCGCAGGCAGCCTTCCCCTGACCTCCCTGGGTAGGATTTTCCGCCACGGAGAAGCGGGAGCAGAGCGCAAGGTGCCTCTCGGAGCCGCCGGAGGAAATGGCTCATTGTTAGCCCTGCTGAAAAAAAAAGAGACCCAAAAAATTGCAATAATGAGGCCAGCTTCTTGAGGGTTTCCATGGGAAAAACAGGAAACGGAATCCTGTTACTTTTCTAGGGCTTGCTGCCGATAACCGTTTTTAGGACAGGGCAGAGAATGAGGAGGAGGAGCTGGGGACGAAGGCAGCCCCGGCAGCGAGCCCTCGTCCCCCTGCTCAGAGGCTCAGTCCCGCTTCCTCGTGGGCTGGGAAATAAAACGCCTCCTCAGTGTCCCTCTGGGTCGGTGTTCCCAGCCTCTCCGGTGAGCCGGCACGGGGCCCGTCAGGCACCTCCCTGCCGAGCTCGGACCTGGTGCGGCTCCTGTGTGTCCCCAGCCCTCGTCCCCTCCTCGGAGCCACCTTCCCTGCCGGCCCCGTGTGTTAAGGATGCGCCGTGCGGGCTGGGGACCTGCGGGACCCGGGGCGGGGGGCACGAGGGGGCTGGCGCAGGGGATGTCCTGGGGGAACAGGCCATGGGGCTTGGGACGGTGGCACGTTGGTGCCGTGGGGAGCTGGTGCGTTAACGGGGACGCAGCATCCCCAAACCCCCCTCCGGCCGTCCCAGCTGGCGGAGCTGCCCTGGGATGCGGCCCTGGGAAGCCGTGAGCATCCCCCGGCCCTGCGGGTGCCTGGGCTGTGGGGCCGGAGGGGCTGTGGTGGGCTCTCGCAGGCAGAGCGTGGCGCGGGCGTTCCGGAGGGCCAAGCTTGGAGCCGCATCCTGCCCCGGCATCGTGACACGGGGCCGGGAGCGGAGGTGGCACATGAGCCGCAGCGTGGGCAGGCTCCACGTGTACGTGCTCGCGTGGATGCGGTGGCATCGGCCTGCGCCGTGGCTACCAGCACGGCTGCGAACGGGGATGATCCAGCCCAGGAACTCGGTCGGGGATGCCAGCAGTGGTGGGGACCAGCACAGGCAGAGCCACGGGGCCGGAGAGCCGCGGTGGGCACCAGGGCTGGCAGCCTGGTGAGGAGAGGGCAGGAAAGGGGACGAGGCTTTCCAGTCACGTTCCCAAATTTCTCTCGATGTGGCACACACCCCCGGGCTGGGTGAGCCGGAGCCCTCCGGAGCTGCCGCTTTGAGACAGGGCAGGACGAGAACCCCGGAGCCGGGGCGGCGTCCCCGGCGCGGAGGCTGCCAGGAGGGAGCTCAGTTTGGTCGCGATGCGGCCGGGAGGGGACGGAGCCAAGCGGGGACCCGGCGCGAGCTGACGACGGGGCTGCGAAGGAGACGCTGTCAAGATAAAAGTTTGCGTTGGGAAGGAACAAGGCGATTTCCTTCCCCGCGTTAACACCCAAACCGGAGGGGAGGAATGTCAGAGAGCCAGTTGCGCTCCTCCGGCCTCCTCGCTGCTCCGCTTCTCTTTGGCGCTGGGCTCAGTGTCACCCCCACCCGTCTGCTTCAGGTGATGGGGATGTGGACGGGGGTCCCCGGCCGGGCCGGTGGCTCCAGCATGGGGTGGATTTGGCAGCGGGTCAAGCCGTGCCCTTGGCAGTGCCCATCCGCGCTCGGTGCTGCCAGCCCAGCGTCTCCCGTGGGATCCCCGTCCTGTGCTGTCCCTGGACTGGCTGTGAGGATGGGGAGCCCCGTGCCCGTGCTCGAGCCGTGGGTCGCCATGGTTGTCCGCAGCGGTGCCGTGAGCGGCTCGGTGGGTGCTTGGGCGCTGCCGACAGCCGGGCGGTTGTGGGGCCGGCGGGAAACGAGGAGACTGTTGGGCATCTTAGTGGATGCTCAGAGCAAACCCTGCCGGCATCGCCTGTCCTGACAGCCGAAAGCCGGCCCCAGGGTTCCCACCCTGCCTACGGATGGTGCACCCATCCCGATAAGTCCCTGCCCAGGCTGGGACGTGGCGCGGGGGCTGCCGGCAGCCTGGGGTTACTGGGAGGCGCCTGGGGGGTTTCTCTCCGTCACCGAGGTGTTGCTGCCTCCTCTTCCCAGTGCTGCTGCTCCCGCGTGGGATGTGCATCCGCTTCCCAGCGGCTCCCAGCCCACCTCCCTCCCGCTCCCTGGGGAATGCAGCCACGCTGTGCCGGGGCACGGGCATGCCGGGGTGTGGGGGGGCACGCGCCGGCTGTGTGCGAGTGAGCAGGCATGCCCCCAAATCCCCGCTGAGCTGCAAAGCGCCTCAGGCCCTGGTTTGGGTTAAGAGAATTAAAATGCTTTCTCCTGCGGGGCGGTAATCCCGGAGGCTGGGGCACGGCCAGGCGGGCTGCCCGGCTGCTCCCGGCACCGGCACCTGGGTGCTGCCCCCCGTTATCCTGCCACCATGTCCCCCAGGCTGGTCCCGCTGCCGGAGCATCCCCGCTTTGCCCGGGTGCAGCTGCCCCAGGGAAGTGCCGGTCTCGGCTCCCTTTGGGGGTGCTGCCTCAAATGCTGCCTGAGCTGGCCCGGACCGAGGGGTGCGGGTGGGACCCCGTCCCCACTTCCCTGCCGGGACCCACCGCGGTGGGAGCAGGCAGCGGCTTTGCCATATAAGGGCTGGAAATCAGTTATTGTCTCAACATGGCTTTCTCCTCCCCGAAAATCCTATTAAAACCTCATTTTTCTGACCCTAATCTCAGCTTGCCGTTCGGGAAGGATTAGTGTTTGCCCCTCCCGGCCCTGCGCGCTGCCGGATCCGTGCCGGAGAAACCTCCTTCCCGCGCGGAAAGCGGTGCCGGAGGAGGGGGTTGGGGCCGAGCCCAGCACGCTGTGGCGGTGGCAGGACCGGCAGCTGCCTGTCCCTCTGTCCTCTGTTCCTGCCCGGAGCGTGACGTTATCCTCGCTGCTTGCCAGGGGTTGCGATGGCCGCGCTGGCAGGGACCCACGGCCGCAGCTGGCGGGGCCGGGACACGGCGGGGGGTGGCACTCCCCAGCCAGGACCACCGGGTCTGTCCCGGGGGTGTCACCAGGGTCCCAGCGGGGGGGGGAGCCCCGGGAGCCGCAGCCATGGGGCAGGGGGGTGGCATCGGTGCAAAATATGGAGACCCCCCGGTAAAGGCCGCTGCCCGGGGTGCTCCGTGCCGCCGGGGCAGGGGAGGGCAGGGGCGGGCAGGGGGCTGGGCGCTGCCCTTGCGCGGCTCCGCCGTGCCTCAGTTTCCCAGCAGGTTTGGCTGGGGGGCGGGCAGGGAGGCGATGCCGGCAGAGGGCCCTGCAGCCCGCCGGCAGCGTGGGCGCGTGCACGCGTGGGCGCGCGTCCCCACGCCTGCGCGCCTGCCCCGGCGTGGCGGCAGCGGCGGTGGTGCATGCCGGGACCGCGCTGCCTTCCCCCTTGCTCCTGTTTGGCTGCGTATTTAGGACACTCCTGTGCAAAACACAAGTATTTTGGAAGGCGTCCAGGCCTGCTCGCATTCCTCGGGGTGGAATCTGCCCCCGCGAACGCCGCCTGACCTTTCCCGCTTTGGGCTGCGGGAACAATCCGGGGCCCGTCCTCCCTCCGACACCCCCCCGGGGGCCAGGGACCCCTTCCCCAGCCGGCCCCCGGGCCCGCAGGCTGCTGGCAGCTCCTGCCTGCTTGCTCAGCGCTGCCGGGCGTGAGTGGAGGTGGCAGGATGAGACCTGCCGTCCCCGGGCCAGCTGACGCTGCTCCAGCTGCCCCGGACCCCCGGCCGGAGCCAGCCCGCCGCCGCAGGCTGCCCTCTCCCCCCTTTCAGCTGGAACGAAGCCCCCCCGGGCGCTGCTCGCACCGACAGCTGTGCCAGCCCCGTCTCGCCGCCCCGGCCGGGCAGCTCTGCCTGCTGGGACACGCCGGCAGCTCTGCCGGGCCTGTCCCGGGGCGGGGGCGCGGGGCAGCCCCCGGGGCGGCTGCCATGGGAGACCCCTGGCACACGCACCGGGTGACGTCGGGGTGGCCCCGGGGGTGGCCGGGGGAGGAAGGCGATGGCAGGGATTTGGTTCCCATGTTTCCCCATCCCAATTTCTCCCTGGGCTGCGGGCGCAGAGGCACCAGGACGGTGCCATGGGGTGCGCCGTGGCACGCAGCCGGGTCCCTGAGGACACAGTTGCCACCAAGCCAGTCGAGCCAGCCCCCTGGCAGGGCTTGGGGCTGGCGCTGGGGCTGCTGTGGGGCAGAGCCACGGCACCTTGGCCAGGGTAGATGCTGGGGACGTGCCGAATGCCGGAGCACTGCTGGCACGCAGGGCGTCCGTGTGGCATCCAGCCCGGGGACCGTCCCCTCGCTGCCGCCCGGTGCCAGCCCGGCTGGTGGCTGCAGGAAGCGGGCGCGTGGCATCGTACTGGTGGGCTGGTGCTGCTGGTGGGGTGACGGGGGGCAGAGGAGAGGAGGGGGCCGCGGCGAGCGGGGCGGCGGCCCTGAGGCTGCGGGCTGCAATCCCAGCAATGCCCGGCATTTCCCGGCGCGGCCGCACGTGCCTCTCCTCAGCCTCCAGCACGGCAGGAATGTGGCGCGGGACCCGCTCGTGCGGGGATGGGGACAGGCAGCGTGTGGGGGCAGGCAGGACGGGGGGACGCTGCCCACCCACAGCCCCTGCCCGGGTCGGGTGCTCGCGGGCGCGGGGCTCGCCCAGGTGCTGCCATTTTCCTTGTTCTTCCCGTGTTTTGGCCGCCGCGGTGGGGAGCGGCTCAGGGGGTGTGAGGGGGGTGTGGGGTGGGCTGGGGAAGGGTGGTTTGTCCCCCCGGAGCAGTGGGAGCCCCCGAGCGCCGGTGACGAGGGAGGTTTGCCATCCCTGCCTGTGGGCTCCACACCGGGGCCGGGATTGAACTGCGAGGGGTGGTGGCTCCGTGCCCGGGGGACAAGGACCCCCGCGCCTGCAGCCTTGGGTATCCCCCGAAATGGGGGCTGGGGGGTCTTGGTTTGGCTCCTGGTGGGAAGAGTCCTTGGAGCCACTGCCCTTGCACTGTGAAGGAGAGTCGGGGGGCTGTGTCAGTCCCCGGGGGGTTTGTCAGTCCCCAAGGGGCTGTCAGTCCCCGGGGGGCTGTGCCAGCAGAGCCTGGGGCTGGATACGTGTCTCTGCTGTGTGGGCTCTGCTGGGTGCTGGGGGAGAGGGGACCAGGGGGGTCCCCCTTGCAGAGCCCCGCGATGGCTCGTCTCCTGACCGAGCAGGGGGGACACTTGCTGCACCCCTAGACTGTCCCCCTCCCTGTCCCCGGCATCGCCCGATGCCCTGCGGAGAGCAAGCGGAGGAAGGAAGGAAGGGGCCGGGAGGAGGGAGAGGAGGAAGCGGGGAGGGTGGGATGCTGCCCGGGTGATGGAGGAAGAAGGGGGCGGATTAAAAAAAAAAAGGCGGAAAGAAAAAAAAAGGGAAAGTCGGGGCAAAGTGACACCGCAGGCGGCGGGGCTGGCTCGGCGCGGGGGGCGGTGGGCTGGGCGCGCTGATCCCTGCCAGCAGCTGGAGCCCCAGCCCGCCAGCCCAGCCGGGCGTGCGGCCGCCCGCCCTCCGTCCATCCCACCCTCCGTCCATCCCTCCGTCCCTCCATCCCACCCTCCGTCCATCCCCGCACGCGGGCAGCTGGGTGGGGGCCAGTTGCCGCCCGTCGCGCTGGGGCTGGGTTGCTCGCAGGGGGTGTGAGCGCGAGCGTGTGCGCGGCATCGCCGGGCTGGGAGCACCGCACATCGCCCGAGCCATGCGAGACGGCGCAGCCGGCCCCCCGCCGCCCCCGGCAGCCGGCCCCCCCCGCGTGCTGCCCACCTCGGGGGCTGAAGCCAGCGAAGGAGGCGGTGAACCCATGGCTGTGCCGGCCGTTGGGTGAGAGCCCGCGCCGCTGCACCTCACCCGCCGAAGCCAGACGGGGCCCTCATGGTGGAGGAGAGCGCAGGCAGAGGGGAGCAGGGGTCCCGGCGGGTGCTGCGGGGCCCCCCCGACCCCCGCTGGCCCCCAACCCCGTGGCGGCGGTGAGCAAGGGCTGTGGAGCGTGGAGCGAGCCGGCGAGGGCTGGCGCTTCGAGCGCGCTGTCGGGGTGGACTGCAGCTCGCCCGAGCCCCGCTGCATCTGGCTGAGCAGCCTGCGCCGGCACGCCGCTGCCCCGGAGCGCCGCTGGCCCCCGGCCCCTGGCCTGGCCGCGCACCCCCCGCGCCGACAAGTGCCGCGGGTGAGACCGCGTGCTGGAGATGCCGGGTGTCGCGCCTCATTTGGGGGGGAATGCTTTCATGGGAGGGCAGGGGATGGGGGCTCCCCGGCGCAGGGGGGCCGGGTGGCGGGTGGCTTGGGGCGGTGCTGGGGCTTTCCGGCTCCCGGGCAGCGGTGCGTCCCCTTTGTCCCCTCCGTGCTGGAGGAAGGGCTGGGGTGGGGGTCGGGGGTCCGGGGTCCTGCCCTGGTGGCAGCTGCCCGGGTGCTTTGCTCCTGCTGCCCTGCTCGCCGTGCCCGGGAGGGGGGACGGATCCTACCCCCAGGAGGGCTCTGCGGGATGCAGGGAAAACGCTCCTTTGTTCTGCAGAAGCGGGACAACCGGTGGGCTACCCGTCCCATCGTGTCCCCACGGGGCGAGCGATGGGGCACGGTGACATGGGGTACAGCGACCCATCACCGGGGCGCAAGGGACCTCGCAGGCGTCGGGGCTGTTCGGGCGGGGGGTCCGGGCGGGCAGCGTGCCCAGCCCCGAGCTGTCGCAGCCGCTCGCACAAACCGTTCTTGCAAGGAGCAAGGGGCTCCCCCCGTCCTCGCTGCCCGCAGCCCTGGCGGGACGGGGGTTTGGGGGAGCCGGGCTAACGGGCAGGACGCGGCTGGTGGGAGCACAGCAGAAACCGCCGGGCTGCGGTTAAAATAAAGCCAAAAAGCTGGGAGGTAACCGATCCCCTGCGGGGAGGGGGGACGGGGCGCAGGGGACAAATGGCTGAGGTGGCAAATCAAGCGTCAACCCCGCTGCCGGGGGAGCTGGAGTGTCTGCGGGGCTGTGAGCCAGCGCGGGGGGATGTCCAAGCCCACAGCTGGGGGCTTTGCAGCCCCAAAAGCTCCAAACCAGGGTGGGTGGAATAGGGAAACTGAGGCACGGCATGGGGAGAGCGGTCCGGGATGGTTTGCTCTGCCCACCCCCTCGCAGGGCTCTTTGCAGGGTGTCTTTGGGTCTCTGCAGCGGGTGATTTCCCCGTCGGGCTGGGGGGACAAGGGGGAGCTGGGATCCGGAGGGACACAGGCACCGCGTTGAGGTGGTGAGAGTCCTAAAGGAGATGTAATCAGGGCAAGGCGACCACCCGTCCTTGGGCAGCGAGTCAGGCGCTGGGTCCCTACGGGCTGGGAGCATTCCCAAGCCATCCCTCCTCCGCTGTGAGTTCCGGGACCTTGGAACGGAGACGGAAAGCAGCCTGGGAGGTTGTTTGCGATGCAGGTATCTCCTCTTGCTCGGCTCTAAGGCCGGATTCAGGCTCACGGGACCAGGTCTGGGGGACCACCGATGCTGTAATGGGTACCCCACAACTGGGGACGCGTCCCTGTGTCACGGGCGCGCGCGGAGCCGTGGCCACGGCTCCGGCGCGCCCGTGACACAGGGACGCGTCCCCATCCCTGCGGGTTGGTGCTGCCGTTGGGTCTCCACCGATCCTGCCCTCTCTGAGGCTTGTCTGTGCGGTTAAAATCAGCAGGGCACATTCAGCTGTCAGCTTAAAAATAATCCGGCAAGCCGGCGGCCGACACAATGGAGGGCGCAGATGGGGACAGGCGCCGCGCTGGGATGCTCGTGGCCCCGGGCCGAAGGGATGGGGGTCCCCGTGGGAGTCGGGGGGTGCCTGTTGCCATCTGGGTTTGGATCGCCGGTTAGGGCGTGCGCAGTGCAGGGGACTTGGGGGCTCGTGGGGAGCTTTGCCCCCCATCTGGTGCTGGTAGTGGGGTTTTCTGTGCCGGCGTTTAGGGCATCGCGGCTCAATTTGTGTTTTGGGGTACCTGTGGTGTCCGCGAGCGCCTGAAACCCTTGTACCCCTGGGTTGGCTCTGGCGGTGATGGAGTGGGTCCGTGGGTGCCGTGTCAGGGCAATGCCTGGTGGGCTGCAGTGCCAGAGCCGTGCCCTCACCACGGGGACCCTATCCCCAGGGGGACGGGACCCCCAGCCCCACCTGCAGCCCGGCCCGTGCGGGACGTGCCGGCGCAGGGGGTGCAGCCCGGCCCCGCTGAGCTGCCGTCGGATTTCCCCACCGGCAGCGAAAGGCCCACTCAGCACAGGCGCAGACAAAGGCTTATTGTGCCTCATCCCTTTGTGCGTCCCTCTCCCGCCCCGCTCCCCATCCATCGCTTCAACCGAGACGGCGCCTGAATTTTAACACACCCGGCCCCGGGATGAGCTGACTCCGGCTGCCGCAGCGGGGAAGGAGCCGGCACTCGGGCAGGACCCCAGCAGATCGCCTCCTGCCCCTGCCGCTGCCCTGCCTGTCCCTGCCTGCTCCCAGGCTGCCGATTTCTCTGGTTCTGGCAGAGCTCGGCGCTGCCGGGCCCTCCGCTCCCTTCGGCCGCGGGGCTGCTCCCACCCCAGCGCGGCTGGCGGAGGCGCCCAGAGGTGCAGCCAGATGTGCAGCCATGGAGAGCAGTGACCTCCCCTTGCCAGCCTGGGCTTTCTGCCGCAACGGCCTCGCCACGGCTGTGCTAAGCCCTCCCGACCCCCAAGGTGTCAGGACTCCTCCCGTCTCTCCAAGCTCCCTGCCGGGTGCCAGGCGAGATGCCGCGGCCGCTCCGGCTCTGCCATGGCCCCGTTCCCCCTCCGGACACCAGCACCACGGGCTGTGGGACAGAGCCACATCCCTTTTGGCCCCGTCTGCCGCTCCAGGCAGCGTCCCCTGCCAGAGCCTAACACGGTGCCAGGTCCCTGCCCCGTCTCGGGAGCATCACTCATCCAGCCGCTCCGGGCGGCTCTTTCCGGCTTGCCCGAGGTTATTACCGCGACGTCATCGGAAGGGGACCTTTTGTCCCGACTCCCCATCCGCCCCCCCTCTCCTCCCGCTGTGCTGGCTCCTGGGTCCCATCCAGACCCCCAGGCACAGCTCATTTCCCCTCCTTCCCCCCCCCCCCCTTTCCATGCACCTTCTCCCAAAAGGTCCCCGTGTGAGGAGTCTCGGGAGATGCTGGTGGGGTGGTCTATGGGGGCTGGAATTTCTGCCGCGAGGCCGGGAGTAGGGAGGGGGTTCCTAGGATGGAGCAGCTCTTGGGGCAGATCTCAGCCCCCGGCACGGGGCTTGAGGGGGCTGGTGGGGGCTGACTACCCGTACACCCCCCAGAAGTGACATCTTCCTCCTCATCCTCCCAGCCAACGCCGGGCCGGAAGATGGGGCGTCCCCAAACGCCAACGCGCCCCCGGAGGGGCCCTTCCCCTGGGTGGGCCCGAAGACGGTGGTGCTGCGGAAGAGCTCGCAGGGGGGGTTCGGCTTCACCCTCCGCACTTCATCGTCTACCCCCCGGAGTCGGCCGTGCACTCCACCGCCAAGGTAGGGCTGGGACCTGGGGGGCTGGGGGGGCCGTGGGGACCCCGGGGCTGCCGGAGCGGGGCTCCGAGGTGCTGTGGTTGGATGCAGGATGCTTGTATATGGGCTGGGGGTGGGCAGGGGGGGCTGGGGAAGCGCGGAGCGGACCATCCGTCGCCTGCCTTGTTGGGGTGCTTGGGCTGCCCCCACCCATGGGTGGCCCTGGGACGGAGGAGCCTGCAGAGCTGCTGGGAGACGTGCTCTGAGCGAGCAGCGAGTCGGCAGCGCCTCCGGAGATGTCCCAGAGCCTTTCGGCAGGGGACACGGCTGCTGCGGGAATGAAGAGAATCCCTCGGCTCCAACCGATGGCTCCAGCATCCCCGGGAACAGCAGGAAAAGGCCCTTCAGAGCCCCGAGGCCAGGGAGAGGCTTGGCACAGAGGGACGTCGCTCGAGCCGAAGCGAACCACATGCCCACCGTGAAGCCGAGCCTGGGAGCAGCAGGTGCTTTGGAAGATGCGTTTGAGCCCTTTGTCGCATCCCTCCTCCTCCTCCTCCTCTGACCAGCATCAGCTCGTCCCCTCGGGCGCCGGGAAGTGCCAGCGGGTCCTCACCGGGCGAGGGGCCCATGCCCAGCCCCGCCGGCGCTCGCCGCCTCTAGCGCAGCAGATTCACGGCTTGTGATTTCCTGGCTGTCAGCCGGAGACTTTGGGCTGGATCTGCCCGGGACCCGGCGGCCGCGATCGTGTCGTGGCTCAGCTGCAGCGCGGCCCCTTCCCAGGTGCTGCCTTTTGGGGGGAAACACCCCCCGGGTTGGCCGTCGCCTCCTGCGCCCTCTGAGCCCCGAGACGCCCCGGTCCGGGCAGCACCCTCCTTGCTGCGGCACCCTCCACGGCTGCTCTCAGCTGCAAGGGCCGTTTGGGCCAGTCCCTTGGTGCCGTCCCCAGCAGCGTCCGGCGTGGACCGTGCCCTCCGCACCGAAGGCGATGAGCAGCTCTCGCTCTCCTGCCGCGCCAGCCCCAAGTCCCCCGGGGTGTGAAATCCCCTCTCGCCCCGTTTTCTGCAGCGGCAGCTTCGTGCAGACGAAGGGAGAAGTGTCTGGGAGCTGCGTGGTCCGTCGCGGCCCTTTCCCTGCTCCGGGGTAGGCAGACCCAGATGCTCCCGTCGCCTCTGGAACTTCACAGCTGCCCACAGCCCCACGGCTCCGGCTGCCCCACGGCTCCGGCTGCCCCACGGGCTGGCGTTGGCTGCCTCCTCCCCAGCAGACGGGGAACTGCAGTGGGAAGTGAGTCACAGGGTGGGGAGAAGCAACTCGCCGGAGTCCCCGCTCAGCGTGCACCATCACAGCGCTTTTCCCAGGCTCCTCATTCTGCTTCCCCAAATCCTTCCTGCCTGCACTTTTCCTGCCTGCACTGGGAACACGGACCTGACCGGTCTCCGGCAGCGTGACTCTGCAAAGGATCTTTCATCGTGGGGACGGCCCGAAGCTGCTCCGAACCAACCCACTTGCTTCCACCACTCCAGTGTCCTCCTAAGGCATCCTCCAAGAGCGAGGGACTGATCCTGCCCACGGCGCTGGGCACCAGGGCTGAGCCCCGCCAAGGCGAGCACGCGGAGCTGCGTGGGAAGGAGCCAGATCAGTGCCGGGAGGCGGAGATGCTCTTGCAAAGGGCTGGGAATAGCTCCCGGCACCCGTCTGAGCCGAAGCCGGCGCTCCCAGGCCGGCGGGGCAGGGTGCGGTGCGGCTGGCTCAGCACCCGCGGGTGCGGCGAGCAGCCAGGTCCGGGGGCTGAGTTTCGGTGGGGTTGACTCAGCAGGGAGGGTGACGGCAGAGCCGCGTTCACCGTGCCGTGCTTCGGCACCGCCGCGCCAGCCTCGGCCCCAGCCCTGGGAGCGGGGCTGCCGGGCTGCCCCGGGGGCCGGGAAGGGCTCTGGGGTGCCGCAGGGTGAGGAGGGGCAGGGAGTGGGGGCGAGTCTGTGCCTCCGAGGGCCCGTGGTGTCCCCGTGCTCCTGCTGTGGCACCGCGGCAGCCGCTCGGTGCGTGGGCAATGGTGCTGGATGTGTGCCGAGGCCGCGGGATGTGCCTTTTCCTTCCCACCAGCCCCCTCCCTCCTCCTCCTCACTGGGAACGTCCCCGCTGTCACACTGGGATGGAGACTGATCCCTTCCCAGCACGCCGGAGGGACCTGCCCACCCTGGGGACATGGGGCTGTGTCCCCACTGCCCTGCACCAGCTGGGGAGGGAGTTGTGGCTGGCGAAGCCTCTCGGCTGGAGCCGAGCTCGTGTCCCCCCTGGAGATGGCAGGATCTGGCACTTGTGGAGTGAGAAATCCCCTTCCAGGCGCCTGGGGCCCTCCTTGGGACCCACCCGTGGGGCTGAGCAGCGCGGGGTGGCAGCCAGCGCGGGTGCCAGCACCCCGTGCCCTGCCCCAGCTTGGGCACCCCCCGGCAGCGCGGCTCGGCAGGGGGATCCCCACGAGGATGCGAGCGACGAGGGCAGGAGCCCGTGGACGCGGTTCCCACCCCAAGGGCCAGAGCCGCTGGGGTCCCAGGGCTGTCCCCTGCCCGTGGCTGGGAAGGGGGTGCCGGAGCCCTCTGCCATCCCCCGCAGCGCCCGCCGCAGCCCTGGGAGCCCTCCCCACGCGGCGGGAAGCTGCAGACATGCCCCCCCACCCCCGCAGGGACACGGTCCCCCCCGCCGAATAATTGCAAGGCTAAATATAGCCCCTGGCGGCCGGTGCCCCTCCGAGGACGCCTGCACAAAGCTGTCCCTTCCCGGGGTCCCTGTCACCGGGACCTGCTGCCCGGGCGCTGCGGTGGCGTGGGGCCAGCGGGCACCTCCATCCCTCCCCGGGACCCGCGGCGGGGGGCTCAGGCTCTCCCGGCCAGGCTCGGTGGCCCGGGAGAGGGCGAGATGCCGCTGCCCGGCTGGCTGGGCCCCCTCTCGCTTCCCTGCCCCAAAACCGGCCCCTTCCTGGCAGCTGGGTACGGGGGCTGCGGTGGGTCCCGTCTCCCTGCCCGCCGGTGGGGCGCGGGGCGGCCCGGCCAGATCCGGTGTCAGGAGGTAATTTAGCCGGGGGCGGTGGAGGGCAGAGGGACGCGCAGGTCCCGCGAGGGGTTTCATGGGGCCTGGCACCCCTCCGGTCCACTCCCGTCCCCCCGCCGCGGCTGCCCTGACCCGGCCACCAAATAAGTGTTTTTCTCTTCTCTTGGCAGGAGGAGGAGAACGGGAACCGAGCAGGTGAGCACCGGCACTGCTCCGCCGCGGGGACCCCCCTGCGCAGGGGACGTCACCCCCGGATCGGTGGGCGCAAGGCTCCGGGGGGCACGCGGCTGTTGCAGGTCGCAGGGGTGTTGCGGCCGGGGGGACGCAGTCCCGCCGTCTCTGCCGGCTGGCACCGCAGCCCTAAATATGGCTGGCAGTGAAGCGGCGCGGTGCTTCGGGGCAGCTTGGTGGCACTTGGCGTGGCAGACGGGCTCGGTGTCCCTAAAGCCCTCGGGAGGTTCGGTGGACCTCGCGCCCAAGGGGGTCTGTCCCGGGCCGGAGGGGCTGCGCGTGGCCAGCACCGGTCCCTGCGGTGGGCGGCTCGGCCGAGCGCGGGGTGTTTGGGGATGGGGACATGGCCCCGCTCTCCCCCAGAGGCAGCGGTGACATGAGCGAATGTGAAGGCGTCAGAACGGATCGGCACGCTGGTGGGGTGACGAGGCGCCGGGGCTGCGCTCCCTGGGGAGCCGTGCAGGCAGCGGTGGCCAGACCTGGCACCCAGTGCCCATGGGGCTGGGGGGACACCGGCCTCCCTCCGGGCAGTCCCGGGGGATTCAGCATCCCTTGTCGGCACTGTCCCTGCCGTCTGTCCACCGCCCCCCAGCCCACCACCCGCCGGTTTTCTCGCAGCGCCCGACGGCTTTTGCTCTTGCCAAGGAGCGTGGCCGCAGCCGCGCCGGGGAGCAGCCGCGGCTGGGGGAGACAGTGCCGGGGGGCTGCCCGAGAGGGGGGCTTTGCCTGGGGCAGGACCTGCGCTCTGCAGGTCCCAGGACGGCAGGGCTGGCGCGCGTGGGCTTGGGAGGCGAGGAGGGCTCCGCGAGGGGCCAAGCACGCTTCTTACCGTGGGAGGGGCCCAGCCGTGCCGGCGGCTCCCTGACGCTCTGTCCCGGGAGCAGGTCCCCCCGGAGCCCCTGGAGCCCATGGACACCATCTTCGTGAAGAATGTGCGGGAGGACGGGCCGGCGCACCAGGCCGGGCTGCGCACCGGTGAGCGGGGCGCGTGGGGCGGGGGGCCTCGGGTCTCGGGGCCGGAGGTGGCTCCAGGCTGCTCGCTGGGATGCGCGCGATGCTCTCCCTCCTCTGCCGGGGACTTTCTTGCTGCTGCTTTTGCTCTTTTCCTCGCATTCCTTCTTTTCTTCCCCCCTCCTCCTTCCCCCCCCCCCCCTTCCGCCTCTCCCCCTCCCTCCCTCCCTGCGCTGGGGGTGCTCTGCTCTCTCGTCCCTGGGCTGGGTGCTCTCGGGGTCCCCATGGGTTAGGCTGGCTGTGGGGTCCCCACGGCTCCCCTTGTCACACGGGACCTGGCTCTGCCCCTGGCAAAGCCCTGGCCGTGTCCAAACCCTGCTGTGAGCGACCGTGGGGACAGCCGGGTGCCACCGCCTCTCTGCTCACTCGCGGGGACGCTCTCTTCTCCCCCTGCTCTGCAGGGGACGGCTGGTCAAGGTGAACGGGGAGAGCATCATCGGGAAAACCTACTCGCAGTCATCGCACTGATCCAGAACAGGTGAGTCCCCTTCCCCCTTGCCGCAGGGGCGCGGGGCCGGGCGGCAGCGTGCCGTGACCGTCCCGTGGGGACGGGGACATTTGTCCCCTTGGGGGGATCCGGCCGAGGGTGAGATCGGCCTCCCTGGGGGCAGGCGGGACCGGCCCCGGCCGCCCTGACCCCTCCGTCCCCTGTCCCCGCAGTGACGATGTGCTGGAGCTCTCCATCATGCCCAAGGACGAGGACATCCTCCAGCTGGTGGAGTTTGCCGGGCGGGTGCCAGGGACCGGGCTGGTTCCAGGGCTCGCGTTCCCCGGCGAGGCTCTCCCGGGCTGTCCCGGCATTCCCTCCGCCCCACCAAACCTGAGGGGCTGGTCTGTCCCTGCCCGCGCTCCTCCTGCGCCTTGGGTGGGGGTGGCCACGTGCCCCTGTCTTGCTGGGGCTTGGGGACGCTTAGGGACCAGCATCCCTGGAGCAGCAGTGGGTGCGGAAACGGAGGTACCGGGGCCCGGGGCAGGAAGGATGGAGACATCCCTTGTTGGGGGGGGGGGCATACTTGGGTATAGCTGGAGGGCGAGTTGCTCTGGGTCTCGGGGTCTGGCTTATCCTTGGAGCAGCCCAAGCGGCTCTGGCTGGCCTGAGCTGGGGTCCGGGGGCAGCGGTGGCCCCAGCAGGGTGGCCCGAGCCAAGGGGTGTGCGTGGGGCTTGCCTGGTGCTCCGCTGGTCCTGGCTGCCTGCCGGGGCTCTCCTGGCCGTGCTGCTGCTGCCGAAGCTGCTGGAACCCACCCCGGGCATGGCTGTTAGGTGGCACCGCGGCTCGGCCTGGCACAGCCACGGGGGGCTGGCACTGCCTGAGCTGGGGGACCCGCTCCACTGGGCTGGGGGGTCTTACAGCCCTGGCGAGGGGGTCACACGTCTGTGCCTGCCCGGGGCTCTGAGGATCCCCCGGGCGTGGTCAGAGGCGCCTGTGAAAAGTGAGAAGGGAGAGCCGGCCCGGCAGCCGTGCCGGGTATTTTAGGAGGAGGGGAGGGAGGGCAGGGTGCCGAGAGCACGGAAGGGCTGGCGGCAGCGGCATTGCTCAGTGCTGGGGGGCTGTGGGAAAGCAGGACTGGGGGGGCTGCAGCCAGCCCTGCCCAGCTCGCCCCGACGGGGAGGTTTGCTCGCGGGTTGGGGAGGAGCAGAGAGCATCCCCGCGGCGCCCTGCGGCCCCGCACCCCCCCCTGACCCCCCGTCCCCCCGCAGGCGTATTCGCAGGATGCCTACCTGAAGGGCAACGAGCCGTACTCCGGTGGGCACAGAGCATCCCCGAGCCCCCCCCATCTGCTACCCGCGGAAGACGTACCCCTTCCAGGCCCGGGGCGCCGAGCCCCCCCGGGCCCCGCCCGACACCCGCGCCCCCCGCCCCACCGCTGCGGGCCCCTCGTCCCCGCTCGGCACGGCCGCGCTCCCAGCACCCGGAGCGAGGCGGCGGCAGCCCCGCGCACCGCCCCGACGAGCCGCAGCCCGGGGGTCCCCCTCCGCGCCCCACCGCACCCCACGGGCACCCCGGCTCTTTCTCCCGCACCGGCTGCCCCAGCAACGTCGCATCCTCTCTGCCTGACCGCTACGGGATCCCCCCCGCCACCCCCCCTGCTACGGGTCCCCAAGCACCTCCCAGAGCACCGGACTCACTGCGGCTTCAAGGAGGGCGTCGGGGGGCTGGCGGGGGCCGGGCGGCCCCCCCGGGAGGCAGCGGGCAGCCAGCGGGCGCCCGGCCGGCAGGAGTGCCAGCAGGCTCTGTCCCGCTGGTTTTGCAGCCAGGAGCCGCGGCGGAGCGCCTCGGAGGAGCGCCGGCACGCCATGCCGCCCCGCTACCGCAGCGTGTCCCAGGACCGGCTGGGGGCTCGGCAGCGGCCCCCCGGGGCTGGCCCCACAGCGCCTCGCACGACACCCTGCTGCAGCCCTCCCGCGAGGGCTGGGCGCCCCGCGCCCGCTCCGACCACTACCTGGGCAGGTACGGGCGCTCCATGGAGGCGCTGGAGCCCGGCGCCCTGCTCCCCCTCGCCTCGACCGCTCCGCGTGGCCACCCAGAGGGTCTGCCGGCCACCGTCACCGCCGCTGGGCAGCCCATCCCGCACAGCTCCTTCGCACCTCCCTCCTCCTCCTCCTCCTCCTCCTCGCGGGAGCCGGCGCCCGTGCAGAAGCACCCGTCGCAGCCCAACCTGCAGAGCGCGGATGATTCGGGCTACATCGGCTACCGGAGCTACAGCCCGTCCTTCCAGCGCCGCACCGGGCTGCTGCACGCCCTCTCCTTCCGCGACCCTTTCGGTGGCCTGCCCACCTTCAGCATCTCGCAGCGGCCGGCCGCCCCGCTCCCGGAGAGGTGGTCCCCGCCGTCCCGCCGCCCCCGGTCCCCCGCCGTCCCCACCGCACCCAGGAGCAGCGGCTGGAGAGCAGCCGGGTGCCCGAGCAGCCGGAGGAGCGGAGGGAAGAAGTGGTTTTGCGGCAGAAGCCGCCCACGGGCCGCAAGATGCCGCCCCCCCTGCGGCAGATGAACTTTGTCTTTCCCGAGGGGTGAAGGAGACGGACATTTGCAACCCCCCTACGGCCGGCGGCAAGGGGGAGAGGCCGGCAGCCGAGCGGCAAGGCCGCGCGTGGCTCCCTTGGCGGCCCCCGAGGACTCGCTGGCGTCCATCCCCTTTATCGGTGAGTCGGGGCGGCTCGCCGGCGGGGGTGGCTGCCTCCAGGAGGGGGCTTAGCAAGTCCCGTCCCAGGGAGGGCGCATCTGGGGGACACGGCACGTTGCACAATTTCGGAGCATCCATCCGTGGCTGGTGTGGAGATGGGAAGGGCTGCGCCAGCGGCACCCACAGTGCCCAGCACCAATCCTGCACCCAGCACCCCGCAGTTTCCCGCACCCCTCTGGGCGTGCTGTCCCCGAGCAGGGCTGCAGGCGTTGGCGACGGGGTGCCCGGGTTTGGGCTCGAGCAGCCTCATCCCTCCTCTGTTGTCCTGCACCCCCTGCCCAGCCCCTGTACCTCTTACTGGGCACAGCTGGGTTGAACTGGAGCCCCGCACGCTCCTGCCCTGCTCCGAAGTGGGGACAGGGACGTGTCCAGGGTGACCCGCTCCCTGTCTCACTTGGGACCTCCCTGCCCGGCCACCTCTGCCCGGGGGACCCAAATGGGTCTGGGGGAGCTGCCGCTCTGCCCCATCCCTCAGCCTGCCCCATGCCTGCTCCAAGGGAGGGACCCCGGGGCCGGACGGGAGGGAGGGGATGGCGGGATGCCAGAAGTGCCAGGGGGGTCCCAGCAGGGACTTGCCCTGCCCCGTCCTGCCCCAGCCCCTCCTGCAACGCTGCCCACCCTCGCAGATGAACCCACCAGCCCCAGCATCGACCTGAAGGCCAAGCACGTCCCCGCCTCCTCGGTGGTCTCCAGCGCCATGAACTCCGCACCGCCGTCGCCACCAGCCCCTCCTCGCCCACCTTCGCCTTTGCCCTGAGCCGGCACTACTCCCAGGACTGCAGTAAGTGCTGGGGGGTCTGACGGGGGGCCAGGGATGGACAGGACGGGGAGGAGCAGCCCCCCACGCCGCAGCTCTGCCCCGTGCCCGCTGGGCTGAGCAGCGTGTGCTTTGCCCTCCTCCCCCTCGCAGGCAGCATCAAGGCCGGCCGCCGCTCCTCCTACCTCCTGGCCATCACCACCGAGCGCTCCAAGTCCTGCAGACGACGGTCTGAACGCAGTTCGGGGACGAGGGGAAGATCCTAAGGTATGGCTGGACCCCCCCCCTCCAGTCCCCACCGCCTGGCTCCCGTCCCCTCCCCACCGTCCCGCTCACGGGGCTGCTCTCCCCCCAGGAGGATGCCCAGCCGGGTCCCCAGCCTCCGCTGCTGAGGACTTCTTCACCGATTGGGTGAGTGTTGTGTGACGGCGAGGGCTGCGGGTGCCCCCCGCCTGGTGCCTCTGTAGGAGGGTGGCCCGGGGTGGCTCGACCTGGCCGAGGCACCGGTGGGAGCAGGAGGTGCCGATGGCATCGCCCCAACGGTGCCCTCGGGTCCCCCCCGCAGTCTCTGGACAGCCTCGGCACGTCCGAAGACGCCTGCTCCAAAAGACACTCAAACCTCCGACCTCTCGGACGTCCCGTTCAGCGCCGTGAGGAAGGAGGGCTGGCTCCACTGCAAGCAGATCCTCACCAAAAAGGGGAAGGTAGGCGGTGCCGCCCCGAGCCCGGCCGGCGATGCGGAGGGGGGGACGCTCCCCGCCGCGAGCGTCCCTGAGGGTCCGCGCCCCGTCCCTTCTCCCCGCAGAAGGTCGGTGTAGGCATCCGGCAGTGGAAGCGCGTCTTCGCCGTGCTGCGCGCCCACGTCGCTGTACCTGTGCAAGGACAGGCGGGAGGCGGTGACCTGCGCCCCGGCCCCAGGTGAGGAGGAGCCGCCGATCAGCACCGAGCGTGCCTGGTGGACATCTCCTACAGCGAGACCAAGAGGAAGCACGTCTTCCGCCTGACGACCGCTGACTTCTGTGAATATCTCTTTCAGGCAGAGGATCGGGAAGACATGCTGGCCTGGATCAAAGTCATCAGGGAGAACAGCAAGGCCGAGGGCGAGGTGAGAGCCACATGGGGCTCCCGGCTGCCTCTGGCTCTCCCGGCACTAACCCGCCTCGGCTCTCTCCGGCTCTTTGCCTTGTGCTGCTTCCCCATGCCACGGCCGGCCCCTGCGCGGCCGGCCGGTGTGGGCTCGCTGGTCCTGTGCCGTGCTCCCAGGGTGCACGGGGGCTCGCAGGTGCTGCGGCGTCCAAGAAGAGCGCGGCTTCCGCCGGCCTTGGCCGGGGCAGGGTGCGCCGGGGCGCTGGCGGAGGCGACGTGGCTCTCTGCGCGCCGTAGCGGCGCTTCCAGGCAGGGTCGGCGCCGGATCTGCCGGCGGCATTTGGTCGCGCGGTGAGAGAGGAGCGTGTGTTGCTCTGCCGTGGTGTGTCGTGTCTCCGTTGGTGAGAGAGGTCTGGCAGGGAGCTCCCTGCCTGCGCTGGGCAGGGTGCCGGCGCGGTGCTGCCGGCTGCTGGGGCTGGCGTCGGGTCAGGGCTGAGCCCTCGCCGGGCAGCCGTGGTCTGTGCGATGAGTTGCTCGGGTCTGAGATGGGGAGAGCTGCTCCCCGGGGCCGCGGGCTCCAGCGGAGGATCCGCAGGGCTGGATGTGCCGGCGCTGGGCTGGCCGCGCTCCGGCTCCCCGCGGTGCCGGGTTGGCCTCGTTCGGTTGCAGTGTTTCGTGCCGGGGTCATGGCAGGCTCCGGCCCTGGAGGGTGCGTTGAGCTCGGAGCGGTCTCTGGTTCTCTGCGGCACAGCCCTGCTCCGGAGGGCGCAGGGGGCTCGGCGGGACTGGCATCGCCGGCACAGGGAAGGTGCTGCCGAGTCGGAGCACGCGGAGCCGTGTGGGCACCCGCCGGGGCTGTGGTGCCGCCGGCGGGCAGCATCCCGCAGGGACGGGCGCGTGTCTTTGGATGCTGCGTGGTGCAGCGGGAGCGCCTGGCCGGGCAGGTGGAGGTGTGCGTGCTGCCGAGGGACGCGCCCGTCCCCGAGCCTCTGCGGCCGGCTCGGAGCCCGCCCGCCGCCCCGTGCCGCGGCAAGGAGCGCCGCAGACCGCAGCGGGGCAGCGAGCGCTGGCGGGCGCCGGCCCGTTTCGGGGCAGCGGGGACCCGGTCCTGCCCTCGCCTGGTCCTGCTTGCCCCGCGCGGTGCCTGGCAGAGCGTGGACTTGCCTGGGGCCTCCGGCAGACGCGCTGCTCAAGCTCTCCCTTCCCCTCTTCTCTCTGCCCCCCCAGGACCCCGGTTTTGCCAGCCAAGCGCTTATCAACAAGAAGTTAAACGACTACCGGAAAGTGAGGTACGGACCCGGGGGCGATGGGCACCGAGACCCCGAGCGCTTTGTTCGCCTCAGTTTTCAAGTGATGGAGCAAAGCCAGCGCCTCCCTTGATGGGGCATCCCTTGATGGCTTCGCTCGGGGTGCCGGCAGGGTCCGGCTCAGCCAAACTGGCGCTGAGCAAAGGTTAAAGCGGCTCCGTGCTCCCCAGGGGCCCCCGTTACCTGGTGTGGGGTGCAGCCCCATGGGCACGGGTAGGATGCCGGGCAGCCCGGGAGAGATGCTGGCATTTGCCGGGAGGTTTTGCCCAGGGACCGTGCGCCGGGCTGGTGCCGCCGGCTGTGCCGCGCCTGAGCCCCCGCTCTCCCTGCAGCCCTGCGGGCGCCAAGCCCGATTCCTCGCCCAAGGGCTCTCGTGGGCTGGGGATCCGAGCCGAGTTCCTGAAGCAGACGGGAAACCAGCGCGCCCCGGTCCCCCCAGGCAGGATGCGGCCGTCACGAAAGGTAGGTCCCACCCCTGCGGCGTGGGGCACCCTGGCACGGCAAAACCCGGGGGCTTTGCGAGGAGGGGGGTGCCTCGCCCCAAGGCTGCCATCATGCTCCTCAGGGATGCTCTTCCCATTCGTCCCGGCTCAGTAGCAAACGATCCGGTGGGTTTTTCCTCCCCAGATGAGAGCGGCTCCCAAAAAGCCCCGTGGGGCATCAACATCATGAAGAAGAACAAGAAATCTGTCCCCCGGGCCTTCGGCGTGAGGCTGGAGGACTGCCAGCCTGCCCCGGACAACAAGGTATGGCCGCGCTGGCAGTGCCAGCCCTCAGGGACCCCACCCGGCCCCCGCACCTCCGTCACCCCCTCCCTGTCCCTGCAGAACGTCCCCCTGATCGTCGAAGCCTGCTGCAAGGTGGTGGAGGACCGAGGGCTGGAGTACATGGGCATCTACCGCGTGCCCGGCAACAACGCGGTGGTGTCCAGCCTGCAGGAGCAGCTCAACAAGGGAGCCACCGAGATCAACCTGCAGGACGAGGTGAGGGCAGGGCGAGCTGCGTGTCCCTGTCCCCGTCCCTGTCCCCGTCCCTGTCCCCTTCCCTATCCCTGCGCCTCTGGGGTGCTCTTGGGGCCGTTGTCCTGGTCCATGGCTCTGTCACCATCCCGGTCTCCATCATCATCCCTGTCTCCAACATGATCATCGTCCCCGTCTCCGTCATCGTCCCGGTCTCCATCGCTGTGACCTTCCCTGGCGTGGCAGGGCCGCCTAGCGGTCGGTGGCAGCCGTGGAGGTGGCAGCTTGGGGACACGTTTGTCCCCTTGCACCTCACCACGTTGCCGCAGTAGCACAGAGCTTTCCCTGCCAGATGCAGGGTGGGGACAGCCGTCCTGCCGTCCTCACGGCCACAGTGGTGCTGGCTGGTGTCCCCCTCGGTGTCGGTGGCCTGGGACTCCCCCGGCTTGGGGACTTTCTCCCGCTGGTGCCTGGGTTTGCCCGGCGTGGTCCCTCTGAGCAGCCTCTTCTTTCCCCCGCAGCGGTGGCAGGATCTGAACGTCATTAGCAGCCTGTTGAAATCCTTCTTCCGAAAGCTGCCCGAGCCCCTCTTCACTGACGGTGAGTCGCTGCGCCCCGGCCATGCGCTTCCCCGGGGGCCGTCGGGGCCCCCAAAGTGGCCACTGACCCTGTGCCAATGGCCGCGTGTCGATGGCTGATACCGGGCTGCCCGGCAGCCCCAGAGCCCGTCCCACCCGGCCCCGCACTGGGGACGGGTCCCCAGACCCCGTGACAGGACGAGCCAGCGCCCACGCAAGGCGAGGGGCTCCATAGACCCCTCCTCGCCGAGCCCCCTGCGCCAGCCCTTGTCCTTGTCCCTCTGTGCCCCGTCGCAGTGGGACCCGAGCAGCACCCCCAGCCCCTCCCCAGCGTCTCTGGCCGGTGCATCCGGGGGTCCCTGGCACCGGGGGGTGCCCTCTCCCCCTCTGCCCGGCTCTGACCCCCCCACGTCCCGCTTTCAGATAAGTACAACGACTTCATTGAGGCCAACCGGATAGAGGACGCCAGCGAGAGGATGAGGACACTGCGGAAGCTGGTAGGGAGATGGGGCAGGGGCTGGGTGGGGGGCACAGCCCTGGAGCCCCCCCTTGGTGCTGGTGTGGGGTGGGAAAGGCAGGGGGGTGAGCAGAGGGGTGACCCGGTGCCTCCCCGCAGATCCGGGACCTGCCAGGTCACTACTACGAGACACTCAAGTTCCTGGTGGGCCACCTGAAGACCATCGCTGACCACATCGGAGAAGAACAAGGTACCGTCCGCCCGCCCGGACGTCCAGCCCGGGCACCGTCCCAGGGCCAGGCGGGCTCTCCCGGACCCCTGCCCCACCTCGAGCCCCCCCAGCCTGGGCTGAGCCGCAGCTCGTGGTGGGGTGGGAAGGGAGACGGTGCCTGATGGAGCGGCGAACGCTGAGGGGTGGCCACGGGCAGGCACTGACCCCAGCTCCGGTTGCAGATGGAGCCCCGAAACCTGGCCCTGGTGTTCGGCCCCACGCTGGTGCGGACGTCCGAGGACAACATGACCGACATGGTGACGCACATGCCCGACCGCTACAAAATCGTGGAGACCCTCATCCAGCACGTAAGTGGCATTGGTGGGCGGGCGGGCATCGGCGTGGCTGGAGCCGGGGGCTGATCCGCACCCCGGGGGACGGTGCTCCCCGGCCGCGCCGAGCTCCCGCCGCTCCTCGCTGGTCCCTAACCCCTCTCGTCTCCCCCCGCAGTCGGACTGGTTCTTCAGCGACAAGGAGGACAGGGGTGAGAAGGTGAGTCCCGTCCCGTCCCCCCGGGGAGTCTCGCCGTGGGGCAGGGCAGCGGGGGGCGCAGAGCCCCGGTTGGGAGCCGGGGTGCCATCAGCAGCCGCCTGACCGCCGTGCCCCCTCCCCTTGCAGACCCCCGTGGATGAGAAGGAGGCTCAGTCCGTGCCCAACATCGAGTACCTGCTCCCCAACATCGGCAGGACCGCGGCGCCCGGCGATGCCGCAGGTGAGGAGCCGTGCCGCGGGCACCGACCCCTCCGGCCCTGGCACCGGGGCACCCCCGGGCGCCTCTCCAGCCGCTCCATCCCCCCACGCTCACACCGCTGCGGACAGCCAGCCCCACGCGCCGTGGCTGTGGCACACCCACGCGTGCCGAGCGAGATGTCTCGGCATCCTCCTCACCGAGAAGTGGGGACATCCCCCCTGGGGGTGCCAGCAGAGCCCCCTCCCCGCCCTCTCCTGTCACTCTCCTCTCCGTGGCTGCTCCTCGTCCCTCGGCAATCCCGGCCGGCCGCGGCGCCCCGGCAGCCTGCGGGACCCCTGCCCGCACCCGCTCCCCCGTGCCAGCCCACGCTGCCAGCCTGGAGACCAGGAGACTTTGATGTTCGACTGATTTCTTACGTTCTTTCCTTGAACTTCTCTGTGCTGTCCTCTTCCTCCTCCTCCTCCTCTTCCTCCTCCAGCGGACCTCCTCGAGAGCTAGAGCGGGTACAGTGTTGATCCTGGGTGCATTGCTCACGCACTAACTCCTCCGGGTGACCACGAGAGAGCGGGAGCAGGGGGGGGGCAGCGGGAGGGGAGGGGGCCCTGTCCTGCCTGGCCACTGTCCCCAGGGTCCCCAACATCAGGAGGGCTGCCGAGCTCCTGGGAGCCCCAAATCCTTTAACCCTGGTTCTCCCACGTCGTTGGCCGGTGCCTGCGATGGCGCTGGGGCTGCTGTTGGCATCCCCTGGCAGGGATGGGCGCTGGGTGTCCTGGGACCGGCACACCCGCACGCCGGGGTATGGGGGTCCTGATGCCCCAGGGAGGGTCAGCACCCCCTTTCTGCCTCCCCCTCTCTCGTCGTCAGCAGCTGCTAACCCCATCCTGGGGCCTGCGGGGTGGGAGAGGGTGTCTGTCGTCTTGTCCTTGTTCTTCACGGCAGCAAGGCCAGGGCTGCCTGTCACCTCTGTGTCCCCACCTGCCCCCTGACCCCCGCGGAGCCGGGGCAGCCCCACGGCCTGTCCCAGCCCCCTCCGGCACCGCCCGTCCCAGACCCCGCTCCGAGGCTGGATGTGGTACCGAGCCGGCTCCCCACGCCCCGTCCCGGTGACGTGGCGGTGGCAGCGCCGTGCCCAGCCCCGGTCCCCTCTGTGCCCCGTGGCCGTGGGAGGGTTGGGGTCCTGCCGCCGGGCTCCTGGCTGTGTTTCCCGACTGTGTGTGCCTGCGTGTCCCCCCCTTATCCCCACCCCTCACCTTGGGGGTCTGCAGCAGGCGAGCAGTGCCAGGGACCCCCGTGCACCACCGGAGCCCCCCCCCCCCCAGCCTCCCGGCACCTCCTGCAACCGCTGGCACACGAACCCGCTCGGTGCTGGCGTCCCTGCCAGGGGCCAGCTGCTCCGATGGCCCCGGCATGTCCCCAGCCCGGTTTGGGGGAGCGGAGCAGCATCCCCCAGCTCTACCCACCGAACCCCGTCCCCAGGACGTGCCCACCTCTGGGGCCTGGCTCACCCCCCCTCTCTGCTCTGCTTTACAGGCTCAACCCGCAGCGGCTCCGCCAAACCGAAGGTAAGAGGGTCCCGGGCTGGGGGCTGGCAGGGAGGGACACGATGGGACACGATGGCTGCGGCACGGAGCCCGTCCCTAACCTCGGCACCACCACCCCTAACCCTGGCGTCACCGTCTTCCCAGGGCACGTGGCCATCGCGGAAGGCGCCGCCGCACCGGGAGCTCCTCGCCATCCCCTTCGTCTCGGCCGCCGCCCGCAAGAGGAAGAAGAGGAGAGAGGCCGAGGGCGTCGGGAGCAGCACTGATGATGATGTGGAGCGCAGGGATGCCCTGGGCCGGGAGCAGGACGACGAGGGGACCGTGGTTGCCCCGCTGGGACCCGGCAAAGCCCCCCACGGCACTGGCGCCGAGCCGGCAGCCCCCAGCCCGGCCGGGATGGAGCGGGAGAGCTCCCTGGAGCCCGGGGGTGCCGGGTCTGAGCCGGCACCGGACGCCCGCTCCATCGTGTCGGGCTACTCCACCCTGTCCACCATGGACCGCAGCCTGTGCTCCGAGGTGCAGTCGGTGGCCGGGAGCCGCGGGGAGGAGGCGGACGACGAGCGCAGCGAGCTCAGCCACATGGAGACGGACACGGAGAGCCGGGAGGGCGCCCGGCCCCGGCCGGGGCAGGCGGATGGGGGGACTGGGGACGAGGACAAGGGGCCCCTCGGCCGCCCCTCCTTCAACTCCCACCGCCTGATCCAGTGCGACACGCTGGCGCGCAGGAAGCTGGGGCGGCCCCGGCCGGCCGGCGAGACCCCGGCGCCCACCGGGGAGGACCAGGGCTGGGTTCCCCCCGGGCGGCCCTCCCTGCGGGAGCAGCTCCGGCAGCGCCTGCGAGCCTCGACTGACGACATGGGGGTCCGCCTGCGCCGAGCCCACTCCCCCGAGACACGCCGCAAGAAGAGCAGCTGGCGCCGGCACACCGTGGTGGTGCCCGGCGGCCTCAAGGACCTCAACTTCAACGAGTGGAAGGAGCCGCGGGGGCTGGAGGTGTCCCCGGGACCCTGCCACGACAAGGACTCGGGGCTCAGCAGCCTGGAGTCCACCAAAGCCCGGCCCCCGGCCCCCGCCCCGGCACAGCCCGGCACTGCCGGTGAGGGGCCGGGCACCAAGAGCCCCCCGAGCAGCCCCGGCCCCCCGGCCCCCCTGCGCTTCCCCCAGTGTCTCTGACCTCCCGAGGTGCCCCCGCCGCGGCTCCCCCCCGCAGCCAGCATTTAATTTAAGGACTCACCTTCGTTCTTGTATTTAATTGTGCTCTGGATGAGCTGCTGTTATTTAACGAGTCTCCGTGGCCCCTGCGCCGCGGGTGGGACAGAGCCACCTCGTCCCCCTTGCTCGGGGGGCTGGTGGTCCCGTGCCGCAGCCTGGCCCCGGCCCCCGGGCAGTGCCAGGAGGGTTTGGGGGGGCTCATGGGGACTGTCCCCGCGCCAGGCAGCGGTGGCCCTGCTGTCCCCGGCCGCGGCAGCGCGAAGTGCGGGCGCTTCCCTGGGTGCTGTGGCTGCCCTTGCCGGAGACCTTCCCCGCGCCGGGGACCCTGGGGACCCCGGTGCCGTCACACGGACCTGGGCGAGCTGTGTGCCGCGGGGTCCAGGCTCCGCGCCGGGGAGCGGCTGAGCTGGGGGTGCCCCTGGGGTCCCCATGGGCTGCTTGTTTGCCCGGGAGCGGGTGTGACGAGAGGGGCTGGCACAGAGGGGCACCCTGCCTTGGGGGGGACGCTGCCGTCCCCTGCCCCGCCACGGGCCGCAGCCGCGATCCGGCAGCAGCTCAGGACCCGGCACAGCACGGCACGGCGCAGCCCCCTCCCCAGCCCCGCTCCCCTTCCTGCCCCCCAGGCCAGAAGCACTTTAGGAAGGGGGTGCAGTGTGGGTGCCGGGGGGGGGCTGCAGCTGGCGGGGGCGCGGGGACCCCCAGCCTCGCCGTGCGGGCACACACGTGCCACGGGCTCGGGCGGCCACTGCCGGGGCCGCGGGGGGGGTGTCAAGTCACGTCACTGTTTCTCCGTGTCGTTCTCATACGTTATGCAAAGATTTGCTGTAAAGTTGGTTTTTTTTTTTCCTTTTCTTTCTTTTTTTTTTGTGTAAATACCGTCTCTGACCGTGTAACATACGACAAAGGATTTATAAGGATTTTTTAAGAAGCTTTGCTCAGCTGAAAGGCCAGCCCCGACCAGGGGACGAGCTGGACCCGTGTTGACTTTTTAAACCCCCCTGCATGTGCCCCCCCGGCGTGTTGTACGAGTCGGCCGCAGAGCCGGTATATGCAAAACCCCGAGAAACCAAACCCCCCCCCCCCAACCCCCCGCTTCGGACGCTGCCCCCCCGTCTATCTATTGGAAATAAACTGGTTATTCGAGGAGGTGGTTTCCTGCCGTTATTGCGTCCCCTGCTTGGGGGGGGTCAGCGCGTGGACCCCCCTGTTTCCCTGTGCCACCGGTCCTGGAGCACCGGCAGCGTCTGGGGAAGGATTTATCCCGGCTTTTCCATGAGCCTGGGGGAAGGGGCTGGACCCCCCCGCACCCACCGACCCGTCCCCAGGGGCCGGGGGGGCCGGGGCCGTCCCACCCCGCCAGCAGCGCAGCGACACACGGAGAGACCAAACCTGGGGGGAAAGAAGTGCCAGAGAGGGGAAAAAAAAAGGGATTTTTATTAAAGCCAGACACTCTGATAGAAAAGAAAAGTAATAAAGGGAAACGAAAAAGAAAAAGCAACCCTTTGTCGTCGGAGTTTGCGAGTTACAATGGTCACGTTGCGCACAGAACTACCCATGGCATCCACAGCGACGCGGGCCCGCGCGGGCGCAGGGCGGGGGCAGCCCCCGGCCCCCCCAAGGCCTTTTCGTTTGGGTTTTTGTTTTTTTTTTTTTAATTCTTTTTTTTTCTTTTAAAACAGTTCACAAGAAAATCCATGCTAAGAGACACACGACATTGTAGAAACCCCAAAACAGCCTCTAAAGAGTATCAGGAACATTTTTTTTTCCTTTTTTTTTTTTTTTTTTGTCCGTTTAAAAGTCGTAGCCTTTTTTAAACAACATCCAGACGAGTAAAGCGGGGTGCGCATGCAGCGGGTGCCTCCGACACATGCACGATGCAGGCAGCGCTTTGTTTTTTTCCTTTTTTTGGATCATTTTTTGCAACATTTTCCTTTTTTTTTTTGTCTTTTTTTTTTTTTTTCCTGGTTTAAACCAGAATCAAGTTGGTTTTTGGGTTTTTTTTTTTGTCCTCTTGCTTCAGCGAAGGCACCGGGGTTGGTGCTCACGGACGTTTGCATGATGCCATGAAAGGACGGACGCACACGCACGCAGACACACACGCTCACGGAGAAACCAGCCTGACGGGGGGCGGGGGGACGGGGGGGGGGAGAAATGGGTGCAACCAGCGCCCTGCACCCCTCACCCAGCACCGCGCTGGAGGTGGGGGTCCCCCCAGCGCGGCACCCACCAGCGGGACAAAGCCGGGGTGCAGCGAAGGGAATGGGACCCCCCCCGGCAGCCGGAGCTTGCTCCCAGCGGGATGGGTGCCCCGGCCCACCCATGGGTGCTACCGGGATGGGGCTGCACTGACGACAGCCCCCCGGGCCCTTGGCACCCGCGCGGCCGTGTCCCGGGGGGGCAGTGGCACGCGTCCCCCTCACCCCCCGGGACAGCGAGGCGGCACGTCCCTGGGCGCAGGCGGGACGGAGGGTGGCACGTCCAGCCCCGCGGGAGCACCGGGACGGGGGGGTCGGGGGGCTGAGGGGGGGACGGGGCTGGGGGAGAGGGGGGAAGCCCCCGCGCCCCTACCCGGCCATAAGAAGCTGCGGCTTTGCTACAGTGTTTCACTTTGGTACCAAGAAAAATAATTAAAAAATTAAATAAAACGCATCGAGGGACTGCTATTGCTGCTGGGAGGGGGGTGCCGCAGCACCCCGGGGCCGTCACCCACGGGAGTCAGCGTCCCCAGGGGCCCCGGCCCCTCCACCCCCGGCTCCGGCGAGGGACGGGCACGGGCACGGGCACGGGAAGGTGCTGGACGGAGGATGCGAGCTCAGCACAAGCCGCTAGGAACCGACCCTCTCAAAATCACAAGGAGCTATAGTCTAACCAGGGAAGAAAATCCACCCCCTAATATACCAGACGTGAAGAGATTTATTTCTTTTCTTTTCTTTTTAAATATTTATATATATATATTTATATTACGTATATTATATATATATAATATGTAAATATATTTTTTAAAACAATATAAAATGTTAAGACACTTCACTTAAATGTAAAGAGTTGCTTTTTGCAATCCAAAGAAATTGCATCATGATTTTTTTTTTGTTTTTTTTTTTGTTTTTTTCTCTTTGTTATTCAAAAAAGGCTCGTTCTTCTGTACAAAAATGATCGATATACAAAAAAAGAGAGGGGGGAAAAGAAGAAAAATAATTTAAAAAAAAAAAAAAAAAACCACAACCCAAGGACGAACTAGCCAACGAAAGGAGTGATTCGATCGCGCGTTGCGCTGCGGCCGGGCTGCGCCGGGCACAGGCGCCCGCAGCGCACACGCACACGCACACGCACGCACACGCACGCACACGCACGCACACGCACGCCCGGCTCGGCTGTGCGGATGGGTGGTGGACACGGGCAGGCGTGGCCTGGCCACGCACCCTGGGGACCCCCCGGGTCCCCCAGCCTTGGCAGGGCTGGGGCTGCTCCCCCGGGGAAGGCCACCCACGGGTCCCCACGCGGCAGCTCTGCCGGGGCAGGGGGCTCCAGGGGCCCGTCCTGCCCGCTCGGCCCCAAGGGCGTTCGGCGCTGGGGAAGGGGCCAGAGCTCCGGCGAGGCGTCCCGGCGCGGTCGGAGCCCCCGAGCATGGCGGCACCCCTCTGCCGCGCCCGCCGCGCCCACCCAGGCGACCGCTTAAAGTGCTTCGTTCCGACCCGAGGGCGACGGGCGGCCCGACCCGGCCCGTTCCCGCCCCCTCCCCGTTTTACACCCTCAGCCTTCGGCCCCTCCGGCACGCCCGGGCACCCCGCGGCGCCTCTCCCGGCCCCCTCCTCCCCGGCCCCGGCCCCGGGGAGAGCCGGCGCTGGCGGCTCGCGGGCGGCCGGCGGCAGCGACACCCCCTCGGGACGGCACCGAGCCCTCGGCCAGCGACGGACGCGGCCCGGCCGCCGCGCCGCCCGCTGCCCCCCGCCGAGACCTGGCCGGAGCGCCGAGCACCCTCTCCTCCGGGCGGGTCGGCGGCGCGGACGCTGGGATGCTCGGCGGGGGGCGAGCGGCCGGGTCGGGGGGTGTCGGGGGCGTCTTCGGCAGCCGCCGTTTCCCACCTTTCCTCGGCGGGACGGGTGCTGCCCGCGCGGGCAGGGGGGTCGGGCGCTGCCCGGCGTCCTCCTTGCTTGAAGCTGGTGAAACTGGTGGAGTGAAGCTCTGAGAGCTCTTAAATAAACAGAAAACGGCAGGGTGGGAGGGGGGGGGAGGGAGAAAAACCAAACCAACAGCAACCCAAACGAACCGAAACGGAAAGGAAAAAGAAAAGCAAAAGGGAGGAGAAAGAGAGAGAGAAACAGAAAGTGGCTGGTTGGCCATTGCGGAGCGAGATGGGAGACAGGAGTCGGGCCGTGGCGGAGCGGAGGCGAGACACAAGTCGGGCCGCGGCGGAGCAGAGGCGAGACACGAGGTCGGCCACATTGGAGCAAGACATTGAAAAAACAGAAAGAGAGGGACGGGTGGCGATCCCTCCAGGTGCCTCAAGAAGACAAGTCCCGGGGAGGAGGAGCCCAAGGAAGAGAGAAGCCCGGCCCCGGGAGCAGGAGAGCGGTTGGGTGGAGCTGGCAAGGATGCTCAGAATGAGATGGAGGAGTTCCTTGCCCCAAAGGAAGTCAATACGGGGATGGATGTTCTGCCAGATGCGGGTTTTTCTGAGACCGCGGGGGAAGTCTCACTAGCCTCTTTAGATGGTCTAGCGGCCTAGAAAGAAAAGCAAGATTCAAGGAGGACGAGGAGGAGGAGGAGAAAGGGGAGGAAAGTCAAACAGTCTCTTAAAAAAAAGACAAAAGAAAGGAAAAAAGGAAAAAAAAAAGAAAAAAAGAAAAAGGAAAGGAAAAAAAAACCACAACCAAGAACCAAACAGGAGTCTGTTCAGAAGCAGCATTGAGTTAGGCCTGAGGTCAAGCAGCTGGAAAAGGTCCACCACAAACAGAGCACGAGATGAGCTGGTCCCACGCGTTACTGGACGGGAAGGGGACGTCCCCGAGAGGAGGAGGAGAGAGACGAGCGAGAGACAGACAGACAGACGGACGGACGGAGAGGCGGACAGACAGGCACAGACAGAGGCAGGCGGGCGGAGGGGAGAGGGGAGAAAGGCGGGAGGGGGACAAGAAGGGCAGAGTTAGACCGGGCGCGCACGCCGCGCGGCACAGCGCCCAGCTCCGCCGGCCGGCGCCGGGGCTGCCGCGGAGGGGCCGCGCAGGCGAGCGGGGCAGAGCCTCGCGGCCCCACGCCAGCCCCAGCTCCTCCGAGAGGTGACGGTGCCCACCCTGGCCCCCTGCGCCCACCGCGCTGGCGCGATGGCCACCAGCACTGATACACCCCAACCCCTACTTGTGCAAAGGCTGGTCCAAAGGGAGCCGGGGCGCCGGGAAGGAAGGATGCTCACAGACCCTCCCGGAATGGGGAGAGGGCTCCTCCAGCCCCCCCTCGCCCCCGTCGCAGGGGGGTGGGCTGCTGGGTGGGGAGGGAACGGTCAAGTCCCGCACAGGGGGGGCAGCGAGGACAAAAGTGCCGTGGAAAACTCCTGGTCTGGGCACCCCAGCAAGGGCACGGGCGGGTGCCGGGGGCTGGGTGACCGATGCTGCCATGGGGTGCCCCAAGGCGGGGCGAGGAGGAGCACGGTGGCACTGGGCAGCCAGGACTGTGCTGGCCTCCAGGGAAGGGGACTTGGTGGCCTCCCTGGGGTGCCTGAGGCCAGGAGATGCTTCCCGGCCCCTCGGGGCTCCCGGCACAGCCCCTTTGGCCGGCGTTTCTCTGCTCCCCAGCCCACGGGGCAGCCCGGGACAGGGGGCAGAGGGAACCCCCCCAGTCTCTCCCTGATTCTGCGGGGCTGTGAAAACCCACGTGCACCCACATGTGCTGGGGGGGCTGGCGGGGAGACCCCGACCTCGAGGACAGACCCTGCCCAGGGGCATCTCGCCACTGCGCTGGGACCGTCTCAGTTGTGGCCATGACAAACAGCACCCGCGCGGCTCCAACCCGGCGACGGAGCAGCCGAGGGGGGACGGGGGGGCTGAGCCTTCTTGCCGGAGCCGGGGAGGAGTGAGGTGCCCATTTTGCTCATGCGACATTTGCCCAAATTGCATGAAATCTCCCCCAACCCTGCTCCAGATAGATAGCTGGGAAAAACCTTCGGTTTATCCAACAGGGTTTATGGATCCAATAGAATGAGCAAAATCGGGTTTATTGGGTGGTTTGTTAACGCCAGGCCCAGGGAAGGGGATTGAGACACAGAGCGGGGAGCGGGGAGGAGAGGATGGGGTGACCCCGCTCGTGGTGCTGCTGCCCACCGCGGGGACAGGAGGCGGGAGGGGAGGGCTGGGAGGGGGGAGAGGGGAGGCAAGGGGGGGCGAGGGCAGCGAACTGGCAGTGGTTGCCTTGCCTGAGGCCTGAGCAAGCTGGAGAGGCAGCGCCAGCGCTGGGGTGTCAGCCAGGACAGAGGGGAGTGAGCCCCGCCGCCCGCGGCAGGAGCGGTCCCCGGGGACGGGAGAGGGGTGGGTGCTGGGCCGGGGGGGACACACACCATCCCATCCCAAAGCGCTCCTCTTCCAGCTGCTGTGGCCCCCCCACCCCCTCCCCACGCTGCCGGGCACCCCGATACCATCACCCTGCCCAAGACACCCCCCCAGTCCCGGGACCAGCTGCTTCTGCGGACGTGGCGTCGTGGCGCACGGAGGGTCCCGGCTCTCCGCAACCTCCCGGGCTGGGCTGGGCAGCCCCAGCCCCGGGTCGGGGCAGCCCCCTGGAGCCCCTGAGCCAAGCGCAGGGCTCTGCAGCGCTCGTCGCCGTGGCCAAAATGTTCTGCAAGGAGATCTCGGGGTCCCTCCGGTTGAGGGGACCGATGCTGGGGCTCAGCCCTGTCCCTCAGGGCAGCGGTGGCACACAGGGCCGGGGGACAAACGACTCCGGCTTCAGCCTCACACCGCACTTGCAATGAGTTCACCACTCAGCACAAAGTCGCGTCCTTGTCCCCAGCAGCCAGCTATGGAAACCGGCATGGGGCAAGAGCCCCTCCTGCACCCCAACAGCCGAGTCCCCGCACCCCCGGCCCCACCGGGCTCAGCCAAGGCGAAGGGAGACACCGAGGGAGCCCAGTCCCCAAGAGCAGCACCCGCAGGGTCTCCCCTGCCCCCCACATTCGCCCCGTACGAGGCAGCGGGGGAGATGCCGGGGCCGTGGGCAGCCCGCGGCTCGCCCTGCTGCCAGGAGAGCCGGCCGGGACGGTGCTAGAGATAGACTACCTGCTGCTGGCCCTGGATCCGCATGTACTCCATCCGCTGCTTTATGTGCTTGCTTTTGTCGGGGCTGCCCTGCTGGCTCTGCTTCAGCCGGGACGCCGGGTTCACCACCTTCATGGCCGGGATGGAAACGCCACCGCTCTGTTGGCACAGAGGATTTGGGGAGGAGGATTAAAACCGGCAGACGAAAGCCCACGCTGGCACCGCTGGTAGCTGGGCACTGCCAGTGCTGGGCATCGGGTGCCCGGAGCTGTGCCGAGCTCCTGCGGCACCACCGTGCCGTCCCTGCCCGGCCAGCCCGTGGTGGCAAACCCAGGCACGGACACGGTCACTGGCTCCATGTGCCAAAGGAGCCCTCACCGGGCGGCGCTTTGGCAAGCTCGGAAACCAGCCAGGACTTACCGACAGCCACCGCTGCAACGCAAACAGGGAGTTAGGGGCAGACACGGCAAACACCGGGAGACCGAGGGCGGGGGAGAGCATCCCCGCCGGAGCGGGGGTGCACGGCCGAGAGAAAGGAAAAGAGGCGACGGCAGGCAGAAGCAGATTCCCGGTGGAAACGGCGGCAGTGGGAACACGGAGGTTTTGATTAACTAGCTGTGCACAGAGGGAGATACGAAGACTTGCAAGAGTAGCAGCGAGGGAAGCGGTACCTGTGCGCACGTCCCCTGGCACTGCAGGTCCCTCGAGCGGTGCCCGCGTGGGAGCCCGGGCAATGCCACACGCCGCAGGCTCGCCACGCGTCCCCTCACGGCTTGGGCACCCCAGATCCTCTCCCTGCCATCACTGCTGCCTGCTCCGCGCCGAGTCTGGACCAGCTGCTGCAGGCAGCGAAGCTGACAGCGCCGATGCTGCCCCAGAGACGTGCGATTGCTGCCCAGATTGCACCGCCGGCGGGAGAGGGCCACCGGGTCACCGCAGCGCGGCCGGGTCAGTAAATCAGCGCAGGCACAGCGCTCTGCGCTGCCTGTCCTGCCTGCCCTGCTCCGCGAGCCTCAGCGGTCCCACGGACGGGACTCGGGGACTCCTGTACCCCACAGCACAAGGGAACGCGGTTCCTGCCTGCACCGCACCTTCCCCGGCGCCCCACCGTCCCTGGCACCGGCAGGCGCCGGACCCCAGCCGTCGCAACCAGCTCGCAGCATCCTTGAAAGGCGGCACGAGACCTGCCCTCTCCCGCTCTGCTTTCGGGACCAAGCCGGCCCCGGCGGCGCAGCCTCTCCTGCCGAACCCCGGGCTGAGCTTTGCTTTGTGCGTCCCCGTGCACGTGCCAGCCACAGCCATAAATCCATCCCGCAGCTCCGTTCTAGTTTGCCGGGCTCCAGCAGTGCAGCGGGAGCCGACAAGAGGAGAAACTGCAGCTACACCCACCTGACGGCCCATTCACCCAGCGAGAGCACAGCGACGGGGCCGCAGCGTCGCTGAGAACCGGGGCTGAGATAATTGCTGCAAATGGAAAAGGAGATTTATTCCCCAGCGCTGACTGTTAATAAAGGAGCAGGCTGACGTCGGAGCGGCTGAGGGCGTTTTCCCCCCTCTTTTCCCAGCTATTCAGCCAGCCGAGCGGCTGCCGCGGATTCCAGCAGAAACCAATTTGGATGGCTTCGGGGAGCCCGCGCTGTGATTTAATTAGGAGAACCAGCTGCCACGCTCAAACTGCGGTTCGTTAGAAAAGTGCTTATGCAAAACGGCAAAACGAGGGATGCTGCTTTGTCACCCAGCCCTCGCCGGCCCCATGGGATGCTCATCGCCAGCCCTGTGCTCATCGCCAGCCGCGTGCTCAGCCCCAAAACCTGCCAGGGCAGAAGATACCAGATAGCCGGGGTCTAATTCGGTGCTATGCCCAGCAAGGGATGGTCAGCCGGTGGCACCGGCACCGGTGAGGGGCAGACGGCAGCACTGCCCGGCACCGCCTGCCGTTACGCTGCCAGCTGCTGCCTGCAGTCTCGCTCCCGCTTGCCTGCACTTCCCAAACCCGTCCAAGTGACAGGGAGAAAAGGAGATTTGTTTTCCACCTTGGCTCTGCCTGGAGGTAGAGTCACAGAGAGGGAGCAGGCAGAGGTGGAGGTAGAGAGACACCAGAGTGAGTCCGGGGCAGAGCACAGCAAGAGGGATAACAGAAAATAAACCTGCGGAGCGTCGCGGGGGAGCTGCGGCTTGGGTAGCAGAGGTGGCTTGGGCTTGCTTGGAGACGGACTCTCGGGAGCCTCATCTTTGGTCTGACTGAGGTCCAGGGCAGTCCCAGCGTCACAGCCTCTGTGTTTGAGATCCCCCAGACCTTCCTCGGTCTCCTCACTGGCATCCTTAGATCCTGCTTGTCCCAGCAGTTCTTTAGGGAATACAAATTCAGCCGAGGGATGGCTGCTGATCTCACTGATGGTTATTTCCAGCTCACGGATAGTTTCTTCCAGGCTATCCAGTCTCTGGTACGTGCCTTCATAAATCTCCTTGCTGCGCGGAGTCATGGAGCGGTGAAGGGACAACTGCCCTTTGCAGAGCTCCTCTGCCGCCTTCCCCCCCACCCCGGCATCCTCCGCGCCGCCTTTGCCCCCGGCAGCCGGAGCCACGCCGCCCCGGCCCGGCGATGCTGCACAACGGCTTGGCCTCGAGAAAGCAGCGACCTCCTCCTGGGGACGCTCAGCCCGGGACTGTCCGCTTCCCCGCGGGGCTGGATCCCTGCCCGGGACAGACCCGGGATTTGGCACCGGGCAGGCTGGGGCTGGCGAGCTGTCCTCCCTCCGGGCTTGTTTGCAAGCCCCAGCAGAGTCTTCAGGAGGGAGCGATGCCTCCCACAAGGCTCCTCCTCGGGGGTCCCCATCGCCGGGAAGCCGGGGGACGGCGCCGGGCCCGCTGCCGCCTGCGCCGGTGGAGGGGAGCGCTGCCTCGCCAGCTCCGGGACCTGCAGCTTCTCCCCGGGGACAAGGAGGCTGCACAGCCAAGGGACCTCGGCGTGAAGTCTTGCTGCTGCTCTCTTGCCTGCTGGCAGCGTTCAGAGCAGCGTCCCCTCCTTCTCCTCCCACGGGACAGCTCGTTTCATGCTTTGAGAGAGACGGGACCTTGCTGGCTGCCAGAGGGAACCTCCAAGTCTCTGCGGCTGCATGGGCACGGCCCCGAGATGGGCTGCTCGGGGGCTGCGGGGCTGAGGCCGGAGGGTACCCAGGTGCAGACGGAGACTTTTCGGAGCTGCCAGGAGACACGGGGCATTTCCTTCCCCCCTTGGGCGCAAGCTCCCCTCCTGCTCCTCTGCTGCCGGCCGGGTCCCCGTGCTCCGAGCAGCCCGTTTCCACCCACGCCTCCGGTTCGGCTTCGGGGGACGGCGGTTCAGACACCCACTCGGTGAGCACAATCTGTGGGAGGGAGAAAGCCCTGCTCCCCGGCGCTGCCAGGGCCAACGGCTCCTAGGTAGAGAATTCAGACAGATTAAGAGCCGGGGGAGGGCGGTGGGAGGAAGCGGGGAGCTGCCGGGGAGCACTACGTGTCCGCACACACTACTCGGGTCCCCCATTGCTGGTGGCTCCGGGAATCACAGTGCTGCAGGGAGGGAGACGCTGGCTCCCTCCTGCCCAGCCCTGACGTCCCCATCGGGACCCGCAGCACGGACGGAGACCGGTTTTCTACTGTGCTTAAGGCAACCTCGGTCTGGGAGATTTTGGCAATAACCTGACTGGAGTTTTTAGTAAAAAATGAGTCCGTGCTGCTGCACCTCTTGAACGCCTTTGGAAACCCGACCGCCACAGTCTGGCTTGGATTTCTCCCATGCTGGTATAAACTGGCACGGTACTGGTGCAAGAGCGGAGCCCAGCCCTCGCGGGCTGCTCGGCCCCGCAGGACACCGCTGCTCCCAGCAGAGCCGGAGGCAGGGGACGAGCCATCGCAAACGAGCTGCCAAGGGGCACCAGGCCTTTAAAACCCCGAGCAGACCCTGTCCTTCCTCTCCCACCTCTCTGTTCCTGTCCCAGGGGAGATGCACGGAGCCGTGCAATGCCCCGGGGACTAGAGCCGGCCGTGCCCTCCGCGGGGCGAGGGAAGGCGAGCTGGAGCGGTGCTCTGGCACAAGGGCTGCCCCCCTGCAGCTGCAGCCGCGGGGCCTCTGCCCGGCACGCGAGCCCTGCCCTGGCCGGGGGCTGCGCGTCCGCAGGGGCTCCGCGTGCTGCCGGCACCGTGGCCTCGCGGCAGAGCAGGGCGATACGGCGGGTACGCTGGGCTGCCCTGGATGCGGCACCGCACCCCTCACTAGATGTTTTCTGGCTCAGTGGCACCCTCTGTCCTGCTCTGTCCCCTCATTCTCCATCCCCCTGAGCATCCCCTGCTCCATCCCATCCACCCTCCAGGCACCGTCCTTTCCTCCTGCTCCCTCCTCGCCAGGGCGCAGGGCAGGACGGAGGGCAGGCGGGCTGGGAGAGAGCCGGGCTGAGCCCGCCTGCTCAGCAGCCCGGCAGCCGGCAGGGGCAACGGGGCCAAGCCCGAGCGGGTCCCAGCAGCCGCCGGCCTCCGGCCCAGCCCTTCCCCTTCTGCCCGCATCATGCACGGGGAGCGGGGTCTCCCTTCGCAGGGCACGACGTGCACCGCCCGCCGCAGCCCCCTCCAGCGACACCCTCCCCGAGCAAACCCCCCAGGCACCCAGTGCGGTGAAGAGCAGCGAGCCCTCCCCGCGCCCTCCCCGTGCGGTGCTGGGGTGCCCTCTCCTGCCTCCCGTCCGCCAGCTGCAGGACCTGGCCCTCCCGGGAGCTGCAGCAGCCCCGCGCTGCTGTTGCATGGGTTAGTGCTGGGTCCTGTGCCGTGTCAGTGCCGTACACGCAGTGGCGGTGAGCAAGGGAGTGGAGAGAAGCCATTAGTTTGTTAAATCAGAGAAAGAAGCAGAAGTGAGTTAAAAAGAGGCGGGAGAGGAGGCGGTTAAAGTGCAGCCCGTCGGCAGGAGGGATCGTCGCTCGGAGCGAGCTGTTACCTTCCATCCTTCGGCTGCAACGGAGGCTCCGTTGGGCCACAAGTCTGCGTGCCCAGGGGAGACGGCAGCCGCGAGCGGATCGTAACGGAGCTTGGGAAGGAAAGGGGAGGCAGAGCTTCTCTGAAACACCTGGGGAGTCAAACACGGGGGGTTGGAGGAGGGAGGCTTGGGGGTAACGACGACGCAGCCCGTGCCTGCAGGGACGCTTGCCACGGTCACGACAGCACCGGGGCTCGGCAGCCGTCAGCAGCGAGCAAAACGTCGGCTGTTCTCATCAGCCGCGGAGGCATCCCCGTCCCTCCGCTGCTGGCAGCATCGCCGGTCCCCCTGTCTCCTGGGGGAAAACCAGTGGGAAAAAACCATTCACGACCCACTTGGGCACCTTGACCGCAGCACACGGGGAAGGACATGGGGCACAGCCAGCCTGGGGGGGTTCAGAGCCTCAGGACGGCGTCTCGGGTGGGATCTCTGCAGGGCACCTTGTGCACAAAACCCAATAAACCTCCAGCCGAAGCTGTGTAGCGTTAAAAAACAAATGAGTTTGGCTTAAAGCCCAAGCCGGGGTGGAAGCGCTGAAGAGAGATGGTGAACCAGGCACGCAGCACCTGGACCCGGTGAGGGGTCCGGCAGGGTGCAACTGCTCCGTGCTGCCCGTCCCCGCGGCACCGCGCTCCTGCTGGGAGACAGGCGAGGAGGGGGAAGCCCACTGCTGCGCCGGTGCGTGGGATGTCGTTCCCCGGACCCGATCCCAAGGCGTTCCCTGCAGGTGCCGGGAGCCGGGCGCAGGCACGCGTGAGCAGACAGGGCAGGGTGGGCATCGCCGCCTGTGCGGGTAAGCTGGGGCATCCCGCAGCCCCTCCCGCGCTCACCTCCAGCTCCGCAATGATGCGGTCCTCGTCGTCGTCGTCTTTGATGGCAGAGGCGATGATGGGAGGGGTGGACGCCGGCCTGACCACCTCCGACACCGTCCGTCTCAGCTTCACCTGGGGCTTCTGGGTCTCCAGCTCCTCCGACTCGGCCTTCTGCAAGGGGGGAGCAGGGCGGTGAGGGGTGGGGGGCACCGGGAGCCGGGGCTGGTCTTGCTGACGGGGACCCGCTCAGCCCAGCCCGGCAGCCCCCCCGGCCCTGCTCCCTACCTTCATAAAACCGGGCTCCTTCTTGCTGGTGACGATGACTTCGCCGCTGCGGGTTGTGGTCAGCCCGTGGGACGAGGGGAAGCTCCGGCGCGGAGGGGGAGGAGGCGGCGATTTGGAGGGTTTCTCGGTCCGGTACCGCGGCACCGTCAGTTCGTCTGGGCACAAACGATGCTGTGAGGGCACGAGACCTTTCCCTGCCCCTCTAATACGACAGCCGCGGCTCTCCCGCTGCCTCCCCGGGCACAAACCTCCCTTCGGGGCGGCTCTGCTCAGCCCCGGGAGACCCACTGGTGACGGCACGGCCAGGGCACGTGCAGGATCAGGCACCCCCAGCCCCGGGATGCGGAGGTGGACCCCTGCCCTCCCCACGCCGTACCTGAGCCCCGGCGGCCGTTGGGGTCCCCCTTGCCCCCCGACTTCGGTGCGTGCTGCGGTTTGGAGGGCTTGTGCTCGGGCGTGGAGGCGGCGCTGCCGCTGCCCGTGGCTTGCTTGTGCTTGGCGGCGAACTCCAGGTCGGGGATGGCCTTCATCAGCTCGGCTTGCGTCTCCTCCAGGAGGCGGTTGATGTCCTTGGCACTGTACTGGGTCAGCGCTGCCCGCTTCTCCTCCCAGTCCCGCTCGGCAGCCTGCGGACAGCAGGCAGAGCCCGCTGCAGCCCCCGTCCAAGCGGCAGCTGCTCCTGCCCTCGCAGGCAGGACGTGACCCACGGCCCTGCTCCTGCCCCCCAACCCGCTGCCGAGCCTGGGAGGAGTGGGGGGGCCAGCGCTGCCCCCTTCCCCAAGCTGCACACCCCCCGACATGCAACTGGGGGTGCTCCCAAGGCTGCTGGCATCACCTGGGGCTCCCCACCCTCCAGACACCCCATCGGCTACAGACCCAGCAAGGAGGCGGATGGACCCAGTTCGTGTTCCCAGTTTCAGCTGGGAACCATAGGACAGACCCTCTAGAAGAGCCCCCCAGCTGAGGAACCACCCCAGGCTCTCACCTCCACGGATACGGCTTTGTCCGCGCTCTTCTTGCTGGGGGTCTCCGGGCCCGTCTGGGTCTTGGCGGGTACCATCTCCGGAGCTCGGGAAGGGTTATTGCTCTTGGCGGGGTGGGTCTGGGTTTGGGGGGGGCTGTGCCCAAAGCTGGGCATGCCCAGGGTCTCGGTGACAGCCGTCAGGTGGTGGAGGCTCACTGGGGGGCTGGTGGGCATCTCCAAATCCAGCCCTTTGCTGAAGTCTGTCTCAGGGGCCACCTTCTTGGGGGACTGGCTGAGGTTGCTGGGGGAGGTCCACACCCCCTCGTCCACTTGCCTGCCAGGGACAGAGGAAGGCGCTGGGTGGCTGCACAGCACGGGGGTTACTGCACCCTCTCCAAGCCACGCCACAGAACACTTGCTCTCCTGCAACTGTGCATTACACGGCTGAGGGCTTAGGTTCTCCGATGTCTAGGAAGGGGCTGGAGTTGATGCTACAGCCTCTCTCGGGGGAGCACACGAACGAGCTCCTCCACCTGGCTGTCCATTCTCATGAACCTTGTAGGAAACTGGATCTCTCCGAATCCTGCCCCTCTGTCAGATCTGGCTGAAATTGCCCTTTGGATCAGGAGCTATCGGGGCTGGGGAATGACAGGTAGGCAGAGTCAGACACTGCGTGATCACACAAGCTCATTTCCGCAGAAAACCAGGCTAGCGATGAGCCCGAGGCGAGCCCGGTGCCGGAGCTCTCCTCCTGCAGCGCGGCCGAGCTGCGAGCCGTCCTGAAAGGTCTCGTAATGGGAAGAGGCAGGTGGGCTCAGCCGCGGAGCCCGGCCCGGCCTGCCGCTACCGTTAGATCCGCAAGATGATTTTTCTCCAGCAGAACGTTTTTCTGCTCCTCGGGAAAGAGATTTCGGATCACACCAAGGGCTGCCTTTCTATCTGGATATACGACCACGCTTTTTTCAAGGTGATAAGGAAAAGTCAGTTTAGAAAGATGAGTTCCTACACACGCTGGGAAGGACCGAGGGCATTTTTAAGTTCCTTAGCAGAAGAACGAGCCTTTTTTCAACAGCCCTAGGGATTTGCATCCGTACCGCAGAGAGGACACCGGCACACATGCGGGGGGCACAGGGACAACTGAAGGGACCGGCTGTGTCCTCCACGGTGCTCAGGGGGCCGGGGTCAGGGCTTGGTGCTCACCTGCGGATCTGGGCGAGGGTGTCCGTCACCGTCTTGCAGCGCTTGAGCAGACCGTCGAGGCGGTTCGGCTCCTCCTTGAGGAACTTGACGGCTTCCACCTCCACCCGCAGCACCACCCGCATCTTGCTCTGCAGGCTGGGGAACTGGGCTGGGGTGGGAGAGCGGGGGGTCACCAGGGCCCCGCCGTGCCGGGGAGCCTCTCCCGGTGCCCGGCTGGCAGAGCCAGGGCACCCCACGCCCACCAAAACCACCACGGCCATCACACCCATGGCAAGGGCACCCTGCCAGACAGGGCGGGATGAATCCTGGGGAGTCGGGGCTGGCGTCTCTCCTGCTCCCCATGCCCATCATCCCTCCTCCGTCCACCCGCAGACACCAATCTTAGCCCCTGACGGTGCCCCCTCCACATCCATGGGCACCAAACACTGCCCTGGAGCCGGGGGCTCGGAACCCAGGACCCTGGGGACTCGGTGGCGGGGGCTGACGTGGAGCAGGTCGCTCCGGGCTCCCTGCCCGGTGCTCTGCTCACCATCCTGGCTGCTCAGCACCAGCCTGACGTTACGGAAAGGCTGTAGGAAAGCAGAGCAGCTCCCGCCTCTGCCCGGTGCCCCCCGGCCCTCCCCGCAGCCCCCCTTCTCGCAGTCGCAGTGACCGCTGCCAAATCATCATTTATTGCCTGCCTTGGCTCTGGCAGGGAGGAGCTCTGCCACTCCGAATCGGGGTGCAGGGCGTCTGTTTGCGACAGGCAGGATGGGGACAGCCCGGGGATGGGAGCCTGCAGGAGCAGCAAAATGACGGGCAGCATGCACGGGGGGTGGGCAAGCGCAAGGTCCTGCGGGACAGGGGCAGGCAGCAGCTCCGAGCAGCCGCGAGCTGTCGGGGGCCCTTGGGCAGAGCCCGCAGGAGTGACTTGGAGAGCCAGCAGAGCAAAGAGGGAGAGGCAGCCGGAGCGTGGGGTGCAGCCCTCACCCCCGCAGCAGCCCAAAGCCTGCAGGACACACACAACGCCGACGGGCACCGGGGAAACCTGCCCTGGGGATGCAGGCGAACACACCGGCAGCTGCAAACATGCAAACCCAGAGGCAACGGGCAACCCGGAGCACCCCACGCGTGAGGATGGAGCAGGGAGATGCAGGCAGGCTCCGCTTGCCACCCAGCCCCGGACACGGCCACCTCCTCACCCTTGAGGTCTGTCAGCGTCTCCCCCAGCTGCTTGAGCACCACCGCCTTCTCCTCCAGCTCCTGCACGGGGATGAGCCGGTGGTTGTGGGCCAAATCCTTCTGGATCTTCTCCACCGACTTCTCCAGGTCACTGCAAGCACAGAGGCAGGGCAGGGGTGTCACTGCTGCTCCGGGATGCTGGAGAGCCCCAGGGGCGGCCAGCCTGGCACGTCCCCGCACGGCAGAGGGGAGAGGACAACCGGGCTGGGGACCCCTCCCCATGCTAGACATGCAGTCAAGGATGTGACCCGGCACCGTGCAGAGCTGCTGATTTACACCCACGGAGGATCCGGCCCCTCGAGTTCAGCATGCAGGGCCCCCCTGCCCACTCGCACGCCCAGCCCCGCCGCCAGCCCCGGCTCACTTGAGCTGCTGGGTGATCAGCTCCTCCTCGTTGAGGTAGCGGAGCCGCTCCTCTTCCACCAAGCTGCGCTGGCGCTGCAGGGGGTCCTCGTGCTTGCGCATGGTGTCCGTCACCCGCACGCTGATCTCCGTCTCCGTCCGCCGCAGCATCGTCTTCACTGTCTCCTGGTTCTGCAGCTGCGGGGACGAGGAGCGAGGGATTCAGACTGGGCAAGATCCCCCCCGATGGGGACTGGTGTGGGCGCAGGGCTGGCCCCTCGTAGGGTCAGCTCTGAGCTCAGTGTGGGGAGGGATCCCCTCGCTCTCCCACACCCAGCCCCACGCAAGCTCACCATGCAGGGGGGTTCTCCTGCTCTGGGGCTGGAGCCACCCCAGTAAGAGCTGGGCCGGGTTGGGGTCCCCCCCGGTACCCACCTGCAGCTTCTTGAGCTGCTGCAGCTGGTTGCGGAGGTCGCTGGCGTTCTGCTGCAGGTCGTGGAGGTGCAGCTGCATGTGCAAGCGGGTGACGGCGGTGGGCTGCCCCGCCGGCGTGCTGGTGGCGGAGGGTGGCGGGGGCGCGGGCACCGGTGTCCCCATGCCGCTGCGGCTGGTCGCTGCGGGGAGGGCAAGCAGAGGCTGCTGAGGGAAGGTACCCCACCCCGGGGGACGCTGCGGACTCTACTCCTCTGCTTTCCCGGGAAAGACCTCCCTTTCCCCACTCTGCGCTTCGGTCCAGCAGTGCTGCGAGGTCCACCCCCTACCCCCACGCTGGCTCCAAGGAGAGGCCACCCCGGAGCTGCCCCTTAGCGGGACGGGGGGGTCCCGTTGGCTGCCGGTACATGGTGGGGGCTGCAGGGCCCCCGCTCCTGCGCCCACCCTGGGTCTCCCAGCAGCCGTGGGCAGAGGGAGGGGGTGCTGCGGGGTGAGGGGCTGGCTCTCCAGTCACTTACACGCTGATGGGGGGGTCCCGCCGTTGGTGGCTTCTGTCTTCTCACTGCAATGAAAGAGGGGAGGGGAGTGAGTGCGGACCAGGCACCTCCGTCCTCACCGGCTCAGGGGGCCGCGGGGGCATGGCGGGGGCTGGCGTCCCCCAGGAGCCCCCAGCCTCGGCAGCAAACAGCCCAGCTGGAGGGGTCCCCCTCCCCACAGCAGACCCCGGGGTCCCACGCCTGCCCTCCCGCTCCTTACCTGGGGGTCTCGGCCTCGGAGCCACGGAGCAGCGCGCTCTGCACCAGCCCCGTCAGGCTGGCGATCTGCTTCTCCATCGCCTCCATCCGCTCCCTGCCAGGGGAAGGGAGAGGGGCCGGGTGAGGGGCTGGCTCCGGCACCGCAGACACCCTCAGGCTTGTCCTGGGCTCACCCGCACCCACCCGCCGGGTCCTGCAGCCCCCAGGAGGGTCACTGGGGAGGCGGCAGCACTGCTGGCACCCACACCCTCATCCCCTCTCTCATCTCGCCTCCAGGTACCCCCCATCGCTCCCCTCACCCCTGCACAACTTGGTGCTTCATCACCCATACTGGCAGCTCTGCCGCAGCGGCGATGGGGCAAAGCCTTCCTCCGCTCTTCCTCTACCTCCCCACCCGCACCAACAGACGACCCCCCGAGCAGCAAAGCTCGTATCTGGGGGGGGGGGTTCTCCTGCGCCCCATCTCACCTCGTTTCCGTGTCCTTGGCTGGTCCAGGGGAGCCGAACCCCGAGAGCGGGCGATCGCCGGGGCCGGGAAACAGCTCCGGAGGGCCGGAGGAGCTGGGGTTGCGTGGCTTGTTGACGGGGCTTTCCATGAAGACGGAGGAGCAGGAGTCCTTGCGGAAGGACTGACGGACGGGCGAGGAGCGGCTGGGGGGTCCCGAGTAGGGGCTGTGCGGGCTCTGCCCCGGCTGCACGTCCACCAGCCGGCCATCAGCCATCTTCTGCGGCGAGGAGGGGGGCATGCGGAAACCCAAGCCGGGTCCGTACGTGTCGCTGTAGATGGGTGCGTTGGGCTTGTACAGGCTGTCCTCCAGCTCCGTCTGCAAGGCGGCCGCCGAGTAGGTGCTGAGGGAGCGAACGGAGCCCCGCTTGTACAGCCCCCCCGAGTAGCCGAAAGGGTCTCCCATGCCAGCCAGGGACTGGGTGGAGGTGATGCTGAGCCGGCCCTCGTGCACCATGCCGTAGGGATCGGCGTACAGCCCCTCGTTCTTCACCAGCACCACGTTCTTCCCGGCCAGGTCTTCATCCGGCTTCACATCCCGGCGCTCCAGGATGGCGCTGGGGCTGGGCGAGACGCCCTGGGCGGGCGGCAGGTTGGAGAGACGCTCGCTGTGATGGATGGGGCTGCCGGCGTAGGAGGGCGGGCGGCCCCCGCTGTAGGACATGCGGGAGCGGGACGGGGAGGAGGACTGGAGCACCGGCGGAGGGGAGCCGGAGGTGAGGTGGGAAGCCGGGGACATGTTGTTCAGCCGGCGGGTGGGAGACGACTCCCTGGAGGTGTACACCATCTCCCTCTGCGGAAGGGGGTGGGGGGGTCAGCGCCGCAGCCCTGCGGGCTGGCCCCCTGCCCTTGCTCTGCCTGCCTCGGACCCTGCCTCGCTGCACCCCGCCGAGGACCAAGATCCGCAGCTCCTGCGTCTTCACCTGGCCTTGGCAAACAGCAGCTCCCTCATTCCCATCCAGGCGCGGGATGATTTACTCTGATGAATCCCCTAATTATCATGTTTATTACCCTGCTGTCAGGCCCCAAACATCCATTCTCTTAAAGTAACACTTAACAACGCTGGAACCAGGCAAGACGGATCGCGGTCATTACTCCTTCCACAAACACACGCAATTACCAGTCCCTGTCTCCATCGCTTTCTCCCTGTTACTGGTCCCAGTCCCCCAGGTGCACCCACACCGCCGGCTCTCCCCATGACACCCCATCCCCCCTTACCCTCAGGTCGCCGTTGGTGATGTGCGAGGCTGGGAACGAGGCGTAGAGCGGCTCTTTCCGATAGATTTTAATGATGCTTCTGTCCTGGATATCGCTGAAAGGAGAGGCAGAGCCGTGAGCACCCCAGACAGGCCCCCAGCAAGTCCCAGCCACGGGGCTGCACCCACACCCACCCTTCTGCTCTCATCCCACTAATTTCCCTGCTCGTGATGCTCTTAAAGAAAGGAAAATCCATCTGGGGTGGATTTCTGAGCCCCCCCCCTCACCGGACATCCTCCAGCTCGTAGAAGACATTGCGCGACTCGTCCTTGATGAGGATGGCGGTGTTGGGAGACTTCAGCATCCCCATGGTGAGCTTCTGGGGGAACATGTGGACAATGAGGGCGTGCAGGGTGTCCATGCTGCTGATCTCGTGGGTGATGTGGACGCGCCTCGTCTCGTCCCCAAACTGCAGGAAAAGGACCCCTGGAAGCAGAGGGAGCAGAAAGCGGTGAGGGGTGCCCACACCCCTTCTCCGCGCGACGCCGAAGACGTGCCGAGGCCAGCGACGCACGCTTGCCCACCTGCTTGGAGGTCTCTGTGCGCACCCGGCCGAGGGCTCGGGGACCTCTGGCCACCCACCCTCACCCCGGAGCAGCGAGGCCGAAGGCAGCTCATCCCCTTCGGCCGTGCTGCAGAGCGTGCAGTGCCCCCCGCTCCTCCCGGGGTTATTTGGGCAGATACAAACCAACCCCACGCCCAGCACACGCTGGGACCTGCCCACAGGGGCACGTGCTGCCCGTCCCGGGGGATGCCGAGCCCCAGGGGTACCTGGCGACCGCAGCTTCGTCTGGCTGGTGGACCGGGACAAGGGCAAGCTCTGCCGGAACCGGTTCATCCTGTTGAACCCCAGGGGCAGCTCCGCTTCCGACATGGTTTCCAGGGATTCGGCCGAGGCGAAGGAGAGTTTGGCTTGATCGGCCAAGCCGGGCTGGGAGCCCTGGGAGTGTCGGGAGCTCCTCGTCTGGAAGGGCAGAGGGGAGAGGTCAGAGGAGAGCCGCGCGGGGTGCCCAGCCCCGGTCTGCTCCCCGGGACGCAGCCGTGTGCTGCTCCCGCGTTGCCTCGGGAGCCCGGTGCCGGGATGGAGCGGCTCGGGCACGGCCGAGCGGCACCCAGGGATGCTCAGTCCCGGGTCCCCGGCGGAGTGAGCACACCGGTGTGGTCCAGACACGGTGCCAGCTCGAGGCCTCCTCCATCTCCTGCTCTAGGCATGGACAACCATTTACCGTCCCCTTGTCTCCCGCAATCGCTCGCTCGCGTTTTCCGCTTCAGGCTCGCAGCGCTCTGCGTTTCAAAGCCTCCCGGTGCCATTCCAGGCGCCTTTGCGTTCCCCCACCAGCAACCCACTCGAAATAAAACCAGCGCTAGCTGGCTGGTGACAGAGCCAGGGCTCGCATGCAAGCACCGGAATAACCTTAGCAATTACAGGAGGTTACACATCCATTACGCCAATGAACCAGCTCCCGGGAAACATAAATGCCCGGCTTATTCTGGAAGCAAAGCAGCGGCAAGGTTTATGGCTGCCTGAGCCGGGGGAAAGTAATGGGTTTGGGTTTAGAGCAGTAAAAATTTAATATGCCAGGAGTCCAATTTCACATGGCCGAGCGTATATCCACTGCATAAAAGTTCAGGCTACAGACACGGGCTTTCTGCACAAACATCTCCAAACACGCAGCCGGGTCCCCGTGGCGCAGGTACCCGCCCGGCAGCGGAGCGCACGCCGCCCGTCAATACCCCGAAATACAAGGCCTGATTTTCCAGACACATGTTTAACGTTGGCAAATCAAACACGGAGAACAAACAGCTCCCGGGGTGTGGAAAAGGCGGCACGGAAGGGACAACAGCTCTATTTTAAGACCAAAAAGAAAAATCAATATGAAATGATAACAGCCATCATCATCATTTAAATTAGACATTAATTGGAGGATTTAATTAATCTGGCAGGGCGGGGTTTTCTAGGACTTGAAATGTTCTCGCTGAAGCTAATTGCTGGAAAATTGACTGCTTAGTTTTGCTGTTGTCGTTTTAACACAAAGCACGCTGGCAGCGCAGATGCTCCAAGTCTTACGGGAGGGAAGCGGGGCTGGACGGAGCCTGGGCGCTGGGGGGCCTGGGGGGGGCAGCGGGTGAGGGCGCTGCAGTGAGCCGGAGGGGATGGAGAGACCCCCCCTCCTCTCCCCCACGTTCGCGGTGTGCAGGTCTTTGGGGCGCAGCGATCAGTTTTGGGGGCTCCCCGCCCTTGCACAGCCCTGGGAAACCTTGAGGGCTCCTCGTGCCCCATCCCCAGCTCTCGCTGCGGGGGTGCGGCGCCGCCCCCCAGCCCCCCGCCCAGGACGGACCCTTGGGCGCAGGGAAGCGCGGGGATGGGGCAGGCGCCGGGCTGCGACCCCGGCCGTGCCCCCCGGCAGCCCCTCGCTCTCCGCTCCCTCCCCTGCTCCGTGCCAGCGGGGTCTCGCCCACCCGTCCCCCTCTCTGCTCCCCCCACTCAGCCCCTCCAAACCGGAGCCCACATCTGGGCTGGGCTCTAACAGCTGCCCGGCTTCCACGGGAGATGCGCGAGGCCGCCGGCTCCCCCCCGCCTCATCTGAGCCCCCCCTCGGCCCCCCCCCCCCCGCTCCCCCCCCTCAGCTCAGCCCCTCCCCAGGACTCGCTGTGTCTGGAGAAAATAATCCGGAGAGAAAACTGACTGAGCTGGGGGGGGTCGTGGCTCCCCCTCCCCGTGGCACCACAGGACGGCAGAGACCGCGTTGCCATGTGGCATCCTTGTTGCTACGGGCTGCTGTGGCGTGAGCATCACCCCAACGCACCGCGGCCATACAGCCCCTATAGCACAACACCCCAACGCACCGCGGCCATACAGCCCCTATAGCACAACACCCCGGCACATCACGGTCCCTACAGCCCCTATAGCACAACACCCTGGCACATCATGGTCCCTACAGCCCCTATAGCACCACACCCCAGTGCACGGCGGCTGTACAGCCCCTATAGCACAACACCCCAATGCACCACAGTCCCTACAGCCCCTATAGCACAACACCTCAGCGTGCGGCAGCCCTACAGCTCCTATAGCACAACACCCCAATGCACCATGTCCCTACAGCCCCTATAGCACAACGCCCCAGCACATCACGGCTGTACAGCTCCTATAGCACAACACCCCAATGCACGGCGGCCGTACAGCCGCTATAGCACAACACCCCAATGCACCGCGGTTCCTACAGCCCCTATAGCACAACAGCCCAGCGTGCGGCAGCCCTGCAGCCCCTATAGCACCACACCCCAGCGCACGGCGGCTGTACAGCCCCTATAGCACAACGGCCCAGCGCACGGCGGCCCTACAGCCCCTATAGCACAACGCCCCAATGCACCGCGGCCGTACAGCCCCTATAGCACAACACCCCAGCACATCACGGCCCTACAGCCCCTATAGCACAACGGCCCAGCGCGCGGCGGCCCCACAGCCCCTATAGCACAACACCCCAATGCACCGCGGCCGTACAGCCCCTATAGCACAACACCCCAATGCACCGCAGCCCCTACAGCCCCTATAGCGCATCACCCCAACGCACCGCAGCCCTACAGCCCCTATAGCACAACGCCCCAGCACACGGCAGCCCTACAGCCCCTATAGCACAACACCCCAATGCACAGTGGCCCCACAGCCCCTATAGCACAACACCCCAATGCACAGCGGCCCTACAGCCCCTATAGCACAACACCCCAATGCACTGCGGCCGTACAGCCCCTATAGCACAACGCCCCAGCACACGGCGGCCCTACAGCCCCTATAGCACAACACCCCAGCACATCACGGCTGTACAGCTCCTATAGCACAACGCCCCAGTGCACGGCGGCCGTACAGCCGCTATAGCACAACACCCCAATGCACCGCGGTTCCTACAGCCCCTATAGCACAACACCCCAGCACATCATGGCCGTACAGCCCCTATAGCACAACGGCCCAGCGCGTGGCGGCTGTACAGCCCCTATAGCACAACACCCCAACGCACCGCGGCCATACAGCCCCTATAGCACAACGCCCCAATGCACAGCGGCCCTACAGCCCCTATAGCACCACACCCCGGCACATCACGGTCCCTACAGCCCCTATAGCACAACGCCCCAGCGCACGGCAGCCCTACAGCCCCTATAGCACCACACCCCAATGCACAGTGGCCCCACAGCCCCTATAGCACAACACCCCAATGCACAGCGGCCCTACAGCCCCTATAGCACAACACCCCAATGCACCGTGTCCCTACAGCCCCTATAGCACAACACCCCAGCACATCACGGCTGTACAGCTCCTATAGCACAACACCCCAATGCACAGCGGCCGTACAGCCGCTATAGCACAACACCCCAATGCACCGCGGTTCCTACAGCCCCTATAGCACAACAGCCCAGCGTGCGGCAGCCCTGCAGCCCCTATAGCACCACACCCCAGCGCACGGCGGCTGTACAGCCCCTATAGCACAACGGCCCAGTGCACGGCGGCCGTACAGCCGCTATAGCACAACACCCCAATGCACCGTGGTTCCTACAGCCCCTATAGCACAACACCCCAGCACATCACGGCCCTACAGCCCCTATAGCACAACGCCCCAGCGCGTGGCGGCCGTACAGCCTGCGGGGTGGCTGCGGGAGCGGGCGGCGGGCAGAGCTGCCCCGCTCCCGGTGGGCCCAGACCCCTCCTGCCTTCTGCCCCTGCCCCGGGGCGCAGCCGACCTCCCGGAATTCGGCTCATCCCACGGAGCTCATTACGGCATCCGTCACAAAAAAGAGGAAAAAAAGGGCAAGATGGAAATTAATGGCTTTTCAGCCCGGAAGGGACCGTTCTGGCCCGATGCTCAGCGCAACGTGCTCTCCCGGCCCGAGCAGGGACCCAGCGGCCCCGCAAAGCCCTCGCCGGCCCCGCGGCGAGAGCCGTGCCCCCCTTCCCCGCCGCCCCGCGCCGCAGGGCACCTCCGCGGGCACGGGACCCCCCGCAGCCGGGCGCAGGGCACCCGCCCGCCCCGGACCAACGCCGGGCGCTGGCGAGCCGGGAAGGACAGACCCTGCGGTGTGAGGGGGGACCCCGAGTGCTACGGCGGGGGGGTCTCTGCCGTTTCTTGCCCGCAGCTGTTCCGGCCACGCCGGCTTTGCCGGGGCTGCGGCCGTGGGACCTGCCGGAGCCTGGCAGCCGCTGCGGCAGCGGGGAGCCGAGATGCTCGGCGCGGGGGGAGCGCGGCGGCGGCTGCTCCGTCCTTGGCCTCCAGCGGACCGTTAACGAGCCGACTCCGAGGGAATTGTTTTTTATTGCTCTGCCTCGCTAATGACTTATCCTGCTATAAGATAATACGTTAACTGACAACTCAGCCCCCACACATCCTGCCTCCCGCCCCTGCCACCGGCTGCTGCTGACGCGGCACGGCAGCCCCCGGCAGCCCCCGCCGCCGCTCCGCTTCCCCCCCAGTCCCATTCACAGCCCTCCCGGAGTAGGTGGGACCTGGTCGCGGTCACCGAGGCCATGGCACACCCCGAGCGTGTCGGCGCCTGGCACTCCCAGGCAGCTTCATCCATCACCGCGGGGTCTAAAATGGGTTCCCAGGTCCCTGCTTCGCTGGAGATGCTTGGGGGGCCCGATCCTGCCGTGCTGGGTGCTGAACAGTGCCTGGGACCTGTCCGTGCCAGCGTCTGCATCGACAGGATGATGTCCCCTGCCGTCACGGGGGAACATGTCACCCCACGAGCGCTGCCCGGACGGAGGAGGGGGAGATGTGGGGCTGCAGGTGCTGCCCCGGTCCTGGGGGCACACAAGGCTCCGGGGCCCGTGCTCGGGGTGCGTGGGCTGAGCTTTCAATCCGATGCAGGATGAAAATAAACATCAAACCCTCGCTGCCATCTCCGGAAGGGAAATTCTCCGTCTGGCCAGACCGTACCGCACGCCGCAGCCGAGGAGATACCAAAGGCTGCGACAGTCAAGTACTGAGCACGCAGTAACGATCCCAACGTCCCCCTGCTTCGGCTGCACCTCCCGCCCCAGGGGCCTCTCCCTCCCGCCCGCCTCTGCCTAGCAAAGCCCCTCGGCCAGACCGTGGCAGGGCTCCACGCTGGCGCCCACGCACCCCCCCAGGGCACCGCTCCCCACGCTGCCGGCTGCGGCCACGCAGGATCCCACCCCACGCGGGACCCGGCTGGGGAGGGCTCCGGGGGTGCAGGATGAATCCCAGCTGCTGCAGCAGCGCTTTGCAGGGAGGCGACCAAAGCCCACCCTGGACCCCCAGCCTGGGAACAAAGGCATTTTGCCCCCTGCTTCTCAGTTATACCCCCCAGGGGTAGTTTTGCCCGAGCCCAGACCCCCACGCAAAGGGCTCGGTCTCCTGCAGCGTCAGGAGAGCCTGACGTCCCCCGCGAGCACCAAGATCTTTCCCCGCAGCGTGTGAAACCCACCCGTGGCGGCAGCGAGGGGCTGGAGGGGAGGGGACGCGCTCTCCCGCCTGCTGTCCCTGCGCCGCAGCGACGCCACGCTGGGAGATGACCCATTTCTTGCTGAACCAGCATCGCAGCACAGGGTTAACGCGGCGCCAGGCTGATTTCTGCCGCGGCAGCGTGTGCTGGGAGCCATCGGGGCAGGGCTGGCTCAGCCCCCAGCTCAGGGGCAGCAGCAGCATCTCCCCCGAGCCCGGGGTCCCGGCACCGGCCCCGTACCACGGCTCGGAGCGTGGGAAGCAGCGGGTTCATGGGCAGAGCGTGAAGGGAAGGCGAAGGAGTGCGGCTGCCCAAAAGCAAAACAAAAGCCGCCCAAGGCCACGGGGCAGCGGTTCGGGAGCGCCGGCCCCAGCTGGCACCGCGGGCGGGAAAGGTGTCGAGCAGCTCGCTTTTGGGAGGGCAGAGCTGCGGCGGCCGGGTGATGGGCACCGAGGGCAGGGCCGTTGCAGCCTGTCCCGGGGAAGAAACCTGCTTGCTATCGGCCAGGGAGCGGTTTAAAGCCCCTGGGAGCCTCCTGCGTGCTAGAGCAGAGGAAATCGTGCTGGTGCAGAAGCACCAGCAAAGCCGTTCCACCCTGGGAGTGCGCCACGGGTGCTACTTTGGGGGTTCTCCCAGTGAAAACCCCCCCGCAAAGCACCCGGCTCCCCCCAGGCCCCCCCGGGGAAGGCAGCGGGAGCATCCCCCACGCCGGCGGGGACAGGAGCATCCCCAGCCCCTCCGCACCTCCCTGGGAGTCTTATATAAAAGAGGTGGGACGGGGAACAGGGGGAGACTTGGGAGCTTTTGTCTTTTATCTCCCCAGAGCTAAAAAAAGATACAATTAAGCGATTCTTTTAGCTCCTAAAACTCCCAACAATCCCTTTATTGCCAGCGCAGAAGCAGCTTCATTATATCTGCCTGGCTAGATAAGGATGCTTCTCTCCTCCTTCTCCCCCCTTCCCTTCTTCTCGTCCCCATCCCTCCCTCCCTTCTTCCACACCCCTCTCCAAGACCACCCTCCCCAGCTCTGCGGGCTGAACGCTCAGAGCTGGAGGGAGGGCGGGAAGGAGCCGAGGTGCCGGCGGTGTTTGGGGGACCCGGGCGAGGAGCAGGGCTGTCCCCCTGGACCTGGCAGTGATGGGCACCGCGGTTATCCCGCTGGAGCAGGGGCAAGCAGCGGAGCCGCTCGGGCTCCATGGAGAGCCAGGGTGGCCACAGGGAAGAGGGGGAGAGTTTAGGGGGGGGAGCGGAGGGACCAGGGGCACAGAGGATGGTGGCAGAAGGAGTTTGGAGGGAGAGGAGCTGGGAGAGCCGGGGCAGAGGAGCAGCTCTGGACCTCCCGCAGGGCACTTAAAAGAAGATAGGAGATAGGAGAAAAAACAAACAAACAAACAAACAAAAGGTGTGGGGAAAGGATCCTGCCCCGGACAGAGCAGGGCACTCTGCAGCTGTTCCCGTGCAAAACTCAAAGCCACCGGAGCTGGTCGCACTCATTCGTATTTCCCCTCCCTGCCTAGGACAGGCAGCGAGCCTGACCCGCGCGGGGACCCCCGGAGCCGGCGCAGAGGGTCTGTCACAGCGGAGGCAGCCGAGCCTCCGCCAGCACCTCGCTCCTACCCACGGCGCGCCCCGAGCGCGGTGCCGGACTCGGCCTGAGAAGACAGCAGCCATTTCAGTCCCGCTTCTGCCCGACCCCTCCGTCCCTCACGCACACCAGCACTCGGCAACCCGCGGTGCTCGGGGCTGCTTCAGCCCTGGCAAGAACATCATTTGCAACAAGGAGACGGGGCAGTAGAAGGGGGGTCCCTGAGCACCCTGCTGAGACGAGCGCAGGGCTCCTCTTCCCTCGACCCGGCGCCCAGCCCAGCTCAGCCCGAGCTCTGCAGCCTGTCCTGGCAGAGAAGCCAGCCCCTCTCCCCCCCCAAAATCCAGCCGGGACAGCCAGAACACAGCCCACAAGCACCAACACAGACCTGTACTCGCAGCCGGGATGGATGAGCCCTCGCTGTGCTAATGCCGCAGGCAGCGCCGGGCCCCGAGCTCAGCCTCTCCCCAGCACCCCACCGTCACCAGGCGAAGCAGCCGGGGCTGCGCTGGGCAGCTGCTGCGGGGCTGGGTCCGGCGGCGGCCCCCGAGCCCCCCCAGCTCACGCTCCATCCCGCCCCATCCGCAGGGACCGTGCACCGGAGCGCGTTCGGGCCGGCCGGGCATCGCCCTTGCGCGGGTGGACGGAGTCCTGCGAAGGTGCCGGGCAGCCGTGCTACGCTGCCACACTGCCACCTTCCCGGCTCCCGTCTGTTTGCGGCCCCCCCTGCCGTGCCACACGATGGGGATAAAGGCGAGGGCCCCCCTAAAATCCGCTCCGGCCAGCCTGGGAAACAGCTGGCGCGGAGCTGGCAAGCCCAGCCCTGGGCAAAGCAACACAACCCGTTATTTACCGCGTACGTAAAGCCCCGGCTCCAGCCCCTGGTTGGACACTGATCTGGATTAATTCCTCATAATCCCCCTCTCATCATTTAATCCAGCATCCGACTACAGGTCCCATCTGGTGGTGCGCTGAGCTCTCGGGACGGGTGCTGGAGCTCAGCACCCCGATGGTCGGGCTGTGCAGGGGACAGGGAGACCCCACCAGCCCCCGGCCGCAATGCCGGGAGCGGGGAAGGATGCTTCGGCATCACGGCTGCGCGGGCGCTCGAGCCGCCGCTGAGCTGTGCTGAAGGGGAGCATCTCTGAGAGCCTGGCCCAGACCACTGCTCCCAGCCCGCACCGGTCCCTGGGTAAACGGATCTCAGGAGCAAAGGGATGGGGAAAAACCAGTGGACACGGTCTCTTTGCCCTCCCCACATCTGGAAAAGCCTTTCCATGGACACTGCGGGTGGAACCCCCTTCCCCAAACGCACAGGCTCGGTGCTGCTTCACCGGCCGCGCCGGGACAGAGCCGAGCCTCCTCCACCCCGGCCTTTAGAAAAACGGGTCTGCTCCAGGGGAGCCGACGGGAAGAGCCGCTCCCAACGCCCAGAGCAGGGGCTGGGGACCCCGGCCCCGCTGGGACCCCACCCGGGGGGGAGCAGCCCCTCAGGGCGCGCAGGGAAGCGGGGCCGGAGCCTCGGCCACTCGTCTGTGCCGCCAGCGAGGGTCAGCAGCGAATAAAGCTGTTAGCAAAGCTGGGAGAAAAAACAACATCTGTCCCTCCCGCAGCTCGGCTTCTGTCAACATTTCCGAGGAAAATTTTAATTGAAATTTGAAACTTTTTTTTGGAAGCAGCTCTGAGAGCTGTTAAAGAAACAGATGCGGGGAGGGGGGGGGTTTCGAGGTACCTGTCCTGTAAGGTTTCCCCCCCACCTCTCCACCTGCCTGACCCCATCACAACATCGCTGGGGGGTTCAGCCTGGTCCCTCCTGTTTGCCCGGGGGAATTCAGCCCATGTCCCAGTGAAGCTGTACCTGCCCTTCCCTCCCTCCGAGATGCTGGTTTGAGAGCCCACCACCTCGGTCCCCTCCCCGAAACGGCCGGGGGGCTGCTGCGGAGGGGAGGGCTGTGCCGCTGGGGCCCCGGGGCGCGGGACAGCCGAGCTTTGCAAAATGGACCCCAGTCGGCGTCTGGACAACCCCTCTGAGAGCGCCCAGCTCACGGCGTCAGGAGCGACCCGACGCGGCGCTGACCCCCCTGCAAGCAAACCAAGGCCAGTGCATCGCAAACCGCTCCGTTCGTTCGTTCATTCATCCCTAACGACTCCGCTCATCCTTAATTATTGATGCTCCCAGAGAGTGAGTCAGCGAAGAGCTGCGGCTGCTTTGCAAGAGGAGCAGAGCCCAGGTAACGGGACACTTGCCCAGCAGACACCTCCTCACCTCGAGTCTGGCTGCAAATCCCTCCCGGGGAGCGTCCCCGACCGGGATGCGGCATCCTCGGCATCCCCTCCCCGGCCCCCCCAGCACGGCCATCAGCTCTCGCGTTTCAAACCAGTTTCGGACAGGGCAGCCCGGCTGTCCCAGCACGGCGTGCGTGGGCTGTGGGGACACCCGTCTCCCGCGCGTCCCGGCGCAGGCGCTGGCTCCCAGCGAGCAGGGGCCAAGCGGATGCAGCTGACCCCCCCCTGCATCCTCGTGCGGCGTTCCACGCCAGCTCCACCGGCCAGGAGCGCTGGATTTCAGCAAAGCCTCCGTGCAGGACGGACTTCCAGCAGCCCGGCTCCTGCCTCCCGAGATGGAAGAGCCGGGAGATGCCCAGCTGGGAAGAAAAGGAGCAAGACCTGGAGGTAACTGGGGCTGCAGCAGCAAAGGTGGAAGAAATAAGAGGCCCAGGGCGGTCTGACCATCCTACAAAGGGATATACTGCGAGTCTCCCCCATCCAAGGGGGCTGTGGCCTCTCCATCCCCCTCCACCGGCCCCCACCCCTCTCACCCTGCCTGGGTCTCGCCGCCGAATTAAAAGCGTACCGCTCACGGCAGCAATAATTCATCCAACGCCTAATGCTCAACATTTTGTCAGGATTATCCCGATTAACCCAGAATTAATCCTGATCTCAATGTTAACAGGATTAGCGTTAAAATCGGATTAGTTTTTTAAACCGGACCCCTTGACTAAAGAAAGGGGCCTTCCCCACCAGATGTGCACAGCCTGCTACCGGCAGCCAGATGTGAGCGGGAGCCGGGCAGGAGCTCGCTACCCTGCGATGGGCCCCGGGCACGGGTGAAATGGGGTACCCCTCCAGCAAGCACCTCCGCGACACCAGCATCCGTCGCGCCTGCCCTGCAAAGCACGCGAGCTGCCCGGCCCTCTGAAGGCGACGAGCAGGAGCCTGACACCGGGATGTCGTATTTCCAAGCAGAAAACACCTTTTTGCCTTCAGACACGGCCCGGGCGGCTCTGCGGGGCACACGGGTGGCTGCTCGGCTCCTCTCTGCGTTTTTCCCCTTCCTGCTGGCACCAACAGCCTCCCGCCTTCGCCTGCCCGATGAATATTTAAAAGCCTGGCTCCTCTGCAGCCTCATGAATATTGGCAGCTGCTGGCTGCCCGCCACGGTGACAGTCCCCCTCGGTCCTCACCGGGCGCGGGCAGCGGGGTCGGCGGCAGCACCGGCCCGGCGCAGGGGAGCGGGATGCCTGCGCGGGAGAAGGCGGCTCCAAGGGCTGTCCCCGCTGCATCGCACCACGAGTCCAGCCACGCTGAGGACTCTGCGTGCAGCCCTCAAAACATCGGCTTTCTTCCCAAAAGCGCAGGGGTGGGCAGCAGAAGGGGCTGGTGCCCGGGGCAGGACTGGCAGGAGGCTGGAGCTGGGACCAGCCCTGGGTGAGGGGACACGCCGTGCCCACTCACCCTCATCTCCCGGCGCTGGGTGCAACCTCGGCTCCCGCGGGAAGGGGAGTCATTAATCTCCCAGCACCGCAGCCGTGCCTTTGTTCCCGGAGTTGTTTTCCCCATGCCTCAGTCAGGTGCATCCAGCCTGGCATCCGTGGGGAGAGGAGCATCCCTGCCGTGAGACCCTGCACAGATGGGCAGGGGGGTCCAGCAATAGGCCTGATCCAGCGGCTGAGGCGGTCCCAGGAGCTGGATTATGGAGGGGTACGTGGCAGGAGGTAATTTGGGGGGTGAGGGTGCCAGTCCTGCCTCCATCCCTGCTACCTCAACCCCAGCCATCCCCTTCCTCACCGGGGCTGAGCGGCAGCCGCGTTCGATCCCTGCTCTCTGGCAACGCTGCCTTGTGTGACAGCATCTTCCAAAAATAAGCAAATTACTGCATCCCTCAGGGACGCCGAGGGGAAGCAAAGCCAAGTGTGAGAAAGCAGCAGAGGGGATGGAGGGGAGCAGGGACAAGCCCTTGCCGGGGATCGCAGGGCTGCAGCCGCCGAGGGCAGGGAGGGGAGCCGGTACCGGCTGCAAACCAGCGGGGACGCTTGGGTTAGCGGCGTTAGTGACGGGGACTTCGCAGTGACAGGTGACGAGGCTCGGCTCCTTGGCATCTGAGGCATGATTTGCTTTAGCAGCTGTACGCAGGGAGGCCGGGCTCTGGTTAACACGTGCGGGTGCCTCTCGGGAAAAAGGCTCCGAGGGGCTGGTTTGAAGTGCAAAAAAACCCCCCCCCCAACCACTTCAGCAGCAGCAGCTGCGGGTGAACAGAGCCCCAGCCCCGAGGCACTGGCCCATCACCGCTGCAGGTCCTGCTGATGCATCTCCCCTGGGTACTCCCAGGCGAGTCACCCACTCCCACCGTGCCTCAGTTTCCCCATTCCTACACTGAGGATGCTACTCTCATCCCTGCTGCGATAATAAATAGCGACAACACCCAGGAACAACAGCTACCCAAGCAGCTCCCGTGGACAGGTCGGAAAACCAGCAAGTGCCCCAACAGAAGAGAGCGAGGAGCTGGGAGGAGGTGCTCGGCAGCGGCTCTCCCCGCCCGGGTACACCCCAGTGCCCTCCTCCTGCAAGCAATAAAACATACGCAGTAAACGCCGGTCCCCGAGGAGCGCGGCGGACGCCGAGGGCGCGGGGAGGAGGGCTGGTGCAGGAGCGGCAGGATTACAGGAGCTAAGCCTGCCTGGTATTTGCTCGTCTCCTGCAAGTAAATACCGCTGCCTGTCTATAATACTGGCTCGGCAAATGCCTCGAGTCCCCGGCCTGCTGGCGAGATGGAAATGGCTTCCCGGGAAGGAGACGAGGTGTTCCCAGGCAGCCCCATGCCCTGGCTGTGCCGGAGGAAGCGGAGCCACGGCCCGAAGCACGGAGCAAGCCACCGACTGCTGCTGGAGCCGGAGCCGTGCAGCCACCGCACAAAGCGGGCGAGACAGCCCCGCACGCTTGTTTTTAAGACAAAAGTGTCCTGTCCCCCCTCCCTTTCTCCCCTCCACATCCTAGTCTTTTTTTTTTTTTTCCCCCACCAGCTTTTGCTTTAGTCCCTTTGATCTTCTTTTAAAGTCCTGGCACCAAAGGAGCTCTTCCGAGGCTCTGCCTTTGGTTCTTCCCATTCCTCCTCCAGCCCCCAAGTGACAGCACGGAGCCAGCCCACCCCCTGCGGCAGCACAGCGGGAGCCCCCAGCCCCCGGTACTGCCTCGCCCCCTCCCCACCGTGTCCCTGGGGAGGGATCTGCCCCCGGCCAGATCCAGGGTGGGTCTCTGGAGCCCCCGAGCCCCGCAAATCACGGGGCTGAGATGCTCCTGGCCTGGAGAGGCTGACACCCAGAACTTGGTTTTGGGTGACCCCAGAAGGGCAGGGATGGTGGCTCAGAGCTGGGATGCGGTTTAGGGGATGGGAAGGCGGGTGGGTACCGGGCTGCCCCGGCCGAGGGACTCGGGGACGGGCGGCAGCGTGACAGTGGCCACAGAGTGGCCGGGTCACTGGCTCCGTGTGAGCCCACGGCCGGAGCCAGCTGACGGGAAGGGACATTGAGCAGGGCTGGCTCAACCTAGAAGCGATGCAGAAGTCCCGGGGCCGCGCTGGGGGGGAGGACGGAGCGGGGCAGAGGGCAGCGCCAGCATCCGCGGACACGAGGGGATGCGGAGGATGAAACGGCTGGGGACAGCGCGATCTCCTGGACCCCCCTCCGCAATGACGGCACCGCCACCGCCACACAAGAGCATCTGCTCGTCTCCAGCACCGAGACCGACAAACGCAGCAATGCAGGGCCCCCCTCCCCCCAAAGCGCACGCCTGGAGAACCCCAAATCGCAGCCAGCGCCTGCCACTGCCGCTCCCCAGGCAGAGGGGGATGCCGGGGCAGGAGGAGCGCAGGTCCTGCCCTGGGGACACAGCAGCAGCAGCAGCACCACATCCCTGGGCGTCCCTGGGAATTCGGCACAGCCCTTCCCACCATCCGATCCCCTCCGTCCCCCCTCAGTTAGGGCTCTGGCTGCAGCCCCCCCTCTTTGGCCGAGGGACGGAGAAGGGCTGGCCCTGCACCCCCAGCAGCTGGGCACAGACAGGGAACCTGAAGGGTCCTGAAAGTTCTATTTCGGGGAGAGAGCAGGGGGTGGGAGGCAGCGTTCCCAGGCGAAGGCCAAGCCCGCAGCTACAGAAGACCCCAGGGGACACAGGTGGCCGCGGTGGCCTCGGGGAAGCCCCCAGCACCTGCTTGCCGGGATCAGCCTCCCCGCAGGGCTCTCCCCATGACAAGCCATCCCCAGCTGCCTCCGGCTCGCACCCCGCTTGGGAGCGGGGTCAGGCAGCTGGGGGCCTCCCTCGCCCGGGAAGCGGAGGGCGATTTAACCCGTAACGCGTTTCCACAGAGGATACAGGCGGGGAGATGCTCCGCTTGCAACGCAAAGTACCCCCAGGCTCGGGTGGAAAAATACATCGTTACAGAAAATGCACCTTCTACGGCTGCAATCGCCCAACCTCCTGCTGGGGTGGGGGGTGGGCCCCTAAAGCTCATCCCCATTTCATTTCTTACTAACAAAAAATGGAGGAAAAAAAGAAAAAAAAAAAAAGGCTTTTGTGCCTCCCCCCCGTCCCAAGAATGTCCCCGAGAGCACGTGGCTGAAACCGGCCGGTGAGAACTCAGACAGCTGAATATTCGGGGAGCCGCCGCTCGCGCGCGTTTTACGCTGCAAGTACTCCAAGAATGAAAACTCGGAACAAGTGCACATATTATGCATTTTACGACTCCTCCGCTCTCCGCTGCCAACCGAGGAAAGCGCCTGTTTTTTCCACAGGAAGAGCAAACCCACCGGGGACGACACGCCAAGGTCATCCAGCAACACGCCTGACCTTGAAGTGTTGCCACCGCATCCCTGGCGAGGAGGAGGGAGGAAGGGGAGCCGCGATGACATGCGTACTTCACCCTGCCAGACAATAGGGCAACTGTTCGCAAGGTGCTGGCAGGAATCACCGGCGGGCCCAGACCCTCGGCGCTGCCAGGAGCCTCCCGTCCCGGTCCCCTTTGCGTAGCCTGGAAGAGGTGGGTTCGCACAAAGATCCCGGTGCAACACAGCAAACACGAGCGGTTTCTCCGCTCCGCTGCTCCTGCGGCCGCCTCCTGACGAGCCGGCTGGCACCGCGACGCCCGAGCGACAGAGCAGAGGATGGAGACCGAGATGCAACGGCCAGCGCAGGACAGAGCTGCCCCTTCCCCTCCCGCGGGGCCCACCACCACCAGCCGAGCAAAGAACTTGGCTGTCTGGTCCAGAGTGTCCCTCGAGATGCCAAACACAAGCCGGTCTCGGGTCCGGCACGGCATCTGCGTTGGCAAGCCCGTTCCTCCTCCCTCCCCGCCAAGGCCACCTCCCGCAAGGCGCAGGCACAGCCCGGCTTTAGGGACCAGCACGCCAGCACCCCCATCCCGAGACCCCTGAGTCTCCTGCCCTCGCGCATCAGCGCGGGACCAGCCCAGGCTCCCCGGGGAACGCGGGGCTCGGGAGAGGGAGATGAGGATTCCGAAGGGAGAAGCGGTGCTGGGCAGACGGTGAAGCTGAGTGCCGATAAGGGGCCGACACACCGCGCGTGGCAGGTCCCCGCGCTCGGCAGGGCCACCGACGGGAGGGACGGGCTCTGCTCGCCCGCCCGCGTCCCCCGACCGACGGCCGTGGAGGCTGGGAATCGGAGCGAGCCGCGCATCCCTGCCTGGGAGCGGGCACCTGGCTGGAGCGCTGCAGGTGAGCTTCCGAGCCCATCTGGAACAGGCTCTTTTCTATCCTTTTCCCGGAATTAAGGTCTCTACTGCAATGAAATAACTCTAAAGCAGCAGGATTTGACTACGGGGTGACAGCGTCAAATGAGGGCAGGACACAGATTCATCCCTCTCGGAGAACCGGTTTGTATCTGCACAACAACTCGACCCAAAAGCGTAAGATCCTTCTCGCAAGCTGAAACTGCTGCTGGGCTGAGAACAAACTACTTTGGCACAGGAATCCTCAACAAGAAACCCGAGCTCCCACCCCCCTACAACAGACACAGAGATGAGGCAAGGGTGGAAAAGTGCATGCATTTCAAACAGAAGCATGAAAAATCAGAAATACTGACCTTAAAGCTCCAGTAGTTGGGTTGCTAACAGAAAATAAAACAACAAAACAAAAGAAAACAAAAAAATACCATTAAGATTCTGGTTTGACTTTTGTTTTCCTTTTGAGAATTGTTGACTTTAAACTGCGACATTAAACCTGCTCTCGTTTCTGCTTAAAGTTCCCTCCCAACGGGTTGCTTAAGTTTCATGCTGCTACGGGCTGGCAAAGGGGAAGCAGGATCATGCAAGCAGGCGAGCACGGCAACGGGTATAGAATGCAGACCGGGGTGCAAGGTAACCGAAGCAGAGCAAAGCGGGGAGCGGGACGGCAGCCCAGCATCGCTACTGGAGCCACCGGTGTGCCCGCACCGTCCCGGCACGTGCTGGTCAGGCTGCTGCCCTGGGGGTCGGTGCTGGAAGCCAGAATAATTTCCATTTTCAAAGGGCTCTTTGCCCCTGCCACCTCCCTCCGTTGCTTCTGCGCAGCGTTTCCACCGGTGTCAAGCCAATGTGCTACAGCGAGTGACAGGAGCTGGCATCGCTTGCAGCCCAGCAAGCCGGAGAGCGTGGCAGCTTTCTTCTCCCAAGCCACCCGCCGATAACCACCGGTGGGTCATCGCACCGAGTCCCGAGGATGCTCGCAGCTGCGGCTCGGCGCAGCACCCATCACCGGGCAGCGGAGCAGCGCGTGGGTTAGAGACTCGGGCCCCCTCCCAGGGCAGCCCCAGGCTCGCACGGCCAGGACGGGGCTGCAGGAGCCCGGCAAGTCCGCAGGGAACAACGCGGGGGCTGAGCGCGCACCGGGGCCGAGCGTCCCCGGCTCGCCGCGCCGCCGCGCAGGGACAGGCGAGCTCCCCACCGCTGCGCGCCAAGCGAAGCGCTTCGGAGCGGGGCACGCGCGTGGCGCGGCGGCATCGCAAGCGGCTGCGTCCCACTGCGGGGCTGGGCCCCCAGCGCCCGCCTGGCCCCGGTGGCAGCACCCCGGCGCCAGCGGTACCCCGAGACTGCGCTTGGGAGGCAGCGTACCCGGCGGGAGGGGAGTGAGGTCTGGTGAGAAGCAGCGTGATCCTCCGTGCTGGAAGCGGAAGCATTTTGAGATCACCGAGACGTGCAGCTGATGGGCGGGGTGGGAGAAATGGGCGCAGAGCAGCTTTCGTCCCAACGGTCTTTTTATTGGGATCAAAGTTCTTGACTGCTCTTTTCCCCCCTTTCACACCCACCTATCGCTTTGCTTTTTTACGGCATTTATTTCCCCACCACAATCACCGTGGCTGCAAACCTAGTTTGGTACTTAGAGGATGATTATTTTATTATTTTTAAGTGGAAAGCGAGCTCCCGCACCAAGCTCCCGGTCCCCATCAGTCCCTGCAATGCCCGGTGCCTGCCAAGGAGTCTCCTATCGCAGTGCTCTGGGAGCAGGGAAAGAAGTTGCAATAACATTAGAGCATAACGGAGCATTTATCCAAGGACTTTAACAATCCACGAGCAGATTTGCGGCTGGGGTATTAACCCTTCTGCTGACAGGGTAAATAGAGGTCTAGTCCAGGTGTATAAACACAAATTCACTTGTTAGACTCATCTCAAGCATCAGCAGGATGCTCTGATTCCAATTCTTGATGCAGTTCACATTAATATTCCGTAAGACATCAGTAGACCCAGACCAAGTCCTGCCTCGACCAAAGCAAAACTGCTTTAAAAGTGATTTAAGTCAAACAAGCGCAGTGTTTTCATGCAGACAAGCCTCAAGGCACAAAGGTCTTTTCCAAGGGCACACCGTGACTCAGAAGCAGAACCAGAAATAGAAGTCCAGAGCCGTGATTACCAGGCACTATTAGATAACAACCAGCAGGATCCAAGCCTATCCCGGGCACGTAAAGCTTTTCCAAAACACCGGGAGCCTGAAAGCGAGAGGCTGCCTCAGAATGCCTTTCGGTACTGAATGAAGCCATCCAGCGCATCCAGGAATTAACGTGCCAGCTGCACCAGCAGCTCTGCGCAGCCTGAGCTCCCGGCACAAGACGCTGGGCACAAGACGCTGGGCACAAGACGAGGCTGGCAGCGCTGGTACCTGCCCGGCCGGGCACGCCGGCAAAGCCCAAATCGCGGCGTTGCCGTGTGTCCAGCCAAACCTGACCCCGGGCAGGAGCTCAGGCTGCTGCAGCCGCACGCCCGGCAGCGTGCTCCTCCTCGGCTAGAGGAGCCGCGGGAAGCAACAGCCCATTCCCTGTCTCCGAGAGGTGAGCAGGACCGCATGAGCTCCTGAAGGGTCTGACGTGCCGTGCCCTGATTCGGAAACGCCTCGAGTGAAGCTGCGCAGGGCAGCAGTTTTGTAACGGTGCTTCTGCTCGGCAGCCCTCATCCAGCCTCCCCAGGGCCAGGCTCGGGTCCCGCCTCCCATCGCGCCAGGGACCCTTAATAAATCACAGCCGACTTCAAACGGCCAGGAGCAAAGCCTTCATCCCCCTCCCCGCCAGACTCGCCCCCTCCAGCAGCTGGTTCTCCCCACCAGCGCGCCCAGGCAAGGAAGGGGGACGAGGGCAGGCGGGGGTGCCGGGTCCCTGGAGGCAGGGATATGCCCCCCCCCTTAATTCCCTTGTGCGCTGAACGGCTGCAATGGGCCTCCTCAATGGCGTTGGGTATTTTGGCCAAACACTCCAAGCACTGCTGGGAAGAGTTGTGGCCAAACCAGTCTGTCCCAGTCCCCCAAGGGCCCCGACCCAGTCTGTCGTAGGAGATGATGCTCCTGACTTTTTCCTTCTGCGACTATTTTTTTCCCCCTCCACGCTCTTTATTTTGCTGTTGAAGAGTCTCAGTAATTTTCCTCAGACCCTGATATTACTGATCCTATCTCGCGCCAGCCCTGGGTATGTATTTTATTTATTATTTTAGGATGACTGGACAGGCTTATCACAAAGTCCATAAATTACATCCCCACCACACACAACCACTCCACATCAAACCCGCGATGAGCTGTCGGAACCCCAAGTGCCGTGGGAGGGAATCAAGAATATTCTGGAAGAGATTGGGGCTGGTTAGCGTGACCCGGAGCAGACGCCAGGATGGCGCGGCACCCGCCCTCTCCCACGTCCCTGGATCCGGCCCCGGAAAAGCCCCTTCGCTGGCAGCCCCGTGAGCAGGGACCCCCGAGCAGGGCTCTGCGGGCTGGATGGGGGCTAGGGGATGCGCTGCCCGCCCTGCCCGGACCCTGCCGGGAGGCAGGGCTGGCCAGGGCCGACAATCTGGTGCCATCTGCCAGGGCCAAGCGGCGATGGACACCGCCACGCAGACCTTTCGGGGGCTCCATCTGTCCTTGCAGGCACTGCTGCCGCCCCGGGCTTGGCAGGAGCGGGGCTCAGCGCCGGCGCTTTGCCCAGCCTGTCCTGCCATTAGCTCATCCTCCACCCGCCCCAAATCTCCCAAAGCGAAGAGGACGCGTTCCCCCGGCACAGGTACCCCGCTCCGCGCCCGAGGAGATGGCAGCGACCGGGGAGCAGGGCAGCGCGAGCAGCCGCAGCCCGAAACGCAGCCGCCTCCCAGCAGCTCCCCCAAAGCCGGGGGACGGAGCGGGGAGAGCCCGAGCGCTGGCCCGGCTCCCCGCGAGCCCCGCGGCAGCCGGCCAGGCTGGCAAGGGTGGCTTTGTACAAAGAGAAGGGAAGGGGAGAGGGCCAAGGTAGAATTAACATATCGCTGGCTCTTCAAAAGCATCAAAGGGAGATAATGGTCTGAGAGAGGATTTGAAGCGACAGCCTTGTTACAACCGATAAAACAGGCAGCTCGCTTGCAGCAGAGCTGTGCAGAAGGTACGAAGAATTACAAAGGCTGAGATTATAATTACAATGAAAGTCATGTCCATGATGCTGCAAAATGATGGACTCGCTGGGCCTGGGCCCCCCCAAGCACCGACATGTGCGCACACGTGTGCGCTCCGGAGCTGGGGCGCACGTGCAAGCACAAAATGGGGGTTGAGGTGCTCCCGCGAGCCCGCGGCCGGGAGGGCACCCATGCGCACACGGATGCTCGGAGGGACGCGCCCACACGCACACACACGCTGCAGAACAGCGGAAAACCGGAGATGGGAGAACGTAGGGAAGAACATTTTGTAGTTAAGTTAAAAAAAAAAAAATAGTCTCTGTGATTGTCCCAGGAGAGGACCAGGAGGTAAATGAAATCCAAGTGAGTCACCGCCTTGACCAAGGCGGACTTCCCCTGGTTAGCAATTACAGCACAAATCTGTTAGTGATTAACAAGGCAGGACCGAATGCGTCCCTCCAAAATGGGCAGCAGCAGCAGCACCCCAGCACGCCCCACCAAAGGGAGGGACAGCGGCAGTTTCACTGGCTTTTTAATTAACTCATTTTCAGGAGTTCCAGTTTCTGATAGAGTCCCCCTCAGGCACAACGTCTTGACAAACAAAAAAAATCTCCTTGAAAAATAACAGCAAAGTGAATTTAATCTGTTTCTCCTTATTAAAGTTTTTTAATGCTTTTCAGCACAAGAGAAACTGAATTAAAGTGGAAATAGCAAAATGACAAGACAGAGCCGAATGCAAACAGTAACCAGACAGAGCGACACAGACACTGTGCATTGCAGACACTCATCCGAGGTCTCGCAATCACGGCAAAAGGACCTCTCAGACCTGAGCATCCCAGACACGACGGGATGCAGGAGCGCCGGCTCTCCTTCCCGTCAGACCTGGGCTCCTAAGGGGCCTCGGGGAGCCACCCAACCCAGACCCCACCACGAGAAGGGTACCACGGCACGTGCTCTGCCGCTTCGCTTTCAGGCACGGGCATCTTCAGGCAGGGGCTTGGCTTTTAGGACACCTCCCCCCAGTCCCCAGCCCGAAGAGGCTCCGATGGCCACCAAGAGCTGCCATGGCAGGTTGTCCCAGCGGCCGACGGCCGCACCGCTCCGTTTGCCGGCAGGGCCGCGCCGTCCCTCCGTCTGCCCACCCACCAGCCTCCTCTCCGAGAGAGGTTCGTCAGCTCTCCAGCCGCAATTACAGCCTTGACCTACGAGGCAGCACCTCCGAGGCAGCCCAGGCGCTGCCAGAGCACAAACGCCCGCGGACATCGGTGGATTTGCACCCCCGACCCCCACTCAAGCCCCTCCTTTCCTAACGCCAACACAAAGCGGATCAGCAACGATGGCTGTTTATAGCAATGCGCCCCGAGCAGCGATGCCTCAGGACAAACGCGCTGCCGAGGATCGGCCGTGCCACCGCCTGCTTGGGCTTTCAAATCTCCCTTCTGTGGCCTCCACGTCCAAGGTCAGGGACCCCTCTTGTGCTGCAGGTTCCCTGGGGTGCGGGCTCGGTGCTCAGCACATCCTCAGCCTGCTCGTGACGAGGGGGGGGTCTCTGCCCCGTCACTGCCTGGCCCCCACGCCGGCAGGAGCAGGCAGCGGCCGTGCACCCCGGCACAGGGGCCAAGGTCTCCCCCACCCTCCATCCTGCTCCCGGGGCGTGGGGAGGGCAGCCAGGGAGCAGGGCCAAAGGTTTTTGGGGGGAAGGCAGGGAAACCAGGCAGAAGTTGGGCAGATCAGATTGCAGAGTCGCTATGGCAACGGCACGGCGTAGGTGGACCAACACAATAGGGACGTGCAAGGTAAACCTGGCAGCGAGCAGGCAGCGAGCAGGCAGCGAGCATCCATCCGCTCCCTGCTGCGCGCTGCCGGGGACCTGCCAGGGACAGCACCAGGGCTCGACCCCCAGAGCTTCGGGGTGACCCCCACCCTCCATCAGGTGCCTCCAAACCCAGGGAAGCGCATCCCTGTGGGCAAATCCCTGGGAAACCCCACGCCAAGGGCGAGCAGGGCCAGATCCCCCCCTCCCCGGACCTCCTGGACCTCTAGGACCTGCAGATCCGTCAGCACCGCAACCACCTCCCCGTGGGGCTACAGCAGCCGCGTCCCCCCGTGCCGCAAGCCCTGCCTCCCACCGCAGGGTCCCCGGGGGGTACCAGCACCGTGGGGTGCAGCCCCCACCCTGCCCAGCCAGCAGCAAAGCTGGGGGGGCAGAGGCAGCGGGCACCGACCCGCGGCCGCTGCTGGAGACCGACCCGTTTGTCTTCACTCCCTGCCTAACGCTGCCCACACCGCCGGAGCCAGGTCTGCACCAGCGGCGGGGACAGAGGAGCTGCCTCGCTGGCTGCTGCAGCTTTTTGGCGTTCTCTCGCCTAACCCCGCTCAGCGCCAGCCCAGCGCCGCGACACCGGGGCAGGCAGCAGCCCCGGGCCGTCTCGCAAGGACCCCCGAGGCTGACGGCACAGGGAGCCGAATTCGGGTTAGGAACAGCAGGAAACTTTTGGCGGCAGCGGCGGGGCAGGGGTGGATGTACACGTTCACGCCGTCGCATCCGTGTGTGCCGGAGAGGCAGGAACACGCACGCCCCTTCCAGGCTGGCGGCCCCGACGGCAGCGCCGGCACCGCGCTCCCCTGAACCGCGGCGAGGAACGGGGGAGCGCTGGGATCCCGAGCGCGCCGATGGGAGCGCGCCAGGCGCATCCCACCTGCCGCTGGGATGGAGTCGGATCCCATTCCTGATGGGCGTCCGCTGACCGTCTCCCTGCTGGATTATGCCACGGGCTCACTAATGCCCTCCCCGGGGCTGCCATCGCTGTCACCAACGCAGCCATGTTTCTTACCCACTTCTCGGGGACTTCAAGACCTGCGTCCTCCCTGCTCCATGCATAAAGCCCCAGGAGAAGTGGGGTGACCCACAGACTCCTAGCTCCCAGGGACCCGATTGCCAGCCAAACCGGGGACCAGGTCTCTTTTAATCAGCCAAGAATTGCTCCCAGTAAGGGAAAAACAAGAGAATCGATAGAGACAGCCCTGCCTGCAGCCACAGGGACACACACACACGCTCGTGCGTGTTGCTCCCGACAGCCACGCACGCTCTCCTCCACCATTACAGCAGCCGGCAACGGTGCACAACGCGCTCCACCTCTGGAGACCAAGATCAGACCCCGGGAAGAGCAACGAAGGGCCCCGCGTCTCGCTCCCGATGCCCCAGCCAGCTCCCACCAACCGGTTCGCTCCGGGCAGCGCTCGCAACCTGCCGTCACCAGTGGTTTTGCGAAAGCAGAGGGTGCAGGTACGCCATGCCCTGCCTGTGCAGGGGCACCCCCAGCCCGGCCAGGCACCCCGTGAGGCCAAGACGATGCCAACCCCACGCCAAAGCCACGGGCACCCCTCCGGGTGCCCAGCTCCATCGCCTCTCGGGGGGGCTGGAGCGAGATGCCGTCAAGCTGCTCCTCCCGTTGGGGAGGTCCGGGCTGGGCACGCGCCCGGGGGGTCCCCACGGTGTCGGCAGGCCCCCCACGGGAAGGGCGCGTGGCCAGGCGAGCTGGAGGCGAGAGGAGCCCCCGCACAGCGCAGGGATGCTGCACGCCCAGGCCACCATCTGCCCCTCTCCGGCTGCCCGCGCCGCAGCCCCAGGAGGGGCACAGGGAGCAGTGTCCCCCGCAGAGGGACAGGGACACGCGTGACAACACGGGGCTGCCCAGGGAAGGCGGGGGCTGCCCGGCGGGGCTGGCACAGGCGCCGCTGGGGGCTTTGTGTGGCCCCGTGTGCGCCGGGGGGAGCAGGGGGAGCCCCCCCAGCTGCTGCACCCAAGGGCGACGCAGGGACAATGGGACCCACAAACAGCCACCCCCTCCCCGCCGCGAGCCCGGGAGTGGGGGGACCCCAGGAAAGGGGAACGGGGGGGGGGGTGGGGTGGAGGAAAAGGGGGGGCTGCCCCCGCCCCGGGGCTGAGCCCCGCGGCCAGGGGAAAGGCACGATCGGGGCCTCGGTGGGTGATGGGGGACAGAGGGGCACCGGGATCTGGGGGTGCGGGACCGGGATGTTTGGGGAGGGGGATGCCGGGATGGAGGGGGGGCGGACCAGGACGCCAGGGGAAGGGGATGTGGGGGGACTGCAGCGGCGGGAGGCGGGCACCGCGGTCCAGGAGGGCACCGCGACACCGGACCCGCGCCCCCCCGAGGGACGCGCCCCGCTCCGCCCCACCGGCCTCCCCTCGCCCCGGTACCTGCGGCCGGTGAGCGCGGCGCGGGATCGATCCGCAGCACCGACGAGCCCCGCTCGGCGCGGCCGCTCCGCTCGGCTCCGCGGGCCGGGGGGGGGGGCGGGCGGGGCCGGTGCTGGGGCCGCTGCGCGCGGCGCGGAGCGGAGCCGCCACCTCCCGCCGCTGCGGCCGCCGCCGGCCCCGCGCGCCCGCCCTTATAGGGGCGCGGTCGCCATGGCAACCGCGACTCCACCTGCCGCCGCGCGGCGCCGCGCCGCCAGGAGGGGGCGCGCGCTCCCGGCGGGGGCGGGGCGCGGGGGGGGCGGGGTGACGGGGGTGGGAGGGGCAATGGGGAGGGGGTGGGTGCTGGGGTGCAATGGGGCAGGGGTGGGTGCTGGGGGGATTGGGGGTGCAATGGGGCAGGGATGGGTGCTGGGGGTGCAATGGGGGTGCAGTGGGGCAGGGGTGGGTGCTGGGGGTGCAATGGGGCAGGGATGGGCGCTGGGGGTGCAATGGGGTGGGGGTGGGTGCTGGGGGGATTGGGGGTGCAGTGGGGCAGGGATGGGTGCTGGGGGTGCAATGGGGTAAGGGGGGTGCTGGGGCACAATGGGGCAGGGGGGGGTGCCTGGGCCCAGGGGGCCGCAGGGGTGGCACAGGCCGCCCAGCCCTCCGGGCCCAGCAGCATTTGCCCCCCATGCGCCCTGTCAGGGCCATAGAAGGTGGGCTCTGGGCAGGCTGCGGGACGGGCACAGGCAGCACGGCGCATGCACACGCATGCACACACACATGCACACACACATGCACACACACACGCATGCACACACACGCATGCACACACACGCATGCACACACGTGCACACGCACACGCATGCACACGCATGCACACGCACACGCATGCACACACACACATGCATGCACACGCCCCCCCATAAGACGCTGCCGCAGCTCAGGGCGCCGCCGGGCTCCCCCCACCCCACCCCAGCACCCCCGGGGGCTCTGCAGCCGGCGCAGGAGCTGCGCACGCCCCGGTGCCGCCCTGTGCGCAGCGCCCGGGCTGCCCACCCGCGGGGGCTCGGCACGGCCCCCGTCAACCCCCCCGGCTCCTGGCACCCCAAAGCCCCCAGGAGTGTTTCCTCCCTACAGCCCCGCAGAAAGGCGCCAGCACGCGCCCTCCCACAGGCTCGGCAACCGCAGGCCAAGAAAAATAACCGGGAGTTTTTCATGTTCTTTTTAAACAGCGGGAGCTGGGTCCGAGCATCTGCGGGCGGGAGCGGGGGGCTGCAGCCGCCCCGTGCTGCCGGACCCAGGCGTCCCGCCTGCCCCCCACCCAGCCCAAACCGTGGGCGCGAGCAGCGCTCGTGCACCCCGGGAGCTGCTGAGCCGCCAGCGCTGGAGAAGGGCAAAGCGCTACCGGGAATAACCGATGCAAAACGTTGCTCCCAGCTGGGAGAGCGGCCTCACCGCTCCCCCTGCCCTGCCCTGCCCGCCGACCCGGCCACGCAACCCCCCAGCCCCAAATTTCAGCCCCCCCAGGTCCCCGGCGTGGCAGCACACCTTGCTGCAGAGCGGGGAAGCAGCCAAGAGCCCCGCTTTTTTGGGGGAAACTGAGGCACAAAGCCAGCTGCTGCAAACCAGCACCTCCCCAGCCTGCCTGCACCCCTGCCTGCACCCCTGCCTGCACCCCTGCCTGCAGGATGGCTCCTGCCCCACGCAACGCCAAAGCACCCCGCGGCCGGGCAGAGCTCGGCCGTGCTGGCGAGGCCGGGAAGAGCAGGGCCTGGCTTTGTGGCTACGCGCATCTGCGCTGGCTGTTATTTATTCATCCCAAAGTCGGATTTATTCCGGGCAGCTGCAAATCTGCCGCTGTCAGGCGGCCACCGACACGTTAACACTCAGCTCCAGCCTTTGCCTTTTTTTTTTTTTCCCTGCAGCAGAACCGGACAAGCTCAAACCCAAGCTTTTATATACTTTTCCCTGGCCTGGAAGAGGCGTGTTTCTGCTCCAGCTCCACTGCGGTATTTAACCCCGCGCTGCAGCTTACGAGCTGCGAGGCGCCGGAGCAGACAGGGCTTAATTGCGGTAGAGCTGGCACGCACGCCGTTCGCCGGTTACGGGCGAGGGAGGGCTCGTCGTCTCTTCTGTTCTGGGCTTTATAGTTTGTCTATAATTGTAAAACCCGGGGTCCTGGTCGGTACGCACCCCCTGAGCCCCGCGCCGAAGAGCCCACCCGAAAGCGATGTGGGTGTTAGCGAGCAAGCGGGAGGGGCGAGGGGTCACCCCTTAACCCACCCCGTCGTTATTTTTCCAAACGCTCGGCGCTGGGCACCGCGGGAGCGGGCGAGGGGCCCGTCCCAGCGCCTCGCTGCACGCGGGATGAGAAACCCGCCGTGCCACCCCTCTCCCGTCGGCTCCCCCCGGGGCAGGATTCACCCCGAACGCAGAGCCACAGCCGGCAGCGGCGGCTCCGGCAGCCGCCTCCTCCCGTTCCCATTCCCATCCCCATTCCCATTCCTCTCTTTACTGCTAACGCGCCCATTTAACGCGTTCTCCCATCTGGGTTTTAAATGAGCGTGCTGCCGCCTTGCACTGCTCCGCGGACTTGCGAGCAGTCTGTTGGTGGTGGTGCAGTTATTTGCCCGGGTTTTTCCTGCTCTGTTATATATACATACGATTAAAATTAATACTGCGCTCGCTTTCCAATGCCTCCGCGTGAGTACAACGGCGTTTTGCTGCAGGCTTTGCCACGCTGAAAGGGATGTTGACATTTATGAAATGTTTCTATTCACCTCTGATTTTGTAAACTCTCTCGTATGTAATTTCTTTTTTTTGTTTTTTTCCCAAGAAAACAAAACAGCAAAGCCTGGGATGTGGAATACCTGCCAGGCTCCCCTAGAATAGCAAAGCAAGTTTCAAACGTTTCAGGCAGGCCCAGAGTGTTGTATCCCAATGTCATTTAAAGGTTGGCACCCCGGGTTTCCAGTGGTTCTAGTTTCATTTTCTCCCCATTATTGTTTACCACCTGCAGGGAAAATGAAGCAAAAAGAAAAAAAAAATAGGATTTGGGGTTTATTTTTTTTTTTTCTTTCCCCACCGGTTGCAAATAGGTGACGCTCGTGGGCTCAGGGATGGAGCTGTGCCCCTGCCAGCACCCTGCCCGGGGCGGGGAGGGACGGAGGAGCCGGGACACAGAATCCTGGAATCGTTGAGGTTGGAAAAGACCTTTAAGATGATCAAGTCCAACGTTAACCACGGCCCTTCACGGCCACGCCGGGGAGCCCTCGCCCCTCTGCAACCGAGCCCCAAAAGCCAGGCTGGGTTTGACCAGTGCCAACAGCTGCCCCGACCCCCCCGGTCCCTCTGGGCACCCCCGGCCCCGAGCAAGGGGGGTCGGAAATAAAGATGATAATTCCAGAATCCAGCTCATCTTTCACCTTATAAAAATCCTCCAAAGCTTATCAGAGTCAACACGAGCTGGGGGTTTTTTTTATAGCTGCTGCTTAAAAAAAATAAAACAATCTTTAAATCATTGTAATGCTAAGGGGAAGTTTCCTAGTTACTTCGTGAGAAATACCACCCTGCGGCTGGAAACGCCGCTGCTCCGTCTCGTGAGCGGCAGCACCGACAGGGACTGTGCACCGCGTGCGGCACCCGGCCCCGCTCCGGCCGACGGGGCTGGCAAAGCCGCCGCCAGTAACTGCCCCGTAGCCCAAATCCGGGCGCTCGGCTGGTGCAAATCACCCCGGCCCCCAGCAGCTGCGCAGGATTTGGCCGCTCCCCTTTGCATCCAGCCACCAGCTTTTTGCAAGGAGGGGGGGTGCGGAGCGGGGACCCCCCCGGTGCTCCCCAGAAGGGGTGCGAGGCAGGCGGCAGCTCGGAGGAGGCAGCGATGCTGCTGCAGCCGCCGCGGCGCGGGCGGCACGCCGGGGCCCCGCTGCTTTTCCTTACAAAGCCGGATTTCTTTCCGCCGCGCCGGGCCTGGGAGCCGTCGCCTCCGTCCCTCGGGGAGGCGTCTCGTTGGAGATGATACAAGATTCCTTTCCAGCCACTTCCCCCGGCTGCTCCGCGCTCGCCCTCCCCTGTGCCGCCTTCTAAAAGCGCCCGGTTAGGTGGGGATTTATCGCTGCCCCGACGGCATCGCTGGGCTCCCCCGGGCACGAGGGATGGATGTTGCCCCCGGGGACCGTTCAGCCCTTGGGCTCTGTCACCCGCTGTCCTGCTCCGAGGACCGGCTGGTCCCTGGGGAGGATGGAGTCCCCCGGGGAACAGGCAACCAAGGGACGTCCCCGCGTGGACGTGGGTACCAAACCCCGGGCACCCCTTGCCCGTCCGCATCCCGTCCTGCACAGCACAGCGGCACATGCTGGGGCAGAGCTGCGGCCCCTCGCTGCCTCTGCTCGTCCTGCCCCACAGCCCCCCAAACTCACCAGCCCCCCCGGCACCTCGCCGGGCATCCGGGGGGAGATGTGTCCCCCAGGAGCCGCACCGACCCGCCCCGGCTCAGAGAGCATCCCCGTCCCCGCGCTTGCGCTGCTCAGGTCAAGGCTGGCCGCGGTTTTGCACCAATGTCCTCGGTTTGGGGGGTCCGTAACACAGAGGGGAGCGCCGGGGCTCAGCAGCCAGGCGGGGATTTAAGCCCGTGCCCACAGCATCAGCCTGCCCGAACGACGATTAATGCTAAACCCGCGCCCCCAGCACTACTGCGCAGACACCCGGGGCCGGGCTGTGCCAGGGCACCACGGGCTGGCACAGGGACGCGCCGCAGAGCTGCAGCCGCACCGGGGGCAAGGGCTGGGGCGAAGCTTTGCCTGGGCAAACTATTTATTTAGACCTTTTGTACCATGCGAGCTAAGGCAGGGAGCAACTGCGTCAGGGCTGGGGGGCTGCAGAGGCGTGGGGAGCCCGGACGAGGCTGGCAGGGCCGTGCAGCGCCGGGCACGCAGCAGGGTTTGCAGCCACCAGCCCCTTCCCCGGCGGGGCTGGGGTTTGCAGCCCAGCCGAATCCCGCAGAGACCTGGGCCGGGGCCGCCTGCCCCTCCTGGCCAGCACAGCCGCCCCTCTGCAGGGCCGCTGCATGGAGAAATATCCCTCCCCTCCCCACAGCTGCCGGCAGCCAGCAGGATCGAATCCACCCATACGGCCGGGTAAATCCGCCTGGGACCCCCACAGCCCTTGGGAGAGAGGGGGTGCTCCCCCCGGGGCTGGGGGATGCTCCTCCTCAGGTCTGGGGGATGCTCCCCCCCGGGCTGCTGCAAGCGGCCACCCATTTCGTGCACCATCCGAGCCCATGGTGAGCCTCTTCTCCTCCAGACAGCCCCAAAGGGAGAGATGGGGTCCCCGTCCCCCCCCCCCCGACCCCGAGAAGACGCCCCTCACCTGGTCCCGCATGCGCTCCTGCTGCCCCCGGAGCGCCAGCGCGTGCTGCGGGTACTTGTTCTTCAGGTGGTCCATGAAGGCGTCCCGCTTGCGCTCCATCTCCGACTTCTGGAGGCCGGTGAGGGCCTCCAGGCTCTGGGCGGCGATGACGGTGTGCCGGCGCTCCGAGGTGTGCACCAGCCCTACGTTGGAGAAGCGCCGGGTGCCGTTGCCCAGGGTCCGGTACTCCCGCGGGTACTCGGCATCGTCCGCCGAGATCATGTGGGTGCTCGTCCTCTCGGGATCTGCACGGGGGGCAGAGCAGAGCGGGGTCAGGGCCGGCCCCAGGGCGGCCCCACTGCTATGGGGCAGAGGTGGGGGGCTAAGCTTTGGGGACAGGGAGGGGGTTTTAAGCTACTGGGAGCGGGGTCGTCCCTTCAAGGGATACAACCGGTGGGTTGGTGGGCGCAGGGTTTGTCCCCCTGTGATGGCAGCGGTGTCCCCGCTCCCGGGCATGGGGCTGGTGGTGGCAGGAGATGGATGGGGCCGGGGGCAGCAGGAGGGATGGAGGGGCTGGGATGCCACCGAGACCACGATGTGCAGACCGAAACATGAATAAAACAGTGGTGGGTCATTAAAACGGCACAGACAGGACACAGGAGCTGGGCACTGCTCCGGAGCACAGACAGACAGGGGGACACGGACACACAGACAAACCAAAAAGAAAAAGAAACGTGGGCCAGGGCAGGGGGAGGCTTGTGTCTGCCCATCAGCGCCTGCACTGTGCTGCTGCCCACGGGGGTGGGCAGGACCCCCCCACCCCACCTGCCAGACCCCTGCCAGACCCCCACCGGAGGGCTCAGCCCCCCGTCCTGCAGCCGCTGCTCCCAGGGGCCAGCCCGGCCCGCGGGCACCAAACCCGGCACCGCCGGGATGCTCTGCCCCGCGCCAGCCCTCTCGCAGAGCCCACCCCACGCGGGCGGGCAGAGCGGGCAGCGAGCGCAGGCAGGGAGCGGGCAGGCGGTCACGCGTGCAGCGAGGCGAAAGGGACTCGTCCCTTCGCTAATAATTCATTAGCTGCATGTTGTGATTTTAATTTCCAGGGAAGTTGTGCCGAGCGCGTGCAATGCGAGCGGGAATGAACGCCTGGGAGTCCCCGCACGCTGCCAGCGCCTGGCACCTCCCCGGTGGCCGCAGGACGGGGCTACCCCGCGGCCCCCAGCCCCTGCCCAGCCCCACGCCTGCTGCAGAGCCGCCCCGGGACACGGCCCCCACGCCAAGAAGCCACTTTTGAGGGTCTCGTGCCCCCTGAGCCCGTGTCATGCAGCCCTGGGCTGGTCCCGGCCGCCGCCGTGCCTGCGCCGAGGCCCCGAGCTGTCTGCGCTGCTGCTAACTAGTTTGGCGACCTGCAGCAGGCGTGTTGCAGGGGTTCACTGCGTTACGGCTTTCCTTTTTCGCTCACCGTTTAACCTTGATCCATTATTCATCTCGCTCCTTGTCCTTTTTTTCCCCTCCCTTCCTTCCCAAGCCCCTGTTAAGCAAATCATAGAGGGTTTTTCCTTTTCCCTTAATTATTTATCAGCCCAACATATTAGCTTTGTATCAGCTGATTGTGTTATTAATGTAGGACAGGACTCCGGCGTGTGCTACAGACATCACTCCCCTGCTCAAGGTCATACAAGGGGGTTTGCTGCGAGCCAGGCAGGGACACCAGCGCTCTCAGCAGATCCCGTGGGGACATCCTTACTCCCCAAAGCTTGATCCCCCCCTTTCCCCCTCCAAAACACAACTGGCCCAGCTCCCTTCCTCCACGGCTCCGTCACCAAGCATGGCCTTGGCCAGGGGACCGTCACCCCCGTACCCAGAAGACGGCGGCAGAATTCGAGCGAGAGCTGCAGCTCCCGGTCCCTCCCCACCGCGCCGCTTTCTCAGCCGGGTCCCCGCGTCGCCGCGGCACAGGGGAGGTCATGGCGGCGCATCCCTCACGTGCGGAACGCCCCGAGATCCCCCAGGGAAGGCGGCACAGGAGGGATGGCAGAGGGGACGGCTCGGCCCTTCTGCTGGCAGAGGAGAAGGCAGCGCGGGTCCGAGAGCATCGTCCCGGGGTCCCCGGGCACCGCCGGCTGAGGAGCCTCTGCTAAACTCCAGCACCGACGGGAAACGCAGACGGAGTTTCTCCTGCACCGCCCCAGGAGCTGCCAGCCCACCTCTCCCCTCACGTAACAGCCCCCGTAACACGAACTTCTCGCCGAGGGTTTGCTGCTACCAGGCAGAAAACTCCTTCCCGCCCTCGGCCGCTTGCTCAAGCGCTTGCTGTACGATGGCAAAGCCGCAGCGATGTACTGGGGGGCCACATCCAGCACCCGGCACCCATCCCAGCCCCAGCATCGGGGGCCCGTTGGCAGTGCCCCGGAGCATCCTCGGGAGCAGCCAGGGAGCTCTCAGCTCGGAGGGGGGGAGGAATGAGACCCCGGGCATCCCCCCGCGCGGGCACAGCGCCCAGCACAGCCCATTCCCGCCAAACCAGCCCCTCTGCAGTGCCGGATCCTGAGTGCTGCCGGGACACTCGGCCTCATTGCGTCCCACGGGAACAGCGAACCCAGGAAGGCTGCATAAGAGGGGTGATGGGGCACCCCAAAAGCCCCCGGCCACAGCAGTGACACGGCTGGGAGGAAGGAGCTGCAGCTCCTCTCCCTCACCGTGGAGAGCGGCAGCGAGGAGGCCTGAGCCGGAGGAAGATGCAGGGATGGGGGCTCAGGGGGTGCGAGAGGGGCTGGTTCCCTGCAGCCACCCTCCCGGTGCCTCCACCAGCCCCGGGTTTAGCAGCCCTGGCTCCTTCCCACCCTCCTCCTCCTCTCGCTGCCAAGCCGCGCATCAGCATGCAGCTCCCCGCTCCCTAATTACATGCTCCGAGAGTGGAACGCGCCAGCTCGCTGTCTCTCTGCCGATTACTAAAAAGGATGATTTGAAAAGCCCTGCACAATCTGCACAGGGGTCAGAGCAAAGCTGGATGCCGTCGCGGGCTCTTCCACCCCCGGCTGCGCCACATCCACTCCCGCATCCCTTGCCGGGCTCCGGAGCAAGCGGGAGGGGAGGCAGCCCCAGCACCATGAGCCCCACTAAGGCAAGAGGAGGAAAAACCACCGCAGTCACGCGTGTGCCCGTCCCCACGTCGGCCGCCTTTCCCCTCCGGATACCCCAGCCCAGAGCGGGCAAAGACCATTTGACAAGGGAACAGCCGGCGACTGGGGTACGGGGGCTCCTTTGGAAAGAGACCTTGAGCCACCCACAGTCGGGCTTCCCGTGGGTGCTGTGCATGAGAAGAGGGTGTTCATCCTTTCCTCCTGGCCTCGTCCCAAGGGGATAATTACATCCTGCCGCCCGAAATCCCCCCAGCAAGCTGTTTCTCTTCCTCCCGTGCAGGGACGGTGCACGGATGCCGGAGCAGCGGTACCGGCACACGGGCTGCCCCGCTGCCAGCGGCGGATCTCTGGGAAGCGCTTCCCGGGGCTGCTTCCAAGTAGGTCAGTGGGGTGGGAGAGCCGGTGGCCGGAGCCTGCCCGGGGCACCCACCTCAGCACTGCCCCAGCCAAGCGGGGTGCCCCTCCGGGACGCGTCCCCCACCCAGGGACCATCCCATCGCTTACCCGCGGGCGCAGGACAGCTTCCACGGCGGCCGGCAAACTGCTTCGGCGGGACGGGGGAGGCAGCCCCCAGGTCTCCAGGGGCTGAAGGCAGCTCCTCGGCCGGGCGCAGGGCTCCCACGACAGCCAAAATCCCACGGTAAATCCTGGCAAGCCCCTCTCCGAGCAGCGAGGGGTTAAGGGAGCGCGGCTCTCCTTGCCGATTCATCCATCCATCCTCCTTACCTGCCGGCAGAGATGTCACCCGTGCCGGGGCCACGGCCCGGGGTTCCTAGCAGGATGCGGCCGTCGCCTCCTTCCCGGGAGAGCGGGGCACCGGAGGCACCGGAGCCCAGCCGTGCTTTCGGTGATGCTCTCCAGGACCGATGCTTTGCAGCTCCCTGCTGCCTCGCTGGGAGACGGGGGTGGGAGAAACCCCCCAAAACCTGCCCCGCGCTGCCGGGGCTGCCCCGCGAGAGCCACGCCAGGTCAGAGTGGCCGCAGGGTCGGCGGCACGGTCCGCTCGGATCCCCCCGCCAGCAGCTCGGCAGGGGTTTATCATAAAGAGGATCTTTCAAACACAGTTTATTACTGCAGTTTCATAAATCTTCATGAGGCAGCGAGGCTCACGCGGGCCGTGAAAGCAATGGCAGTTAGCGGAGCATGAAAAATAGTCCAAGAAAGCAATTGTACAAAAAGGGGTTAGGGGAGGGGAAGGAGAGAGTACATTTGGGGAGAAAGGGAGGCGAAAGAATAGAAGCCCCTCGGAGCGATGCGGCTCCCCCACACCCGGCCATTAAGGCAGCGGGAAGAGCGGGATGCACTCGCCTTCCTCCCAAAGGCTGCGGCTGCCGCGCTGCCGGCCCGCTGCCCGCCCAGCACCCAGGGAGCCTGCCCAGCACCCGGAGCCTCGCGCGGCACTAACCCCTTCCCTGCCACGCTGCTGCCAGGCCCGGGGCACGGGAGCGATAGCTGGGACGGGCAAGGAGAGCCTGCACGGCTCCTGCTCCGGCTGCACTTAACTCCCGGGGTGCTGTGCAGCCGACCTCAGCGGGGGACCCCAGAAAGACCCCCCGCCCGAGCCGGGACCTGCTGGGGTAAAGGGGCCTTCAGAGGCATTGCTGCCCGGGGGGGCCCCTGTCCCTGGCTCAGCCACGCTCTCATTGCACTCATTTTGGGATGGGGGCACGGGGGTCAAGTTCCCTCCGGGACCTGCCCCTGGGTCCCATCTCACCCCCACGACGGGGCCAGCAAACACAGCCAAAAAGTGCTGGGAGCTGCACAGCTGCCTGCGTTCTCCTGCCCACGCCGTGCCCAGAGCAGTGACCAGGCGGCCGACACACAGGGGGGGAAGCAAGCGCCCTCCGCCCCCACCACTGCCATGTGCCGAACGGGTCCGACCATCACCAGCGCTTTATGCAGCCAGATCTGCTCGTTTAAAATCAATCTGCAGAGAAACGCATCCCTGCTTCGGATGCCCCTGTCCCGGGGGGACACTGGGAGCGGGACAGCCCCAGAGTCCATCCCAGCAGGCGAGTGTTGCGGTGAGGGCGTCTGCACGCCCTCCCCACGCCTCGCAGAGCGCCGGGCGAGCAATCCGGGGAGGGAAAGCGGCCGGGCGGCCGCGCTGAAGCTTCCCTGCCGTCCTCTTGCTCCCGGGCTGATGGAAACCCAGCGCCAAACCGCCTGCGAAAGGCCAGGCGATGCCAAGGCCACCCACGAGGCACCATTAACCTCCATCCCAGGACAAACCTCCCCCGTGCCCCTGCTATGCCCGGCAGCCCCCTGGGATGGGGGGGATGCAGCTCTCCCATCTCCTCTCCCCATCCCCGAGGGTCCCTCCCCGCAGCACAGCCCTGCAGCTCAGCCCGGGCTCCGCAGCAGGCAGCCGGCTCCCCGCCGTGCCTTTCACTCCCAAATTCAAGTGGAACCAGGGAAAATAAAACACCACCCGCCGACCGTTTCATCGGGAACCTCCCGGCCGGGTTAGCGCAGACCCCATGGCCCTGCTCCACGAGCCAGGACACCGCTTGGCTCCCCGAAGGCGGGCAGGGGCCCGGTGCCCACACGTGGTGGCAGCCCGGATGCAACCCTGTAGTCCTGGCCCTGCCTGTCCCCAGCCTCTACGTGCCCTGGACGCTGCCTGCACCCTGCCTGCACCCGACTCGTGCCAGCCCCGCCGATGCTGCTGGAGCTGCGCAGGGACAAGGAGCCGGTCCGAAGCCATGCGACGTGTTGGTGCGCACTGGTTGCTCCCCGGCTGGAGCTCGGGGCGGTCCAGCTGGCATCTCCCCGCGACGCTGCCCTGACAAGCAGCTCCTTCACTTTGGAAGCAGAGAAACAACCGGATAAGTTCCCATGTCATTGTCAAAACCCAAACTGAAGGAGAAACCCCATCTGGCCAGCCCTGTAAAAAGCGGCAGCTACTTCCCACCTCGCCGGGTGTTATCACACCTACGCGTGCACATGGAAATGGGAGACGAGTTCACCTCCCAGCTCCCATGGATGGCAGAGCCGAGTGCAGGGCCGGCAGCCCGGCTGCTCGCTTTGTGCTCAGGATCAGGACCAGCACCCGCCTGCCCGGAGCCCCGTCCCCACATCCCTCCTTCGAGCTGGGGTACATGAGCCCGGCTGGCCCCCGTGCGCTCACCCAGGGAAGGGGGTCCCGACCCCCCGAGGAGCTCCTCCAGCCTCGCCCACCTCAGCCTGCAGCTCCCCTGGGGTTGCTTTTGCAGGCAGGGCTCCCTGCCACCACGCTGCCTGTCCCCTGCCCGCTCGCAGCGCGGGCATCCCGCTGCGGCAGCAGCGGCCAAAAAGCACCAGCTGGGTCCTGTCCTTCCTCACCTCGTTCCTCCTCCTCGCACTGTCTCCTCGGCTCAGCATCTCCCCAGGATCTCCTGCCAGCTCCAAGCTGGGGGCTATTCCTACCCTCGTCCGAGCGGGCCAGGAGGCGGCTGCGATGCCGAAGAGCAAGAGCCCGGTGGGGTGGGCTCTGCTGACAGGGCCATCGGGGGCTTGTAAGGGGATAAGCCTTGTGTGACTGATCATACGGCGACTAAGCGGCTCCGCTTCCACCTTGCGGCACCGAGCCCAGCAGCTGGTAGAGCTACAAATGCCAGGGCGAGCTCCGGTGCTCCCGGTCGGAGAGGATCCCTCTCCTCCGGCAGCAGGAGCTGGGTCACTTCGGACGCCTGTGGCAGCACAGATGTGACCCGACCTGTGCTGTGGGCTCAGGTGAGCTGAGGAGAGCTCGGTGGCATCGGGGATGCTCCAGAGGCAGCCAGCGGGCGGGAATGCCCCCATTGCCCCGCGGGAAGGGCAGCATCCGAGCCAGGGTTTCCCCCCACCTGTCCCGGCCCCCCTGGACACCCCGGCAGTGGGAAGCATCGATCCCCACTGCAGCAGGAGGCAGAAAGGAGCTGCCCTCGCTTGGGCAAGGGAAAACAAGATGGATGGAGGGTGAGCTCGCGGGGGGCAAGGCAGCGCAGGAAGGATGACTCACGCTGGGAGAGCCGGGGCAAATCTTTCCCCTGCCATCAGCTTCCTCTCCGGCCTTTGGCAGGAGGCCGAAGCCGGCGGCATCCTCTGCGCATGGAGAGCATCCCTGCCCGGGGCAGAGCTTTCCCCGCCGGGGGCCGGAGGAGAGAGGAGCCCCGCGTGCCCTGGCAAGAGGCCACGTCCTCAGCTGGCGGGGACGGCACAGTGGCTGGGGAGACGCCAGCAGCTCGGGGACGCCAGATAAAAATAAAGGAGAGGAGAGGATGGAAGGGGCCAGGCTCTTCGCAGCATAAACACAAGCCACATTGTGGTCTTGTCTCCCACCCACGCGGCAGCAGCAATTCGAGGCGGCGCAGCCGGCAGCCTGGCAACTGGGATGGGATTAGCCCGGGCAGCACCAGCCAGGTCCGAGCCTGGGGATCCCCTTTAGCCCCGGATGGGAGAGGGAAACTGAGGCACGGGGCTGGGGGAGGAAAGGCTCTGCCCCGGAGGAAGGTACATGCAGAGAGCACAAGTCCGGCTGCAGATGGGGATGCTGAGACACGAGAGGGTCAAACCCAGGGTCAGAGCAGGGGGAAGGCACCGGCAGAGCCACGTGCCACCTTCGTGCCCAGCACGGTGCCCTTGCTGGATCAGTATTTAGCATCTCCTGAAAGGACTCGGAGTTTTCCCAGCATCTTGGCAGCGCCCGCTGACTCCCACTGCCGTGCTGCGACAGGCGAGCGCAGCGTCTGCCTCCGTGCAGGGCGTGCAGGGACGCGGGGCAGTGACTCACCCGCAGTCGTGCAGCGAAGCGGAGCCAAGTCCCCCTGCGAAAGCCAGGTCCCCCCTCACGCTCAGCCGGGGGGGAGAAGCCTTCGGGATGAGCCCAAGACGGTGGCGGGACCCGGGCCCCCTGCAAAGCTGCCGTCTCCGTCCCCGCTTTGCCTGCAGGCAGGTGAATTTGTGCTGCTCGGAGAACCCACCCGGCCCCATGGGTCTCCCTGGACCATTCCCAGCACCGACCGGTGCCGCAAGTCAGGAACAGCCCCAGAGACGCAGCCGCCCCCACCGCGCTCCTGCAAAGCCGGGTCGCAGGACGGGTCCCGGGCGCTCCCGCCTTGAGCTGCTCAGGCAAATCGCTCTGGAAATCAATTCCAACCTGTCAGGCGTCAGGGAAGCGATAAACTGCCCCCTCAAGACGCCGAATCGATGGTTCCTCTTAGCCCGGAGCAGAGGGAGGGAGGTGGGGAGAGGGGCTGCGTGGGAGGACAGAGAGCATGGGGGGGTGGCGGGGGGCTGGGGTCCCGCTGCAAGCGAGAGCTGGGTCCAGCGGGAAGGAAACAGCCCCCAAACCGGCTCTCGATGCGGCGGAGGGCAGGGAAGATGCATGCCCGCATGCTGTGCAAAACCACTCCGGGGATGGAGCAATGGGGAGAGCTCGGGAGAGCGGCTGCCAGTCCCCTGGGAGCGGGCGGCTCGGGCGCCTTCACCGATAACCCGCGGCTGCACGTATTCGCTTGGGTGGAGGCAGGACCTCGTCCGAGCCCCGCGGTCAGGGCTTGGATTTGTTCCTTATTCTCATCTCTCTGCAAGCAGAGCAAGAGGGCAGAGGCGTGGGGAGGCCGCGGAGCCGGCTGGGGGGCAAGGGGCGGCCGGCAGAGTGGAGGAGGAGGAGGGTGGGCTGGAGGGGACACACACCGAAACCCAAAATCAATTCCCGACAGGACCATTTCTTCCTCTAACGAGACACCGAGGGAAGTCACCACCACGCCAGCCTGGAAACACAGGCCAGCTTTGCTTCGGAGAGCTTGCGCTCGAAGGCAGAGGCAAAATGCAACAAGTCCACGGAGAGGAAGGCTAAAGGACGAGACACAAAGCTCCCGTGCGGGAAAGCGTGCGGGCAGAGCGGCTCCGGGGCAGGCTGGCGGAGCGGGCGATGCCGCTGCCCGGCGTGCAGCGATGCACCGCGCCAGCCCTGCGGATCTGCTAAACCCACTTGGTGCAATTTTTCAAGCAAGCTAATGGCTTCCTCGCATCTCCTGCCATCAGTGCAGTCACGCTAACCGCTCGCTCGCCGGCGGGAGCCCGAAGCTGCCTGACAGGAGCTTCGACTACGTGCTGCACCTCATCAAAAGCAAATTCATCTGAAAGAGCACGGCAGGGCCGAGGGAGGGAACCACCCCTCCGGCATCCCTGCCGGGACGGGGGCTCGCGAGAAAGCCACCAAGGGAAGAATTCAAGGCAGATCCATGGCTTTTCCAGCCCTTGCCCTGCAGCCTGGGATTAGAGCCTCTGGCTGGAGTGACCAAAAAGCTCAGCTCCACGCGAAAGCGCCCGGGAGGGGGGTTTTCCCCGGCTCGGCACGTCAGGGACCGCGGCGATGCTGGCTGCTGCAGGGAGAGCCGCGCTGCGCTCAGCTCGGCACAACACTTGGCCCGGCTCTGCCTTGGCACAGGGGGACCCAACTCTTTCGAAGACTTGGCTCCCGCCACCATCGCGACGTGCTTGGACGCACAGCCCGGAGCTCAGCGGGTCCGGCCACGGCACCGAGTCCTGCTCCCGCCCCTTCCCACAGCCTCCAGGCAGGATCTGGGGGGGGGAATGCCTTTTTGGGTGACCCCTGCCAGGAGATGGGGTGATGCCACACTCTGGCGGCTGCAGGGGAGAGGCTGGAAGAAGCTGGTTTGGCGTCACGGAGGGGCTCAGGAGCCCAGGAACGCTCCAAACGGGGTGCGGAGAACAGACCCTATTTATAAGCGCACAGGTAGCACGTAGGTGGTTGGCCACAGCCTGCTGTGCCAGCCTGGTTAGTCACAGCTAGTTAAAAATAAAAAACGCTGAGAAAATTTGCTCAGATCCACGCCTAAAGCCTCTCAGATGCAGGAAAATGCACTCATAATTTGAAAACATGGGGTAAGATCCGACGGGGCTTCTCTGTCGGCCTGATCGGAGACCCCGGCACGTAGACCCCGGCACAGGATGGTGCTGGGCTGTGTCCTCCCCGAGGACACCGAGGTGCCCAGTCCCCGCAGGGCTCCCTGCCTGGCACCGCATCCCCGATACATCCCGCCTCGGGGTGGGATGCTGCAGGTGACACCAGGACGAGGCCACTGCACCGTCCCTGGAGGCAGACGCCATCCCTCCCGCTCCTGCCAGCTCTGAGCAAACCCCCGTGCTCCCTCCTGCCCTTCCTAACCCCCGCCGGGGCCCGTCGGAGGGAGAGCTGCCGCCCCGCAGCCCCGCGGCCCTTCCGCCAGCGCCGCTCAGAAGCTGTCCTGGCAGCGAGGTTTATTCAAGCGAAAGGAGGGCAGCAGCAGCTGCCTGCAGCCCTGCCTGCTCCCACCAGCGCCGGGCATCCAGCCCAGCCCGCGCCCTCGCCTCCCGGGGCAGAGCCCACCCGCGTGGGGCTGGGACCGTCCCCAAGGGGCCAGCACCGCCCGGCGCCTCCGGAGCCCCCCCGCAGCCCCCCAGTCCATACCCACGAGCAACGGAGTCAGGCTGTAGTCCCCGGGCTCGGCGGGTCTCTCCCTGCTCCCGCAGCCTCGGCACGGCTCTAGGGACGCGCCAAAGGGATGCTTCGCCCAGCGAGGAAGCATGGTCGCACCCAGGCAGGCAAGAGGAACCAGGAGGACTGCTCGGAGCACGGCTCCAAAATCTGTGCGACAAACACATGCATCTTATCGCATATGTTTAAACCAAATTAAATATGGTTTTACTAATCACTTGGCATTTAAAGCAACACGCCGTCTCTGTCAAGTTAAATCTAAGGAGACGTATCAAGTTGCATTAGCTGTTTATGTTAATTAAACACAGAATCGGTTCATTATTAAACATGTATGCAGCGAAAGCGAGCAGCTAGGTGGATTGTTACCGACCTTATTGCACGGCACTAACCTCGAGGAAGCAGCAATCGGTCGGCGCTCAACCGCGCGGCGACAGTCGCCTTACATCCAGAGCCGAATCCTCCGCGCGGGGAAGCGGAGCCGGAGCGATGCCGGTGCGTGGGGCGGAGGGATGCAGGCGCTCCCGAGCCGGCGGTCTGCTGCCACCCGGCTCCTGTCACCCGTCGGTCCCCGCTCCTGTCCCCGGGCTAGCGAGGGGCGCGCGGCCGGCGGGCGGCGGGGCTGTCTCCATGGCTGACAGTCGCTGCCCCAGTTCCTCTGCCAGCGGCCATCGCATCCTCCCGGCACCAAGCCAGCACTTTCGCTCACATCCTTTCCCTACCCCGGCAACTTTTCCCCCCTGCCCGGTTTTATTCCTCCGCTCCGTGCGGACGTCTGTCTCTCTTGCTCTCTTTTCTGGCTCAGGCGTTTCAGAGCTCCCCGTGGGTCTCTGGGTATGGATTTTTTTTTCTTCCTCTCGAAATGTCAGTGTGCCCCCTCAAAACCATCACACGGGCTGGGAGCCAGGAGCCAGAGCACAGCCACGCGCAGCCGCCAGCGCCTGCGGATTGCCGCGCTGCCCCCTCCCTGCCCTGCCCTGCCCAAGCCAGGGCCCGCCAGCCGCGTGCCGTGGGCTGCCGGTGTGCCGTGGGCTGTCGGTGTGCCGTGGGCTGCCGGCGTGCCGTGGGCTGCCGGCGCTGCTCACGGAGCCCGTCCCGCACTCCCACCACCCCCGGCCCCGGGTGCAAGCCTGGAGGGTGCACGTGTACAGGGGACCAGGGCTGCGCGGTGCTGGGGATACGAGAGCCCGTTCGCCTCCCCGATGCCACCGAGCTGCCCAGCCCCGGGCATGGCCACGCCGAGTCCGGCGCTGCCTGCAAGGGCTGGCCCACGGCTGCTCCCGCGCCGGCCCCGGGGGAGCTCGGGCGAAGGAAAACCTGGAGCTGCCTCCCAGGAGAGCCTCTCTGCAGAGGGCTGGTCCCTAGGACACGACGCTGGAGCCGACCCTTGGCCACGCGGAGCCAGCTCAGGTCACAACCTGCTGCTGGATGGGTCTTGTAGGGGTTGGGGTGACCCTCCCCGAACCTGCCCAGAAATGTCCCCAGCCAGGCCGGCCCTGGCAGGGGCTGCCGAGGTTACCCCGAAGGAGGGAAGAACAGGCGGTGAAGACCTGAGAGGTGCAGGAGGCACAAGCCAGCTCCTCTTGGTCTATCCAAGCTAACGAAGACCATCGCTGTGCCCGCATTTTGGGGGGTGTTTGCATGCTTCTTCCCCCAAGGTACTGGGGAGATGCTGACCCAGCCACAGACACCCCAAAACTCAGCCTTACCACAACCCAAGGCAGTCCTGCAGGACCATGACACCCCAGCACAACCCTGACCTGCCCTGCAGGGATCCCCTTCAATCGAGCTGGCACCGAGCAGCACCCAAACCCTGATGCAATGCGATTAAGAGCAAACTCCAGCAGCCCCCCAGGCAGCAGCAATGCCAGCAGCACCCCGAAACCACCTGTGCCCCCACTTAGGGGGACACTGGCACCCTGGCGTCCGGTCACGATTACAGGAGAGCCAAGAGCTGCATTTCTACCTGCCAAAAGCATTAAATATCCAGCTGAAAGCACGGTGGCCTCAGCATCGCTCGGAGAAACCTGATTTGCACAGATTTAAAAACCCACCGAAGGGCACTTTGCTGATCAACTAGATGGAAGCGAATTAAACCACCTTGCTCGGAGAAAACCAGCTCACCTGCTCAGGAGGCAGCTCTCCGCTGCCTGCACGCTGCCTGCACGCTGCCTGCACGCTGCCTGCGCGCTGCCTGCCTGCACGGGGACTTTCTCCCCACACCTGTGGCAGAGCAATCCCAGCTAACGGCAGCGCATGCTCTGCCCAGCTCCGGTCTCTCACGCCGTAGGGTCCCACCTGCCTCAGTCCTTCCCACCTTTCCAGGTCTCTCCCCTCTTTTCCAGTGCTGGGAAGAGGCTTTGCAAACTGACCCCTGTCTCCTCGGTCCCCCGTTCCCGGTGTTTCTCCCCAGCCAGCCTGCCCTGCTGCGCCAGCTCCTTGCAGCATCCTAAAGGTTATCATCCTAAAGGTTATCATCTCATGGACTTACCACCACTTGTGTCTTGAAACCACAGCCCAGACAGCCCTGGGTGGAAAGGGCTGCAGAGCCCAGGAAACCTCACACCAAAGACCTGCAGGTCAGCTTTATGCCCATTTTGCAGGTGGGGAAACTGAGGCATAGATGGAGGGGGGGGACAGGAGCGCTCCTGGCTCAGAGCCCAGCCGTGGCAGGGAAAGAAGGGAGAAACTCGGGAGCGCTGAGCTCCTGGCTGGAGCCCTTCCAGGCTCTCGAACAGCCGCAGCCGTGAGTCACGGCTGGCACAGGCAGGCAGGATTCATCGCACGCTCTGCCATGACGACCCCCCCAAAAATCCTGCTCGTCTTCGCTGAGTGCTTCTGGAGAGCGCTGAGCGAGGGGGCTGGGCTGGCTCCCCACACCGTACACGCAGGGTGGGCTTCTTCCCCTCCCTCCCTTGGTTCGGGGCCAAGGGCATCTCTCCCTCCGCGTTTACATCGGTCCTACGTTATCCATAGCCTGCGTGTTATTTGTGTTGGCGCACAGGCCGTGGTGACTGCGCTGGGCCAGCACCGTGGGGAAGAGGTAGGACTTGCTCCAAAGAGCTTCGAGTCAACACGGGCAACACAGACGGGAGGTGAGAGGCGAGGAGACATGACCAAGGGCACACGGGAGGGCGGTGGCAGGGCTGGGAAGCTCGCCCAGCCCTCCTGCACGCCAGGACCCGGCACGGCAGGGAAGAGGCACCCTCCTCCCTGCCACAGGGACGGCGCGGGGTGCCAGAGCTGCAGCCGGAGGTTTGGGGGCACGAGGAGGGGGCAGTGATGGGAGGACGCTATGCTGGAAAAGCAAACACGCTTACTGCTGGCAGCAAGGATTAATTGTCCTTCCTGCTGATCCCTGAAACCTGGCTCTCTCCCGCAGTCCCGCTGCAGGGAGGGCCAGAGGATGAGGTGACCTTTTAATTCTGATTGCTCTGCCGATGAGGAGTAAATAAGCATTATTGCAGTTTAAGAGCGGCTCAGAAGGGCCTGCCTGCGGATGGATTGCTGTCTCGCATCCGTCGCGCTGACGTCCTCCCGCTCCCGGGCGGCGGAGCGGCACCCGTCCCCCATTTCACAGGGGGAAACGGAGCTGCTGCAGGACGGGGGCTGGAGCCGCGGGCAGCACCGAGCACCCAGGTTTACCCCAGGACCCTACCACCACCTCCCTCGCCGCAGGGACGGCGGGTGCCGGGCACCTTCCCAGGTCCCACCGGCATCGCCGCGCCTGGCACTGCTGCACCAACACCAAGGGGACGGTCCCCGGGAGGGTCCTGCTGTCACCATGGGAAGGGGCACCGTTACCTACACCTGCACCCCGAAAGCCCAGCTAGACTTGCTCAGTCACAGGGGTGAACGCCTGTTTTTAAACCCAAAGGCAGATCTTCCCACTTCGGGGCTTTCCAAGGCCACGACTTCTCTGCAGCGTAAACCTGAGCTGGTGGCAAGAGCCGCTTGCGCTCGCAAAAAGCCCATTGCAGGTGACACCTCGCCCTCACCCGGGCCGGGACGCGCCGGGCAGAGCCGCTGCGTGTCAGCAAGGCGATCCCCGGGGAGAGGCTGGTAAAAGCGGCTACACGCCGGGGCGGGACGGCTGCATTTACACCTGCAGCGCCAGACACGGGTTTGCTCTCAGCAGCTACCCAAGGAGCTGCTTCCAGACGGCACCAGCACCTAATGCACCCGTGAGGGAGAAGGATGCCCGATGCCCGGCTCCGTGCCCCCTCTCCGGTCGCTGGTGCCGGCTCCGGGGAGGAGCGTGGTCTCTGCACCGGGCAGCGCTCTCCCCTCCGCACACCAGCCGATTCCTCCACGCTACCTCTCCTTGCTCCTGTTTAATCTGTACGCCCTTCAGAAGCACGACCGCTTCTCACAATGCCCGTGTACAGCCCCGAGCACAACGAAGCCCCGCTCTGCCCCGGCGCCGCTCGCTGCGGCTGCGATCGGAACAGTAAGGCAGTCACTGGGCGGGAATACAGCCGCCTTCCCCCGGAGCCGGGCCAGACAGCGCAGCTTTGTGTCTGCTCACGGCCGGGCTCGGCGCGCGCAGTCTATACAGCAATATTCACGCATGCCGTGCCCTAACACGCCGCGCACAGTAGGTCTATTGTACATCACCCAAACGACAAGATAGCGGGGACCAGGCGAGCGCTCGGCGCCTGGGGCGGGCGATGCTGCTCAGGGCAGGCAGCGCTGCCGAGCTCCGGCGCTGGAGGAGGAGCGGGGACCTGCCCCGCCAAGCAGCCCAAGATGCTCGGAGAGGCAAAAAGGAGTTAAGCAGGAGCGGAGCGACACTGAAAGTCTTGCAAAAAAAACCCCAAACCACGCTGCAGGCGGCTCGATCCGCCTGTGCGATCGATGCTCGGCGTCGCCTGCGTGCTCTGTGCTGGGCTGCTGGACCCGGGCCCACCCCGTGCGAACGGACGCGCCCCGGTCCCGGGGAGACCGAGATGCCAGATTCAGGCTTCTCCTGCAGCAGCCAGTCTGCCCGTCCCCCGTGCCGGATGGACAGACGGCCTTGCCCCGCTCGCACCCAGGTGTTTGGAGCGTCGGGTGGCCGGAGAAGGAGCCTCCGCTGACAGCACCCACCCACGCACGACACCGAGCTGTTGAGTCGGGCGGTCGAGATCTGATGGGAAATGGGCGTCTCATCGGGAAACGCTCTCCCGTGCTCGAATTCCCCTCCGCACACGACAGCACCCGTTACGGGCCAGAAAAGGCCACGTCAGGACACGAGCTCTGCCTCAAACCAGAGGGGTCGGATGGCCGGCGGCTCTGGGGACTGTGCCCGCGGGTCTGCTTCGATCAGACCTTATCCCAGTCCTCGGGGCATCACAAGCGGGAAAGAGACCCTCGCCCAGGCACGCCGGAGCACCGGCCTCACGGCAGCGTAGAGCTTGGTGGACAGAAAGGCCTTTCCCATTTCAGAGGCCAGTGATTGCACGTACGGGCAGATGTAGCATATCTGCTACTATCAGAAATGGGGAGGAAGACAGATTAAAAAAAACTTAAAAAAAAAAATCCATTGGAGACCTTTTGACATCACACGGCTAAACGCATTTCACAGTTGAAGGGCCACGGAGTGTAATTTCTCATTAAACTCAGCCGACTGATGGTTGATAAGTTCAAGTAATAAAAACTCCTTAAACCCCAGCAAGAACCCGGAGGTGTCAAGGCAGCTCTGAAGATGGCTCAGCCTCCTCGGAGGGGCGAAGGGAACAGATCCGCGGGAGAGAAACCGGGGCCACGTGGCTGCTTCGCCTGCCGAGGCTGGCGGCAACATCTGCCGAGGCTGGCATCGCCCGGGAGTGCTGGCAGGGCTGGCAGGACCCGTCACAGCTCCCAGCTGGGATCTGCCGGGTGGTGGCAGGTGGAGCCGAGGGGAGGACTTGGCACCGGGAGGGCCCCGCCGCACGCTCCCCTCCCCGTCCCCGCCAGCCTCCCACGGGGACCGGTGCCGCCGTGCATCGGGGCTCGGCTCCGCTCGCAGCCCAAGCTGTTCCCGCGGCCGCCCCGGCGCCCGCTTGGCGAGCCCGGTGGGGCTGGGGCTTTGCTCCCCAGCTGGCGAGGAAGCCAAAACCCGCCTGGGGAAGCGGCAAGCGAGAATTTGTTCCCCAAACGGCACAACCCAAGCGATGCCTGGCAGCACAGCCCGGCCCCGAGCTGCCGCAGCAACACCTCCCGGGCCAGGCTGGCGCCCGCAGCACCCAGCTCCCACCCGGCGCCGTGGCACAGCACCAAGCCCTCCTGCGCTCGCAGCGCTTCAGCGCCCTGCTCCCTTTGCTCACTTGCTGAGCGCAGCTGCGGCAAGTCCCGCTCCCCGCAACCGGATTCGGAGCTGAGCCTTGTCCCAGCCCGGGGGGGGGTTACGGGAGATGTGCCCTGTTCGGCATTAAAATAGCCTCCGCATGAAATGCGAGGGGACACGCGCCAGGACCAGCTGCAGCAGCAGTTTGTGCAGGTCCAGGTCCTGGGCCAGGTCCCTGGAAGGAGCTTTCAGCCTTAGCTCTGCAGAGGGAAAGCAGCCCCCTGCACGGCGAAAGCCTCAGCACGGGCAGCGCGGGGTTTGGGGGCCACAAGCTCCCTCCTCCCTGGCGCTTCAGGGGGGGCCGATTTCCCAAGTGCCACGGACGAGGTTCCCGACTCCTAAAACCTTTCGGCATTGCCAAGCCGTGCCGCTGCCAAACCATTCGTGTCTTGTGCTTCGGGCGCCTGGGGGCAAACCTGCGGGACGGGGTAAATCGGGGTGGTCGCACCAACGCCCGGGAGCTGCACCCGTCCGGACCGGCCGCTGCCGCTGCTGCTCACCTTCCTGGAGAGCCAGACCTCTCCGGGACAGCCGTGCCGGAGGGGGAGAAGTCACCTGGCTTAAACCCGGAGGAAAGAGAGAGGGGTTGTTAACAATTACTTTGCAGAGCATAGAAAAACAGAAGCGAGCATCCCTGGTACGGGGGCTCAGCGATCCGGGCTGCACCCGGGCGTTTTGGCAGCCCCCGGCTCCTCGTCCCGCGGCAGCGTCACATCCCCGACACCCCCGCGCCGTGTCCCCCGTCACCTGGGGACCGCTGCTCCCCGGTCCATCTTCCTTTAAAGAAGGCCCTGGTTTACTCTGATTTAAATCAAAGCGCTGTTAGCTACAGTGCTATTACCACTGCCGAAAACGGTAACTAAATGGCATTTCCCCACCGCTCCATTTGTATTTCTGTGCTCTTTACCCGTTTGTAAACTGCAGGAGGGAACAATTTAAGGCATCTGAGTGAAATGCTTAAACTAACAATTTACAAATAGCTTAATTGAGGTCCTGGTCTCTCTCTCTTCCTGAGCAGAAGCTGCTAAATGATTCTGAATCATTCCCATTTATTGGTTCTTGTGCTGTGAATTACAGGCCCTGGACTACCATAAAAGCTTTAATATTTTGGCGCAGGCTGGAGGTACCCGTCGCTTACGCCGAGCACGGCTGGCGACAGACGGCCAGAGCCACGGACGGGAGCTGAGAAACCAGAAACCGCCGCGAGAAACGGGCGAGCGATGCAGGAGCCGAGGGCGGTCGATGGAACTGCCTCGGGCCGAGGGATGCGACAGGGCGAACAGCCGTCCCGGGGGTTTACACGGCTCCGAGGAAGGGGCTGAGGGGTTTGCACCGATTAAACGGTGGGGAGCAGGTGCTGCTCGGATGCGGTTTGGAGGACGGGGAAGCTCAGCCCCGTGGCTGGGGCTGCGTGCCGGGAAGAAGCGTGCCCGCCCTGCCCGCCTCTGCCGCGGCTGGGAGTTGGGGTGTCGGGCACCGCGCCGTGACGCAGCCGGTTGAATGCAACAGCCCCTTCCCCGGCAGCAGCCTCAAGCCCTCCCGCCCCACTGCAAACCCCGGGCACGGGGCTGCACCCCGCTCCTCGCCCATCCCTCCCAAAAGCTGGGTCCCGGCAGGGGAGGAGAGCGGCCGCGGGCAGCCGTGCCCGGGGAGGGATGGGGGGGATCTGCTCTGCCCGCAGCCTCGCACTTGTTAAACCTCTCGCTGGCAGCCAAGGACACTCACGTCTGCATCAAACTACTCAGCTCCCAGTCTAATTCTGGCACATCAGACAGTAATTATAGGTACATCACCGGCGCTGACAAGTCTGGAGCTTGTCAGCCCGGCATCTGTCAGCGCGGCGCTGCAGACGCCCCACAGGGAGCCCAGAGGGGCCCCGTCCTCTCCCACCCGCTCCTGCCTCTATTTCGGGGATCACTCTGTGCCGCCCGGCCCCCAGGCACCCCCCGTTACACCAGCCCCATCCCTCTCCAGGTGCTCTTTGGAAAGGGGAGTCCATCCCCCAGGGGTTTCCGCGGCCCCAGATCACGCTCAAGAGGCTGCTCCTGCATTTCCCGGCTCCGACATCGGGATTTCACTGGCACTGGGTGAAGAACAGGCACCTGCAACCTGCCCCCAGCATCCAGGAGAAGCTGCCCGTGGTCCGGGCACTGATCCTGGCAACGCCACCCGACCACGGGTGCCGCAAGCCAGAACTTTGCCCGGTGTGAATCACCGTGGCTCTGCTTATTGCAGCAGATCTGCCCTGATTTACGCCAGGGAAGGGTGTTGGTGCATCTATTTCCATGGCATTTTTTTTAATAAAGCAAGCAGAAAACCAGAGGCGAGAACGGCCCTGGCTGCCGGCGAGCCAAAGCTGCGGCCACACGGCAACGAGGGGCAAGAGCCGACAAGGCTCCGGCCCAGGAGCAGCCTGTGGTGGGGAAGCTCAGACAGCACCAGTGAGGAGGAGGAGAGGGAGGCAGGCTGGCTGTTGTCTGATTTTAAAAGGAGAGAGGAAGATGCATATGGGGGGAGAAGCAATAATTTTAATTAAAAGGCAAATGACTGCACTGAAAATTGACTTGAAGCACAGAGATATTAAAAAGCCGTTGACTCTGTGAATTATTCCTCCCTGGGTTGCTTGACAGGGAAAAGTATTTAGACAGCACGGGCTGGTTCAGCATCCTGACTGGGGGAGCCCTGGCACGGGGCGAGGCCAGTGGGAACGACTGGGCAGCAGATGGGGACAGCCCCATCCCAGGGGACACGGTGGGAGCCGGGAGCCCCTGCCCTCTGGTCCGTACGAGCCAGCACCGGCCCTGCCCGCAGCTACTGCCCCTTCACTTGGGCAAGCAACGAGCCGAGCACCCCCCGCGTCCGGGCTGCACGGACCTTCCCGGCTCGGCCCCGTCACGGATGATCCCTTGCTTCTCCCCGCTCGGTCCCGGGGCTCGGCTCCATCTAACGAGCCCCCGTTGCGTCCTGTTGGCTTGCAGCGAGACTCAGGAAACAACAGCCAAGCCTCCACGCCACCGAGACACCTCGAACACCTCCCCGGCGGCCTCCAGCGCCATCCCGAGCCACGTCACTGTCGGAACCCGAGATGGGATAAAAGAGCGGTGCCGATTTCCCCTCCGAGCCGCGGGTCTGCCAGCCTACGCAGGTGCTAGCAGCCTTTCAGAAGGGGTCAGGACCACCTTTTTTCCACGGGAGACAAGCTCGTTAAATGGCATCGTTACACGGCTGCGGGATGACCTTATAACTGTCTATATGTTCACCTCCGCAAGGATGCAGCTTCGGAGAGCGGGGGCTCTTTAATCTTGTTCAGACAAAGGCAGAACAAGATCTGATAGCTGGAAGCTGCGGCGTCAGAAACGCAGACGAGAGAGAAGGCAAACGCGGTGAACGGGGCCGGGGAGAGGCAGCGCCGAGCGGGGCGGCTTCTCCAGCATCTCCCGCCTTCGCACCAGGGCAGGGCGTCGGAAAGACAAACGCCCGCTCAGCCAGAAGTTACGGTCCCGATGCAGGAGCTACTGCCGAGGCTCCGCAGCCTCTGTCATGCGGCTGGGGCCAAGCTGGGTGATCAGAAGGGGCTTTGCTGGTGTTGAAAAGGCCCCACAAACCCCACAAGTTTGTTGTACTTCCTTGTTGTGCTGGTTTTAACACCTCCAGGCTCTGCCCGACCCATTCAAGAACTTGAATCCCAACAAAGCATCGCCGTTACGCTACTTTCCCCCCCAACACGTTGAGGTTCAGCATCAGCGGGACCTGCAGCCCTCCCCACGAACACCAGCGACGAAACGACCAGGGCTGGCTGTGCCCCCCAGCCCAGAGCCAACTCCCAGCTCCTGCGAAGAGCGGCAGAAGCCACGGCCACGAGCGCAGGCTCCGAGCCTTCCTTCCCGCACGGCCCCGAGGAAGCAGGCGTGCAATCTGCTCTCCAGCTGAGGGGCAAGCGTGCACGCCTTTCGGAGCCAGGAACTTAATTGCATGTGTAATTCTGGGACAGCAAACGAGCTAGACCAGCGCTCGGCGCCCGGGGCAGGTCCCCATATGGATGCATGGCCTGGCCGCGGGCTGCTGTCTTCATCCTGCTTCCCCGCTCCCGTTTTGGGATAACGTGTTCATTACAACTCAACAAGGTGTTCGCAGGAAATGCGATTAAATTACAGCGCGCTGCTCCGGCGCCTTGGTTTTACGCCGAGAAGGCTCTCGTGTCGGGAGGCCTGGCACACCCCACGTATTACAAGCTTGATTTCCTCCAGCTCCAGGCTCTCCTCCCCGGCACAGCCCTGCCTGTGCTGGGGCTCAGCTGCCGGACAGCCACGCGCATCCCTTAAGACGGACAGACACGCCGGTGCAGCTCCCCTTACCGTCGAGCTGGCACCAGCACAGAAAATCCACCCGCCCCAGGGCAGGAGGCCACCAAAGCCCCGGATGAATAAGCCTAAAGCAGAAGGAAATGGGGACGGTGCAGGCTGGTGCCCCCCCGGGGATGCTGCACGGTGCCTGCGGCTCTCAGCCCCGGGGAACGGCTGCGGGACGGGCTCTCGGAGAGCTGAGAAGCTGTCGGAGGAAAGGGAGGTTTTTGTGAAGGCGAGCGGTTTCCTGATCGCCGGGACTGACGGTGCTGCTGCTGCGCTTGGGATTATTGGAGCTCGGAGCTGCTGCCCTGATGACAGGGCTCTGGTGCACTTCGCCTCCCCAAAAGAAATACTGACATCTTTGCTGAGACGTTGGAACCATCTCTGGCAACGTGAACACCCAGCCCATTAGAGGCCAACAGATGCCACAGAACTAAAATCTATTATTGTGACAGACCCGGCAGGGGTTGCTACCGAACAGATTCCACCACGTTTCCCTCTCACAGCTTCTCTAAGCCAGCCGCTCTCCCACAGCCAGCTCCCAGGTGAGGGACCTGCCTCCGCCTAACCCAGAGAGCCAGCGTCTTCCTCTCCCCCTCCTCTGAAAGCTTTCCCCTCCCTTGCCCAACAGGGAAAACCCCAAACCTCGCAAGCTCCAGGACTTGGTGGAGACAGAGCTGGTCCCTCCAGGAGCAACGGTGATGCCTCCAGGAGCAGACACCAACCCCAGCTTCAAAGCCCCTCCCTCCCCTGCAGAGAGGGTGGGAGCTGCTGCCTTAATCATCGATGCAAACCAGAAACAGGCAGCACCCTCCTATAGACACCCGGGAAAACGAGCTACGGGTGCTGCCCTCACCCACCACAGTCCCTGCACCCAGGCGAGGGTCAGGGAAGGAGCGAACATCGAACATGAAACAAGCAGGGTGGGGAGGAGCACGCTGCTGGCCCCCGGCCCCGGTACTGACCTGGAGACTTTAAACAGAGGGAACAGAGTCCTGGCTTCTTCCCTCCTGCAATTCGATCGAGCCCTGGTTAGGGACAGGAAAGGAGGAGATTCATGAATGAACACGATCCAGGCGGGAAAGTTTGCCGGGGATGGAGGGGAATAAACAAATAAATCACAGCAAGAAAACACATAATAAATCTGAAACAAAAGAGCAGCAGCAGAAAGTGTCTGAGAATGAAACACAGCGCGGTGCGCGATGGGGAGCCGGGCTGTGCCCCACCGCGGGGGCACGAGGGCAGCAGCCCCCTTCTGCCCCACGGCGCCGGACACGGCCCCTCCTGCGCACGGAGGGGTTTGCTCCCACGCGCAGGGAGGCAAACGTCCACGCACGGGCTGCGGACGAACCCGAAATGCCCCACGCGGCAGCTGCTGCGGGGTCTCGCCGAGGGGACCCTGCCCGGCGCAGCCCCCAGCCCAAGCGCGGGATGCTTGCTGGGAAGCGGAGCTATGGGCACGGAAGAGCAAGGGAGAATCAGATTAAATGGGCTTATTGGGGGGGGGGTTCTGGCAAATACTCAGGTTGGACCTTTCTGTCGTGAGTGAAGCCGCGCAACCCCGTTGTGCCCGGATTTGTGGAGCAGCACAGCCTGTCCCGGGACCTGCCAGCTCCTCGCTTGGGCAACGTCAGCTCCAAAATCCCAGCACGGAAAAGCACCTTCCCAGCCCCGGCTCTGCGGGCCTTGAACCTGCTCGCGGGTACGGGCCAGCCTTGGCCGATGTGCTCCCTCTAAGCGAGCATGGCGGTGAAAACCGGGGTGAGGGAGTACGGGGAGGGGAGAGGCGCTGCACGGGGCTCCCCTGCTCTGCCCACGGGTCTGGACCCTCCAAGCATCCCACCCGCCGGCAGCAGAGCCTGGGCCGTGCCTGGCTCCTGCGGGCGCAGCCCAGAGCTGCTTTGAGCCTCTGTTTTTAGGGACGTGGGGTGGTTTTCTCCTCCCCCCTGCAAGCCCCTGTGCCTGGAGGAGCGGGGTGACAAGGGCAGGGGCGGGCAGGGGACAGCCGAGCCGGCGCGGCCTCGGCGCCCACAAGGAGCTCTTTCTTTGCCGGCGAGCGGGCAAAGCTGCGCCCGGCGCCGGGAGACGGCTCGGCTCATCCATCACGCCCACGGCCGCGGGACATCTGTCCCCTCGCCCCAAGCCCGGCTCTGTTCCACGTGTCCTCGGCCGGGTGTCAGTCCTTCCATTGCTGCCCTCTGGGTTCAGCTGCAGGGCTCGACTAGGCGGCTCGGGGGGGCTCTGCGAGGGCCCCCCTTCCCAGCAAGGAGGAGGAGGAGGAGGGTAGCGGGGTGATGAATGCCATTTCTAACCCCTCAATGGCTGCAACCCCAACAAAGGGCGCTGAAGGACTCGGCAACCCTGCGACCGCTGCTGAAGCTCTGCCGTGCCGCGCTCGGGATGCTCCCGGGGCAGCCTGGGGCTCGGCCGAGCCCCGTCGTCCCGGCTTTGCGGTGGGTTTTCACCCTCGGACCCAAGCGGGGGGATTTCGGGGGCGATGTGCAGCTCCCCCCTCCCCGCTGCCGGGACTGGCCGGGGCTGTGCGCATCCCTGCGGATCAGGGTGCGGATCCAAAGGCTCGTGGTTCAGGAATGGATTTCACGCCCAAAGTGAGTAAATAATCTTAAAGGCATAATGGGAGAGAAACAAGCAGCACGAAATAAAAGTGGAAAATCCTTCCTGAATGCGCTTTATTCATTTGTTTCGATAATTGCAGTTCAGGTTTAATTATTTATGCCACGTTTTGTAATATGCCAGGAAATGCTCCGGAGCGAATTTGGGGCTGTTGGCGGCTGCGGTGCCCGGCAGCCCTCGGCGAGGGCAGGGTGCTCGGCCGCGGGTGCCCGGCGGGAGCCAGGGACCCCAGCCCGCCCTGCCAGCCCGCCCGGACACGGGCAGCAGAGCCCGGAGGCAGGAGACGACCTGCCTAACCTGGCTCCCGCTCCCAAAGGCAGACCTTACCTGCAAAAACATCCTTCCTCTCCCCGGCTTGCAACGAGACCTGAGTGACAGAACGCGGCTTTTCTAGCAGAAATGAGAAAAAGGAGGGGGACAAACGTGACTGCTTTCACACAACATCTTCCATGGGGAAAGACTGAGCTCTCCAACCTCATCCTCAGGATTTTCTTGGTGCTGGGGGGAGGAAAAGGCTGGGGGTGTTTCCAGCGGGCGGCTCTGCCCCTGCTGCCGAGGCTCCCAAGCCGAGACCCCGGCAGCAGGTCCCGGCTCCTGGTTTCGGTCTCTGCTTCACTCTACGTGACCTTGGGGCAAGGACTTGCCCTACGAGCACCTTGGCTTCCCCACGTGTGCAAGGGAGATAACAGACTTGCTTTTATGAAGAGCTGGGATTGACAGCTGAAAAGAGCTAATTATTATCTGTGGAGCACCACAACCTCCCCGGAGTTATTTTGGCTGAGATTCCGAGTCGCGGGGTGGCCCAGCAATTTGTTGAAGGTCCTGCCGCATCCTGGGGACGGAGACCCCGGCAGCGCCCAGACCGAAGGCCTCCTGCCCCAAGCCGCCCGCGTGTGCTGGTTCCCCGGGGCTCAGCAGGAGCCAGGACCCTTATTCGCTCTTGCACCCCTGTACAAGCCTTGAGGGAGCGGCACGGGTCCCTGTCCGAGAGCTCGAGTGGCCGCCCAGCCCTGCGGGACCTCGTGCGCGGAGGAGATGCTGCTTCACACCGCTGAGCCCGGGCAGCTCACACGGGGTCAGCAAAAACGGAGGCAGGGCTGGAGCCGGGAGCCGCGGCGGAGCAGCCCGGCCAAGCCCCGGCCGTGCCACAGGCCGTTCCCCGGGGCAGGCGCAGCGGGGCAGGAGCGGGGTGTTGCCTTCTGCGGGGGAGGAAGAGGAGGAGGGCAGGGAGAGGAGTGGGGAAGGCGCCATCACAGTGTCCTTGAGTGTCCTTTAGAGGCTTTGCTTTTCACGCAGTGCAGCGGATGAGGAAGGACTGAAAAATCCCAAACTGCTCTCCTCTTTGATTCCCCCCGCCACAGAGAGAGTTGAAAGGAAGCAGCGAAGGCGAGAGAAAGGAGGAGGCGTGCGGGAAGGGAGGAGGGAGAAACGGAGTGGGCACGGGGGAAAGGAGACGCTGCCGGTCCCCTTCGCCCTGCCAAGCCCGGGAAATCAGGTCCCCTTCGAGGGGACGAGGGTCCCCAGGAGCATCCCGTGCTCGCCCAGGGCTTGGCAGCTCCACGTGCCACGGAGGGGAGGCGAGGGCAGAGGCTGCTCCGACCAGCCGTGCGCCGATGTCTTTTCCCCAAAGCACACCCACGCCTCGGCATCACCAAAAAATCCCGAGGGGACACCGTGCCCGCTGGCCGGCTGCCCTCGAGCGCTCCCAGAAGCAGCTGGAGGAGGAAGGAAAGGCGGAGGAAGGAAAGCCACCCTGCGTGCACTCGGCCAGGCACGCTCCACACGCGGTCAGCACAGCCTTCGGCCTCGCCATCATCCCCTGCAGCCCAGCGGGCAGAGGGCGATGCCACGAGCTGGCACGGGGAGGTGAGCTGGCAGGGCTGGAAACACGCAACCACTCTGTGTTTGGTCTGGGCAATGTGTTTTTAATGAGCCATATAATGTTTTTCAAATTATGCTGGAATCATTAATCCTCCTGAAATGAGACAGATTCTGCAGCCCGCGGGCAGCGCCGGGGCTGCCTGTTGCACGGCCGAGCAGGCAGGCGCTGCCTCTGCTCCCCTGCTTTCTGGCGGCGGTGGGGCCGTCGAGATGTGACCCCCACAGCCGTGTCCCCCACTTTTACAAGGGGCCCAGCGCGGGGCTGGCCGGACCCCCGTGCCACGGGCGCTGGGCTGCAGCATGCACGCACGGCGCAGTCGGCCGGAGGGACCACGGCTCTCCGCAGCTCTCGCTGCACCTCCTCCTTGCTTCCCGCTCCTCGGTCATACCCGCCGATCCGAGCTGGATCCGGCCAGCGCCAGGCTCGTGCTCCCCCTCGCCCCCCCGTGCACCCCCCGCCCCTCGCAGACATGGGCTCCCGGTCCCCGGTGCTCCCAGGGCTGCCGGGCGCTCGAGGTCCCTCCCTGCTGGAGACGCTCCACAGGGGCAAGAACGATTTGGGAAGCAAAAAATTATCTGGGAAGCAAAAATGAGCAGAAACAGCACCTGGGAGGAGGTCGTGTCATCCAAAACCACCCTGCCCTCCTCTCCTGAAAGCACCACAGTGTCCCCGGCCGGGAGGTGCCAGGACCCTTCCGGCCCCCCGGGACACAGAGCGCCTCGGGACAGTTCATTCCATGGTGGGGAAAGAGGAGCAGACCTGGGCTCTTTGGGCCTCCTCCCGGGGTGGGTCTAGCAGGTCGCTGCAAAGGGGATGTTGCAGCCAGAAAAAGGCACGTGCTGGCCAAAGCGGGGCAGGAGGTGGCCGCAGCGGGCCCAGCCGGCGGCTGCCTCGGTGGAGGCGGACACCCGTGTCTCCAGCCCTCCCTGTCCCCCACGCTTTCCCGGAGATCCAACTCTAATTGCGGGAGGGAGGTGCTGTATTTTTCCATGCACGAAGATCCAAAGTGACACTTTTTCCCTTCTCTTTTCGGAGCGCGAGAGAGCTGGTTCATTAACATAAAACCACCGAGCCAAATAAAACCCCTGAGTGCCGTGACAGCATCCCTCCGAATAACACGGGAGAGGAGAGTTTATTCACGCCCGGCTCTGCCCTTGCCAGCGCCGTGGCAGCCGCAGGAGGAAAGTCAACGGGCAGGTGGCTGTTTCACACCCTACGACTGTGCCACCCGGCTCGGCCGAGCCGCCTCCGAGCCGCTGACAGACGGATGGGGTTTTGAGCCCCGGCTCCAGCCCGCGGAGCCGGCAGCGAGCGAGGGGATGCTTGCGAAGAGCAGCACGACTCGAGCCCCTTGGTAAGGCTGGGAGAGGGGTCACCGAGCCCAGATGTTGGGCAGCTGGAGCAGGGATTTCTCGCTAAGGCAGCCTCGTCTCCCGGCACCCAAAAATACCGAGACCCTGGTGCGGGCAGGGTCACTGAGGAGCTTCCAGGCAGAGCAGGAGATGGGCAGGGCAGTGCCGTGAGGCTGACTACAGGCTTGCAAGAGGCGTATGCTTTACGCACACCAATTCTGCAGGAATTTGGCTTCTGAAACGTGCCAGCACTTTAGAAACGTGCATGGCCTGCGGCGCCGTGCCTGGCGTCCAGCTGGAGATTTGTGTCAGAGCAAGAGATCGAACGCAGGGCACGCTGGCTGCCCCCGACGCCGCAGCCCCCGGGCCAGGTCCCTGCGCAGCCCTTTGCTCCCCGCACGCTGTTGGATTCACCGCTCCGTTTTCATCCCTTTTCCCTCCCTCCTCCCCTGCCCGCACCATGGGGCTTATAAAGGACCGAGGAATCCTACGCTGGGAAACGCATCCCCCTGAAAGCCCATCCCAGGTCTCCATCCATCCCTCCCTCCCGCTCCCACGGCGAGCTGCCAGCTCCCTCCGGGCTCAGCCGGGTACGGGACCCGAGCCCCTGTCATTCTGCACTTGCTGCTATTTCAGCTCAAAATACCCCATTAAAAAGAAAACCACAGAAACCAGACCAGATGCCACAACCACTTTTCAAAACCATCTCTCTGGGCGTCGAGCTACTGGGCTGGGAGTGAAGCATCCCTTCCCCACCTTGGGCATCCCTGCCTCCCACGGATAATTAAGCCAATTAATGAGAGCCACTGACCATGAGATTCTGACGCCCGTAATCCCAGGGTGCTCACAAGGAAAACACCAGGCTCTTTGGGAAAGGGGAGACAGGGGAAATGCTGGCAGGTCGGGAGCCAAACGCTGTTTCCCATCGTCGTGGCTGCAGCGAGGTGGGCGAGAGCTCGTGGGGCAGCGAGAGCCGGGCAGGGGGCTGACCCACGGCCCCACGGCGCGCTGTGGGGCTGCAGCCCGGGCTGGCCACAGGGCAGGAGCTGTAAATCTGGGCAGCTCCTGAAACATGGAAGCTTTTAACAGGCTGTAATTGAAATATATAAACTGAAGGTGGAGGAGATCCGACAACGCCAGCCGGCGCGGCCGCAGAGAAGCGCCCGCGGGCGAGGAGGAGCGGGGCCGGCGGCTGGCGCAGCCCGGGGAGCCCTCGCCCCCCCCCCGCCGCCACGGCCCGTCCTTTTCCCACGTCCCCTCCCGAGGTCCGAGCGCTGAGACAGTACGGGGAGACTGGGCACGGGGCTACGGGGGTGGGACTGGAAGGGAAGCTGCTCTTTGACTCCCCTTTCCCAGTTCCACTGGTTCCCAGTTTGGGGCTGGAGTGCAGATGCTACGTTTCCCAGCCTGGAGCCATTAGCTGTGCTGGAAGCCCAAATGCATCATCTTCCTTCGCAATCAGAACATTTCAGCATAGGGGGGGGGAAAAAACAAACAAACCATAAGTGTTTGTCCCCCCCTTCCTCTTCCTCCCGCCCCCACCCAGCCCTCTCCATCAGTCCTTCTGTTGGAGATGAATTTAAAAAAAAAAAAAGTCTTCATTTGCATTTATTCTGAAAGTGGAAACCATGCAGGGGGAGGGAAAAAATAAAAACAGCTGACAGCAAAGTTTTATTATCCCCATTGGGTGGCGAGGAGCAAATCAGTAATTTTTTAACAAGCATTTAAGCTCCTTTGCCGAGTGCCTCTTTGAGCCTGGGTGCACCTGCAGCCCGGCACAGCCAGGAGGGGGGTTAATGAGGACCTTTGACGGGGAGCAAGCACAGCTGACGGGTAACAGCACACGCTCTCCCAGCTCGCGCTAACGATCCTCGCGGTGATGAGCTGGGACCTGCCCAGATCCACACGCGTTGCTGCGGCTGCTGGAGATGGAGCCTGTCTGGTGGGCAAGACCCACTCGCATGGACCCATCGTGGGCTCCGGACCTCCCCAGATGATGCCAACGGGGTTGCTCGCTGCTTTTTGCATCCGATAATTCTGCAAAGCTTGGCCAAGCAGCCTCTACACTCCGCCCCGGGGACCTCAGACCAGGCACCTCTCGCCTCCCCCACCTAGAGGTGTTTTAATAATAATAGTTACAAAACTTGACCACAGCTGCTGGGAAGGAGCCAGCTGAGCAAAGCGCTGGTGATGGAAGACCTTCGCAGCCACGGAGCTGGCACAAAAGGGCATCTCTGTCTTCCTCATACCTCCCCACCAACTCCCGTCCAGCCCCACGCCAGCGCTGCCCCTTCCCGAGCGCAGCCCCCGGGACTGGGGGTGCCAGCCCCCGTCACGCTGCGTCGTGAGGTCCAGCCCCTCCAAGCCGAGAGCTGCAGGGCTGGAGCGGGTGGCAATTTGTGCTTCAGGAATTGCAAGTGGTGGCAAGCCGGGGACGCTCCCCCAGCACCGAGGGTAGGGCAAAATGCTGGAGAAGCGACTCCCCCCAGAAGCGGGGACCACAGCACCCGTCCCCCTCCCCATTTGCACACCACAGCTCCCCAATGCCCAGTTCAAACCTCGCTCCGCCGCGCCCTTGAGCCTCTCCGAAAGACCCCTCCAGCCTGCGGCCTCCCTCTGTTTCCTCCTCAACGCTCTTGGAAATAAAATATTAGCAGCAGGAACCTCAACAGACTCCTCCACGCGCGCAGCGCCCCGGGGACACCCGCACCCGCTCGCCTCCTCTTCTGACCCCGCGACGGAGCGCAGCCAGCCTGGCCCTGGCCCCCTCCCACGCACCGAGCCCCGGCTGCGTGGGGATGCTCCCCACGGCCCCCAGCTGCTCTCCACGCCGTGGGACATCGCCCACACGTGTCCGTGCGTGCCAGGCGCGTCCCCGGGGCGCGGAGGCAGCCACATGCACCCTGGCTGGGATCGATGCGTGGCAACGAGGAGAATCAATTCCTATAATTAAACCCTGCGTGGCTGGGCTGTATCCCTCCCGCCCTGCTCCCCCCAGCAGACGTGGCAAGGGGGTCTTTCAGCCCCACGGCAGTGGCCCGTGGGGTCCGCTGCTCCTGGCCGGTGCCAAGGCAGCACCCACCTGGGTCCCTGCAACAGCAAAGGGCACCCAGGGCCTCCCCGCTCCCACGCGAGGCTTCGGCACGGGGAAATTCTTGGTGGAAAAAGATGGCAGAGGCAGGCACGGGTGGGTGTTTCCCACCAGGCTGGGCCTTTGCCGCGAGGCTGATGCTGTGAGCAGGGGCAGGGAAGGAGGGAGAGGGAGCAGGACAACGTGGGGGACAGACGCGCCCTCCCCGTCGGGGCGGAGGTGTCCAGCCAGGCTGGGGCAGGTTCGTGCCCCAGGCTCACACCCACCCCCGCACAGCGGAGAGGTGCCTTCATCCCCCTTTCCCTAAAGGGAAAAACCACATTTTGGGGGAACTATGCGGCTTTCCTGCGGGGGGAACCAGGACTGAGCCTGGCGCCAACGCACCCCCCCCCCAGCGCTAACCCCCCCACCTCCCAGCCCAGTGCAACCGCCACGCCAGTTCTCAGCATCTCCCCCCTGGCCAGAGCCACCCAGGCTGCCCCCCACCCTCTCCCGTTCCAGCCCACCTCCCCGGGAAGGGGACAAGCATCGCCCGGATCATGACCAGGACATTCCGGACGAAACGAACAGGGCGAGCATCCATCCCTGCCCATCCTGCTGGGAGGGGAAGGACGGCTCCTGACAAAGACTAAAGCTCCCTTTGCACAAAGACACCAGCCCTTTGGCAGCCCTGCCAGGGCCTGCGGCTCCTCACTCGCTCCCCCCACCCTCCCGGCCCCCCGGGGGGGATCGCAGCCCACCAGCATCTCCCTGGGGGAACAGGGCGCCTGTCAGAAGGAGCACGGAGCCGTAGCCACAGGCGTGGGAACGCTGGCAGCTTCGGGGGCAGTCTGGTGGGGAATAATTAGCACATTGGAAATGCATTCCTCATTAAAACGAGGGAAGAGCCACCGCTGGGGCCGGAGCGACCCTGTGGCTTCAGGCAGCTTCGATGGGGGCACTGCCCTGAACCCCGGGCTGGGTTTGCCGTGGGAGGGGATCCTGCACAGCAGCCCCCGCACCAGCAGCGGTGTGAAAGCCGTGGAGCAACCAGAAGGACCGAAAAGCGTCTGCGCCCCCGGGATCCGGGTGCCAGCAGCCGGGCTGGGAGACCTTGAGCAAGTTTGGGGTCCCTGGGACGGACGCAGCTGTAGGGAAGGGCTGAATTCCCTGCCTGATGTCAGGGTGGGGGACACCCACCCCCTGCCTGGACCAGCTGAGCAGAGGGACCCCTTCCGTCTCCATCCTTAAGTGAGAGCTGGCTGGATGTGACCCCCTCACACCCCCTGAGACGCCTGCGAAGGGGCGCAGCTCCCGAGGGCCCCGTGCCCGGTGCCAGGCGCATTCCCGGGGCCAAGCACAGCCAAAACCAACTTCCCTGGGAGCTGGGTGCCAGCACCCACGCAGCAGCGGGCAGGTGCGGGGGCCGAAGCATCGCCACTCCCCAGCCTGTCTCAGCACAGCCAGGGCACAAACGGAGAGAACAAAGAGGGGAGAGGCTGCGGGGCGAAGGCTGGGCACTCCCCGCGGCGCGGGCGCACAAAGGGACCCCCACCCACGGGCAGCACAGCCCTGACACGCGTCCCTGGTGCCCACGGGGCTGGCACGGGGCAGGGCAGCGCTGGCGGCCGCAGCACACCGTGCACACGCGTGCGCACCCCCACGCACACCCACCCACCCCTGCGTGCACACACGCTCCCCTTCTCCCCCCGAACACGCGGGGAGCGGCCGGCCGCGGCTCGGGGCAGGGGGAGGGCAGGCAGCCTTTGGAGTTATTTTAAGTTTCCCTCCCCGCCGCCTCCCCCCACGCCCGAGTCCAGCCCGGGATGCGCCAGATTTTTTCCTCCTCCTGCGAGGATGCTGAAAATATCTCACAAGGGGCGACCTGCAGCCCCGCGGCTCGTCCTGCCCTTTGTGTCTCGGCGGCAGCTGGGGGGAAGGAAAAAGGGGCGAGAGCAGGTAGGAGAGCAGCCCGCAGCCTCCCTCCTCCTCACCCATCTGTCTCCCCACGCTCGCAGAGAAAGGAAATCCAGAGCCCGGCAGCATCCAGCTCGGCTCGGTCAGCAAAACATCACGTTTAATGCACAACGCTGCAACAACGGAGCTGAAACAGCCACAGGCACAATAACGGATTTCTTCGAGCATCCCCGGTGAGCCCCCGCCCCCAAACACCCCATCGCTCCAGCTCCCCACGCCGGTGTTTCTAGGACAGTGGCTCTCCAGCTACTTTATCCCTTCCGAGCAAGGCAGCCCCGACAACAAACAACCCCGAGAAGCAGCATCACCGCCAGCGCCGGCTCAGCATCCCCCAGCCCCTCGGTCCCCAGTGCAGGGGGGAGCTGCCGGGGGGGGACCGCATCCCCGGGGCGCGCAGCCGAGCCCCGCGCACACCCCTCCGGAGCACCACAACCCCACGCACACCCTTCCTGGGTGTCAGGTCACAGCCGGCAAACTCCGGCGCCGGGAGCAGCAATATTTCCCCCCGGGCATCAGCGACACTGCCCCGGCGCCGTGGAGGGAGGAGGAAAAAAAACCACACAAATAAAAAAAATACCTGCTACTTAAGAATGGATGCACATAGTGAGAGTGACATGCCTTGAGAGGGTGTATTCCCCATTTCTGCTCTGCTTGCTCGCTTTCTTTTCTTTCCTTTCTCTCCGCGAGGGGCTCAGGCCCAGCCAACCATGGGAGACGGAGGCAGGAGTGCGAGCGAGCGGGCGCGCGGGCGCGAGCGCGCGCCGGGGTGTGTGCGCGTGGGAGCGCGCAGCTCGGCGAGGTACAAAGGAACAAATGGGAAAAACACATTAGCTCATGATAGATTAATGTGCGAGGAGACGGCTCCCCCTCTCCGCTCCCTCTTAAAGGCCCCTACGTTTTATTCGGCGATAGGTGGCCAGCCCAAACGCCAGGAGCAATCGGGGTGGCACGCAGTTGCCACCGTGTGCCGTCACCCGCTGACAGCGGGAGCGGCGGCCGGGCCCGCGGGGGATGCGCGGGAGAGGCAGCCCCGGGCGAGGTGCGGGAGGAGCGTTCGTAAGACATTATGTACCTCGAGAGGGGACCCCAAAAGAGCGTTTGCAGATCTCTTGGGAGAGGGGCGGGGTGGGTGGCGTCCTGCCGCGGTCCTGCACGGGCAGCACTACGGCTTCTGCTGGAAACGTGGGTCGGGGAAACGACGGAAAAAGGGTGGTGGAAACGGTGCCAGCAGAGCCGTGACCGCACCTGGCCCCGCGGGACCGGCAGCTCCCAGCTCACGCAGCAACGTGGCTTGTCCATCGTTTGGCATCTGCGAATTCCCTGCAGAGCAGCCCCAGACCCTCTGTAGCAGAGCATCGATGGCATCAGGGCAGCTACGCCGAGGCTCGGTCCCCGCCTGGCTGCGCCCACCGCGGTGGGGACCCGGCCACGGGCTCTGAGCGCCCATGGTCCGGGGGGAGAGCAGCCCCCGCAGCGTGACGGGCACACGAAGGTGCCCAGCTGGCATCTCCCCCCGGTTGGCACCTCCTCGCCAAGAGGAACGAACCTAAAGTCACCGGGGAGTAAGGGGAGGGATTGGGCAGGAAAAAATAAACAAATGGCCGTTTTGTTTTGCACAATTTCCCGGGACCAGCGAGGAGCGCTTGCAGGCTTTCTCCCCTTCCCTCCCCACCGGTGCTGCTCCCATCCCCGTGGGCCGGGAGCTGCGGAGCCGACCAGCACCTCCCCAGCGAGGGGAAGGGGAGGTGGAGGAGACGCCAGCTGACCCCGGCCCCCGCAGACCTGCATTAGCTGGAGAGCCCAGCGGCACGAGGGAGCGCGGCAACGCCGGCTCCATTAGCGAACGTCCGTGGGGCGAAAGCCTTTTCCAGCGCCAGCAAAGCGCATCTTGATGGGGCTGACGTGCTCCTGACAGCGGGACGCCCCAGCACGCACGGCTGGGGGGGCCGGGGCGCCCCGGGGCTGGCACGGGCTGCGCACGGGGACGGGGCCCGCTGCAACGTGCCGCCTGTCCCTGCGCGGTGCTGCATCCCGGGGGCTCATCCCGCGCTCCCAGGGAGCCCCGTCGTCTGCCTCCCTGCACCTTGCGCTCCTGCAGCCGCATCTCGCCATGGCGGGAGAGGGGGAGAGGGGAGCTCTGTCTGCCGGCGAGGACAGGACAGAGGGAGAAAAGAGATGAATGAAAAATGGGAATGGAAAGTGTTGCTGTTAGACCTGGGAGCACTTCAGAGATGTAATAAGAGGTGAAGCGCATAAAACACACTGAAATCCTCCGGTCTGTCTTGCTGGTAGGCAGATTAGAGGAACTAAAGTTCCCCTCGGCGTTAAAAAAGTCTCGTTTAATACCAAATCCTAGTCTGCCACTCTCAGAGATGCCACGGGAGAGTCTGAACCTGCCCGTGCCGGAGGGGAGCGCGGCCGCCCCACGGGGCCATCCCACACCCAGGCACCTCCCAAGCACGATAACCTGCGTGGGACGGATCCTGCCCTCCCCACGGGCTCTGGGGCTTCCCACGGCAGACCCCACACCACCGCCCGGTGTGAGCCCAGGGGGAGATTTAATTCGCACGGAGCATCAGGTGGGAAATGCAGAGAGAGGTGTAAACCGCTCCCTCCCGCCATGGGAGCCGCGCCAAGGAGCGCATTAGAGACATTTTGGGGTGTCTGGGATGGACATAAACCAGAGCAGCCGGGAAGGGCCAAGACAACCCGACACAAACCCAGCGGTGCCGGGACAGCTTCCCCGTGCCACCGGGAAGAGCAAACCCAGTCCGGCGCTGGGGCCGCGCCGTGGGGCGATGCCGGCTGACAGCTCCCTGACTTCACCGCTTGCGGAGAGGCAGGGGTTTTGATCACGGCAGATCCAAGTGAGGCGGTGAAATGTCTCTAAATGAGCTGAAATGCGGTCTAATCGGCACATCTATTTTCTAACAAGTTACATATTCCCTTCAGAGCTCCAGTCATTTCAAAAACACATTAAGGAGAAATATTTGAAAGCTAAAATGTATTAAACAAGCACTTCATCCTCATCAGCAGAGAGGTTATAGACCTTTGCTGGTCTCCTTCCAATAACCTTGCACGCAAGACACCACGAGGCAATCTCATGTTTTCAAAAACCCATTAAAAACACGTGCACGAGAGGCCGGTCCCGGGGACGAGGCTGGGCTGACCCCCCCCACCCCGAGCACCTTCGCGGGGGCCGGCAGGGCAGGACGGGGCGGTCGTGGCCCCCGGGGGCTCCCCTATGGCAGCCAACAGCACGGGCAGGGGGCACGAGCCAGCCCCCGCTCGAAATCACGGGAGTGACCTGAAAACATCCAAGGTTTCTTGGAAGAAAGCCGACAAGAGCGCAAGTCTATTTATTTCTGCTTTCTGAGGCTTTGCAAGAGGGGCAGGGAGGGGGAAGGTCCTGTAGCCACAAGAGAGAGGAATTTAATTGGAAGAGGAAAGCAGATATCACGTATAACCACACGACGTCGGGTGCCGGCGCCTCAGCAAGAGACCCAACATCTCCGATCCGTGCGGGAGCCATGGGAATGGGATCCCACGGGGGGCTGGCTCTCCCCCCAGCGCACCCCAAAACACCCTCAACACCAACCCCACCGCAGAGACCTGCGGCCTTTTTCCTTTCCAACAGAAGGAGGGAAAGGGAAGGAAGGAGGCTCTGAAACCTTCTCCCCTTCTCCCCAGCTCGGCCGCAGCCTCGCAGCGGCACGGTCGCCATTTCACCCTCCCGCTCCCAACCCCCCCGGCCCTGCAGAAGGGGCTCGAGGTCCCTTCGCTGCTGGGCTGGACAGGAGGAACATGAAAGCCGAGCCCTGGCTCTCAATTATTTATCATACATTTCTTTTTTTGTCTGACTTGTCCTAAAAAGTCCTTTGAAGCACCCGCCGCAGGATGAGATTTGGGTGCTCCTTGCCTTTAATTAGCCCTCCCCACGAACCGAGCCATCCTCATCCTCCCTCCTCCGCTGGGCAGCCCAGGGCAGCTTGTGCCGCTTGCTCCAGGGGGGGAGAAAGGTTTTGGGGAGCAGGAGCTCCTGCCACCTGGCCCCTGCAAAGGGCCACAAATGCCACCCACAGATGGGGGGGTCAGTGCCACAGCCTGCCCCTCACCCAGGCCAGGTCAGACCTCACCTGAGGATCCAGTGCCCCAAAAGTTTAATCCCACGATGCTAATAGGATGCTCTTATTAGCCCTGCAATACCCTTCCTCTTCGTCTCAGCAAACTCCCCCAGCAACAAGCCCCCAGTCTACGCAGCCATCAAAAAGGGGGTTTCTCTTACCAGCCTGACTCTGCCACCCACTTCACTGGGGAGTCATGTCCCCCGTTAACGGGGTGCTCCACAGCAGGCAAAGCCAAACCTGCCCCCCAGCACGGGCTCAGCAACAAAATAAACTCCAGCTTGCCTGTGCCTCACCCTTCAAACCCACCAGCTCTGCCCAAGGGGGGAAACCGGGCGTCTGGAAGAGGCTGTAAATGGGAGTGTTGATACAAGCATCACCTGGGCACCCTGAGCTTCACCTGGGCACCCTGAGCTTCACCTGGGTGCCCTGAGCATCACTTGGGTGCCCTGCGCATCACCTGGGTGCCCTGAGCCCTTGCCAGCCTGGGGGGGCTGCTCTGAGGTTGTCCCCCACATTAACAGCGGCTCTTGATGCTGTTTACATGACAGCTCAGTCCACAACACCCTGCAGCTGTAAGCAGGGCCACGTCCAGGCTCTGTACGCACACGGTCGGTGGGGGAAAGCCTGTCCATCCCATGCGCAATCCCTGCGGACCCATCCCAAAAGCAGGAGGGGGGCAGAAGGGAAATGAGTTTGCAGCGTTTCAGGCTCAGCCCTGCCCTCCAGCACCGTCCCCCTCCCCTCACCGCCTCGACTGAGAGACTTTGAAGCAAAGCCTGAGCATCTGAAGCACCAGAGCCTGCTTTGCTCATATTTTTAATATAGCTTCACACAGAGCCTTCCCACACACATCTGTCCCCCCGCGGCACAGGCTCACACTCACCCGCGTGCCCAGCCCCTCGCCCACGCTGGCCGCACAGCCACCCGTTTCCATTTATAATGCACCCAGTCACGCAGAAGCCCTCGCATCTTCATCCCGCCACACGCAGGCTGGGGATGTGTCTTTTCCATCCCCTCCTCCGGGCACACTCCATCTCCTTCCAAAATCCACCTGGAAAGATGAAAGCCTTTACGTCCCCGTCAAGCACCATTTGTATTGCCATCGTGCAGCCCCTTTCCTCCTAAAAACCCACTCTCCATAGGGTCCTCCCTGCAGCGCCCAGATTTCCCACTCCTGAGCAGCCCCGTTACGGGCAAAGAATAGCAGAACCGCACCTGTAATGCTACAGCCTCTAAAGAAGGCTCCATATTATTCCCCTCCCAAATGTAAAGCCAGGAAAACAGGCACAGAGCAGGGGAAGGGGCTCTGCCAGGTCCCTCCGATGCTGGAGCCAGCCCAGGCTCCCTGCGCTGCCCCAGCTGCCTCAGCCCTTGGAAATCTCCCACCGGGAGCCCAGGGAAGAGGCTGGAGCACTCCAGAAATGAGCTGGACAAGCAAGAAAAGGTATCGAGAAGAGGGGTGATACTGCAGAGCCTGAACAAATTCCCCAGCCTGCCCCACACAGGGATAACACCGGGAGGAGCTGGCTGCCCAATTTCACAGTGACTGACGAGGGCTTAATAACAGTTAAATAATACATGTATTGGCAGATGTTTATAAGCAAAGCCACCACCAGCAAATAGATTTTATTGTCTCAGAAAGGGACCCTTTGCTGCCTCCGTGTCCCTTCCCATCTGGAGCGTGCGAGGAAGCCGATAGTCCTTCTCGGAGCCTGTCCACGCCTGATTTCCACTGGGAACCGGTCTGCAAAGCTCACGTCTGCTCAGCAAGCTCTGAAGACCGAGCGATCCTCGTCCCCCAGCCCTCCCGCAGCAAACCCAGGCATGCGGAGGGGGGCCACCCCCCATCCTGCACGGAGGCGGGTGTGGAAGGGGGCGACAACCTTCACCCACAGCGGCTTGAAGGGGAAGGGTTGGAAACTGTAGAAATTCAACTCCCGAAAGAGGAGAGGTGCTTTGGTCAGGGAGTTTGGACCCTCAGCTTGTTTCTTAGGAAAGGAAAAAAATGTCAGCCCTAATGTGGAAATCCGTGTCCCGAGGTCTGAGCCAGACCCTCGCCCACCCACGGGCACGCGAGGGCCGAGGCTCACCCGCAGCGGCACACGGGGTCATTATACAGCTGTACCTATCGCTGCACATCTGGATTGCCTGTCTGAATCCCAGGGACTGACCCCGGTGCAGCGACCGCTGTATGTAACTACCCGGCACTGGCCGACCATTAATGTCAGCCGGCGGCTGGAGCGAAGCAGCCGGGAGCTGGACCCGGGTCGTGGAGGGGATGCTGCAGCTCACGTGCTCCGGGATGCCGGGCGGCAGAGACGGTGCAGGCGCGAGGCTCCCGGGGTGACGTGCCGGGGCGGCAGCTCCCTGGCGCTGCCGTTATCCGCTGCTTTCCTCCGGGCATCGGGAAGAGGAAAAGTCTCCATGGCAACGGGGGACAGATGTGACCACGACTTGCGATCGCGCGCCACAACCAGCACGTTTTGGGGCTGAAGGAGGCACCCATGTACCAGAGAGGCTGCAAACCGTCTGCGAGGAGACCTGCCTTCTGCCACCGCGCAGGGAGGGGCCACCTATAAATGCCCAAATTTGACAGCAGGGAACCCGGGCAAGGTCCCACAGGGGAAGCGAGGCTGGCCCCCCGCTCCCTGAACCCCAGCCCGGGTTTGACAGGCAGGCTGCGAGGAGGAGGGGGGATGCGCTGTGAATTACGCCCCGTTTTTGCAGGTTGCGGCCAGCTTCCCGGGCTAGCGTTGAAGAGGCGGCGCTATCTTTCATCAGCCGGTAGCCAGGTTTCTCTCCGCAAGTGCTGTGTGGGCAAAGGATTGTTGATGCATAATGTATGGACATCTGAGCAGGAGAGGGATGGGGGAAGAGCATGATGAGAAAAGGAAAGGGGAGGAAAAGAGGCTGGGAGTCAGGTCTGCTCCCTCTTCACCCCAGATTTGGCACCTTTCCCTGCTACGCGTGGACCCTTTGCTCCCTAAAGCCTCGTGGAACTCCCTGCCCTCCTCGGTGCTGCTCCGTGGGACCCTCGGCCGGGGGACAGAGCCCCAGCAGTGCTGCTCCCCAGGGGCCGAGCGGGTGCCAGCTGGTGGCACGGCAGCCCCCGGCCGCAGGACAGACCTGTGCACAGGACAGACAGCCCTGCACCCTCGCGAGAGACGGCCGAGCCCCCCCTTTCCCGCAGAGCCACCCCCGCAGCCACCCTACACAGGGCAAGACAAGCCAGATACTTCACGAGGTTTGATTTCTTCCTGCAGCTTTAAGAGGATTTTCTCATTAGAAGGAGCAGCTTTGCTGGTTGCGGAGGTGACCGGTATTTCCACTGACCAGGCAAGAAATCCTGCGGTGACCCCGACCCACGGTGGCCCGGGGAGGACAGGCTCGGGGCTCGCCACGCTCGGCTGACGCGACCTGCCCTCTCCTTTATTCTCAGGGCACCACCAGCCTCGCCTCCAGCAGCCCCCCGGCAGACCCAGCGTGGGGCAATAGCAAGGTCTCCCAGCAAACAGAGAGAAAAGCCCCCGGAGCCCCCCGTACCGAGGCGGCCACGGCCTCGGGCCGCTGGTGGGGACGCAGCAGCAGCCAAGAGGCCGGCGCGGGCTGGAAAACTGCCCAGGTCACGGCGCGGGACTTCCCCGCGGCTGGGGAGCCTTGTCCCAGCGAGGACGGCAAGAAGGACGCGTTCATACAGACGATGGAAATTGCTTTAGTTCACCAGTATCTTACCAGTCACCGGGGTTTAGAGAAGGCTGTGGGCAGCGGGAGTGCCAGGGAAGCCTGTAGAAGGCTCCCGCCTGCCGGGGGGGTTTCTCCAAAGCCCCGGGGCAGCTCAGGAGAGAGCCAAGGTGTTTGCAGGGAAGCTCAGCAACGGGACAAGAGATGAGTTATCACGGGCTGATCACAGGCGGACGCTGACGGTTAAAAGGGAAGGAGACGCGCTGGGACAAGCGGGGAGAGGTCGTAGAAAGCCGCGGGAGCGAAAAGCAGCGGCTGATTTTTTTTTTTTTGTTGTGCTGGGAGGAGGAAGGGCGGCAGAGAGGAGCAAAGAGAAGAGCAACGCAGCAAAACCATCAGGCCTGATGAGCCACCTCCGCAGCGGTATCCAGCGTTGGCGTGCTTGGGGCAAAACAGGGTTTTTCAAGGTCAAGGGCAGCCCTGCACTGCTGGAGACAGAAGTAGAGGAGATCCCAGCGATGGGCTTTAGGGGGGACTGGGAAGAGTGGAGTTTGGGCAATATTCTGTGCTAAAAAGAAAAAAAAAAAAAAAGGAGGGCTGTTAAGATTAAGACACTGGAAGGAGAAACGCAAGGAGAGAGCTGAGTCACGGCTAACACCTCGCTCGCGGGTAAATGCCACAGCCCGAGCGGAGCAGCAGAGCAGCGCTGTCTGCAGCAACCAGAAAAGAGAGGAAAAAGGGTAGGGCAGAGGACTCGGAGGCTGGGATTAAATATTATTTACCACGGCTGTGCTCGAGCTGATGGCTACACAGCCACCAGGAGACAGCACAGAGGCAATCCTGAGTCACCTGCTGAGATGCAGCCAGCGCTCGCGGACCCTCGCTGCTCCTCCCAGCGCCCCGAAGTCAAAGCATGCAACGGAGAGAGAACCGCATCAGAGGCAGCAACAGCTTGGATTTCTCCAGGTGCTCGCTCTCCTGAAGCAGAATTTTCCCTGCTTCAAGCGAGAGGGTCCTTGGGCTGCCCACGACATCCGCGGCACCAGCTCTTTGCGAGGAGGGGCTGCCCCGGGTGGGAGGACGCCTGTGAAGCACGCGCTGCATGGGGTGGCCGCGCTGGGAAAGCTCGGGGGGGGAAATGTCTGAAGAGAGCGAGTTCGAGGGCTATTTCTGTAGCAGAAGGAACCAGAAATCTGGGTCAGACGGGATACGAGACACGTCAGTAGCTTGCTAGATGAGAATGACATGTTTCTCCAAACTTGGAGGATGAGGTCCCCAACGCCAGCAGATCGGCCGTGCCCCGCTGCGGAGCTCAGGGCCCCAGGGGTGTCCCCAGCTGGGGATCGGGGACCCAGTGCCATTTCCAGCAACACCCCGGGACTGCGAAGCACACGAACAGAAGAGTCGAGGAGGTTACAGGGATCTGCCTTTTGCACATGGGTTAACGGAGACGGGTCGATTCTGCCCAAAGCCACACGGGCGGTCGATCCCGAAGCACGCCTGAAGTCCGTTTTCCCCCGGCGCCGTGCCGTGCTCGCCCCGGGAGGGCGAGGCGACGGGCGGCGGTTTGGGATGACACGCTCCTCGGCAATCGATAAGCAACAGGAGCATCGCACGAGGTTTCCTTCTGGCTTCCCACTGACTCACTGATCTGGACTTGGCAATTCAAATATGGTTGATTATCTCTCCTGCCATACAAAAAGAAGTTTTTTGGCAAAGATTTCTAGAAAACTTGGGTTCATCCCAGCACAAATGAGGAAAACTTTTGAAAAGTCAAAAATGCACAGGATGGGAAAAATCTTTTCCTGAAAAGCTAAAGCCAGATGACTGCATCTCTCCTCTTCCCTACAAAGGCGGCGGCATCTTCCTGCGCTCAGGGTGCTCCCTCCGTTTGATTTATGCAGTGAAATACCCTCCTGCCCACCTTCCTTGCCCTGGTCTCCTTCAGCTGGAGAGAAACTCCCTTGCCTTTGTAAGAGGGCAGCAAGGCAGGCAAAGCCACCCAGAGGGTGAAACCGTTTCTAAGAGGAATTTGCAAGGAGCTGGTGAGCCCTGAGGAAACCAGCTCCGATAGACTTTTTCCTCCCTTGTTTTCCTGAAATGCAGCAGCAGCTGCCAACAGTCTGTACCTTTAAATCAGAGACAGGCTGATCCCCAGGACAGCAGCTGGAAAGGGCATATCCACAGCTCCGACAGGGATAAGAGCCTCTGCAGTCCCTGGGAATTAGCAAACACGGGCTGACGGAGCGGAGCCTGGAGCCTGCCAGGCTGCAGGTATTTAAGAGCCTGCGAAGATGATGTTCAGCCCCACGAGCTGGAGGGGAAGCAGAGCAGGAGTCAAATGCGCGATGCAGAGGGAGCTGCAGAGGATGGGCGAGCTCAGCTCACCCAGCGCCAGGACCGATGCGCCAGGACTCGGGCTTGGCTTGGACCGTGACAGGAGGGCGCAGCCTGCACCAAGGGACGGGCTCGCTCCCCGCTCCTGCCAGAGCTCCGCGCCTTGCCGTGGGGAGCAGCAGCCGCGACGGAACCGAGCGCGGAAACTCAACCAAAACACACCCCAGAAAAGTGTGGGAACGCCTCAGCGGGGCAGGAGCGCAGGCACTCACGCGCTCCTGACCCTGCCCGCTCCCTGCACGCGTCCAAGCCCCAAAGGACCTCCTCATATGATGCTATTTAGGATAGAAACGCCAATCACATTTCCCTTCAATGTGATCTTATCAGGGTTGGGCTTGCCAGCCAGAGCTAATTAAATCCTGGATGCAGTCGCTGCTTAAATGGAAGTTTGTTTCCTGCAATAGCAAAGCCAGGGATGGAGGCAGCCTGTGCTCTCTTGTATCTAGCAAGAGCACCCGCCTCAGCCAGCTCGCGCTGGTCCTACCTGCCCCCCGGGTCCGGAGCGAGAGCCCCCTTCCCCGGGCCTGCCCAGACTCACCGTCCAGCGTCCGCAAGAGGCGGGTAACGGACACGAGGGGCCAGCTGCGGTTCCGGGGCTGGGAGGCGCTGCCTTTCTCCAGCACCGAGCCCTGCCTGGGGTTACAAGGCGCAGATGCTCCCCGCGGGCGCCAGGCCCATTGCGGGAGCCCGGGGGAGCCCCCGAGCTTTGCGTTGCATGGTTTGCTGCTACACGGATGCAGCGCGAGGCACTGCAGAAACAACCCGGATCCCAAAGCAACGGCTGCCTCCAGAGATTACGGTCCAGCCGCAGCACAGAGTTACCTTGAAGACAGTAAGCTGCGCCTGCGGAGCCCCGCACTCGCTTCAGCGCTGCAAGAGGAACTTCCCTTGGAGTTCCAGTTTGCAGGGGCTGGCAGAAGGCAGCCAGGAGAGGCAGCTCTTGCCCCTTAACCTACCCCTGGCCGGGGGCAGAGCCATCAGCCAGACACCTTCCAGCAGCTGGCGAACAAAGGAAAACAAGAAATGAAGAGAGGAGATGGGGGACGAGCAAGGCCCCGTGCTCCTGGCACGCTGGTCCCCCGTGAGGGCTCGTGGCTCTGCCGAGGAGCCCGCAGTGGCCGTGCGGCACAGGGGGTATCCCCCAGCCGTGCTCCCCGGCAGCGCCTGGCCCAGTTTCCATGACGTGTAAGCAACGGGAGGGAATCACCCGGACTGTTCCAGCGAGTGCTTTATTAGGAGATCTTTACCGCAGGACAGGAATATTAAAGTGCCGTTTGCCGTTTGAAATCCAGGGATGCCCTGGTGCAGCAATGCGCTTTCTCGCTTCTGGTTTCTTCCAGCTAATCTCACCTGCTCCTCACGTGGCTTCTGCTTTAGGGAGACTTCAAAAGGCATCACGGCTTTAAAATGTTGGGGAAACCTCCCTAATCTACCTTCCGCATCACTAAGTCCTCATAGTCCTAAGAAGCCCTCGCAGGCATTAACCCAACAGCCAGAGTCTATCCCCCTGGTACAGGGAATAGCAGGATACTTTAAAGCTAAGGAGAGGATGATCATACCGTTAAAGCGCTGACAGAAAACCCGATAGCCGGGGATCTAGTCCCATCTGCCATATGCTTCCTCCGGGACTCTTCATCTCTATTTTTGGGCGATCCGTACTTGCCTGCCTCTGAGGGAAGGTGGGTGGCAGGGAGGCTACCACAAGCTGTTGGGCTTTGTGGGACTTCTTTAGTGTTCTTATGGGAGCCGGGCACCAATTTGCAGGGTAAATTGGACAGCCTCGTCGTCCTAAGGCATGTCCGTTCAGCACGGTCCGTGTGAGCTCCGGCAGCCACAGCCCGCCCTGCTCGGGAGCAGCGGAGGCTGCTGGGGACAAGGGCTGAGGAGCGTCACGGCCATCCAGGGCTGGACACCAAGGGGCTCTGCAGACTGGAGCGGGGTGCGATGCACAGGGCAGCAAGGGGAGAAACCAGGACCTGCCGGACCCTCACACCTGGGCAGGTTTTGTCTGGCTCCGTTCACAACCTCCGTCTCTGACGGCAGGACCTGGCAAGCTGTCCCGGGAAAGGTCAGAGCAAGAAGGAGATGAAAGAAAAAAAATGTGCTTACATGCTCCCACCCCTAATTCAACCTGTCCAGAACCCAGCTCTCCAATAAGCCCGTTCAATACCACTTGAGTCCAGAAGATGCAGCAAATAAATCATATTCCTGGGACGGAAGAGCCTGCAGCCAGAGCCCGGCCGTGCGAGCGCAGGGGGTGCCCGCCGGGCACGGAGGAGGTAGCGTGGAAAGCCTGTCTCACCGCAGGAGGTTTGCACACCCGCCTTCGGGTTTTTGGGCAACCGCCTCACCCACACGGGCAGCGCAGCCGGGAACCCGGGCGGCTGGTTGCTTCCCCCTCGTCCGTCATCCCGCGGGCTGAGGGCTGTCACTAGCCAAGGAGAAGGGAAGGAGCCGGAGCCATCCTTGCTCTCACGCATAGGTGCCTTCCCTTTCGCAAACGTTGCCAATCAGAGGAGAAAGTGGGATGAAAACAGCTCCCAAGGGAGAGCGGGCAGCTGGAGACGGCAGGAGGGGCGGGAGGAGGCAGGGGAGGAATCCCGAGATGCCTCGCTACCGAGTTCACACTGAGTGGAATTGCTGGCAATTTTGCAACAGAAAAACAATTTATGTGAATCCTGGGGGGGGGGGAGCGCCTGCTCAGCAGGGTTGGAGGCAGGAGGGGAGAAGCGATGCCAGGGGCAGCGTGCGCCGAGCGAGGGGCCCCACGACGGTGCCCACAGGCAGGAGAGGCGGTCGGGGCTGGGGGCCAAGCCTGCCCGAGCCCACCACGGTGCTCGGCAGCGCCCTTCAGCTCCACAACCCGTCTGCACCTCGGCGTCCGTCGCTCGCCCGACCGGCCGCCCGGCACTCCCGGGTGCAAAGCAGCTCCTCACCACTCCCAAGGGTGCTAACGGCTGCCGCAAGCGAGCCCCGAGCCGGAGGTCGCGGCAGACGTCCTGACGGCCAAGGAGCCTGCCAAGTATTTTTTCAGGCTCAACGGAAGGAAAAATTAAGCCCATTCGCTATATAGAGCAGCTACACACAACAGAAGTTGCTGCCCAAACCTTCAGCTGGCAGAGCCTGAGGATTTCCCCCCGGAGCCGGAGAAGTCGGGAACGCGCTCGCAGAGCCCGGGGCAGGGCTGGGCCAGCGCCGCTCTCCCAGCCCGGCCAGGGTCGCGCCGAGCGGTGCTACCGCTCACGCCACCAAGGTCTGCAAAGGAGAGAGGTGGTGTTTACTGAGCCCAGAACTCACCGGAATGACAGATTTAGGGTATTCTGCACAGAAACCAGACCTGTGTGATGGTTGCTCTCGTTGCCCTGGAGACACAACAGGCCTCAGCATTATTTATGCTTTTTCAATGACCAAGACAGCACCAGGATGATATGGCTCATTGATTTCCCTAATGAAAATCTTGGTGAACCATAATGTCGGACCACAAAATAGCGGTGGATCACACGAGCCAAAGAAGAGTCAGTACGAACTGCTGTTACGCTCGGATGGATCAAACCCAGGACCTTCCCCACCGGCACGTGGAGCCAGGGAAATAACTGTGCAACCCACATGAATGAGCTGGCGTCCATCTCCGCTGGTGCCAGGACTCCTGGCATCTCCTAAGCCACAGTGCTTTCCTCAGTGATTTTTTCCCATTAATGGGCCAAACTGCAGAAGAACCAGGAGCTCGCATCCCTCCACCTGATGCTTGGATAAAATGCCTGAAGCACAGGGTATAAAGATCCCAAATCCCAGTAAACCAAGCTCATCACCACAGGGATGCGGGGAGAAGGGGTGGGGGTGCCAACCCTCTTAAACATCAGTAATTACTATGCCTGAAAAATACACACTTTATACATATATTTAAGAAACCTAGAAGAATAGAGGGGTGGGTGTGGAAAAACTCCAAATTTCTTCTCCCAAATTATCAGCAAACTGCCTCCTGCAAAGCTGACAGCCAGAAACAAAACAGTCATTACACTACAAACCGCTGACGGGAGGGAAGAGATCTGTCAGGTGGGTGTGCGATTCGATATTAAACATGCAAATCGGAGCTGCAGCCTCAGGAAGAGCGGACCAAGGGGTCAGCGTTGGGAAGGAGGGCAGCGGGAGCCGGGTGGCTCCAGGGAAGCCGCAGCCCAGCCACAGGCAGCGCAGAGATGCGATGGGACGGTAAAAGCAGGCAGAAAGGAGCTCAGAAGATGGGGGAACATGGGCAGTTGGGGTGAGGGAGTTGCTGGAATGGAGAAATCCCGGATAAAGCAGGGGGAGAAGAAGGCAGCCGTTTTTCTCAGGCTTTCCGAGGCTGACACGAGGCTGAGCCCGTCGACGCGCACGCCTGGCTGGGCAGGACCCGCGCTCCGGTGCGGCTTTGAGCAGCCGCTGCCGGGGAGAGGGGCAGGAGCCGCAGCGGGCCGGGGCTGCAGAGCGGCCGGCAGCCTGGGACCCCACCAGGTTTGGCGGCAGGGGAGGCGTTTGTCTGTCCCCGCGAGACGTGTCCATCCCTGGCCAGCATGGGATGTGCCACAGTCTCAGTCCCAGGGGGTGGGAGGGATTAGGGTGGCAGCAGCCAAACCGGCGAAGCCTGCTCTCCTCGCTGGGTTACGCTCTGCCGGGAGGACACAAAACACACCGGCGTGGCACATCCACGCCCAGACACCACGGGTCCTGCAGCACACGGGACCGGCCTCTTTGCCAGCGACTCCTGAGCCTGGTTACGGGCAGATGTGGCACATCTGTTTGCAGCAGAGACCAGCCCTACCTCCAGCAGCTCTGCAGTTTCCATAGCTATTGCACGAAGGCATCACCGCCTCCCCAAGCCTCCCAGACAACCCCGCGGGAAGCCTAGGCAGGTTACAGTGACTGTCACAGCCTCTAGCAAAAAAAAAAAAACCCAAACACATCTAAACTCTGCTTCCAGGCAGCCCCTCCCTGGCCTGGAGCAGACGCTGCTGCAGCTTCACCCATTCGAGCTGCCTGAGCCATCCCCATCCCGCAGCGCCGGCACCCAGCGACGGTGGGGAGGCAGCGGGGAGGCTGATGACACCGGGGTTTGTTTAGTCGGAACGAGAGGAAACCAAGGAAGACACGATGAAAGTCCTCCAAGACATAAAGGGCAGCAGCAGAGGACAGGAATAATCTGTTCTTTGTGTCTGCTGCGGAAAGGACAAGAAATAATGGGCTTAAACTGCAGCAAGGGAGATTTTGGCTAGATGGTAAGAAAAACTTTCTAATAATAAGGACTATTAGAGCCCCGCGACAGACAGCCCAGGGAGGCAGTGGGATCTCCATCACCGGAGGCTTTTAAGAACAAGGCAGACAAATATCTGTCAGAAATTATATAAGAATAGTTGATCCTGTCTTGGGGCAGGGGATAAATTAAATTACCTTTTAAGGTCCCCTCCAGCTCTCCCTTTCTGCGATTCCTTGTTAACCGTGTCACCAAAGGCTGTATGCCTTTAAGGAGAAAGCGTCTCCCCAAGAAAACAAGCACATCTATCATCAGAAAAGTGCCGTCATTAGCCAAGCTAACGAGGCCGGTGCACAGAGCCGCGCAGAGGTGAAGACCCACCAACCCGGGCGCAAAGATGCAGGATTGATTGACTCGAGGAGCGACCGCTCACCCCGCGCGATGGGGCACCCGCTCCCTGCAACGGCGTCTGCGAGGAGAAACCCTCGGCGAAGGCAGGGTCCTTGGCAGCAAGGCGGGGAGGCAAAGGAGCCCTCCGGGAGGGAAGGACTGACAGATTACCGAAGTATTTGGGGGTAAAACAACAGTACAACGCAAGGTTTTCTTGCATGACCACTCTTCAGCACATTTTGGGAGCGTTTGGTTCCCGCTGGCTTGAGTGATGCCGTTGCTGAGCTCTGCCCCAGCACGCCAGGAGCTTCTAGAGCTACAGACGAGCTCTGCCTATCCTGGGAGATGTACCCACATGTGGGAAGAGGCTGCCTGGAAACTAGCAGGACTGATTTGCTGTTTAGAGCATCGAATCGTGCTAACAGTGACAGGATTTCCCTTCCCTTTCAAAGACGAGCTCTTTCTTCCTGTCAGCTCCTTAGCATAAACCGAAGGAGCGAGCCAGACCCGGCTCCTACCCCCCGTAACCTTTATTCCCCGCTGAGCCGCCCGTCAGCTCCTCGCTGATCGGGGACATAACTCTATGTGGGAGCGTTACCTCATGCGGGGCCGAGGGATGGCTGCCCGACCCTCCCGGGGGGGCACGCTCCCCACGCCCGGGGGCCACGGGATGTATCTGCGCGGGGTCCGGGTTGGCTGTTTGTTTGGGCGTTTCGGAGTGGTTTATGGCCAGGCTGCAGACAGCGGGGCTGCAGCCGGCCCCTCTCGCCCGGCCGGCGGGGGGGACCGTGCCGACGGGCTCGGTGCCTTGCCGATGCCGTCATACAATAAATCTGCAGCGTTCCCTGGAGACGGCTACCCAGACGCGGGAGGGGTTGGGCACAGCTTCCCGAGAGACCTGCTAACGAGCCTGGAGCCTGATGAGACACCCAGGGAGGCCGGGAGGGAAGGGGGACGGTGACTTACCTGCAGCCCAGCAGCAGGTCCCTGGTAGACTAGCAAGGGACCACGAACTGGGGTACCTCTCTTGCCCCAGGCTAGCACACCGACCTCCTCCTGGCTCCGAGGTGGGGGACAGAACCCAGCGTTTCGCAGTAACCCCCATTCTGGCCGTGGAGGCTCCTGTGTGTCCCTGCCCTAACCAAAGCGGCTGTGTTTTTTCCCAGCACCTCCAGCCTCTGTAAGGAGACACTGATGCCTCAGACCAGGTGAGATTCTGGATCCAGGGCAAAAGACAAACCTACCCAGGACCTTTATGGGTCTCACCAGCTTCTGCCTGTTGCAGAAACCTGCAGGACTGGGGGTACGCATATACTTACACGCAGGCGTTGCTGCGGGGAGCAGCACGTGCACACCAAACCGAAGCGTGCAAGCACGCTCGAGTGCTTCCACCCAGCAGCGTGCAAACCCTTCGGCACCCGCGCGCGCTCCCAGGTTGTGGGGCGGCTGCTGCTTCGGTCCCGCTGCCTCTGGAGGGTGATGCTGTGAATGAGAATCAGGTGCAGGCAGGGCCATGGGGAAAGGCAGGTACCCGGTCGCTATAGAAACCGGCTGCAGGAGGATGGAGAGGAGGAAGATGGGGTGCAGATCCCCCCCACGCTGCTTCCCCAAGCAGCATCGGCTTCCCTTGGCCCCGAGCCGACAGCCCCCACCAGCCGTGCCGGTTTTGAATCCCACGGCTTGCTGGAACCAGCTTTCCCTGCCCGGGGCTGGGGACAAGGCACGAGGGGCGGTGCAGGCTTTGCTGCTCCCCGGCGAGGTATCCAGCCTCTCCGAGCCTCGGGGCTTCACCTCTGTAGCAAAGAAAAACAGCCTTTCCCTGCCAGGTCGCTCTGAATACAGATTCCTTGGTAGTTGCTCGAGATGGATACGTGTCAGGGGAGTGGTAGCATTGCCCAGGACGAGCCTCGCATGACCTTGGGCAGCAAGCAGCGTTAGAGGTGTCCACAACTCGCCAGCCCCTGCCTTTTCCTCCCCAGTTACAACCTGGAGTACAGCCAGGAGGACATGAAACATCCAGCCCAGGCTGGGGTCCGGAGCAGTTCAGCGAGCCTGGAGAAAGGGAACGCAACGTGCACAGCCCCGACTCATCCAAAAGCCCAGGGCATTTCACAAACCCTGGGGAGCAAAGCCAGGAGCAGGGCGATGGCATCATCGCCGTTTTAAAGGAGGGACGGGGGCGAGGGCTGGGGAAGGGAAGCTCGGGGGGCAGGTGGCATGTGGTACCCGACTCCCAGCACATTGCCCCCCTCCCCTCAGCTGCCCAGTCTTGGGTATCGCAGCCCTACATATGCGATCAAATCACCGTGACCTACAAATTAGCTTCTAGACCCATTTTATGCTAAATGGTGTAGGAATACAACAGACTCTGGCAAGACTTCAAATGAAGACTGCCAATTAATGCTCCTCTTGGGGCTAATTAAATATTACTTTCCATAGCACTTTTCCCCTCCCCTAAATACTTTGCCAACTACTTCCAGACCCAGCGCAACGCAGCTGCCTGGGGCAGACGGCAGCAGCCGAAGCGCGGGGGGACCCTCCCTGGTACCCGGGCGGGCACCTCTGCATCCGCGCACCCTTTCAAGTTCTAACGCGGGCTGAAGTGATTTGATTTGGGAGCGATCAGTGGGTAAATTGGCCTTGCAGAGATTTCAATCAACGGTTCCCTGAAGTCAAGAGCTTGCAATTCCTTCTACTGTGACTGAAATGCCTTTAAGGGTGTGAATTATACGAGCAGAGAGATGACGGGGAGTGATGGGTGGCAGACGCTCACCTGTCCCCATCAGCAGGTGCCAACGGGTCCCTGCACTACAGGCTGCTGCGACAAGGCAGCAACACCAGCATCTTTAACCCTGCCACGAGCCACGTGTCCAGCAACAGCTTTGTCCTCTCCCCAGAGTCTCTCTGACCCAGTTTTGGGGTGTCTGAAAGGCCAAGGGCACACACACCATGCGGCACGAGGAGCCCTCGGGGGACTCACCCCACAGCAGCGTCAGCCATCCCCCTTCACACCAGCCTCCCGCCAGGGAGGACAAGGCTTGGGAAATCGGAGAAAAACAAAGCTCCGTGAGAACACGGCTGCCCGAAGAGCCTTCCTCCTCGCTCCCAGAGAGATGCCAAATGCTGCTGGCAGCTCCCAAAACCAGGGAGTTACCGCACCAGCGCCGGGAGCAGCCGGCTCGCAGGAGGGTCGACAGCCACGAGTGCCTCAAAACGTCGTGCAGATAACAAAATGGAAGCTGACAGAGGATGAGCTGCACCTCCGAGGATGCTCAGCAAGCTGGAAAATGCTGAAAGTCACGTTTGCCAAAGGTACTAAGAATTGCAGGTGTCTGCAGACAGCCAAGGGCCGTCACCGGTCTGGCCCTGGCGTTCCGTATGCGGGCACCCAGCCACCCAGCCTCGCCCAAAGCACGGGAGCTCCACTGGAGCAGCAGCATCCCCAGGTAAACCTGCCCCACGCGCCCCTGAGTCTGCAGAAAGCCTGAAACCGTCGCTCCGCGGAGAGGGAGGGTTGGGGGGGTGTTTCTTTAAAGCGCATTTTGGTTTCAAAAGCTGCATCGGTGCTAAAGAGCAGAGTTGCTGCAAAGAGGCAGAGCCAGAAGCAGGGCGTGGGGGTGCTTCCCCGAGCTCCTGCGTTCCCCAAATTCAGCTCTGGAAACCAAGCAGCTCCCACGACCTTCAGGCAGGCAGGACATGGGCAGCACGTGCAGGAAGCCTCCCTGCCTGCAGCCCTGCGGGCAAATAGAGGGCACAGTCCCCCGAGGTGGCAGCCAGGGCTGCTGGCCAGTGCTAAGTCACTCAGACCAATTTCAAAAGGGTAGAAGGGGAAAAGGAAAAAAAAAAAAAAAAACAGGAAAAAAAAAAAGAAGAAAGATGAGAGATGAGAAAACATCTCGGCTGGTAGAGCCGGCCCCGAGCCCCAGGAGAGCATCAGCTACTGGGCTTCTCCTCCCGTTTCCATAGCAACCCAATTTGGTGCTCTTTAGAAGAGCTCGCTCCCCCCTCTCCCCCTAGTTAATTTTATTTCGTGTTTTGAAATAAAAGTGGTTGATATGACATTTGTCTCAGGAGCCTCATGGGGGGAGAAAAGGGAGAAGATCAGCGGATCTGGAGGGGCTGCTGAGGGGAAAGGGGGACCCGGACCCCCCCGCCCCCAAATCAGCCATCCTGGAAGAGCAGCTCTGCCGGGCCCCTCGAGCGCTCCCGAGCTGAGGCACGTCGGGGTGCTGCCGGTGGACCGCAGGGTGCTCTCCTCCCCTAGAGCTGACGGGCTGGAGATGGGTGCCAGCCCCGTCACTCCCTCCGTGACCCTGGGAAACGCCCCAGGACCCCGATTCCCCCCGTGTAGGCTGGCGGCCACCACCCTCCTTTCGGCCATCCCCTCCAGCCCCGCAGGCAGACCCCCCCCGGCCCCGCAGACGCGGCGCTCGCCCCCAGCACCCCCCACGCAAACACGAGCGCCCACCCCCAGGGGCCCACCCCAACCCACTGAGTCCAGCCACGGGACGTTGTGCGCAACGAAGAACACGGCGGCTGCAACCCCGAGCCCTCCTGCTCCAACAATCCTCCCTTTCCCAGCCGCTCCGCCAGGACGGGAGCGGGGAAGGGGCTGGGAGACGCAGAGCCCCCACAGCCGGGTGGCAACGGCACAGACCGGCCCCTTCGCCCTTACAACAGTTATTTCCTACACCAGAAACCCGCGTCGGAGCTGCCCTTCCCTGAGACTCGGCCCCAGGACCGAGGCCCGCCGGGATCCGTGCGTGCCGAGCCGGGAAGCACGCTCAGCCCGAGGCTGCCGCTCAGCTCCTCGTGAGCATTCGGGCTAATGAACGCGAACGCATCTGTTAGCTGCTAACAGTAGGGCTGTTTGGGAATGTTTTGATTAAATATTTTTCATAGAAAATTCCAACTGGTTGAGATTGAACTCGTTTGCCTGAAATAATTGGTGTGGAGAAGTTTTCCAGTTAAAGGAAAAGGACTGAGGAGAAATGTGTTGGAATTTTACTTCCTTTAAACTATAATACATTCTATTTCACAATTTAATTTACAGGGAAAGAATGTTAAGAGAAATCAAGTCAATGTTTTGAAGTGGTAGGAAGAAAAATGCTTCAGTAACCAGACAGCTCTGTGGATTTTCCACTGGCTTTAAAAAAAAAAAAAAGGACTCTTTATCCGGATTGAGAATGGGAAAACACTTTGCAATCTCAGTCCTCGTAGCAAAAAAGCTGCCCGCGTCCAGAGAACACCCGGGTCCGGACCAGCCAGGGCAGGTCCCAGCCACCCCCCGCCTCCGAGCGCCGCCACGAGGCGCCTCGCTCCTGAGTGGGGTCGTGGGACCCGCCGGGTGCCGGGGGCTTTGCCCGGACGGAGCCTGGGCGGGGGATGCGCCCCTCGGGGCCGCGGAGGGGAGGCAGCGGCCCCCGGCCCCCCCGGGCGGGGAGCGGGCCGGGCCGGAGCCCTTCCCCCGGCAGCAGCCCCCACCTCCCGCTCTGCCGGGGCACGGGGCCCCCCGGGAGGAGCACGGGGCCCCCCCCGCCCCCAGCTCCCTGACCGCCGCCTTACCCTACGCGGAGAGAAGGCAGGAGCCTGCCCCCCCCCCCCCCCAGCACTGCCACACCAACGCCTCTCAGACAAAGTACAAGAGAGAAAATGAGTTAAAACCCCCCGTTTCTGGGCAACACCCCCCTACCTGTGCGGGCAGAGCCCCGGGGCGGCGGCAGCACGGGCAGCGCAGCCCTGCCTGCACTTGCCGGGCAGATATTGCCACCGTGTGGGCAGGGCTCGCAAGCACAAGCTGCGGAGCTCAGGGAAAATACTGAAAACTCTTAATTAGGTTCTTTCCAGGCTAAAAAATTACCCCCACGGCGATGACCCCCCCCCCGGAGGTTATTGCTGTGCAGGCTCCGCTGGTTCTGCGGGGCGAGGCGGGAGCCGATGCAGCGCGGGCATCGTCACCCGCCCGTCTGTGCACCCCAGGGGTGCGGGGCTGCTCCTCGGGCAGCCGTGGCGGGTGACCGAGGAAAGAAGTTCATTAGCAGGGGGTTTAATTGCACTGTGCGGGGTCCTCGGCTCCCCTGGGAAACCATTCACGGGTGGGGAGGGCAGCGGCCGGGTTGAAAACACCTGAGAGCAAAGGGGATAAAGGGTAAAGTGGAAAATAAAGACGTGCTCGAGGCCACGGGGAAGGCCTGGAGGGGCGGCTCGGCCTGCTGCCCCCCAAGAGACCCCGGAGCGACCGCTCTCACCTCCGCTTGCTGGAGCTGGTGTTTCACCTGCGCCCCCGGGGACCCCACCAGCACCTCGCACGTGCTTGGGCAAGGGGCGAGCCGCGACGGGGAATGCTTTGCCTGCAATAAAAGACGGGCTGGCCTGCTGAAAACACCCCGCGGGTCGGGGTGCTCGTCGCGTGCTGGTAGGTAGCACCCAGGGAACAGGGTGGGTGTCTTCGGGCTGGAAACCCGGCAAAGCGAGGAGCAAAAGCCAGCCCGGGCATCGGGGAGTCACGCTCAGGCTCCTTCAGCTCCGAGATCGCTGCGTGGGGTGGACCCATCCGGAAAGGAGAGGTGCTGGGGGACCCCTCTTCCCTCTCCCAGGGAACCGTTGCTCGCCAAGAAACACGGAAAACCACGAGGCAGCCGGATAGTCGGCGTGCGGCGAGGGCTGCCACGGAGAATGACGGCCATGGTCCCTCCGGCCGTAAAGCCTGTGGGAAAGTATAAATAGCAGTCAAATAAAAAGCTGCTGCTACACGAGCAGATGGATTAAGCAGAGTTGCAGAAGATAGATATAGAGATATATATCTCTCTATCTCCATACATATAAACCCGTGCGTGCGCGTGTGTGTGCTCAGCTATACAGCCCCACTAAGGCCCCCAGGCTGCACCCGGGACTGGGAAGGGACTTTGTGCTCCGACTTCGTCCGCCTTGGTGGTTGCCAGAAAACCCTCAGGGGATATGACTGCAGGATCGGGGCTTCGGGGGATTGGGAAATAGGAATAATAACTTATTTATTTGGTTTTAATAAATATTAATAGCTTGTTTGTTTTATTTTTAGACACAACAGCACTGAAACGTGATTGGGGTGGGAGCAGGGCACTGGCCGGCCCCCGAGGAGAAGCAAACGCAGAGGGGGAAAAGGCATGGAGTGCGATGGGGAGGGAAGGGGGAGCCGGGGCAGCAGTTTGGGGCTCCCTCTGTCAGGGCAGAGGTTGCACCTGAAGCAAACAGCCAGGAAACCTGTCGCTGCCAGCGATCGGGGGAACGGGATATGCCCAAAAGCCACTGAGAGGGGGCTACAAAACCAGCCCCGGGGCGACGTGGGGGTATCTGCGTCTTCAGACCCAGCTGCACAGCCCGGGAGAAGAGCTGCACCACCCTCAAAAAAACACATCTTGTGCATCCAAAGTGTTTTATAAGCACCATTGTTATATTGGTTTAATTATTTCAACAATAAATTTTCCACCCCAACAGCTGAAGCGATGCAAACACCGGTGTGGACACGCATAGGCAGAAATCAAAGCGCTGCAGTTTATTCCACTTCCCCGCGGCTGAAAGTCTCTCGGTAGGAGAAACCTCGCGGTGGCCTCCCGGCCCCAGGGGGTTTGTCCCCTGCACGCAGGGCTGTGGCAAAGGGAAATTCGGAGCGCGAGCAGCCCCGCAGGCTGCGACCGCGGCAGGCGTTGGGGTTTGCGCCCCGGTCCTGCGTGCTGCTGGGCTGGGCTGAGCCTGCGGCTGGGGACGCGGGCCCAGCACCGCTCGCACGAGCTCCTCCAGCCCCTCCATCGCCCTGAGCAGCGGCTTTGCCTTGAACTAACCCGGCTGCTTTGCTCCAACGCGGCCCCTTTTGCCGGCAGAGTGGCAGCGATGGCAAACTCCGGCAGCGAGGCAGAGAAGAGGAGCAAAGCAATTCCCCAGCCACCTCCAGCGCCTCGGGGGCAACCAGGTGTGCAACCGAAAGCAGTAAAAGGCTGCTACGAGGCCGGGGTCTGCTGCGAGCCCCCCTCCGGCTCACAGCCCAGCCCGGCGAAGCGCTGCGGGGCTGCAGCAAATTGGCAAGAGGGACCGGTGCAAAAAAGCCTATGCGGGTCCAGAAGTCGTCCAGCCTCGCGAGGACAACTCCCCGCTAATGCTTTCGCAATAAATTCAACGGCAGCTTCTTTCTAGCAGGCTTTTGGTAGGTGTTTGACCCAACTCCAGTCAATCTGACATCGTTACGCTGCAGTTAATGTCAGTTTGAAAGTGCTTTTATAGCTGAAACACTGCTGTACTTAATGTAAACACCGAGGTTATGAGGATTCTTGCATTGACACGGGGAGGTTGTACTGATTAGCTTAAATCACTGTCATGTGGTATTAGTTAAAAGGATGTAAAAAGCAGCGTCTGAGGCCTTGTCTGCGCGGCAGAGCGGGGAGGAGGCAGCGACAGGGCTCCTGCCGCCGCTGCGCCCTCGGGGACCCAGGGTAGGTGCACGTACAGCGATAAATTGGGGTTTTTTTGCACAGGGGACAGGGATTGTTTCGTTAGGACAGTGATAAAAAGCACACAGAGAGCAGCGCCAACAGACCCGTGCTGGGACCCCGGGAGCTCCGGCACAGCAATGGCCCCCCGAGCTGGGGAAGTCCCGCGGGTGATGCCGGCAAGTCCTGCAGCGCATCCCGGCTGGATCTTCATCCTGCAGCACATGGGTCTCCCCACGGCAGGGGACAGGGACGTGGCGTCTGTCCAGGTGTGCCCAAGGTCACCAAGCAAAGCCATGGCAAAGCAGAAGCACGAGCACGGTGCCCTGGGACTGTGGCCCCCCCCGAGGGACCGGCAGCCCATCCCTCCCCCCAGGGAGCGTTTTACATTGAAAGAAAAATCCTCCAGCACAAGCAGGGTCTTTGGGCCCCTCGGCTGGGCTTTGGCAGGCGACGGACCGTAGGAAACAGGGCCTTGGCGGAGTTTTCCAGCTGATCTGGATGGAGACAGCACCAGGCCGGCTGCAGGAACGGTCTCCTGGAGGAGACCAGGTCTTCAGAGCCATGTGCAAGGGCTGCAACGGGAGGTCGCTGCTCTTTGCAGGCGGGTCCGTGCCTCGCCGGGCACCCTCCGAGGGCGGCGGAGCAGGGTGGGAGCGCTGGAAACCCTCCCCTCCGCAGGAAATAAACCACCGAATTGCATCCCCACCCTCGCTGCAAACATCGTCTCACCCCTCCGCCTGCCGTCCCCCAGCGCGTCCCCCTGCGTCCCCCCACGTCCCCTCCTGGCCAGGGCATCGCCTCGACCCCCACCTTTGCTTTGTCCACTGGGAAAACGCAGCGACGTCCTTCCACTGCTGGGGTTGGGGTTTTTTTTTTGAGAACATTTATAAAGATCTCATTGTTGAAAGGAAAAATGGGATCTCCTTTCCTTTTACCTTCCAGGGCAGCCCTAACCCCTCTCCCCTCGTACAAAAACACACAGGAAAGGGGTTTCTTTTCTGCTTGATTAGATTCAAAGGGATCTTTGTCTGGGGGTAGGTAGAGAAAAGCCCTCCCCCACCTCCCTTTTGACCCTCAAGACTCTGTCTGGTTTTGTTTTAAACCAAGAGAGACAGAGCTACACCCTTGGGATGTTATAAATATATATACCGGGAGGATAGCGGGGGTGGCGTCATTCGATTTTCCTGGACGGCAGCTCCAATCCGGCCGACCCCGCGTTTCTCCCCCGATCTCCGGAGCACAAGCCGGGGTTTGCCTCCAGATCCCCGGGGGGTTCCCAGAAGCAGCCCCCCTCCCCCTAAAAGCCTCTCCTCTCCTCCACTTGCCATGTTATTTAATTATTCCAAAAGGTTCCTCGAGAAGAAAACCCATCAGCAGGGTCGGATCAGCACCGGGGGGCTGCAACCCCCCCCGCTGCCTCCTGCCCCGGGGAGCTGCTCCCCCCACGGCCCCGGTACCCCTCGCCCGTCCCGAAAGAGATCACGGGTCTCTGCGACAGCACCTTAAGTTATATATACGCACACGTGGACATACGTGCTCCACGCGAGTAGCTGAGTACATACGTGCACGCGGAGGCGAACACCCGTAAAGCGCAGGCGACCGCGGCCGCACACGTTACTGCCCACAAAAAGGCTGAAATGCGGAAAACGCACCCGACTCCCCGGTACCTTTTTCCCGTCCAGATTTTGCTCGCATGTCAAAAAAAAAAAAAAAAAAAAAAATCTATTTCAAAAACCGCGTACCTCTCCTTATCTTTACCGGCAATTAATTTCAAGGAGGGGTGTTCAATTTTGACAAGGACTTTAAACATGTTAATATTTGAAGAGGGGGAAAAAAGTGTGACATTAATTATTCAGGTATTGGTAGGCATGCTGACAACACAGCCCAAACGATTTTCTGTCACAAACTGCTATTAATGGATGTTTTTTTTTCTCCTCCACGGAAGTATTTTACAAAGACTCGGTACCAGCATTTTTCTTCAAAAAGTGCTGAAATGATCGTTATAATTGCAGGAGCAGTAAGGATTAATAATGAAAATAATGGGAACCAGAGGGCACAGCAGATGCGAAGCTCCCCGGTAATCGCGGGATTAAAAACCGAACGTACGATACCACAAATCATGGTGGTGCGCTGAAACCCCCCCTTTGGGGTCCCGACCTGCACCCCGGGGTCCTGCACCCCAGGGACCCACATCCCATGTGCTTGCACCCCAACCTGCACCCCGGGGGTCACATCCAGCCTGGCACCCCCTATGCCTCACCCCAGCCCACACCCCACCGTGCCCCCCATCCCGCACCGCAGGCAGGGGAGGACGTTACCACCTGAAATGGGCTTCTCCCCCGGCCCCCCCGGGCGGCACAGCTGGGGGGAGCACAGCTGGGGGGAGCACAGCTGGTGCCGGGTTCACAGAGTTCAGGCTGCCGAGATTTTAGGGCGAGATAGGGAAAGCTGACACCCGGGGAGCCCCCCCGGCCGGGCAAACAGCCAGCCCTGCGGCCCCCGCCACCTCGTCAGGGACCCCCACGGAGGGGGGGGCCGGGGGGGCAGCCAGGTGACACCCCCATTCCAGCCGTCCCAGGGCCGCATCCTGCCCGGCCTCGCTCCCCCGAGGATGCTGCTCGCTCGCGAGGGGTCCCCGGTCGCCTCCTCCTTCCCCAGCTCCCTCGGTGCCGTTTCCTCTTCCCAGTCCTAAAAAAAAGGAAATCAGGAAGGAAAGGGGGGGGTCGTGGCACCGTCGGGCCCCTCGCCCCGTCCCCGCTCGGGACGCACGACGGGTGCCCAGCAGCCACCCTCAAGCGACACCGTGTCCCTGGGTCAACCGGGGCGTGCCAGAGCCTTTCCTGAATGACTGTTCCCCTCGGGGCACTTTTCAGGGCAGGGAATCCCCCTGGATAAACGCAGGGAAAAATGGAAATTAGCAGGGGAAAAAAGCACAACCGTGCAAGGAAAGAGCGGGAGTTAGTTGCAGGGAGGGGGGGCAGGGAGGCTCCGTTTCTGCAGGCACCCAGAGGGACACGGAGTGGGGCAGAAACACGTGCCCGCGCCCCCAAAACCTCCCCGCCCCCCCAGCCCCCCCAGCCCGCCGGAGGTTGCTCACCTCCACGTGTATTTATGCATTTCTGCTGCTGGGAACCGACGTACCGGAGCACTGGCCCAACGGGGACAACGGCAGCAGAGGGGGCAAATCCCCGGCACCCACAACTCGGAATAACCCTGTTTCCCAAAAAACCACCTCGGCTCAGGGGGTTCCAGCCTGGAAGTGGCTGGTGAAGGGCCAGGGAGGGGAGATGGCAGCACCCCACATCCCTGCCCTCACCGGGACCTGCCGGGCTCCCCACGCTCCCACCGGCCTTCAGGGGACGAGCTGGTCCCGGACGCGCTCCATCCGAGTTTCCTGCTCCCGAAATCCGGACCTCGGTGGCTTCGGATTCACCTTTCTGCCTCGTTACTGATGTTTCTGTTCATGCAGCGCCAGGAAAAGTAACCTCAGCGTCTGCAAACGAGATGCTAAGAATTATATAGTTAGAGCTAAGAATATAAAATTATAAATCTAACAGCAGCATTTTTGTTATTTCCCTTTTTTTTTCCCCCCCTGAAGTCATCTCTGATGAGAAGTTAAAGAACAGCTTGAAAAGAATCCTCAACTCAGAGCTTTACTGAGAGTCAAGGAGGGTTTTCCATCGTGTTAGAAACCACAGACACCGAAACGCGGGCCTGGACGCTGCGGATCCAGCACGCTGCGCGGGGAGGATGGATTTCAGAGCACATCCCGATGGGTCACTCCTTTTTTATGCCGTGCCGCTTGCATGCAGGATCCCAAGTTTCCTACGCGACGTCTTCAGTTATTGGGGGGGTTTAACCACTGTAACGAATGGTTAATTGCAAGCAGTCGCCCGGGCGGTTGCTGGTATTTCCAGCTGATTAAAAGGCTGGATGAGCCCAGTGTGTAAAATGGGAGGAAAAAATGGAATTTAAGGCAAACACGCTGAGCGTGCAGGGCCCCAGCGTGCCAAGGGGCCGGATCCTCCCGGGGAGAGGGAGCGGATCCCGGCACGCTGCGGGGAGACCGAGGGGCAATTGGGGTGAAACAGGGGTAAAAAGGGTGAGAGGGCCAACACTGCCCTGACTTCCCCCCACACACCCCTTCTGGGACCCCCAAACCCTCCTGGGGGAGCAGCCCCCGAGGGAGGAGACCCCGGGGGGTCACCCCAGCGCTTTGGGGACCCCCTGGCCCCCGCTCTGCCCCACAAACCCGGCCCGGCCCCGTGCCATGGGCTGGGCAGGGCAGCACAGACCAGGCCGAAGGCAGGATCGAACGGCCCTTCCCGCCCCCCCGGCCCGCGCAGGGGAGCGCAGCGGGGCCGCGGGGCCGCGCACCGGCCCCGGGCAGGGACCCGCACCCGGCCCCAGGGGCGCGGCCGGAGCCCCCCGGCACCTCCTTGTGCTGACAAAGGGCAGGAGAAACCCTCCCCCGGTTTGGGGGGGGGGGGGGATGAGCACAGTTTCCCATATGGCCTCATTTAGGGTAATTTCTTTCAATTGCTAAAAGCATAAACTCCACCTATTGAGCCCGTAGATTTATACGGAACAGCTGAAGGAGGCTCCGAGGCGCTTTGTGGGCTGGCTGGGAGGGCCGGCTCCCACCTCCCACCTCCCACCTCCCACCTCCCAGCAAGGTTGGCCGACAATTTCAGGGTGGGTTTTTTTTTAAAAAAAAAAAAAAGAAAAAAAAAAGAGGGAAAAAAAAAAGGAGGAAAAAAAAAAGCAAAGTCCTTTTTTTTTCGCTTTTGTTTTGCTTTTTTTTGCTTTTTTTTTTTTGCTTTTCCCCCCTCTTTTTTCCCCCTCTTTTTTTTTTCCCTTCCCCCCCTTTTTTTTTTTAAGAGGGAGATATTGATAACATGGGAGTTAGAAAGAGCCTCATAACTCACAATAAACCCTTGTCCATTCTCTGCTATTGACTACATGTAAACATGGTAAATGAAAGGCCTTTAGTGACACTTAATCCCTCACACCCCCCCGCTCCCTCCCTGCCCCCAGCCCGGCCTGCCTGGGGAGGGGGTTACGCAGCTTTTTTTTTTTCCTCACAGCTTGCTGTTGTACGGAGCCCCTCCTCCGCTATCTAATTTATCATTAACACCCTGACACTAAACTAAATAAATGCAGCGGCTTCCCCCGGCTCCCCCCGCACCTTGCTCCGGGGCTGCAGATTTCCACCCCCCCCCAAGCTTTTGGGCACGACCCAGCCCCAAAGCCACGGGCTGGGGGGGCTCAGAGCCCCCTCCCCGGCAGGTCCCGTGCTGGTCCCTGCCCGTAATTAATGTCATTATTAAATTACCTTCTTTAAAAGATAATAATAATACTAATAGCGGGGTCATTCGGCTGCCCGGCTTTGCCTCCCGAAACCGTAGATGTTTGGCCACGGGAGTCGTTTTGCCTTGGATTCCCTCCTCCCTGCCAGAAACGGGGGGAAAAAGCTACAAACGGGTTTGAGCGCGGCGTTCCCGATGTGCAGGTCGATGTTCCGGTGGGATTCGGGGTTTGGGCTTTCCACGGGCCGAGGGGTTTCACGGGGCCCGCAGCAGCGAGGCCGCAGCCGGTTCTGCGGCAATCGAGTAATACAGAGTTATTCATCACACCTAACGAGCTCCCGGCCGGGGGTGCGGCTCATTTCCCTTTCCATTTTTCTCCCTTTGGAGGGATAATCTTTCTGGCTGCGGAAGAGCCAGGTAAATGCCTCCCAGCTCAGGGTTCCAACCTTCCCAACCCATATCCGAAATAACAGGCTTCAGGCCCCTTGCGGCACGTTGCACGGGTAAAAACCGCTTCTAGTCTTTGGGTCGCTCCTTCTGATCCACGTTGGGGTTTGTGTTTGGGTCTGGCTCTCCCGATGCCGCTCCAACGGGATCTTCCAGGCTCTGGCCGTGTTTTCCTTTGGCAGAGATTTAAAAATATATCTGGAGCGCTCCTTCCATAAGGGGCACTAACTCCTGAGGCCCTCAAAATAGAAACACGTGTTTGGGGAACGGTCTCTGGCCTACAGATTAGAGGGAGGGAGCTATTGATTTCCAATTAAACATTGAGGAAAAACGTTTCTTTTGGGCTAAATTTGTCCAGAACAGAAACACTCCCCCCCCCCCCCCGCCAACGCGGCCAAGCACACGCGTGCACAGTCCCACGCTCACGCATGCGCCGGACACGCACGTGTCGCTCGGCACAGCGGGACGGCGCGGAGGGTCGCAGCCACGCGGAGCTGGGGACGCGGCCACGGACACGCGGGGACGCGCTCGCACACGCAAACACGCGGGGAGCGGGCACACGCGTCCCACGCGGGTCCGATGGGTGGGAGGGTGCCAGGCCCGCGGGCGGGTGCGAGCGGAGGAGCGTGTTTTCCGAACCACGTAAATAACCGTGCGCGGCCAGATGTGCGCGGCCACAGCTGTACGCAGCGCAGCGGCACAGGCCGCTACGCGCTCCCTCCACGCACACGTGCCCCGGGTGCACACATGCACGGCCCCCCCCCCCCCAAAGCGAGCACCCCCGAGAGCACCCACCCCTCCCGCACACGTGGGTGCGCACCAGCCACCCGCCCCCCCGGCACGCCCCCACAAAAAGGGCCGAAAATCAGCCAGTTCTGTAAAAAAAGAAAAGGTATTTATTTCTCAGCCTAGATTCCATATTGCACGCAGGAATTAACACTTTCATCGTCATATACTTACAACAATTTCAAATAAATAAAGGTACAGTAAATCTAAACAGAAAACCCAATACGTGGCTGGAAAAGGCTCTTTCCTCCCCTGGGTGGTTATTTTTAAACGCGTGGTTTAGGCCAGGGCATGGGGGAAAGGCAGCACCGGCCGCTGGATGGGCCCAGCCGGGGGAAATAACTCCCCTCCCCACCCGCAGCACCCCCCAAAAATAAATTATCCCTGGGCAGAAGCATCCCTGGGCCCGGGGGTTCAGCAGAGACGCACCCACGAAGGGACCGACGGCTTTAAACCCACTGGATGGGAATTGTTAATCCAGCAACGCAAAGCGAGAGCGAAGGTCCCTGAACCCCCCAGCCCCGAAACAAACCCTTCCAAACCGTGAGTACAAAGCACCACACCGCATCCAAGCTGAGATTTTTCCTGAGTCTAAAGCAGGCTGCGTTTTTTAAAGCAGCACCCTTTGATAAAAGTTTTCTTTATTTTTTTTTTTTACGAGATACTTTCGGTTTTCTCCTACCTAGACAAACATTTTTATGGGGGGGGGGGGGGGGAAAATCAGGTTTTTGCTTCTTTTGCACCCGTTTGGAAATAAAGCGACGTCCCTAGCGCCGCTGTGAAGGTGCCTTTAGAGCCTTTCTGCCGTCCTGGCCACGCGAGTGGGTCTTTCGCCCCCCGCCAGGACGGGTGTGGGGCACGGGAGCCGCCGCCTCGCCCGCTCCGTGTCCCGCAGAGCTACTGCTTCTTCCGACCGGCTGCCGCGTGGGCTCCTGCAGTTTTTAAGTCCGAAACAGGCAATTTCAGCCAACAGTTCGGGGCTTCCTTCTTATTTTATTTTTCTTTTTTTCGATTTACTTTCGGTGCATCGCCACCCCCCTCTCCAGTCTCTTACTGGGGGATCGCTAGGAAGATTCCTTTCTTTTTTTTTTTTTTTTTTGGATCGCTTAATTTCCTTGAAACACGTTTAAAAAACAGATGGGGGATTATTATTATTTTTCGTTCTTATGGTCATTATTGTTTGCTGTGAACGGGGTGGTTCTGCTGCTTGAGGAGCCATTCAAGGCGTGTTTGCGTGGAAAGTTTTGAGGTATTTAGTATCGTGTTCACAGCCCCGCTACCCCCGCGGGAATTACAGATATCTGCCCCTACCCACGCACGTCCCGCCGGCTGCGAGCACACAAACGCGGGCGGGCCTGTAATGTCTGCCCCTGCGCGCACATCCCGCGCAGCGATAGCTGCGTCTCCGCACACCCACGCGTACAAATGCATATATACACAGAGATAAATATCCGCGGACCCGCACACGCGTAGGTGCCCGCCTGCCCGCCCACCCCACGCACGCACTTTCCGCGGTGATTATATCCCTTAGAAAATATTCCTGAGTTATTTGGCTGTTACTGCCCGCGGCAGACGGAGCTGCGAGTCTGGGGTTTGCTGCTTTTTCTTTTTTTTTTTTTAATATATATATATATATTTTTAGCATTCCCTCCCAGCGCGGATCTCGGGGGTTTTCTGCCCGGTCTCCGCGGGCGCGGAGCGCGGCCGCCCGCTTTGCGCGGCCGCGGCTCCGTCCCCCCGACCCGCCCGCAGTTTAGTTTAAATTTTATTTTTCCTAGAAAATACATTTTTAACCCGATCTGGATTTGGGGGAGTCGGGGAGGGGGAGAGAGCGAGCGATCGTGCTCCGGGCTCGGCAATCACACGGCAAACGGGCACGTTCCCCCCCACGCGTGTCCCCTTCCCTCTCCCCGGCCGTGCCCTGCGGGTTCCCCCCCGGGTGGGCAGGCCGAGGGGAGCAGGGGGTGCGGGGGACACGCGGGGCAGAACCCCCCACTTGCGTGATTCCTGGGCGCGCAGCCCGAGCGAACGCCCCGGCTCGGCGTTTCTCGCCCCGACACGCTCGCAGGGGTTGGGGTTGGGGGGGTTTGGTAACCGTCCACGGCTACGGACCTAAAACCTGACTATTTCGGAGCCCGAAGAAATCCCCCGCTTTTGCTCAGCATGGGAGGAACGGGAGGGGGGGGGAAGTAAACAAAAAAACGCAGTTAACCAAAAAACCCGCTAAAAACCCAAGGAAAACAAACACTGCTTTTAGCAACAATTCGCCACCTCCAAGAAAAACAGCGCTTAACAGATACAAAATACGCTTGACCTTAAAAATATCTTTTTTTCTTTTTCTTTTTCTTTTAACCCACTGATGGAATTAAACCAAAAAAAAAAAAAAATCAAACCGGGCCGTGCCCGATCTGAATATTTTCTTTCGAATTCTGCGATGATTCTCCTTGCCCTCCCCTTTCCCTTCCCTTTCCACGGGGAGCAAAGGACACCGCGAAGGGATTTTTGGGGGGGAATGAAATTTTTGGAGGACTCTGGAGGAAAAATAGAACCCCCCGAGCGGGCACTGCGTGATCCCCGGCCGTGGGCTGCCAATATTTTCAGTTGCAAAGAAGGGGGAGAAAAAGAAACACATATACACCCCCTCCAAAAAAAAAAAAAAAAAACAACCCACATCAGCTTTGATTTGCCCAAGGTTTCCAAAACAGAGCGGACTTCAGAGAGCCCGTCGGGCTTTGATGCCAAAGCGGGGTGGAAATCACATCAGAAATAGTCAAAAGAGCCAGTTACAAAGGCACTGGTTTGCGAGAAAAGTTAAACTGGGATATGATTTCCTCCGCAGAGGAGAGAGACATTCCCTCCGCATTCTTCCCCGCATTCCACTCCGGAGCTCGGAGAGATCAAATTGTCCATCTGTACTCTATTGCTAATGCTCCTGGATCCGATTTCTTGTGCCCGTAAAGCTTTTACAGGCCTGCTACCTCGGGCTGGCGGGGCCGCGGCGGTTATCCAGCAAACAACTCACTTCTTTCCTTCTTTTTTTTTCTTTTTTTTTGTTCTTTTTAATATACACGCAGCAGTTTCAAATAACTTCCTCTCAAAGCCTCCTGTTTTCTTTTAGCAACCAGAATTTCCTGGTCTTTTTAAAGTCGGTGTTTTCTTCCTGTCTCTTAAGTCGACAGAAAACATTACATCGCTATTAACCCGGTTATTTGGGAGAGCTGCTCCCAGCTTCGCCGGGCTTGACTCGGCCCGAAAAGGAGTGTTTATGCTGCGTGACATCATTATTTCTCTCTGCGTGGGATTATTATTGGTTTAATCCAATGCATTTGCGGAGGAAAAGGGAGAAATTAGGGCTGTTCTTCCCCGGGTTTTGGCATACGGGGGGCCGGGCGCTGCGGGCCGCGCCGAGCCCCGCTCGGGGAGGCCCTTCCCTCCCGGCTGCCCGGCTCGGCCCCGGCCCCTTTGCTGGGGAGAACCCACCGGCCGCCCCCCCCGCCCCGGTTCCATCGCCTGGTTTAGCTCCGTCCCTTAAACTCGCCGCGAAACCGACATCGGACCCTGGCACATCCACGGGCAAAAAACCACACGCACCCCCCCCCGCCGGAGCGGGGCCCCCCCGTGCTCCCCCCAGCCGAAGCCGTGCACACACTCACTCGTGTTTCCCCCCACCCCCCCGAAACGCTCCCGCACCCCCCGGGCCCCACACGGCTCCTCCGGGCATCCGCCTCCCCGCCCGGGCACCCCCGGCTCGGGCGGCCCCGGGGCTCGGCGGGACGGAGGGGCCCGCTCCCCCCCCCGGCCCCCGGGGCACCCCGGCCCGGCGCGGCCGCCCCCCCCGGCCCCCTCCCGCCCCCCTGCAGCTCGCATCTGTTGCACGTAAACCTTTCCTCCGGGCCGTCCGCGGTCCTCAGAGATCCTCCAAGCTATAGCCCCGGAATTTGAGGCTGGGGGGCACCGGGATGGCGTTGCCCCCCAGGTGCCAGCTCCACAGCGGGTGAGTTTTGGAGAGGGCCCAGGAGTTTTTGACCCCCAGGGAGGAGGCAGGACACAGGTCCCCATCTTCCCCCACGACCAGGGAGGGAATACAGGGGAAGTTGCCCATGAGGCTGAAGGAATTCCGAGGCGGGGTTGGCCCGGCGCTGCCGAGGCGTTTGCAATGAGTGTTTCCCTTTTTGGCATTCCTCCTTGGAGTCTTTTGTGGCCTCCCTTTAGAGGAGCTCTGTTGCCTTTCTGCCTCAGCGCCTCTGGCAAGGCGTCTGCGCTTGGCATTCCTTTCCGAGCCATTGCCTTTCAAAGCTTTGTTTGACAAGGTGCTGGGGCTCTCTGCTCTTTTGGAGCCGGGGGATTTGAGCTCTGCGGCTTTGCAGGGCTCCGTCCTCCCTCCGTGGCGCAAACTTTTCCCGTCCAGGTTGAACCCCTTGGCGTAACACCACAGCTTGGACTGCCGGATCAGCCGGTCAAAGTGCTCCCGCCGGGGCTCCCCCGCCTCCCCGGGGGGCGCCGGGCCGAGGCTCCCCGCCAGCTCCCGGGCCGGGGGCTGCGGGGCCGAGCCCGGGGCCGGCTCTGGGGCCGGCGCTCGCCCGGCTAAAGCTCCGCTTTGCCTCTCTGCCTGGTCACTGGGGCCTAACGAGGCTCTATTGTTCGAGGCATCTTTGTGCAAATCCTTCCCTTTGGCGCAGGGCTCCGCGTCCCCAAAGCCTCCCTCCTTTTGTTGCGGATCCCCCCCAGGGGTGCTGCTCGGGGAGGGAGGGGGGGAGGAGGAGGAGGAGGAGGAGGAGGAGGAGGAGAAGGAGGAGGAGGAAGGGGAGGCCTCCTGCTTTGCGTACAGCTCCGGCAGCGGCTGGGCCCCCGAGCCCAGGGATGGAGCCGGGCTCAAACTTTCCAAAGTTGATGCTCGCAAAGTCCTGGCCCAGAGCTGCTGCGAGAGGAAGAGGAGGTTGGGGTCGGGGCGCAGGGCTTTGCCCACGCCCGGGGGGGGCTCGGCGGGGCGCTCCTCGCCGAGGGGCTCCCGGGGGGGCTGCGGCTGGAAGCGGGGCAGAGCCGCCTGCCTGTACCGGGTGCTCTGCACCGAGTCCCCGCTGCACAGCGAGCTGCTCTCCGACTCCGAGGAGCTGCCTTCCTCGCTGCTGCACGAGGTGTCCCCTTCCTCTTCCTCCTCCTCCTCCTCTTCCTCCTCCTCCTCCTCCGACGAGTCGCTGGAGGTGGCGGGGCTGGACCCGCCGAAGTCCAGGCTGGAGTCCGAGTCGCTGGAGTAGCCGGCGGAGGTGCCCTGCCGCTTGGAGCCGGGGAAGCCGGAGGAGCGGCCCTTCCTGGCGGCCGCGGGCCCCTTCTCCGCCGGGAAGAGCCCCTTGGCGCAGCAGGGACCCCGCTTGCGCCGGCCCGGCGGGGCGAGCGCGGCCGCCTGCGCGGCGGGGTGCGCGGCCGCGGGGTGCAGCAGCGGCAGGGCGCGGGGGTACGCGGCCAGGACGCCGGCGAAGAGCCCCCCGCGCCCCGCCAGCCCGCAGCCCCGCCGGCCCCGGGGGGGCTTCTCGAAGGCGGGGAAGGCGCGGTGGAAGGGCTGCGGCAGCAGCGCGGCCGGCGCCGAGCGCGGCCGGGGGAAGGCGGGGGGCAGCTTGGGGCGGGCGGGGGCCGCGGGGCCGCAGCAGCCGCCGGCTCTGCAGGGCGGCAGCAGCTGGGGCCGGGGGCAGGGGAAGAGCTCCCCCGGGTCCGGCAGCAGCAGCTGCTCCCTCCTCTTGCTCTTCCTTTTCCTCTTCCTCCTCCGGGGGCTGAGGCTCTTGCAGGAGGTGCAGAGAGCCTCCAGGTCCGCCTTGGAGATGAGCGAGCATTTCACCGCGCGGGTGGGCACCGAGTTGATGGCTTTGAGGGTCCGGAGCTCTTTGAGATCGCAGCGTCGGCTCTTGATCTTTAAGGTTTCCATCTTCTTGCTGATGGTGGTCCTGGGGATATCCTTAAACAGGTCGCTGAGGACCTGGGCCAAAGCAAACATCTGGGTGCCATTGATCTGTAAGTATCCCAAGTTTATCCCTTCGATTTCTTGATAGCCAGCATGAAAATCCCCGGGCCTGGCTTCCCCATTGTAATCCATGGTGGCTGGAACAATTCCGAAGGTCCCTTCGCAGGTCAGGAACATTTTGCAAGGAGCATTTACTTTGTCTCTTTCAAAGGGGGCATTGAAAATAAGGACATATTTGTTTCCACTCCCTGATCACACACATCCCTACCCCTCCGGAGGGGGGGAGGGGGGAGGGGAGGGGAAAAAAAAAAGCCAAAAAAAAAAAAAAAAAAAGCCGAAGCAGTCGATCTCCCTTTCAAACGCTCCAGTCAATGGTTTGCAACATCTTCCAAACACCCAGTTCCTCCGCCTGCACCGGGGCTTGGCTCCTCGTCTTCCCCCTCCCCAGCAAAAAAAAAAGAAAGAAAAATAAAGAAGTCAAACATCTTGCATCCTCCGGGCTCCCCCCGGGCAGCTCCCACCCCGCGGCCGCGCACCCCACCTTCCACTTCCAAAATAATCTCTTGGGGGGGGTGGGGGGAGTGGGGGGGATCAACAAGCACAGCCCCCCCTTTGCTGGGCAAAGCCACTGGGATGCTTAAGCAAACAAAGCTACCGACAAGGGGGGGGGCGGAAAAAGGGCAGCGGAGGGGGGCCGGGAGGCGGGGGAGCCCCGGGCTCCGTGCGGCTCCCACCTTCCCCGGGCTCCGCACTCGCGGCCCCGCCGCCGCGCACGGTATATTCTAGGGAACACCCCACGGAGCCGTCCCCGCCACCCGCCAGCTGATTGGGCACTGCGGCCCCGTGATGTCATAAACCCCAACATTTCACACGCACACCCCCGCGCGGAACCTCACAAACCCCGGGGCGGGCCGCGCAGCACCGCGCAGCACCGCGCAGCACCGCGCCCGCGGCTCCACCGCCCCGCGCCCGGGCGCACACAATAGAGGCAGCCGCGGCTCCGGGCTTTTTTTTTTTTCCCTTAAAAAAAAAAAAAGAAATAGTACAAATTACGCCGATTTTCGAGGTGCCGGTAGCGCGGGCGCCTCCGCTTTGTTTCCGCGTTTTAGCTTTTTTTTTCTTTTTTTCCCCCCACGTATTTTAAGAGCGGTGGCTGCGCCGTCCCGAGTCCGCCCGGGCTCCTCGGGGATGGGCGTGTGTGCGAAGAGATTTAATAAAGCGTGAAAGATAGTGCTCTAAGCGAGTTGTTCGAAACGATCGACTCCGCACCGATTCATCCTGCAGCCCGGAGTGGAATGCTTATTAATTGCCAATTACTGTATTTATTAGCCGGAATGAGCACGGGCTGGAGCACGGTATCAACAATAACATCGGCGATCTGTGCAAAGAAAAGCAATGCAAAGAGATTTATGTTCCTTTTTACTCACACACGTTCTTTATTCACTTCGCATCTTTTTCTTCCAAACTCTCTCTTAAAAAAAAAAAAAAAGGGAAAAAAAAAAGGAGGAAAAAAAAAAAAAGGAAATTCTTTTGCATGCCTTTGCGCCGTTTAACTTTATTTCAAACTTTAAGTCCCAAGATTTCTTCGGCATTTGGGAGCTGGCTCCTGCCTCGCAAGCCAGGCGCTGTGTTCCCGAACGCAGGGCTGCGGATTTCTGTCTCCCGGGGGGGAAAAGGGGGGAAAAGAAGCCCCGAGCCCCTGCCCCGGCCCGCGGCTCCATTGTCCCGGCCCCTCCGGCTCTTTACAAACCCGGAGCGGGTTGAGCGGGGCCGCGGAGGCTGGACCGAGGGGGGTTCGCTCCCTGCTCAGGAGGCTAATTTTGGGGAAACAGTTACCTCGGAAACCTTTCTGGGGGAAGGGAGCTGCAGCGCACGCTGTTCCCTGCAAGCTTCGTCTGTCTCCCACATGAAAAGTTGCTTTTAGTCTCCCTCTGCATTTTTTTTTTTTTTTTTTTTTGTGGTTCAAATGGCAAAATCTGAGTAATTTGATAATAATAATTTGTTAAACTCTATGTACAATCAACCACAAATGATCCCGATTTAGAAACAATCCCAGAGGAGGAGGAGGAGGAAGCGCATTCCTGAGTGTGCGTGTAAAAAAATTTAAAATAACTCCAACATCGCCTTTAATTCGGGAGCGGGGATCACCTGATCGGCTTCACCTCCCGGCCGGCTGGCGGGGGGGCCCTCCCCGTGCCCACCTCCGCTCTGCCGGGGCAGGGGGCTCCCTGCCAGCCCCCCCCAGCACCCATGGGCGCAGCCCCCCCGCCGACGCTTGGCCTTGCTGCGGAAAGAAAATCCCCCCTTTCGCCGATCTGGCTGCGTTAAACCCACCACATTTCACCCTCGTTTTCCACAGGCAAGAGTTTCCTGTGAGTAAAGGTCTGCCGGCCAACACAAACACCAAATTCCTCTTTGTTTGGGCAGAGGGGAGGGGGAAGAGTTTGCATCGCGATGGACGGAAAGTGGCCGGTTAAGGGGATACTGCAGCTCGCTGCAGCGGCCGCCGGCGTGGCTCGCTGCGAGGGACCACGAAAAGCCCCGCTCGCAGCCAGCCTGGAGTTTCCCTTCGCAAATATAAGGGAGACCCGGGGTGTTTTTCTTTCCACGTACAGCCAGAGCCATTTTACCTATAGGCTGAGCCTCGCTCCGCGCCGGACGGGCGGAGGGAGCGGGCGGGGGAGGGCACGTCCCGGCCGCCGGGGCTGAGGCAGCCGCGGGGGTCGCGGGGGGGGGGGGGTCTCCTGCAGAAAACACGCGTTCCAGCAGCGCGGGCCACTGCTCCCCATCGCTCGTGGGGCTGCGGAGGGGAGCCGAGCCCCCGCTCGCCGGCCAGGAGGAAGCGGGGCTCCGAAGCCGCGCACAGGCGAATGTATGGAAACGTCATTTCCCAGTAAATCTCTGTCAAGGGGAACCCAAATAGACAATATTTTGGCTATAGACGAAGTTCAATATGGAATATGTGTGTGTGTGCGTCGACGGCTCTCTACGGACGCAGACAGCTCGACGTGGGACCTACAGATACCTTGCAAATCCGTACATACGCACATATATACATACAGCGGCGGGCAGGGTGCTCGCAGCCCGCCCCGTGTTTCTGCTATAGGCGCCCTGGGCGCTACCGCGGCCCCGCCGCCCGCCTCCCCCGCTGTAGCACCTCGGCCCCGTGCGTGGATGTATGGGCGGGCTGGTCGCGACCGCGTGTGCGTGGGTCTCACCCTTCCGGACGGTCGCCGTTAGCGTGGCTGCAGGCCTGACAGGGAGGCGGCCACGGAATGGGCTGCTGCGTGGGTCCCACGCGAGGGCTGGCAGCGTGGGGCCGTGTGGGGGGAGCGGGGCTGCACCGACCCCAGCGCTGCTGCTGCGGGAAGCGGGCTCAGCCGGGAGACCTGGCAGCGTCCTTGTCCGTACGTCGTGTGTCCGTACATCTGTGTGCGCGTGGGTCGCGGGTTGGTGGGTTTATCTGTGTATTTGTGCATTTGTCTTTCCGTATATCTGTGTATTTGTGTAGCTGTGTATTTGTGTGTCTGTATATTTGTGTATCCATATATCTGTATATTTGTGTATCCGTATATCTGTGTGTTTGTGTATCTGTATATTTATTTGTGTATCTGTATATCTGTGTGTTTGTGTATCCGTATATCTGTATATTTGTATATCTGTATATTTGTGTATCCGTATATCTGTATATCCGTGTATTTGCATCTCAGCCCAGCTACTGCTCCCGGGGGCGGAGGGGGGGTTCCAGTCCCCCCGCGAGGAGAGGACAATAACCCGAGGGTCCCCACGCTCATCTCCACCCGCGAGGCATCCCCGCGAGATTTCTCCCTCGTACCTGCCAGGGCCGGCTGTTTCCGCAGGAAACACTGGAAGTTATCGGGGTACGGGGACACCCCCATTTCCAGGGGAGCCTGGCGGCCAGGACCCCCCTCCCCCCCACCCCACTCCCCTCGCGTGGGCGGCGGAGGGAGGGGGGTGAGGGCAGTTGGGAGCCAAATAAAAGGGGGGGGGGGGGCACTTCTCAGGTGAGCTCACTCGGGTGAACTAACCCCCACGCACCTCCCCGAGTGGGCTCAGTTTTAGGAAAGGTGCGGGGCTGCGGGACACGGAAGTGCACACGCACACGGCGGGGCGCCCACGCGTGCAGGCGAGGCGCTGCGCGGGAGGAGGGGGGGCACGCACGTCCGCGGGCTCCGGGTGGGACGGGGGGGGAAGCCCCGTCCTGCGTGGGTCGGGGTCGGCTCCGCACCTCCCTCCCGGGGCTCTCGGGCAGAGACGAGCAGGAGCCGCTGCAACCCCCCGCCCCACGGCCGCGGGGCGCAGCTCGGATCCCGCAGGCTCCGCCCGGGGCTTCCCGTGGGGTTTCCACGTGTGTTTCTCGGTGCTTCATTTTCTGTTTGACCTGGTGCAAGGGCATCAAAGCTTGGGGGAGGAAAACAAAACCAAACCCAACCCTGAAAACCCCAAAAAGGGGGGTTAGGAGGAGGTTCCAGGGGCTGGGCTCCTCCGCGTGGGCTGTGCCCGGTGGGCGCGGGGGCTCCCAGCGGGGGGGGGGGGCTGGCCTTGCTCTCACAGCTCGGGTCTCACTCGTGGCTCTCCCAAGTGCAACGTCCCACGCAGAGACCGGCCGGGGGGAGACGTGTGCGAAAAAAGCAGGTGCCAACAGGAGCGATGCTGCCGGTGGGAGCCGGGGCGAGGGCAGGGAGGGATTCACGGAGCAGCCGGCACTCAGGGAGGATACATCAGATTTACCCCCCAAAAAGTGATTAGAAATTAATATTGGCCCAACTGAGTTGTTTCAGTTGCAAGGAATCGTTTTATTTACTTTCTTTTCTTCCGAGAAACAAATCCCAGAAAATGAGGTGGCCAAAACGGCGCCACGATCGCTCCACGCAGAGACCCCTAACGCGAGGGGCGGCCTGGCCGTGCCCTGGGCAGAGCAGAGGCCCCTCCGTCGCCGCTCCCGCGGCCGTTCCCACCCAGAGACCCACGCGCAGGGGCTGCGACGTCCCACCGACCCGCTGCTGGCTGGGGCGGGACGGGCCTAGTGCTCCCGCCGGGAGACTCGGGCCCTCTGCGGGGACGGAGAAGCCCTTTGGCTCCCATGCGAGGGCTGTTTTCAAGGCAAATACTGAAATTCTGATTTTTTTTTTTCATTTCAAGCAGTTTGTAACAGACCTGCGGGCAGGCCACCGCGCCTGGGGGAGCCGAAGGGAGCCCAGCACCAGGCGCCGGCTAAAACCCCGAGTATTTTGATCGGAGTTTTATATATTTACTCCCGACAGACACTTAAGCTGTCCGGGATGAAAATATTTCTACAAATCACCCGATGCACTGGCTTTTCAAACGTCTCTGGTACGTTTTACAGGCTACAGGAGGGAGCTGGAGAAGCAGCCCCAAACCCCACTGGCCCGGCCTGCAGGACGGACAGACGGACGGACGGACCAGGGCCAGCTTGGCGGAGAAAAAAGCCTCCGTCACTTTGGGGTGGGGGGCGGCTCCGTGGCTCTCCCCGCGCCAGGACCCGCTGTGTGCTGCCAGCAGCCAGGGCGTGCTGAACCCCTCTCAGATCCCGCTCATCCACATGGGCCGGGGTTATTTTGCGGGATTTCTTTCTTGTTTTTCAAGATTTCTCTCTTATTTTTTCAACATTCCCCTCCTTTCTCCTCCGTGAGCAGTTTGTGGATAATATTCAATGAAACCACCGAAAAACGTCTCTCCGCTCTCAATCTAAACTTCGAGCACGTGGCCTCACTAATTCGTAATATGTTAATAAATCCCACTGTTCCTGCAATAACATTCCAATGTGTCTATTTGTTAATTTTCGTATTTCTAGCAGGCTTCTGGAAAACCAGTGGCCGAGGAGGAGCGGAGCGCGGGGCTGTGCGGGCCGGGCGTCTGTAGGCACCCGCTTCAACCCGTGCTGCGTTATTCGTTATTCGTAGATGTTTGATTCTTCGGGGATTTTTTTTTTCTGTAGGTGCTACCCCAGCGCCAACAAAAGCAGTATTTAGTGACAATTGATAAAGATGCAAATCCCGCTCCTTTCTCTTTTGTTTCAAAATACAAAGACGGAAAAGTGGGGTTAGTTTGAAAGTGGGCTGGGGCCGGCCCCGCTGCTGCTGCCGCCGTTGTTCCCTTCTCCTCCCCGTAAAACAACAAGGGTTTGGGGGGGAAAAAACACACATTAAAAAAACCCGACAAAAGAAAAGGAAAATGGGCAATCCGAGGAAAACGGCAGGGTTCAACCTGTGGGAGAGGCCTAGGCAGAGCCACAGATTGCATCAGGCCAAATGGTGCCGCTCGGACCACGTTCCAAAGGATTCGAGCCTTTCTTGGAGCAAACCCGAGGGATTTAAGGCAAAGCCGGGGCAGGTCCCGGGGAGCTGATCCTGAAGGGATGGAGAAACGAGTCGTGACTTTTTAATCCGAGTTGTGGTCGCTCCGGAGCTCCTTTGCGTGGCTTTACTGGCGTGGGAGGAGGGTCCCAGTTCAGGGAATTCGAAACGCGCCCATCCTTCCACCGCCTTCCAACATCCCAAGGTCGCTCGTTCAAACTCGCTGCTCTATTTCTATCTTTCTTAATAAACAGCCTTTCACCATCCCCTGACAAAGAAACCACATTTTCTAGAGAGCAGCTGAAGGAAATTATACAGTAATAAACACTGCCGCTTGAAAAAAAATATGTTTGTTTGTTTTCCTAAGCAAATACAGCTAAATACTTCCAAGAGGGTTTCTTCTCCCGGAGAAATCCTTGCGGAGAGGCTTGGAGGAGGGTCCTGGTGAACCCGGCGACTCAGAGGGATGCGATGGGAGGCTGGAAGGGGAGAACCTCCATTTTCCCGGTGTCTTCCACGAGCCTGTTTTTCCCCCGGTTATTTAAAAGCTTCGTTTTGTGGCGACAGAGAGAAGCGCATGTCTTTAAAACAACCCCCTCAAAACAACCGACTGGTAAGAAAGAGGAAAAACGAGTTTGTAGACGGAAGGTTTCGGGCCTCAGCCTTAGAGCCAGCACAGAATTTGCATTATTCTTCTGTCGCCTTTTGATGTTGCCCATATTACGTCGTGCTTTGGTTGTTTTCCCTCTTCTTGCTTAACCCGGGCTCTTACTCCTTTCATACAGGAACGACTCCTCATTAAAAAAAAATTGCAGATTCGTAAATGATAAGCCCAGAACATTTTCTCTTTAACAAATTTCGTCTGAAGAAATCTTAATTCCTGGGTTTTTTTTTTTCCCCTTTAAATCTAGCCCAGCTAAACCAGGGAAAGTCTCTTATTATGTCTAACCCATTGATTTACTACTAACGCAGGATTTCGCTCGCTGGTTCAGTTTAGAATTAAAAGAATGCTGGAAAATATTTTTGTTGCTAAGATAAGCTTAAACCAAAACTCTTCCTTGCCATTCAATAAGTGCTGGTATCTGTAGAAATTAAAGGCGACGCAAGAAAGCCACAATTTTCGGTCTTTTTGTAAGACACAGAAGTCCTGGATCTTGCCTTTTCCCTCAGAGAGCATTTTATATTCTTTGGGAAGCATTTATCAATTCTTATTCAAATTGCACTCATACCTACACCACTTATTCCTTAACTTGCGTTATGTTTAAAGCAATTATGATTTAAAATTCCTCCGCCACAGACAAATACCCTCAGAGCACTTTTAAACTGCGTAAAGTTTCCCGTCGTCAAACTTTAAAAGGAAAAAACTTTTTTTGTCGTCGTCGTCTTTTTTTTTTTTTTTTATTTTACCTTCTACAAAGTATTTCTCCTGCCTGTTATTGATTGACAAGTTTATTATTATTATGAATGGATTCTCCCATTTCCCAGTCCTCTTCAAGGCCTGCTGGGGACTGAGAGCCTGACCAGTTGCTTATTGACCCGTGCTGGCTACACAATGACCCCGCTGCCCCCCGCCTGACCCTGGGACCCCCGAGGACCCAGCCCCACGGCCAGCGCTCAGATATGCAAAGCCGGAGCTTTATGGGCTCTGGGGAGGGGAGGGGGAGATGGCAAAGTGGGCGAGGGTTTCATTAACAAAAAAAACGTGTTTATTGTAAATAAAAAAGGCAAAGGGGCTGTTTAAAGGAGCGCGTCCCAAAGGCCGGCAGCTCCTTCGGGATGGGGAACGCTGGAAGCTCTGGGGCCCTCGTTATACCAACACACGCCTAATTGGCGACAATAAAAGGCGAAGGGCTGACGCTGCTCCGCGGAGCTCCCCGCTGCCTGGGTGATGGGCAGCGAGCGCGGCCCGACGTCGAAAAGCTACTCAAGTTTGAAACGGCAAAACAGAGGAGGGAGGAAGACAGCGGCCCCGCGGAAAGGCCCCCTCGCAGCTCCCCCTGCCCTCCCACGAGCGTCCCCGGGCGCGGGCGGCTGCGTGCCGCTGGCGGGGAAGCCGTACCCCGTTCGTGCCCTGCGAGGAGGGGAAGCAAGGCCTCTAAAAGGGCATCAGCGGGGACGAATGAAATGGAAAAGGTTGGAGTGGCATCGGCATTAACATCCCCCCGTTGTGTTTTTCTGCAGAGTGAGGAAAAGGGAAAGACGCCTCCTCCTACCCCGACATACAGCCCCCTGCTCCCTCACCGTACAGGGCCTGGGGGCGAGCTCGGAGTTACTTGTGCGAGGCGAGGGATGGTGCGCAGCCCGGAGAGCCCGTGTTTTGTGGAACGGCCTTTCGACCGTTTCGGAGAGTAAGGGGATCTGCTCCCCACCCTCGCTCCCTCGTTTAATGGAGATACAGTTGTTTAAATAATTTCCCTCTTCCCAAAACAAATGTGGGAGAATGAGAGCTCATTTTTTATCCTAATTGATGGATCGCTGAAGACAAGCCTTTGAAGCAAACGGCTGTCAGCAGTGGGAGATACCCCGAGCATCTGGGTTAGATAGGTATAAAGCAAAGAGCAACCTGCATTCTTTGCGAGGCTGGATGCTCTCAGATTATAAACCACGGCGATTGCTTTTGATTTCACCATAAAAAACAACAGCAGCAGCAGCAGCAAGTTGTTCTGACACTCTCAAAACATCTGGATTGTAAAGTTTGCTGGTCTCTGGCAACAGCAACAATAATAATAAAATCTCTCGCCATGCGGGCAGCTCCCCAGGGTTTCACCAGGGTTTTGGCTCGACCCGGCCGAGGTGTTTGTGCCGCTGCACGACGGAAAATGTACATTTGTGTGCACATCCCAACCACCTCCCCGGGGCTGGATGCAGGGGTGGCACAGCAAAGAGTCCCAGCGGCTTCTGGTGGCGGGGCCCACGCGCCCGAAGGCACGAACGGCAGATCGGGGACACGCCGCGCGCGTGTTTGAACAGCCTGGCTTTCCATTTAAATCTTGGGTCACGGGAGAGGATCGCACAAAACCTGCGATACAGGACTACACGGTCACGTCAAGGAGCCCTGGACCAAAGTGGCTGCGTGTCCTGGCACGAACAGCTCTGTGCACACACGGACGGACACACGGACACACAGACAGAGGTGTGGGGTCTCCATGCCCAGCACGACCCGGGCAGGAGCTGCTCTACCTGCTATTGAGCTGGGTTAAACCTTGGAATTTGGGATGACAAAAAGTTATTGAAGGGTTGAGGACTGGGCTGGTGCTCTCGCCGCACGTTACCCCGTGCGAAGGGCAGGAGGTTGCGTCTGCTTGGCTTTATTTGATTTTATTATTATTTATTTTTTTAACGCCACAGTATCTCCCAGCTGCCAAATGGTTCTCGGTTTCGGAGACGCCGAGACCTAACGGGAGAGGAGGGCACCGAGCTGGGAAACAATGAGACAGAAAATATTCGCGTTTCCCTCCAAAATGGACATTTCGGCTTCGGCTCCACTTTCTAGGAATCGCCTGGTAGAAACGTCCCGCTCCGGGGGGGGGGGGGGGGGGGAGCTGCGGCTGTGTCCCCCCCCCCGCCGCCCCTGCAGCCGCCTTTGCCTCGGGGGCGGCGGGGGGGTCCCGCCTCCCCAAATAGAGATGAAACAAAGAGATGTCCTTGGGGAGCGGCTGCGGGGCCGCTCGCAGGTTGTCGTCTAAAAATCGAGGTTCCCGAGGGAGCGGGCACCGGGGCGGGGGGGACACGGACACAGGGATGGGGGACACGGGCACCGGGGCGGGGGGGACATGGGCACCGGGCGGGGGGGACACGGGCACCGGGAGCCGGCGGCGGCAGCGGATCCGCCCCGGCGGTGCCCGGCCGGGGTGAGCGGCGATCGCTCCCGAGCTGCGCGGGATGAGCGGGGCAGCGGCCGGGGCGGGGGGGACCGCGGCAGGGGGGGGCTGCAAGGCGGGGGGGCTGCCCGGCTTCAGCCGGGGGTGCTGCTGGAGCCGAGGCGTCCCGGGGTCCGGCTCTGCCCCCGCTGTTCCGCCTCCTTCCACTGAATTTTCTCTTTGGTGCTTGTCAGAAGGGACCCACAAACCCGCGTGTGTCCCCCCCCCGGTTTCTCTAAGCACCCTGGCAGGGGGTGCCGGCCGCGGGGCTCTGGGTGCCGCAGCCCCCTCCCCGCTGCCGGAGCAGGGCGGGAAGAAGCGGTCGCCGGCCCCCGGCCCCAGCCCGTCGCCCCAGCGCCCCTCTGCCGCCCGCCGCGCCCCCCGGCCAGCCCCTTCCCACGCCCGCACCTCCGGCACCGGCTCCCGAGCGCAGCCTCGCCGGCACCTTTCGCCTGTGCCCCCGGCGATGTACTTAAATTTAAAATAAAGCAGAGGAGCCTCTCGGCTGTCCCTTCCCGGGGCGGGGGGGCCCTGCCCGCGGCTGCCCCGGCTCCCGGCCCGGCCGCGTTTGCGCTGCGCTGGGAGGTTGCGGTGCCGCCGGTTTGTTCCACGCCGCTGCCGGGCTCCGGGAGCCGCGCACCGCGCGTGGGCCCCCCCTTCCCGGGGGTCTGGGCTGGAAGGACTCGTGCCCCGGCGAGCCTCAGCCCCAAGCCCGGTCCTGAGGAAGAGCAAGGTCCCGGCGCGGCCCTTCTCTGCTGAACCCGGGCGCTCCCGGGAGAAGCTCCGCTCGGCTTCGGCCGCCGGGATGGAGAGAGGCCGGGATGGGGCCGGGGAGAGCGGGGGCTGGACGGGACAGACAGGGGACCCGAGCGGAGGACGGACGGACAGACGGACGGATGGGTCGGCGGGAGAAACACCCGAGGGACAGCTCAGTCTCCTGCGGTCCTTCCCGTTTCCGAAAGGTTTCACGCCCCCGGAGGAGCCGCCGCTTCCCCTAGAGCGGCCCCCAGCCATGAGCCCCCCCCACCTCCTCGCCCTCTGGGCTCAGAGCCCGCCCGGGGCTAGTGCCCGGCCCTGCCCGTTGCCCCGGGGCGCGGCCGGAGGATGCGGCTTTGGCGGGGGCCGGGGCTCGCCGGGCCCCGGGCTCAGCCCCCCAGGGCAGCGGGGGGGGCCCAGCGGGGAAAGGCGGGGTGCTGGCGCCCCCCGGAGGTCTCCCACGCCGCGCTGGCCGCAGGGCACGCGTTTGGGGGAAAAAAGGGCATTTTTAGGCTTCGCCCAGCAGAGGTCCCCGGCTGCCTTCCCACAGCAGCCGGGCGGCTCCCGGGGCCGCTGCCTGCACCCACTCGGGGCCACGCCGTGACCCCCCCCCCCAACCCCCGGGGCATCCGCTCAGCCCCCCGGCCCCGAGCATCGCGTCCCGGCGGCCTCAGGCTCTTGGGACCCCGCGGGGCTGGCAGAGACCCCCCACCGGGGGGGTTCTTCTCCTCCACGGGCTTCGGCGGCAAAGCTGCCGCTTCGCCCGGCAGAAACAGAAACTCCGCGCCCGGGGGAGCGCAGGAGCGGGGGGAACCCCCCTCCCGGCACGGACACGCAGGGGTGCGCGGCTGCCTCTGCTCAGGGCCAAGAGCCTGACTCTCCACCCATCCTCGGGAGATTATTCGACTGAGGTGGGCAGCAAAATTCCGGGCAGGGACCTGGAAATACACCCGCTGGGCTGGGCAGCTGCGGCTAAAGCCATGCAGGGGAAAATGCGCCCACCTCGATACAATTCCCCTGCAGAAAGGGCCCTGGCGAGGAAAAGCACCGCTAAAACCTGCCACGCCGGAGCCGACACGTAGAGAATTGCGTTAGCCCAACTCTTTCTGCCTCCCGGAGTGACACAGTTCTGCAAACCCAGTCTCATTTTCAATTTCAGGTCGTCTCACTATTTTTGTAATCCCACTGTCAACGAGCCAAAACAGAGCGAAAGAAAGAAAGAGAACATAGTGGGTTTGTCTATATTAGGAAATTACTCTAAATATACCGCTGTGCTTGTGCAAACCTCTCGTGTAAACCCATTACTACTTTATACTGCGCTTATGATGGATTATTTTAATTTAGCAAATAACCAGATTGAATTAAATGAATGTAAACCTGAATTACAGCTGGGCTTAGTGCACCTGAATAGGTTTTGCACCTGTGAAAGTCCTCGGCGTAGGCCAGCCGGCGCACGCCCGTCTGCCTGCAGCCTTGCTCCGGAGCACCCTGCGCTGGCCTTGCCCTCGGGGAGCTTTATGCACCGATTCTTGAGAGTTTTAGAAATTATTCCTGTTCCTGGGTCTCTCAAGTTAAGGGCAAAAATACTTGAGCATCAAGACAGATAGAAATGAGTCAGGGCTAGACCGATTTATGCCAAATATTACTCATGGATTAGGCTGAAACCATCAGCTGAATTTCGATCCCTCCGCTCTCGTCAGAAGCACCGCACAGAAGCGGTGCCGGTGACTTTGCGCACTATTTTGGGGGTAAACCTCCAGGGTGTCAGAATTTGGCTGGCTTTTATTTTCCAAGGGACGAGCTCTGACTCACCCGTGACTAAGTAACAGGTTACAGCCTCAGAATTTCTGATGACTAACAGGGTGTGCAGGAAGATCTAACCCATTCTGAAAGTCACTACACAGACACATGATTAAAAGGACGATCCCAGCAGCAGGGCAGGTTGGCAGAGTCCATGATAAATCGCCGAAATTATCAGGAAAGGAAACAGTTGCTTCCTCTGACAAATAATTAGGACATTTATAGTAAGCAGGCATCTCAGAACGGTCCATGCAAATCTCCCAAGAGCAGTGACGAAGGGCTAAAGCTTTGGTTATGTTTTCTTTTCCGTCCTTGCAGCTCTTACCGAGGACCAGAGCTACTCACCGGTCGCTAAGCGTGCGAAGCGCAGCCGGCAGCCCCCGCGGGCCTGCAGCCGCCCCGTCCCACCCCGGGCACCCGCTGGCCCGGCCCCACCGGCCCTGGGGCTTTCAGGGCACTGTAGGGTTTGCAGTTTTGAGTATGGAGAGATCATATAGAACGGTTTGGGTTGGAAGGGACCGTTACAGCCCATCTAGTCCAACCCCCTGCCAGGAGCAGGGACATCCCCAACTAGATCAGGTTGCCCAGAGCCCCGTCCAGCCTGACCTGGAATGTGTCCAGGGATGGGGCATCTCCCACCTCTCTGGGCAACCTGTGCCAGGGCCTCACCACCCTCAGTGTGAAAAACTTCTGCCTTAGGTCTAGTCTGAATCTCCCCTCCTTCAGTTTAAAACCGTCACCCCTTGTCCTGTCACAGCAGGCCCTGCTAAAAAGTTTGTCTCCATCTTTCTTATCAGCCCCCTTTAGTAGGGGGAAGGCTGCTGGAAGGTCTCCCCGGAGCCTTCTCTTCTCCAGGCTGAACACCCCCAACTCTCTCAGCCTGTCTCCATAGCAGAGGGGCTCCAGCCCTCGGATCATCTCCGTGGCCTCCTCTGGCCCCGCTCCAGCAGGTCCATGTCCTTGTGCTGAGGCCCAGAGCTGGAGGCAGCACTGCAGGGGGGTCTCCCCAGAGCGGAGCAGAGGGGCAGAATCCCCCCCCTCGCCCTGCTGCCCACGCTGCTGGGGATGCAGCCCAGGGCACGGGTGGCTTTCTGGGCTGCCAGCGCACAGTGCCGGGTCCTGTCCAGCTTTTCATCCACCAGCACCCCCAAGTCCTTCTCCGCAGGGCTGCTCTCCATGGGTAGGTGATGGGTAGATGGGGATGGAGGGAAGGATGGAGGGAGGGATGGATGCAGGGAGGGATGCAGGGAGGTGGGAGGGAGGGAGGGAGGGAAGGAGAGATGAAGGGAGGGATGGAGGGAGGGATGGAGGGAAGGATGGAGAGATGGATGCAGGCAGGGGTGCAGGCAGGGAGGGATGGAGGGAGGGATAGAGGGAGGGAGGGATGGAGGGAGGGAAGGATAGAGGGATGGAGGGAGGGATGGAGGGAGGGGTGCATGGAGGGAGGGATGGAGGGAAGGATAGAGGGATGCAGGGAGGGATGCAGGCAGGGAGGGATGGATGGAGGGATGGAGGGAGGGATGCAGGGAGGGATGGAGGGAAGGATGGAGGGATGGGTGCAGGGATGGATGGAGGGATGGATGCAGGCAGGGGTGCAGGCAGGGAGGGAGGGATGGAGGGACAGACGTGCTCCGGGGGGTGCATCGCCTCTGCCGCCTGTCCGGGGGCGAGGGGCGGCCGCGGGCCCGGGCCGGGGCTGCTCTCGCCCCCCCGCTTCCCGCCCGGCCCCGGGCGCGGCGCCGCCCCCGCAGCCGGCGCGGGGGGCAGGATGTCGTTGCCCGAACCTCAGCGCTGCAGTTCGCAACCAAAAAAGCCGCCGATCGTTTCCTGTCAATATTCACGGGGCTTTCTCAGCCCCGGCGGCTCCCAGCCCCGCGGGCCCGGGCACCGCGCACCGCCGAGCCCCGGCCCCCGCCCCGGGGGCCCGGCAGCCCCCAGCACACCCCCTGGGCTGCCGGTACAGCCTGGGGGTTCTGCAGGTCTTAGGGAGCGGGGGGGATGTGGGGTGTGGGTGAGAGCTGCCCCCCAGCCCTGGGCGCTCCCTGGGGAAAGGTGGGCAGCAGCAGCCGAGCTCCGGGCAGCTCCGGGCAGGACTTTGCAGAGCTCCGGGATGGATTCCTTTGCACGCTGGAAACCAGCTTGAGAAGTCGTTCTGTACCTATATAAGAGCATACACAGAGGTAATTTGGGAGGAAGGGAGGAGAAAGCCTGGCCCCTTGTCAGCGGGGCGGTGGGGGACGGTGGCCGTGACCCCCCGGCTGCCCCACGCCTTGCCGTGCCGTGGGGCCTGCCCGGCGCGGGGCGTTCTCGGCCCCGATGGCTGAGGAGAGCTTCGGCCTGGAACGAGGAGCGGGGTTTGTGCAGGCGCTGCAGAGCTGTTACCTTCAGGCTTTTACCTCAGGTTTCCTGTCTCAAAGGCAGTTTAGTTTCCGATAGCGTAGCCAAGAACTGAACGTACAATTGCAAGCGAAGCTGATGCAATGCTCTAAACCAATACAAGGACGTCAAAACAGAGCATTTAATTAAACTGGTTTGTAAACCAATTAAATGGGAGCAACTGGTGGGTATAGGCAAAGCTTCAACGATGGCCAAGTATTTTTTAAAGGCACTAAAAACACAGGAATGCGAGGAAAAAGTCCCAAGGCACAGAGGGAAACAGGTGCCTAACTCCCATTAAAAACAATCTGTTTGTGATTGTTAATCCCCCCTCTCACATCAGGGCCGAGGCTGAAGACTCGGGGCCTGAATCCACGAGGTACCTAACGCTCTGCCATGCCGCAGCACCCCGGGAGGGTTTAAACGCCCTCAAAAGCCCCGGTCCTGCCCCGTGCGCATCAGCAGAGGCTCGGGCACACCGGAGGCGGGAGCAGCTCCGAAGCTTGCTCTGGTTTTAAAGCCAGGGCATCTGTTTAGGTTCCTAAGAATGAACTTGAAAGACAAAGTACAGGCTCCTTAAAAATACTCTCGGTTTCTGGACACAGACCACATCACTTGTTTCTCTGGTAATGGTTGCGTACTTTCACCGCCTAATGTAAATAATAACAACAATAAAAATAATAGGACACTAATAAGTGCTTGGTTCTGCCTCCCCGTAGGGAATTAGCCTAATTGGTCTCTTGAAGTTCCTTCCAAAGCAATGTTTATGTGATTTTATGACTATCCCATTAGCTTTGTTAAACCGGACTTGCTCTAGGGATGTTCCTCACCTACACGGTCTGCAGCACATTCTCTCTTTTGCAGGAAGAAGAGAATAAACAGCTGACCCACCTCCAACGCCTGATCCATAGGAATCCCTGCTGCCCCGGCGGGAGCGGACAGTAGGGTAAGTGGGCTGGAAAGCGGTCGTAAGTACGGGCATGTCGCGAAAGCGTGGGAGTTCTGGCTTTTAGGGCAAAAAGAGACAGCGACTCTAACAATCTCTTCAAAATATTTCCACTCAAAAAGAGTAATTTAGTACCAAAAGCAAATTTGTCATCTTCCTGTACAATGATCTACTATATTCATCAATTTTACTGTTTTGAATGCATCAAAACCATCGAGGCAAAAATGATCCACTGCCTCGTTTGATTTAAGCTGCTAGAGGAAAAAAAGAAGACGGGCATAGAAGATGTTTCAATCGCTACTTTTTTGCTTTATAAGTCATTAATGGCACTGTTTCCTTTCAAAGTTGTTCATGACATCATTGTTTCCTTTCAAAGCCCTTAATGACATTGTTTAATGAATAATAACTTGCACTTAGATAGTGCTTTTCAGGCAAACAGCCCCAAAGCGCTCTGCGGCAGGGAACGGGTCGGGCGACGAGGGAAAATGAGGCACAAAGGGAGGAAGTGACTCGTCCGAGGCCAGAAAGTTACTGATGAAGCAAAGCTGGGAGCGTCTGGCGCTTGGCTTGCTTTACCCTCTGAATCTTTCGGTGGGTGCTCGTACGTTAGAACCGCAGAATTTAGCCCATAACGGAGCAAGCACAAAGTAACCCACCTCATGGACTCCAAGCGCCCGTTCAACCACCCGTTCCGAGAGCTGATTCTTTCTTTTTCGTTCACCGATACCTTCGCTAAACAGAGCTGTTGCTTAAGAAAAGATGCCTCGATGAAATGCGTTTTGTGAGGACACGAGCGGGGCAGAACAGAGACGAGGAGCGTGGGGTTTTGGTAGGTGTGGTGAATGAAGAGCAGGGGCAAAGGTCTCGCTCGCTCTCCCTTGGGAGCGACAGGCTGCGGAGGCAGCGACGCTCCTGTTCAAACAGGGACTTTGCCTTGGCAGGTCGCAGCCCAGGCTCCCGGCCTTCAGCCCCGCGGGGTGCGAGCGGCCTTTGCAGACCTCAGTGGGATTCCTCCTTGCCTGACGATGGGAACAGAGAGTTCAGAGGCTCTGTATCCTGTAGGAAGATGCACCACAGTGCTGACTGATGGCAACTGAGACTTCGTTGGGGTGGAAGACATCTCCCCCATCTATGGTGTCGAGAAAGAGCAAGATTTTGACCCCTTGTCCCTACCAGCCTGTGAATATGGACCTTTGGTTGCTAGGTAATAAAATCAATTTTTGGTGGAGAGAAAGGGAGAAAGTTTATATCCTTTACAGACCCACCGCAAAGGCGGCAAGACTCCAGGGCTACCCGGTTAGCAGCATTACATGTGGGAGAGGCAAAAATAAATCTGGGTAAGTTTTGTGTGTACCACTGCATCACCTTGGATGACTTGGCACCATCATTACCATCATTCTCATTTTTGTTCCGATTACAATCGCTGTTGATTACGATGGTGGAACGTGCAGAGACTCTGAGCACCGTCAGGACCCTGCTGATCCTGGCGTAGCACAGAGGGTGTGATAAGATGGCATTCCCCCCTCGAAGGCCCAAGAATCCAGAGAAGAAGGGAAAAGCAAAACAATTCACCTAAATTCTTGCAACAGGTCAGCGGCAGAGCTGGAGCCCATCTTCCCAGATCTGCAGAATTCTCCGCCATAGATTATTTACCTCTTCAGGGAGGGACACTTGTTGGCCTTGAACTCTGACAACTAGCATAATCTTTCCCAATGGTTTGAGACACTGTGGTATCCAAAACAGAGGATACAGAGAAAAACGTCACAAGTGAAGCTTTAAAGAGAGCCGAACTAAATTATTTTGTTTAAATAATGTGTATAAATGATGTGTGTCGTCTTCTCGCTGTGCTAGTGAGTGTTTACAAAGGGATGGAGGAGCTCAACGTATATGCATCGGTGAGAAGGATGAAAAGTTTGGTCTAAAACGAGAAAACAACTTTCTAAAAGAGATACGGTTCGGAGCGTTCCCCGATGATGTCACGTTCTCCCTCCTAACAGAGGTAAAGACTTCGCTGCCGCTGTCGGGAACGGATCCCGCAGCTCCAGCTGAGAGATTTACACTTTAGAGTAGCACTTCTTGCTCGCGACTGGAAGGAGCGTGGCTGCCTAGCGAGGCTGCTGCTCCCATCTGCGCCATCCCCTCGCCTCCAGCCTGCCCGAGAGCACTCAGGTAAGACCTGACGGAGCAGTCAGGTTCGTTACAGGGGCGCAGATCCGCCTGTCCACGAAGGGGCAAGTTTTAGCCCTCCTTGGACCCGATAAACTACAGTGCTTACTCGTGGTACTCTCAAGTGACAGTTTCCCCGTAAATGAAGGCAGGAAGAGTCTCGTTCCCAGGAGAAGCTGTTGGAAAAGGCTGGGACACTGCGCAGAGGCAATCTGTCACCGCAAGCCATTAAGAATGTACATCCCAGCCTCGCCTTGCGTCGACCCTTTGTGTAAGCCAGGCCATAAGCGCTTCTCTAACACAGAGCAGTCTTGGAATTCCTAAGAGCACGTGGAGTTATCATAAGAAAGATAAATTTTCTTGCTTTTTTGTTGTTGTTGTTTTCTTTAGCATAGGATGTATGTATTTTATAGATAAAATAGCTGAAGTATGAATAATGTGGAAAATGCAATGATATGGCCTTACACCCAAATAAGAGTATTTTATTTATTATATCTCAAGAATTTCCATGTCAGGCACTTAGATGATAACAAAGTTTACGCTCTTTTTAAATACTAATCAAGTAAATGCAAAGGATGCCCCTGAAAATGAGAGCCCGTCTGTAGGACAGACTCTGCAGACAGACAGGCTGACAGCTCTGTCACGACGCGTGAGCCTGTGGAGAAGCCAGTTCCCTTATCCCCACTTTTCTGGGTATAGTAGTAAATGACTAAGTTTAGTAACAACTTCTGTAACTTAGGTCTGCAGTTACGAGTGAGATACACGGGGTAGTGGTTCCCACGAGCCAGGACATGTCGCTTTAGTTTTGCCTGCTTCCTACATACGGCCAGATTTTAAAAACACTGACTGATTAAATAGCAAGTGAACGCTATCAATGAAGCATCTCCCCGTCTCAGTTTTCACAGCTGGAACTTTCCCCCGTTTTTTGCTCAAGAAGCCGTCGTGCCCTTTCTGCCCTGACCCAGCCTTTCCTCACCACAGGGATTAGTTATGTAAATTGGAACTTAATCCCCTAAAGGCAAATTTGCAGTTCAAGTCCAAGTGTCTGCTGGCATGGCCAACTGGAACCACGGCCGTCAGGACGGCGGATGTTTAGCGTTTTGTCCCGTAGACTAAGACAATCTTAAACCGCACGGATCTCCTTCAGGTTACAAAGGCAACCAGCCAGATTTTCCCCCTTTTCTTTTAAACAAGTTCATAACACAATAGATAAAAGAAAAAAAAGAGGGGGAGAGGAGGGGAAACCCTCCCAGAAAAGTGAGCTAAGGCTGAGTGCCTTCCCCGCAATGTGGCGAACGTATTGTCCGCCCCTGTGGCTCTCAAAGGAATGCAATAAAAGGAAGACAGCGACCCAGCAGGCAGCTTCTCGGGGAGCCGTCTGCCTTCCAGCCCTTGATGTGACGCTTCAACAGGTGCAGTATAAAGGATGCTAAACTGGTGATTATTAGGGCCGCTGGAATGGGCTTCCTCTCCGCTCTCCGATGAGAAGATTGGTTTTTAAGAACCTCTACGACGGGACATGCCGACCTTTCAAAGACTGCCTGTCGCAAGGGAACCGCTTCAGGCAGGAAGAGAGACGCGGGCACCGTTTCTGGTCCTATTTAAGCATTCAGGGTGCTGTAAGTCGGGCGCAGTTCCCGTGGAGCCACGGCAGCGAGGCGCTGGCAGGCGGGAGACCAGAGCTGCCGGGTGCTGTTCCAGCGAGGGCGTCTTTCTGCAGAGCCAGCGGTGGCTTTGAAGGCTGACTTTCGAGTAAAGATACGACCTCCTGGCCACTCGCATACACACCAGCGTCTGAAAACAATTTTAAGTGCCTACTCCTGGAGGCAGAGAACAACTTTTCATTTTTTTCCTTGGTGTTTCCTTCACTGCCATCTCTCTTCTGCGCTCGCAACCCACAAAGAATAGGGAAGAAAGGTTTCGGGTAGCTCAGTGATTCCATGAACCCCATACATTTCCTAAGCAAGATACAACACTCTCCTTTTGATCTAATTTACAACGCTTCTTTTTTAAAACGCCAAGGATTTACAGGAACAGAATTGCAGGCAAAAAATCCTTCACTGTTACGCTTTCTGCCGCTTCTTTGCCCAGTCTGGCATCAGGCAGTTCCCTTTTTTGGTGGTCGCTGGGCAAGGCCCTGCCCGAGAGATGTCGAGACCTGGGCTCTGTTCCCTCGGAGCCACGCTGTGTCCTCAGGCAGGTGATTCCAGGTAGAGCTGGAGCCGTAGGAACACGGTCCATGAATTCTTTGGCTTCCTCCCAGGCCTCTTTTCTACGATTTCATTATTTTTGTGCTCTGAGCTTGGGTTTTCCTCCTCTCTCCTTGTCTGTTCTGGATGATGTGTCCAAGGCAAGGGCTGTTTCTCATGATACACCGGGGTCTCAGGACACTGCGTGGACTTAGGGGACGTGCAGGTGCAATCCCATGCGGCGTTACCCGCTGTACTTCAGGATTATTATTTCTTTTTAGTGGTTGCCAGCTGATTTCTGGCGCTTGTCCTGCTGGGCACAAACCTCCCAGGGGGGCATTTTGCTCCTTCCGCGCGAAGATAACAAAACAGGTGCCAACGGGTTAAGAGCTCCTCCAGAAGGAGCCTCCGGGAGCAGGACAGGCGGTGGCGCTCGCGGAGCCCCGATCTGCCAGGAATTGCAGAGATAATAGGATTTGCGGAACGGTCCCAACTCATCACTCCGGAGCGATCCATGTTGACTGGCTCGGGCACGCATCCAGCGGTTTGCACACACGGGTGCACACTCGGATTCCTGCTCGGTTTGCTCGGGAGAGCGGGGAGGGGAGGGGAGGGGGGGGCGAATAAAAACATAAAGAAAGAAGCGGCGTAAAGCGGCCGGAGGGGGGGGTAAAAAAGAGCATTACTGTCACACGCACAGAGGCACGCAGAGAAACGCGCCCGACCCAGCCAGCCTGCCATCCCTGAACCTCAAATTTTACCGGAGCATGCGGGCGGCGCAGCCATGATTGTATAGGCGGGGGGGGGGGTTGTGTGTGTGTGTGTGTGCGCGCGCGCGCGTGCATGGGCGCGGGGCGCGGGCGCGCCGCCCCCCCCGCGCTCCCCCCAGCGCCAGGCGGCTCCGCGCCGCCGTCACGGGGGGTCGGGCACCCCGCGCCCCTCGCGGGGCGGCCGTGTGAAAGGCAGGCTGCGGGCGGGGAGGGGGGAGCGCGGAGGAGGAGAGGAGGAGGAGGGAGAGGGAGGGAGGGAGGAGGAGGAGGAGGAGGAGGAGGAGGAGGAGGAGGAGGAGGAGGAGGAGTGTGTGCGTAGAGGGAGGCGGGGGGGGAAGGAAACCCTCATGGAAGTATGAAGGAGATGGTGGGAGGCTGCTGTGTCTGTTCTGATGAGCGGGGCTGGGCGGAGAACCCGCTGGTGTACTGCGACGGGCACGGCTGCAATGTGGCGGTGCACCAAGGTAAGGCACCGGCCCGGCCCCGCCGCCGGCACCGGGGCAGCGCGGGGCCGGGGCGCCGCCGCCGCCGCCTCCCCCGCCGGGCGCCCCGGGGAGGCCGGGGGGGTGCGGGGGCGGCGGTGGGGGGGGGCTTTGTTTTATCCCTATTGTTCAAAATAACGGTGTCGCCGCTGGCCTGGCTCGGCGGAGCCGCCGGGCGGGGGGGGAGCGCGGTGCGCCGGGGGCGAGGGGGGAGCGGAGTTGGCCATCAGCTGCGCCCCGGGGGGGGGCACGCACCTCCCGGGGTGCTCGTTAGCGGGAGCCGGCAGGGACCGCCGGCCGCTTCCTTCCGCGGGGAGGGAGGGGGGGGGGGGTCGCCCCGGGGCGGCGGAGCCGGGTCCCCCCCGCTCCCCCGGTGCGCCGGGAAGGGCGGGCTGCCGAGCCCCGGGCCGGGCGGGGGGCAGCGCCGGGCTGGGAAGCGCCGCGGCCGCCCCCGGGGGTCCGGTGCCCTGGCCTGGGCCCGCGGCCGCACATGGCCCCGGGTAACCCCCGGGGGCGGCGGCGGGGCCGGCGCTGCCTCCTCCAAGGGCAGGGAGGAAGCCAGCCCTCCTCCTCCCAGAGATGGGGGCTATTTGCATTTTAAATGACTCGGAGCACGCCCCTAACACACGGTATCGGACGGGAAAGTTTGTCCTCGGGTCTCCGAACAAAAAAAAAAAATAAAAAAATACATGTACTTGCTTTCGTTCAAACGCAGCAGAACGGCACGGTAATTATCCTGGTTGGTTTGTTTTGAATAACACGAAGGTTTCTGGTCTCATCTGGCATGTCTGTGTTTCCATCTATTATTATCCTATCCATCTACCAGCACATCTCCAGCCTCCTGCACGGGCTCTCCCTCGGTGTCTCGCTGCACGCTCCTGTCTCCAGCCGCGAACGTGTCCGGCTCCGGCTCTGCCCGCCTGTCAGGCGCGGGTCTCTGGGTCTGCAGGTTGGGCTTGCTTTGGCTTTTCCTCCCTTCGGTGTATCCGTGCTCACGGCTTCAGTAAGAACTCGCGTACAACCAGGTGACTGAAGGGGAGCTAAAACGAGGAAGTGAAGCTCGCAGGGGATTTCTCTTCATTCGGAGGCGATGCTCGGGTGTCTCCTGTCATCGGGAGCGACCCGGCGGGACGAGGGTCTCTCTGGAAGGCCGCTTCTTTCTCTTTTAGTTTTGCTGCTGTAAGTCTTCCATTCTTCCCGTTATTTATCAAACCACGTGCTCAAGAATAGGTTTCCTCATCGCTCTCTCTTTGGGAGGGAGATAAAGGGCATTGGCATCCTTATGCCCACTCCCAAGATTAATATAAACACTTGTTTGCTGGCCAGAGCGGTTTCGAGTGGGCAACGCTTTTATTCTGTTGGGGTGCCTGTTTCTAGGCCCGCGCGGGTGCGGGGACCGGATGCGTTTGCCGCAGCGGCGGGGAAGCGGGTGCGTGGCATTGTTTTGGTACGGCGGGAACACGTTGGGAAAGTCTCGGAGAGGGCACGGCTTGTGCGCTTGGAAAACACAACTGTCTGTTTAGGTCTTGTAAGAGTCCTTCAGGATATAATAATTCCTAAGGAGTGTAGCGGTGTGTAGTGGATGCTCTTCAACCCTCTTCTTAAAGCCTGCTCGTAACCTAGCAGTAGCGCGGTGTTTTGGTAGGCTTTTATTTCTTAAATAGAAACAAACCACGGTAGGGGATCATCTGGGTCATCTAGTCTCATTCCACGCAATCACACACGGGCTTTGGTGTCTCTTTGTACTGCTTGAATATCCGCAAAACCAAAGTTACCTTTTGAAATGATTGTACAGTTAAATGAAGAACCCTGTATTTTTTTTAAACTTACATTATAGCTACACGTTGGGGCTGATTCTTAAAAATGCCAGTACCATTTCTGTGACAGCGGTTAGAAATGTTGTCTTTCCAGTAAAAAAGTAAAAATGTTAACAAAAACATCTGGAAACGAAGACTCTAACAAGATCATTGAGAACATTTACAAATCATATTTGCAACTCTGCCTTACTTATGTCCTGCATTCTTCCTTGTTTTCTTCCTTGTTTTCTTCCTTGTTTTCTTCCTTGTTTTCTTCCTTGTTTTCTTCCTTGTTTTCTTCCTTGTTTTCTTCCTTGTTTTGTTTTCCTTGCTGAAGCAGCGGGCACAGAAGCTCGCGCTGGCTCCAGCTGAGTGCTTGCTTTTGGCCCTGAGCCCGCTGCTAAAGATGGACCCAAGGCAGGCTCCTCTGTCACTGCTTTCATGTAGTTTCTATTTTCTTATGTGTATGCCTTGGCTCATCTCGCAGTCAGCTCTTTCCGTTTAACTCTACAATTGCGTTCGTTTTCCTGGCTGATGTGGAATAATAGACATTAGAGAGATGGAGAGAACCTATCACGGGTCGTGCCTGGTCCGTTCCCCAGGGAACATCCCAGGATTGCTTCCAGCAGGATATTTTCAGATGCTTTGTCCAACCTAGTTTCAAATCTCTCAAGTGACTGGGATTCCATTCCAACCGCCAGCTCGCATTTGGAGGTGGAATAAGGAAGATATAATTTGTTCTTTCCTAGGAGACTCCTATACCCTCGCCCGAGATGCATAGCCTTGCTTCTTGCCACTATCTTTACCAGCCTCTGTTGCTGTAAACCCGCCTGCGTGGTGGCTAAGAGCCCTTTCAGGGTCAGAAACGCTTCCTTTGGGACTCAGAAAGACCATCCTTGGACGGTTAGAGGGAGAAGATCGCCAAAGAAGGTGAAGAGTCTTCAAACAACATTGCCCATCGGAGAAGGGAGCTCATTTTAAAGAAGTGGGAGCTGCAGCTTGCAGAGGGAGACCCTGAGAGCATCAGCAGGGATGTAGAAAGCAAAAGGGACGCATGGCATAGCTGGATAAAACCAGCAGTTTTGTTGGGTTATCGGCTGGAGACTTGTATTAACACAGAACCTGTTCCCGGGAGAAGTCCTAAGAAGCCTGAATTCGGTGATGTTGGAAGCACGCTGCAGAAGGCTGCTGCTGGACGCGGCTTATGGCTGGAGGGTGTGCAGGATAAACGGGAGTTTCGCTTGCTGTCTGTTGGAATTCTCACTGAGACGATCTCCTTCATGATGCTGAGATTTTGTCTTAGTCCTGTTTATGGTTAAGGTGCTTCATAGCCATCCATTTCGTAATTTTATATTTAGATCACTAGTGACACTTGAAATGTTAAGGGGTAGGAAATTACTCCATTTGTGTTCGCTAGACCAGAATTAGACACAGTTTATGAAGCACTCGATTCCCACTTAAGCCAGATTTTCATAGGAATTTTTCATGCTGGGTGTGAGCTTATTTGAAAACTTGAATAAATGTATAACGCTGGACCTCTTGCAAAAGGCTGTCTGCTGTTGCTGGGTATGGAAACTAGAAAGGGGAATAAAATGCTGCGTAGATGTAATTTTGGGGTTTGGCACCCGTCTCTGACTGATAACAGCTCTGGCAAACTTTTATATACGCCTGAGAAATTAAGCAGTCGATTTAAAGATGGACTAATGAACTCTCTTTGCTTTTCTTCCAGCTTGCTATGGAATTGTCCAGGTTCCTACCGGACCCTGGTTCTGTCGGAAATGTGAATCTCAGGAGAGAGCCGCCAGGGTGGTGAGTACGGAGCACGCTTGTACTGACGCTGGACAGGTTCGTTCCACGCCCTCCACGTCTCTGCTGGCAGCAGCCTGGTCCCCCGGCAAAAGTGACACGGCCTGGCCTTTCAGCACCGCTGTGGTTGTAATCCCAGCTCCGCCGGTCCCTGCTATGTCTTGTTTGTATGAGAGGAATAACTGTATCAAACAATTCCGTATGATGCTATTCGCCATTTTGATGAAGATGCTGCCAGAGGTGCTTTTAAGCGAGTTATCAGTGACAAAATTTTTGAGTCTAGAGACCTGAATCTTCTAAAAAAATAACGGCATTCTTCTAAAAGGTGGTTTCCCTCCTGTTCTTTCTGTTGAACTCCTCAGGAAGTTTTGGAGTGGAGGGAGGTTGGCATCACCTGAGATGCCGCTATGCTGTCAGGGTTATCATAGCGTGGATTGGCATTCGTATCTCGCAGCAACGGTCTCCCGCATAAAGTCTTCTGAGTTTGTAAAACAGCAGAGAAGATGACAGGAAGCTGGATCGGGGTTTAGTTTCTGTCTAAGTAGCAATTTAGCAGTATAGAACACTTTACAAATGTTCTTAATTAATTATGGCGTTTCCCAGCGAGGCAGGAAAGTGGAAGCAGTCAGGCCAGGACTGCCTCTTAGGTCCGTCTGTGTGGCGAAGTTATTTGTGCAGTGCGGAAGGCCGGGAGTCTATAGCACACCAGCTACGCTGCGGTACCTTCCCGCGTGAGCCCTTATCAGATACGGCTGCACCAACCAGCTGCTGCGGTGCCGGGGTGTAGATCTTTAACGTGTTAGTTATGCCACGGATGCCGCTTTTGCCATACGGTAAATCCAAGATAGCTTCTCCGCTTCGCACTCTTAAAGGCGGATTTAAATTAAACTGGGGCTTTCCTTAAACACGGAAGGCCTCAGTCAGCACAAACAACGTTTATTAATGCCTGCTCTGCCTTCTGAACTGGTGTAGCTAAATCTTTTCCAAAGTACACACCTAGCGAAGCTGCCGTAGGTGACCTCTGAGTCTGCGGATCTGTGCAGGCCTGAGCAAACAGCGTGCTCCCTCTCAGCCGGGCGCTCTCCTTGCTGCAGTACAGAAGTTTAATCTGTTTCACAGATGGGCGAAGAACTTGGCAAAGATGAGCGAATGGGGGAATTAGGTATCTGTACCATGCTTTCTACGTTGCTTGAACTCATTCCTCGTTGGAAGTGGGAGTGTAAACAAGACCAGACTTTCAGACCTGAGCTCTTTTCCCATTGTAAGATGCTGCTTTTATGTGCACTGCAGTAAAGAAGATCAAATGTGTCTTTGAGTGGGTTTACATCCTGCAGATAGTTTCATAGCAAAGAAAGGAATTTGGGTTTCATGGGCCTCCTTCCCCCCGCTCTCCCAACCGCGCAGGCAGCGAGCAGCAATTCTGCGTTAGCTACAATTCAGTGTAAGCTGTAGTAATACACGTACACACAAGTCCTCCTCACCTGTGCTCAGTGCAAGGACCGTAACTTTTCACTTGCACGTTACACACTTCAGACTGCCTCCAAGGTAGCAAGAAAACAGTATCCCCGCAGGTGGCTCCTTATTTAACTCGCCCTCGGTGAAATCTGTTAGACAACGCGCGGTGGGCTTCAGTCATGCCGTTCAGTCCTGTGGCATTCAGCCCTGCCGCTATAATAACTGAACGGTGATAATCTTCCTTCCGAAGCGGAGCTGGGGATGATTTCCTATCTAAATCCCTCACCTTTTCAGTTAAACACCAGCAGTCATAGCAACAGACACGCAGATGGGTAAATACTTAAAAAGAATCTAGTTCTTTGATGTAGAGAACAGCATGATCAGAGTAAGGGAAATGAGTCAGGTCTTACGAGATCTGTGCCTGGCTCTGTTACTAAAACACTTTGAATCTGTGCTCCGTGGTCCAGCGAGGCTGGAGGGTGTGACTCTCCCACTGCCCCGGGGTTGCACCGCACCGCTCCGTGCCTGCCTCTCTCCAGCGGTAACGGGCATTATCAGCCTGCAGACACTGCCTCGAGGGTCTCGAAGCAGAGATGCTGCTATTTGAGCGCTAAGTACACCGACAACAGCAGCAGGGTGAATTGATATTCATATTTCTTTCATAATGACTGTGTGGCAAACTCCTTTAAAAAACGACGTTTTTCTTCCCACATCTGCCTCCATAGAAGAATCTTAAGGCAGTTTACAAGCTTTGTCCATAACGAACATATTTATTGGCTAAATATTGATACTTTTGCTTTGAAAATGAGATACGAAGGCATGAAGAACATTGCAGTCCTTAGCGAGTACTTTGAAACATAAGTCTCCCGTTTTCTGTGTCTCTCCTTTGGAGAGATGGACTCCGTCCCCCCTTCAGGTTTGGAAGGAGCTCGGGAGCCCTAACTTAAGTGGGCAAGTGTAGTCGCTTGGTGGTGGGTCCCGGAGTTAGAAGCCCCAGGGGGTCGGGAGCTCTAACCTTACCCGTCACAACCTGGTTTAAATCAACCAAGCTCTGCTCTTTTCCCAGAGTTGAAATAAAACCCCCGAGACTGCCTTGGCCTATGCAGGTTGAATAAAAGGAAGAGGTGCCGCTAATCCCTGCTTATAACCCCTCCTCAGAAGCTCGGGTCCCTAAAGGATGCTGTGGATGCTATTGTGCTTACAGTAAGCAACTGAAAGCCCATCCACTTTGTAATCAAATTGTCTAGGAAGCCCGGTGAGCTGCAATGGCCAGAGGGCACTCATGTGAGGGATCATGTGAAGGCTTTAGCTGTCATTTAGAGACAGGGCTATTAAAAGTCTTGTGTGGGGCCGATGGAGCTGTTAACCCCTCTTGTTACAATCAGAGCTTTGCTAATCGCATGGTGGGAGAGCCGCTTTGATCTGAGGGGTGGAGGGGAGAGCGGAGGGGCCTTTTCAAGTGCAAATTTCTTATTACAGTGTCTCGGTTAACCCAGTTCTTTTTCTATCTTGGCTCTGCTGGGCTTTCCATAGTAATTGTGAGAGCAGCTCTCCAGCCCTCTGGCAGCCTGGACCTAGCCAGGAGCGGTGAGAAACACCTCCCGTGCTCATCCATCCCTGCTTCAAACTAAGTTGCAGGGAAGGCGAGATGGGCTGCCGGCGACGGCGCTGGTCTTTGTCCCCTCAGCTCTTATTTATACGTTATCACAGGGATTTCGTGCTTCCCAAAGGCACCTGTTTGACAGCCCCGCACGCTTGACTCCCACAAAAGTGTTTGAGGATCGAGCCGAGCCTCTCTGCTGCCCGTTGCGTTGCAACCCTATTTATTGTGCCCGTCTGTCCAGGGGTTAAAATTTCAGCAGAGGAAATCTTGCTTGAGGAAAACCGCCTTTGTGGAAGGCCCTCGGGGACTACTCAGTGGCAGAGGCTTTTGCTTGCGGCCGGTTATTGCTCAATACGTCGGTGTTTTTCGGGGCGGGGAGCACCTGCCCCGTTACGCTCGTCAGAGCCGAGCGATCACAGCGGAGCACGGGCAGGCGAGAGCGCCGGGTCCCGCACACTCATAGCGGCACTGCCCGCCCTCTCGCTTTGACACCAGGCACCTCATTTCAAAACTTTCTGACGAAGCACGTTTTTCACAGAAAAAACGGTGTTTTTTTTAGTTTTTGTTTTGTTTTGTTTTTTTAACAAATCAGACGTTTCTACTAGGGAAGGAAAAGATTTGTGCCTCGGAGGTTTTCATGCCTTTTTTAAAGTCAAAGAAAACAAAAAGCACATAGAAATTTTCCCTGAGTGATGCCATGAGAAGACAGCGACCGTTTTCGGGCGGCTCAGCCCGAGGGGAGCCCTCAGGGCTTGGGAGCGTGTTCCCCCATGCGTGGCAACGCGCCCCGAAACCGCCCCAGCTCCCGCCAACGCTTCAAAAGGGCGTTATGGCCGGGGGAGAGCCCTCATGTGGCGATCGGCCCATGACGGCCGGGCAGGGCTGAAATCAGTGAGGTGGGAAAAAGGAGTGCAAGGCCTCGCCGGCTGCTGTGAGGCGAGGAATGGCGCCGAGGGCCCTGGCGCTGGGTTTCCCCGGCTCTTGCCGTCCCGCCTGGCCAGACCCTGCCCGTCCCCTCGCCTCTCCCTCGCCGGGTGTGCGTGGCGGGGGGGTGAGGCCCGTTCCCGCCCTGGCTGTGAGGGAGACCCCTCAGCAGGTCTGGGGCCGCCGCTGGCCTTGGAGGCCGCCCTGCCCTTGGGGCCTGGCGTGAGGGGGCTCATGTCCGATCAGCCCGTGGCTGCTGGCCCCGGTGGAGGAGATGGCGTGTCTCCCCCTCACAGTTTTCCCCAAAAGCAGCCATTAGTGACTGGGCATGGAGAGGGGCACAGAGTCGCTCCCGTCCCTCACAGCCCATCATGGCGCTGGGCCTGCGGCCTCCCGCCCGGCATGATGGCACTGAGGGAGCTTCCTCCACCCTCCCGGGCGGCAGGGACTCTCCGGCGCCGACGGAGATGCCCTCTCCATCACACCTCAGCCACCCCCGAGGGGTGGGTTTGGGGGGAAGCAGGGTGCCCACCCACCGGTCCCAGCCATTGGGGCCGGGCTCGCCATGGCCCCCCACGCCCCACCAGCAAAAATGTCACGACAGCCTTACCCGCCTCTCATGAGACTGGAAAAAATATCGCAAGAGAAGGAGAGAAGGAAGGAAGGAAAGAGGCAAAGATAGATAATGGCTTCTTTTTATTTGCCTTCTGCTCTCTGAGTCATGGTTTTCAGTTTTACTCCCCAACCACAAAGACTAAAACTTTTTTTTAAAAAAGCCCCTTGAAAGTCAAGGTTCGCTTGTGGCCCTGTGGCTCTTGGGCTGAGGCTTTAAATACGTCCCCGTCAGACAGGATGATATCGAGCTGTGTCAGAGTATCTTTTTGCACCCAAACTGCTCTCAGCCCTTCTTCCGCTTCCTCTCTTTGAAAGCAGCCCCATCTTTCATAACCATGATGTAAATGAATCATCTCTTCTCTGGCCCCGCGCCCCTGAGAGTTAGATTAAACTTGTTGTTTCTGCTTAATTTCAAGAGATGTGAACTGTGTCCCCACAAAGATGGAGCCCTGAAACGGACCGACAACGGAGGTGAGTACCTCTGCGCAGAGCCGGGTATGTCGTGCAGAGCCGCCGGGGGCTCGGCAGCTGTCCCGGGCACAAAGTAATTAATTTCTGAGCCTGTGTCACCAGAAAGGGAAGGCTGGAGGCTCCAGAGGAATGAAAGCACTCTGCCTTTTTCTTACAAAACTTCACTTTCTGAAGCCTCCATGGTGACAAGACCTTTCCCTGGGGGGGAACTGCCTGGCCTCTGGCTGGCATCAAAGCAGAGCCCCTGAAATGTGCAGTTTCTTGAGTTTAACCTCGCAGGAATCAGTGCAGGATCTGGCGTTGTTTGCAGAAACGTGGAAGGTGCAGAGTTGTTGCTGCACGCTTGCGCAGCAGTGGTGTGATCCTCAGGTTAACAGAGCCTCAGCCTCGAGTCCCCATCCGAGAGCAGGGACCAGGACGCAGAAAAGATGTTTTTCTCTGCAGGACTTACCTGCTCATCATTGATGCTTCTCAGCCTCTGGTACTGTGAAGTACTTTGGAGTCTGATTTCAGTTGTCAGAGCTTGTAGCTATTGATGCCACGGGCTGTATAGATCAAACTTCATTTTTCTCAAAACCTTATTTTTAGAAAGCCTTCTCTACCTTCCTGCCACTTGCCGTGATACATAAAGAGTTAAATTAGGCAAGGAGGTCTTTATTCTGGTAGATCCCATATTTAGAGAAGAAGCCCTAAGTCCAGGATATTTCATAGAAGCATCTGGTAGAGCTGGTTGTAAGTGCCAAGAGCCTTAGTGCAATAGCGCAAGTATTGTGTTGGGGGATTGTCTTATAATAACATAGCATCTTCTTCCAGACGTTGTGACGTGGTTTGGTCAGGTCTGTGTAGACAGGCACAAGAAGTGTTACAACCATGTCACTGTACAGAATTACACAGCCCAAGTACTTACAGTGCTGTATGATTCTGTAATCATGGAGTTTGGTTCCGCCTGCCCAGGTGAATCCATCCTAACAGTAGCCATACCGGTATGGATCAGCCCCCAAAGGCTCCTGACCTTCAAACTTTCGCAGTTCTGTCCTGACCAGATGGAATTGCAACTTACACATCTGATTTGGGAAGTGTCTTGCTGGATTTAGATTTTAATCTAACTTGGCCTGCTGAAAAAGAGCCTCCTTTAGCTGTTGATAACAGACAATAAAGGGAGCTTTGTTTCCAGTGGCACGGGACTACACGTCAAACCTGTCCCATCAGCATCATTTACTGCTTGGATGCTTTTCCTGGGTTTGGTTAGGTCTTCAACTCGGGGTCTCAAGTCCTGAGAGGGTGCTTTAAGAACGATGAGCACTGTACATTTCTGTTCCCAAAGAATTCTCTGCTTTCTTATTTAATCTGGAGGTGGTATCCGTCTATCTTTCACCCACAAAGGATTTGATTCCTAACCAAGTTACAACAAGCAGTATTTCAAATCTAACATCTAACTTAAGTTGGCTCCCTTCCTACACTCCCTTCCTTCTCTCCCTCCCATGCTTGTCTACAGCCCTGTCTGAGTTTGACTCTTCTGGCTTGCCCCGTGTGAATCTCCGCGCTCTGTCTTGTTTGCTTCCCCAGGGTGGGCCCATGTCGTCTGTGCTTTGTACATCCCGGAGGTGCAGTTTGCCAACGTGCTCACCATGGAGCCGATTGTCCTGCAGTACGTACCCCACGACCGCTTCAACAAGGTAAGGCCATCCCTTTCTCCTGCTGCCCCATGTGTACTTGCACCGCCTTGGCTTTTTGGGGTCATCTCATTCTGCCACATCTCCTGTCCAATTTATTTTAATTTCCAGGTACTCACATTCCCTTAAAAATAACTCACAAAGTAAATCCCCGTTCCTGCAAATAACTTTCTGGTCCTCCATTTCTCTCTTCCCCAACTCCCTGCAACTTGAGCAATCTCTGCCTTGGAGTTGCATGTTGGTTACTCCACATTTTGATCTGACACAGTTGTTACGTGGGGAGAAAAAGAAGATGCGTGAGTTTTGTGCATGCCACTGAGAAATAACCCGGAGCTGTTGTCATAGGAGGGGGATAACTGGACACAGAGTTATGAGTTCTGGAAGGCTTTGCCTCCTGGTGAACGGTGAGAGTGAAGTACATGCTTTGTCTGCCTCTTTGAGTGAGCACTTCTCCTTTTTTTTGCAGACCTGCTACATCTGTGAAGAGCAGGGCAGGGAGAGCAAAGCAGCCTCTGGAGCATGCATGGCCTGTAACCGGCACGGCTGCCGGCAAGCTTTCCACGTCACCTGGTGAGTTCCCCACCGCATCACCCCAAGAATAGCCCCAGCTATTGGTTTTGCTGCGATGGCTTTGAGGTCGCACCAAATGGGTGGTGTGGGGAGTTGCTAATCGTCCCGGGTTTATTTTGTGCAAGGGGTATCTCATCCTTGCTCGGTTTGTGAGGGGAACTTCCCCAGGAAGGCTGAGGTTTCACCAGTGAGCCTTCCCTGCTGAGAAGGCGGCTGGGGATTTCCCTAAGACTGTGTGGAATCCAAGAAGAGAAGAGATGAGTCACAATCCAGGAATGTTCCTTCTCCAGCAGAGCACATGCAAGAGTATCATCTAGATGATGTGATTTTGAGGGCTGATATCCTCATGTACCCTCGCAGCCTGAAAACAACATTGCCGAACAACATCAGCAGAACAGGGAGATTCCCAGCTTTACATGGATTCCTTGCTCATGATACATCTTTTCTTGGAATTGTTACTGGTCTCCCAGGCCTCCCTTAAGAAAAACAGAAATTGCAAGACAATCTGGTAGAAAAGTACTGACAATTTTGAAGATCTTAATATGAATTAAAAATAGTCTGAACTTTTTCCCCCCTCCTTGCGTACCATTTGCCAAGCAGAACAGGAAACTTCAAGACCCTCCCTGGGTATCCTGAACTGTTCTTTGCCCTTTGATGGGATATGTGATCTGGTTGTACATTTTGCTTTATCCTCCTCCTAATTGCATGTATTTCAGCGCCCAGATGGCTGGCCTCTTATGTGAAGAGGAAGTCCTAGAAGTCGACAATGTCAAATATTGTGGCTACTGCAAGTACCACTTCAATAAAATGGTGAGTTTCTTCATCCCTGCAATGGAGTTTTTTTGTCACATGTAAGGCATCGTCTTCATCCTAGATTGTATCTGTGCTCGGAGCAGTAAGAAATGCCAAGAACGCATAAACAAGGTCTGCAGCCTGCTTCGCTTTTCAGCCATTCAGTCAGAGTCACTTAGGAATAAAGGTTAATTTATATTTTATATTTCTATAGCATCTTTAAGCCCATTTTCAAAACTAGGGGTTGACTTCTTCCCATCTGTTTTGGCTTCCCTGACCCGGTCTGTAAGGCTGAAAGAGAAGTCCCAAGCAAGGGGAGCAGCCGTGGCGTTGGGTGCTCCAGGGAGCTAGGGCTATAGCCCAGCCACCCTGGGCAGGAGTGGGTGGCACAGAACAGCCAGAACTTCTGCCCGAGGACAGAGACAGCCCAGAAGAGACATGGAGTCGTTCACTGTTGGAGGGATATTTGGGCCAAAGGACTTCCCCCTATTAATTACAGTACCAAGAGGAAAGAGAGGAACCCTTTTCCTGTTCTGCATAATTAGTAGACACCTGCTCTCCCCCCTCCAGCAAAAAGGAAACTCGATCCTCTCCCTACAGCTTCATGTCTCAGTGGCTCCTTTGTTGCTGGCCTTTCCCACTTTCCTTCCTGCTTATCAGTGCTGTCACACGCAGTGACTGATGTCTCGAGCTTCCCCTCAAAGTCAAACTGGAGGACACCTTCCCTGCCCCTCAGCATCTGACACAAGTGTAGCTCAGTATCAAGTTTACCGATGCTGAGGTAGACAGCAGGATTTCTGCTAGTGCCTGGAGTCTGGGAACAGGGTGTCCTTCCACACACTCCCACGCCCCACTCAAGACTGAAAGCTGGACACTGCTGTGCGGGAGGACTGCCTTGTCTGAGCAACATCGCTGCCACCGTTTGTCTTGTTGTTTACAGAACGGTCTCTTAGCAGCTGTGCCTTCTTACAAGTGTCAGTGTGCAAGGGCCGCCGAGAACCAAAGATCGAGGGAGTTAGATCTACATGCTGTTTGTAAAACCACTAATAGGGTATCCGCTGTGGTCCCCGTGTTAGGAACCAGACTGGGCATCTGGTACAAATAGAATTTGGTCCTGCACGTAGACAAGCCATTTACTGGAACATTGCTCACTGTAACAGTGAAAGCTGGACTCTATAACCCTGTTTCCCCTCTCTGTCTCTTTTTGCTCCTGTTCTCCACCTCCTCTCCCCTTCCCCACTTACCTCAGAAGACCTCACGTCACTCTGGAGGTAGCTCCTTCATTGCTGGAAGAAGGAGTCGATCCACGTCCCCTGCTCAAGAGAAGCATGTATCCCACCACGAAAGGCCAAAGAAGGTGAGATCTGCACAGAGTTTGTCAATCCAGAGAGGCAGAGTTATGTGGGAAGGAGGTGGGAAGGGGAAGAGTGTGCAAAAGGCACCGATGGCTCCTCGCGTGAGCCCTGACCCTGCAAAGAGTTTCACGGTCAGACACCTGAACAGTGGCTGCGTTTTTAAACAGGCCTCTAGAAACGTGTGTGCAAATAGAGCAGCACAGCCATGGGGAATGCGAGGCCGAGTTTGCACGTTCAGATTATGCCAGAGGGGCCCTGGCAGAACATGCCTGTGAAATATGCAACTGTCTGCTGTCTGTCTTGGGGCAGGTCCACTTTGAGGATGACAGTGTGCTATGGTTTCCAGCCACTGAGTTGATCTGTGTGGAAATAGGTTGGGCTGTGGTTTTAAACGCAGCTTGAGAACATAAACGGGAGGTTGTTGTCCTCAGATCCCAGAGTCCAAGTTTTAAAGGACGAGAAGATACTGATTAGTAATCTGCATTGTGGCCAGCAGGTTGATTGTAGGCAAGAATTAGTACAAACTAGGTAGTACTTTGTTAGTCAGATTAACCAGCCACTGGGATTCCACCTGCTTCAAGTCTACCCGTGAAAATAGTTTATCTTCGTTAAACAATTATTTAGAAGAACGTTGCATGCCAGATCTGACTGGTACGATGGTTATTTATCTAACTCTGCTGGTTAAGACGTACTCATCAAAACTGCTGCAGTGTTACAGGACATGCTAACAGCACACCAAGGTTCATAATTAACCGACTCATGTGACGAACGCTCATGTTTCAAGGAAAAGCAGCAGTGAATGTGTAAGGCAGAATCCCAGCAGACTCCTGGGGTCTGACAGGGATGCAGGTTCCCGTGTGGAAGGGTCTGTACCGAAAGAAATGAGGAGGCCAGAGGCTTGTGAGGTATTTGTTATTTATGACAAGAAGTAGCTCTAAAAGGCAGGACTCACGTTTTTTTGAGGATTCAGGTTCTAAGGCAAGTGGCAGCAGAATAAGAAATCTTCCCTACCCCTGGATAGAGCTTTTGCAATATCAAGAATCCACCACGTAGTACTGTCACCCTCCTTTGCACCCCGTCTATCCAAAGCAGCGGGGTAGGCTCTGAAGCAGAAATAACTCACACAGGGATACTGTCAGTATGGTCAGAGAGTTTTTAATACCTTATGGGCCATATCCTGGGTTTTGTTAGCAGAAATCCAGAATTACTCTACCAAGCAACCTCTGGATATATTCCACTATAGTCAAAAGCCAAATTTACCTTGTTGTATAAACACAATTGGTGATACCCCTGCAAATTGCAGCGCGAATCTTTTAAGTCTTGCCATAGGTGTCTGGCTGTTTACCTCTTTTCTGTTTGTTTTTGTCTTGTTGCAGTAGGCATCCTCACAATGCGTAAACGATTTTGAACGGTAATGATAGTGACCCACATCCAGAAACAACCCGATGACACTCCAGTGGGTTATGTGGCCTAAGTCTGATGGATCTCAGCCCGGTCTCCAGGGGACAAGGGCAACCAGGCTTTCAAAAGCAGTATGGCCATCAGTTAATACTGACTGACACCCTCCTGGCATGCCCGGCTGAGAGTCCATAAATTGTGTGGGCAGGAAAGCCATCTCCTTCTTTATTTACAGAGGTTATCCCGCAATATCCAGTTTGAAACGCTGCCCACCATGTCCATTACGCGTTTGGGAAGCTTGCCCAAACCGTACCTGATACACGGGCAAACAAGGCAAACCTCGCTTGCAAAGTGGCGCCTACCCTGCTGCCGGCACCGAGTCAGTAAATTTCCTGCTGCCGCCGAGGCTGAAGCGTATGGGGAGTATTTACTGCTCTTGTGTGTTCAGCTGCTGCGAGGAGAGGAGGAGGCGGGAGGGAGAAAGAGCATCTGTGCCCCGGACCACGGACGGGGAGCGAGCGCTTGGCACAAGGTGAAGGGCTGTACTGGAACGTGCTATTTTTAGCCAACAAGGAGGCAGAGGGGGTGGGGGAGAGGGCAGGATCGGGGTGATTGACAGCGGCTTTGGAGAGCTCCGCTGTAATTATAACGGACAGACGGTGCAAGTCCAAGGCCGGGGACCGTACGAGGGGTTCTATATTTGCACAGCTTCTGGTGGCGGGGGTGGGAGCGCAGCCACGTGCCTGGCAGGTAGGAGCAGGGGAGGTGCCGCTTCCCGGCTTTGGTTGGAAAGCAGGTCAGCGCCAGGGGGAGAGCGAAAACGGGAGGAATATGGATTTATTTATAGGCTCCTCAGTGGCGCTTGCCACTATTGTTAGCCTCTGGGTTCCTCGCACACGTGCAGACTCCGTCTCACTGCTGCCTCACCGCTCACCCCTCCTGATGGCTCACCGGGTTTGCGAGCAGCAGATCCCACGGAGGCCCCTTCCAGGGCCGGGATTGCTTGGCACGGCCGCGGCGCGAGTGTAAAATCACCTCCTTCCACTTCGAGAGGGGGAGTCAGCACGGAGAGGGGGGCGAGGTGTGCAGAGCAGCTGAGGTGGGCAGGGTAAGGAAGGCACTCGGCTTCCAGGGGTGTTCGGTGGTTTATAGGTCTGGGAGCGGTTGTGAAGCGCAGGGACGTGTGAGGCGGTATGGGAACAGAGACCTTTCGAAGGGGTACCCGAAGAGGGGGTTGAACTGTTAGTTCCCACATGGTTTTGGAGTACGTGACTAGCAGTGCATGATCTAATTGCACATGTTTCAGGGGAACTGGGCGTGCTGCTGTGCTGACCTGAAGTAGAACAGCTTTTTCGTGAGCCTGTCCAGCTGTGCAGCCGGCTGGTCCCGTCCTCCCGGAGCTGGAGGCGTTGCAGGGGAGCTGATCGCTCAGCGGCAGACCAGAGCGCGTGCGAGTCCCGGAGCTGCAGGTGCTCGTGGCTCTCTGCTCCAGACGGAGCTCAGTGCCTGACAGCTCCCTTCCAGCGCAGGGCTGCGGCTGTTTACTTAGGCTTTACGGAGGAAAACTCTGGCTGAGTTAATGACTGAGTGAGGGGCACAGGATTTAACCCAGTGGCTTCAGTAAGACAGCAAAGACTTGGGATTTGGACTCCTAAGTCCTGCTGTAAAACAGTTCAGCATTTGTGAAGAGTCTTGTTCTCTGCGGAACAAGGGACAATTGTGACGTGGGACTGCAAGCCAGCGTCGGCATCCCCTGCCTCTTGCAGGCACAAATGATACCAGCCCAAGCATTTCCTTCTGCGCTGTCCTGAAAATGGGAAAGCTCTAGGCTTTGGATTTTCCTCAGAACATACCAGGCCTTAGCAAAACCAGCCCCATTTATTTCTTTGGGGTTGGTATTGCAATGTGTGTGCTCTACCCTGTGGGAGCCTTTGCAGGGTTTGTTTGTTTAAAAAAAGAAGAAAGAAAGAAAGAAAACAATAGCTAAATACCAAGAAAATGCTGGATGACGCACAGGGGTTGAATGAAGTACAGATGTTCTGTCACCTATATTGTCTGCTTGAAACACACAGAAAAAAATTACCATGCTCTGTGGAATGAAATTTGTCACACCAGGAGCAGTCGGGAGCACGTGCGCTGCCACATTTTTAGGCATATACCCCATGGAGGGAGACGCTCGTCTGGTGTTATTCTTAGTGAACACCTGGAACCCATAAGTAAAATCAAGAGACTTTTAATTTGGCTGTGGGCCATTGTTAGGAGAGGAATGGTCCCTGCCCGGTGCCATAGGAAAGAGAGGCAGGCACTTGGAGCAAATAAGCCCAACTGCAGTTGTTCCTCAGGTCTGGGTACAGAGCCAGTTCTCCGCAATGATAACACACCTTTAGCTCCTGAACCGCTTCCCTAGTCACGGGGGGGCACTTCATGGGGGTACGGGGACTGTCTCTGTCCTGCCCCCCTTTAGCACCAGCCAGAGCAGCGCACGAGCCCGGGGTCCCAGGGCGGCTGAGCAGATGCACGGCAGAGCCTGCCTCCCCGCTGCCATTGCCTGTCTGTCTAGACCCGATGCCAGTGGAGGAAACGAGCCAAGGATCCGGCCTGGCAGATTTAGCGCGCTGGAGAAGTTGTCCTGGGCTGAAATCTCAACCCAGTGCGTCTGTGACAGGCTTTGTGTTTGCACTCGAGCTGGTGACGGAGGTCCGCCTCTTGGAGTTGTGTGTCCACGCAGGCACCAAAGCGCAAAGTGGACAGTTTTTCAAGTGGGATGCAGGTGGCTGCTTGCCAGATCAGCACAGATTTTTTGGGAAGGAGTACTGAACCTAAATCTGTTCTTGTCATGCTATAGTAGCCTTGTTTCATAGCATCCTTGACCGGCTTTCCGTGACCTCTTGTTACGTGGGTGTTTAACCGCCCCCGGCAAATCCTTCGGTTAGCAGGGGGTGCAGCAATAATTTGAGAGCACACAAAGCCCAGCGAGGGCTGGCCGTCTGTCCTTGCGTAAAGACTCGCATGCACTCAGAGAGTGTCTCAAGGCAAACCCGCAAAATCCCCAGCGCGGCCCTGGTGCAAGCGAGGTTGCAGGCAGGGGTTTAGTGTCCCTCTGCCCGGTGCTGCCTCCCTCCTCGCTGCGGCTGCCATGGCTGCAGCCCAGAGCCAGGCCTCCTCCTCCGGGTGTGGGAGTTCAGAGAGCCTGGGAAAGAGGGAGGGAGCAGCAGAGCCCGCTTGGCTCTTCCCAGCTCTTCCCTCCCTCCTTCCCCTGCCCAATCTACTTTTAATGATCCAATTGCTGGTGTCCAGCAGATTAGAAGAGGGGGCTCGGGGAAGGGGAGACGGCGATGGGGGGAGCAAGAGGAGCTGTGCTCAACCCTTTTTGGCAGCGAGAGATCTTGTTTCGTTCCTCCTGCACTGGGGAGCTCGAAGGGAGATTGTGTCGCCGGCACGCCCCCGATGCAGCCGCGCTCCCCCCGCCGCAGGCCTGGCCTGCTCCGTGCCCACATGCCAAGCCCCAGCTGCTCAGTCCTGCATGGGGAGAGTTTGTTTTCCATGAAGTTTGTTGCTGGGGGCAGGTTGACGTTCCCTGCAGACCGCAGCTCGCCCAGCCAGCCAGCCTGCTGCAGGGAGCACCGAGCGGCTGCAAGGTAGGGCTCAGCTTTTCCTTGCAAAGATGGGACAGGGGTGTTGAAAGGTTTCCTGCTCTCTCAGTGCATCCTCCCTCCCTCCTCCTCCTCCTCCCCTGACTCCTGCTTCATGGCACAGCCAGGCAGGTCTCTGTGGGCAGGCTGGGCTGTTGCCGGTGGCTGTGTTGTCTGTGAAGTTTCCTGGAAGGAGGGTTTGCAGAGGAGAGTGCCCGTGTGCCAGGGAGATGAAGTGCTGGACACAGAAAAGCCGGGTGAGGAGAGGGCACTTGGGAGGCCGGGGAGAGTACTGCTTCCCCCCGTCTCCTTGCCCTCCCCTCCCTTTGCGCCCTGCGGCTCTTGCAGGAAGCGTTTGGAGCCTTCCGGTTCCTGGAGAGAACCCACACGTTTAAAAGCCTCTGGTGCAAGCTGGGGAACGCCCCGGGTTGTCTGAGGGCCTGTCAACACAGGCAAGATAGCCAGGAGTGACTGAGCACCCTGACCGTCTCGGGGCCGTGGTCTCTGCGGACACCGACGCAACCTTCCCCCCAGCGCCTCGGCCTGGGGGCAGCCCGGCCCCTCTGCGAAGTGTCCATGGGGCGACGGAGTTAATTGTCCTGCCCGTTCAACACGGGGCCCTGCATTTCTCCAGTGATATTGAAGAAGGTGTCAGATCCTGTTGCCCTTCTGAGTACCCAAAAGTATTAGAGAGTAACTGGAGAGTGGGAGATGGGTGCTACTGGGTGTGCAAAGGCAGTGGGCACCCCAACTCTGCTGGCTGCAGCCCAGAGGGCTCCTGGGTGCCCGCTCCTGTGGGTTTCTGCTCTGCCCGAGCAGGAGCGACACAGAGAGCCTGGAGAGGAGGTGATGTGGGAGGGGGAGAAGTGCTTGGTAAGCACGGCGGAGGAGCAAGGTGTGCCTGTGGGCATGGCGTGGGGCTGCGTGCCGGGACAGCCGGCACTTCTGCCGCTGAGCTCCTCGTCAGGCTGCGGTGGTTCTGGTTTAACGCAGTCCTTTGAGCAAAGCACGAAGACTGGTCTCTGTGGGACAGATTTTCTAAATAGCTTGAGTGCAGTTGCTCAGCACATGTAGTCAGGGCCAGATCTTCAAAAGAGCTCAATACCCAGCATTTAGCTTTTTGGAAAACCTGACCATTTATTCAAGCATCTAAATGGGAGCTGAAGCATTCCAGAAATCTGGTCCCTATTGTGCAGGCTGGGTTCTTGCTGAATATGTACATATGTACGCACTCCTACATATAACCAGCGGACTGCTCAGTTAGCTGTTGTAGACTCTGTGCAAGGGAGATTTTTCAGGCAGAAGACAGCCAGGATTTTGAAGCTGGCGGATGTGAGTTTGGTGGTTGCCATCACAATGAAACTGTGGGAGGTTTTATGGTTCACTGTGGTGGCAGTCAGGACATTTCTGCTTTTCCCCACGCATGTGCACGTGTGTGTGTGTGTGTAGGTGTGTAGGTTCATTGTCGTTAGCCAAAATGGCTTGGCTCTGCCTTGTCTCATCTCGACCGTGATACGTGAAATTAAATCGTTACAGTACTGTCTCGCTGGCGTTTGTAGCAGTGTATCTTATTCCCTCCTGTTGCAACTTCATGACTGAATACATTTGGGATTCGGGGTCTGAAAATGAGAGAATAAGCTTTGTGGTATTCAGAAAGTTTAAGGACCAGGGTTTGTGCAGTTATTTGGCAAAACGTATTGTAATGAGGTGTCTGGCTCCTGTTTTCCATTTCTGGCTTCCGTGAGTGGCACTGGCAGCGTCTGCGAGTAGGCGAGCGTGTGTCCAGGTGGGGTGGGGATCCCTGGCTTTCCTTTCTGAATTTTTGGATGACTTTCTGTGAAATCTTAGCAAGTTCTCTCATCCCGTGTGCCCTGGTTTCCCCATTTGTAAAATGAGATGTAGATATTAAAAACCTCTCTTCAGCTCGTTGAAACTCTCTGCTGTGTGCTATTAAGTGAGTGCAAATTGTTACTACTACTGGAATAATGAACGCTGATGTGCACATGGTCTGTGACAAGCTGCTTGACTAACTGGGCCGCAGTTTCCCCATCTTCCTGTCCTAGAAGACCCATGAGACTTAGACAGAGTTTATAGCACAAGAAGCCCCCAAGTATTTAAAACATTGTGAGATTTAGTAAAGATTTAATTTTAATTTGTCTTTTGGCACTTAGTCTGTAAAAATCACATTTTCAAGCTTTCCTTGTTCACTGCCAAAGCTGGAAATGTGTATTAAAGAAAGGGAAAAAAAGAAAACAGAGATTCTTGTAAAATACTGTAGCTCTAGGAACAGAGGCTTTAACAGATATGCCAAATGCCAGGAGTCTTGTGATAAAATGATGGATATTGGCAGTGGTGGTTGGGCACTCGGCAAGCGCAGTGAGGCTCTAGGCTGGATTTGCTTTTTCACCAGCTCATCCCAGTGAAAGCTTCCGGGGCGTCGTGGCAGGTTTACACGCAGGGTCGCTGGGGGCTGCAGCATGGGCCTCCTTTTCGAGGGCAATGAAAATTCAGCCAGACCCACGCTGGAAGGTGGTGATTTCTGGAGTGCTTTTGCCTGACCTCTGCTTCACTTCACGCCTGCCTTCTCCAGCCTCTTCCTCCTGCCCTGTGCCTCCTCCTGCCCCTTTTCTTCCCATTTAGTGTATTGTTTCCGTAGCTAATTATTCCACTCTCTTCTCTCCTCCCCAAAAACACACAGTGGAGCTCATATAGTTGCTGCAATTGCATCTTCCCCTGACAGCATCCCAGCTTTGGCGTGTGCTGGCAGCTGTAGCCTCAGGCTTTGCCTGCATGAGGAAGCAGTCAGCATCTTTCTGGAGAGTCAGTGAATTTTGACGTGACTGCTCTGTTCTGAACGCACCTTCGGTCCAGGCTGAGGACTTCAGCTTCTAGAATAAAACGCCCGTGCAAGGGAGTTGTATCAGAATAGGCATTCTTTCCCACAAAAAGGTCTCGGAGACAGGAGGATGGACGTTTCCAAGCCCTGCATCTCATGCAGGTGTTTATCTGCCAGCAGCTCTCTTGGTCCACACACCAGTGACCACACTGGGATGTTTGGAACTCAGCACAAAAGTTTCTGCAGCTTCGGTAAAGAAGGCCACATCTTTAGCTGACCTCAGTAGCACGGAAAAGCTCCTGTAATCAGCTGAGTGCGTTCCCATGAGAGTGTGTGGCTGAGGAAGATGGGGAGGAAGCAGGAGTGTGTGATGGAGCATGTTCTTCCATCCATCCATGCTGTGTGCCAGCTGACCTGGGCATCCTCAAGTCCCACTGGCTTGAGGTCACACAGGCCTACTGTCAGTCTTTTCCCTGAAAACATCCCGGTTCTAGCATAAACATCCAGATAGCACTATATAAGAATAACCTCCTCAGTTGCAGTCCATTCCTCAAGAGAATATAAGATCAGAGTGGGCAGGACTCAGTGTTTCTCATCCCATGATTCTTCCTTGCTTTGCAATTTGAAGAATCCAATTTTTCTGGGGTTTTAGTGTGAGAAAAAACAGGATGAAGAAATCAAACTAAACAGTCTGTCTCCTGTTAGCAGAGATGGACCCAGACCAGCTGTCTCTGTTGGGAGGGGAGATGTGGGGGATCTCTAGGTTAGGTGGGAGCCTAGGTTCCGAGATCTCCGCTGGCTGATCTCTGTACCTGTGCATGTGCAACACATGCTGAAATGACGACTCTCCCATTGTCTGTAGCGGGTGGATCTGAGCAACCCTTGAAGAAGGTAGAGAGCGAGGGTAAGGGGGCACCGAGTCCCTTTGGGGAAATAGCAGGAGGAAAGCTCAGGTTTCTTGAAATCAGCAAGGGCTTAAGTCCTTCCCTATCATCTTACCATAAACTGATTTGGGGGCTTCTGTTGATATTCTGCACTCCAGATGTTGGCTGCAGCTGGGGTAGAGATAGTGGGACGCTCCCAGCCAGAGGCTGGGATGTGGGGGGAAGGGATACTGGGCTCGTGTGGATGGGTGGAGAAGGAAAGAGGAATATGAATGTATGGTTGTAAATCCACCCCTACACACCCTCCTTTCTTTTCCCTTACAACTGCTATTCTCAGCAGAGGAAAAGTTAGCCTTCCAGTACTCTCTGATTTCTTTTGCAGAGTCGGAAGGACAAAGAAAGACCTAAACAGAAGCACAAAAAACGTCCAGAGTCTCCCACCAGCCTTACCCCATCCTCGGTGCCCGTCGCTGCAGAGAAGGTACCAAACCCACAGGATGCGAGCGTGTGAATGCAGAGTGGGGAGGGAGGGCAGGGGGAAACCGTCGACACTGCCTTTCCTGGGAAGTGGGGAGGACAGGGCAGAAGAGCAGAGAAAGGGCTTTTGTCCATTTATTTTGATTTCTGATTCGTCACGTTCTCGCTCTCTCTGCCTGACTCCCCACCTCGACGCCCACCTTGGGAATTTAACACGGCAGCTGTCTTGATATCTGTCAGCACTGACGACACAATCATGGAGCTAAACTCCCAAGTGATTGAGCTGTAAGTGCCAGCCTGTTTTGCAGCAGATGTTCAGATTTGAAGCTCTCGCGGAATAGATAAATATCCATGCTTTGGCCTTTGCTGCTGCCACATTGTAAACAGCTCAGGCAGGTGGGTAAGCAAGGCAAGGCTTGTGGGAGGAGATGTTATCCTTTATTAGACAAACTGATATAGCTGGGGAAAAAAAACAGTCTTAGAAGCACATAAGATCTTCAAAGTGTATCATAGAGGTAGCTTTTCTGTGTGAGACAATGGGAGGTTGGTTTCTAGTTAGTTCTTCCATTTCAGGAAGATTCAGGCAGAGGGGCACAGCGTGGTGGCCTGTTCTGCTCCTGAGGTGCAGAGGCAGCCCAGTCCCGGCTGGGAAGATGTCGCTTGCGTGGGTTTGTCTTCTCAGTGCCCAGGGCTTGTGGGGCTGGTGGGCACAGTCAGGATGTCGGTGTACTGCTGTTCACTGCTGAAATCGTGCTGCTGACATGGGCCCTTGCACCTGGCTGTAAATCAGGATAGCCCTGAGCTTTCTGTAGTTCGTGCCAGTCCCAAACTCCAGTAATGCAGAATAAACACGGTGGAACTTGCCTCGAGCTTGCATGCAACAAGGTGAAGGCCAAGTTTGCAGTTGTTCAGGGTCAGGGAACAAGTGAGGTTACTCCAGCGCCTGGACCTTTGGAGTTGTACTCTTCTCTCTAGTGGGAATGCAAATTAATGCAACCCCTTAGCGGGGCTGTTCTGGTGTAAGTGAGAGCAGGACTAGGGCCAAGCTCCTGCTAGAACAAATAAACAACATGTCCCAGGAATGTCCTTTTGTGCGCAGAAATGCTACTTGGAGAGGCTTGGGTGTCCTTTACGTGGCAGGACTGCCTTGTGAAAATGAAAATTCACAGGCTAGCAGTGTCTGCATATGTGAGAAGCACTGCAGGGGCAGTCTGGCAGAGCGAAAGCTCCTGCCAGTCAGCACAGGGTTGCTCTGGGTTAGGACTGAAGAGGATTTTCTATGTTCCGTGTGAGGCCAAGCCTGGAAGCAGGGAGTAGATGTAGGTCAGAGCTGAAATGGCAAAGCTGGTCTCATGGTTCTCAGGCTGGGAGAAGCAGAAAGTTACAGCGGGACAGAGAGGAGGAACAGCCTCTGAGCTGCAATCACTCTTGATTTACCTGTGCTCACGTTAGGGCAGCTCAGCTCGGCTTTTGGGAACAGCAGATTCACCCAGTTAACAGGGCTGTCAGGAACTGATGGCCTAAGAAGATTATTTTCAAGCTGAACTGAAATCCAAAACCTGACTCTTGGCCAGCTAGAGCGGTTGTTAGACAATTACCCACTGTCTCCTCCAAAGCCCTGCCAGACCTTTAGAAATAAGGAGGGAAGGGTGCAATTCAGTTTTACAGGCAGCTTTCAACTCTTTGTAAGCTAAAATTCAGGAGATCCTAATTACTGTAGCTGTACTTGAGTGACAGGGTTTTAGTGTTTCCCTAGGGAGTTGTTATTAATCCTCATAACAGAGAGTGTATTTCCCTTGCTTTTTTGTGCATAGATCCCAAAGTATTGTTCGGATTCTGTTCCCAAAAGTACTCACTCCAGAGCAAATGTAAGAGCTGCTCAGCAGCCTGCTACAACCCTGTGTAAACCCCTCGGGGGGTGGTTGTATGAGGCTTTCTGGATAGTTGCACCAGTGTAACATTGCACAGGTTAGACTAATGTAAAACCTTGAGACACGTTAATGTAGCGTGTCCAAACAGGTTTCCTCCTGGAAGCCCAAACCATCTTTGTCCTTTCTGGGTCTTAGATTAGTCCAGCTCAGTGTACTGGGGAGTGGGTAGGGTGGATGCAGCAAGCCAAAAGCTGACGTTCGCGGTGTGACTATGCAGAAGAGCATTGCTAGTCCCTGCTGTGCCGTGGTTAGAGTCTGAAGAGAGCTGGGGTCTCTTCCTCTCCTTACCACTTGCATTATCTTGGGCAAATAATTTATCGCCTTCATGGTCTTGTCCAAGTTACCCAATGAACCAGAGCATAAAGTCCCCAGAGATAATCCCTGCAGGTTACACAGCTCCCAGTCTTTTGTGGGGAGCCGCTGGGTGAGAGCAGATCTCAGTGACCTGCAGCAGTGAGGGCAGATGGTCGTGTCCAGGCTCCTGGGAGAAGGACACTGGCCCGGAGCAGCCGTGCAGAGCCACACAACACTGGTGCAGCCCTTGATGTCCATGCCAGACCCATGCTGCCAGCTCGCCGTGCTGCTCACACCGTAGCCAAAGTGGCACCGCATACAGCGAGTCCCAGGCTCCTGTCCCGGTGCGCAGGCTGTGCCGGAGCAGGGGTTGGACTGGGGGCTCTGAGCATCACCAGTGTTTTGGAGCCAGCAATGAGGAGCAGGAGCATCCGTCAGATGAATCAGCAGAAGGGCCCTGGCACCGCTTGCTCCTCGGGCACCGGGACTGCGGCAGTGTGGCACCAGCCACCGGGCCGTGGAGGGGTGTTACCAGTACCTGAAGCCACGCTCCAGTCTGCTCCCAGTTTGCTTAGCCTAAAAGGAGCCTGGGGCAACAGACATCTGAGCCCCAGCGTCTGATGTTGCTACCAAAGTCCTCTGAAATTTTCAGCAACCCTTTAATAATGGATTCTCGGAGCTATAGTCCGATATAGTAGGACATCTCAAGCCGCTTCACCAGGTTAGGCTGACAGCAGTGGAACCGTTTCGTTGCTTTGGAGGGACAGTGGTATATCCCACTTCCTTGTTCCCTCAGGCAGCCTGGCCTCTGGGTTCACATTTTTCTTTAATTTTGCAATCCAGATTTATTTTTCAGTTCCAATTTTCACCTAATACATCGTCCACGCTGTGCTCCCCTCTTGAACCATTTAGTTATGAAGAAGATCCTTTGATGTGGTTTCAGTCTTCCTCTTGAAATCAATTGTGCTAGACCTCTGACTTCTGCCAGATTTTTGAACATCTCACTGAGTGCTTCCCTGTGTCTTCTAGGAATCTAAATACCATTAATATCTGACACTTGGATTCTACCAGGCCTCCGTGTCCTGTCTGTGCAGTGACAAGCTCTCAATGCCTCACTCTGGTTTGGGGCATAAACGTACTGAAAACACAGTGGTGGCCTCAGCTCTCATCTACACCGGAAAGTGAAACTAGGGTGTGAATTCACAGCATGCAAACGACTCTTCGTAACACCACTTCTGAGCTTTCCTCCTGCCTCTGAAAACGGTCTTTGGGCGATGCGATTTTCATCGCTCTCAAAGAGGGGCAGGAGACCTTGCTCGCGGGGCACAGGGGGTCCCTTCCAGAGGGCAGGCAGAGCAGCTGACCTGCTGGAAATCCCCCGGGGCGGCTCCAGGGCTAGGGCTTTTGGATGGATTAGGGAGGATTGTAGAGAGTGGATTTGTGCTGGATATAGGCTCTCGTTCATTGTTATGCTGGCTACTTGGAGCTCCTACAGTCTTTCAGGGGAGTGGGAAGGAGGCAGAAAACATCCCCTCTGGGTAATAGTTTCTGGCTATAATAGTTTCTGGCTATTTCACGTCTATCCAAAAACGCAAAAATGCCGCCAACTAGTAAAGCTTTTGCACAGCCTGTTGGAAAGATAGCATTCACGGCGCGGGCCTGGGGCAGAGGAGGGTTTCTCACCAGGGAGGAGCAATGAGTCTCACCGGTAAGTCTTGGCAGCCAGGGCTGCTCTGGCTCTATAGTCACACACCGCCAGACAAATTCAGGAGGCGGTTTCTGCGCTCAGGATCTCTCCGCGTAGCTGGTGCCTGGTTCTGGCGACCAAGGTTAGTGAGCAGCCGAACAGCAAGCAGCGCGCTCTCCCCTCACCCTGCAGACGCCCCTGGGGAGCCGTCCTGCCGCTCTCTGTTGCACTTGCAGTAAATCTGCAGGATTGCAAGCCACCCCAGCTGCCTCCTCCTGCCAGCTGCAGACATCGTGATCACTTGTTGACACACACTCACACATGCTATGTGTTTTGGGCTGCAACATCTGGCTTGCTCTGGGTTTTGTAACCTAAGCCGTGGATGCCAAGGCCTCCCCGCACCCACCCTCTCCCGGTCAGGTGCTGGAGAGGGAGCGCAGCAGGGCGAAGAGCGCGCGATTCCAGACACCACCGGAGGCAGGGAGACCTTCCAGGTTTCCCACTGTTATTTGAGCTCTCGGCATCTACCCAGGACCAGCCTGGAGCTGACAGATCCTGGGAACCTCTGGCCTGCGCCTGGCTCAGGCAAATTCACTGTCACCGTGATGGGGTAGGGGTTTGTGGGGGAAGGATGATGATTACCCCTGCTAATCAAAGCATGTCTCAGCATGGATATTTGCGCTAAGAATCCCTGAGCCTTTGAGCATCCCTTGTCCTGACATGAGTGGGAATTTGCCAGTGACATCAGGGACTTGAAAATATGGTCTTCAGCCCATCTGTGTCTCCCCTCCCCACCTACAGAGAACAGCAGCACGGTGCTGCCTGATCTTGAGGTGGAGGGAAGGGACGTGGTAGAGGTGGAGGGAAGGGACGTGGTAGAGGTTGCGAGTGGCTCAGACACAGATGCTGTAGCTTGTGCAAGCGCTTGGGCCCAGAGCTCCTGATGGAGACTCGCCTGCGCTCTACCTGGCGATCCAGCGTGGAAAGGCAGCCGACGCTTACAGCCTGCCTGGGTGGCTGCTTCAGCACATTGCCCTGCGGTGCGTGGGCTGGAGGAGCTCCTGCTCTCCTCCCGTTGTTCCTCGTTCGTGTCCTCCCTGCTTCCCCTCACCAGTAGTTTAATCCAGGGCAAAGCCGCTCTGTGTTTCCGAGCGGCGCCAGCCTCCCCCCCTCCTTCTGTATTTCGTCAGTGGTTCCCTCTAGGCGCTCGTCTCGCCAATCAGGAGGCAAAGAGATGCTCTTCTGATTTCCCATAAATAAATTAATGAACGAAGAGCTTGGGTGCTGCGGAGTGTCACAGAGAGGCCAGGACACAGGTACGGCCCCTCGGGGGACAGCGAGTGCCGGGGGGAGGAGGTGCGTGCATGCCTGCGCTTGGGTGCCCGTGCGACTTCGTCTCACTTATCTCGGCTCCCGGCTTGAGGCAGGAGTTTCCCCATCAGACTGTCACCTCCAGCTGGGGCAGCAGGTTTATTCTGGTGACGTTTTTCACTTGGTTGCTTTAAATAGACCTTCAAAATGTAGCTGCTGCCTCATTTTGAAAGAGAGCTCTCACTTCCTCAGCGGTTCCCTATTTTTTTTCCTCTGCAGCATGCCCTCCCCCACACACCTGTTTGCAACACGAAACATTGGTGTTTCTGCACACACACACACGGATTTCCATGCTGGAGAAGAGCCGATGATCCAGAGATCGAGACCTCTGTTTATGCACAAGGCAAGCAGCAGGCATGCAGATCTCTCCAGTCCTGCTCCCTCTAGGCAGCAGCCCTGTGCTGGAGAATCTCCTTCATTAGGGAGGCGATGGGACTGCAGCCCTCGTTACTGTTATTAATATTGGCGTTATGGTAGCAGACCCCTCCCCTTCAGATTGAGGCCGTGTTGTGCTTGGCAGTCCACGTGTGTCTCCTGGAAGGCTCCGCTGCCACACAGAGCTTGCAGGCTCCACGGAGCAGGGTGGGAAAGAAATAGAGGCACAGAGAGGGGAAGTGATTTAGTGTGGTTTCAGTTTCCTTCTCTCTGCTCCTCGGCTGCAGTGCTTGGGCCCTTGCCCCAAATTCAGGCTCTCTGGAACGGCTGCTAAAGAAGGGCCCTTTGTGGTGAGGAGGGCTTGTGGTCGTACCGTACAGATCTGTCTGCCGTGACCTGTTTGGCAAACAATATCTAGGGTAGCATTTGGCAGGAGGTGGGAAAATCCTGCCCCCGAAATCTCTGGGAGTCTCTCAGGGAGGTCTGTGAGGTCAGACCAGCCCTACAGGTGAGTGTCTGTCCATTCACTGCCTTCGGCTGAGCCAGCTCAGCCTCTCTTCCCCTCCTTCCCCCCGCCCCCCCTTTAATTTTGCAATTAAGATTTATTTCCCAGCTCAGATTTCCCCCTTCCACCCTGCGCTAATTCATTACTTGCCCTGCACTCCCTTCCTGACACTCCGGATTTAGAACATGTCTTCTCATGTGGTTTCCCCTGCCCTTCTGTGGCCTCGTGCACCTTGTGCGGAGCTCCAAAGAGGTGAATTTATGGGAGGAAAATTCAGGGCTTTGCATTTCTGCTGAGACATGAGCCATCTCGTTCCTGCGACTTCGTGAGCAGTCTCAGGACTTCCCATCGCCCCCAGACACTGCTCTCCTTTCCCTCCCCAGGCAGATGTGGAAAGTCGGAAAGATTTTCATGCTCCCTCTGAGCTCATAAATCAAGAAGGCTTAATCTCCTACATCCAGGAGTCTGTGATGAGAAAATACAGATTTCCCCTCCTCTCCCCCCTAATTTCCACCACTCCCTTCCTCCTGTCTTTCATATTCCCGGCACATCTGGTGTGTGTTAGGCTGCCAGCTGTTGCATTGTGCAGAGTGATTAAACCATGTGGGAGGAATGGGGAAAGATTTTTATCTGGGCGTTCATGAGTCTGCATTACAAGCCCTTTTTTCTTTAGCTCTCCCCAAGAAGAGGTCATCTGGAGTCAGGGATAGTGGAATGTAAGAAAGGTATTGTGCTTCTCTGTGTCTTCCTCGTATCTGCTCAGTAAGAAATAAAAGGTGTTTGCGCTAATGTACAGGTGGTGTATTTTGGGCTGTAGCCATCACATCGGAGCTATATCTGTAATATTGATTGGTTGCAGTAAGACCTTGCAAGAAGTCATCTTTGAACACTGCTCGTTTGGCTTTGAAGTGACTTGAAGGTGAAGGTTTCATATCCTAGCGTGGGTGCCCCGGGGGATCTGGTTTTCGGTTCATTCCACTCTCCCCCTGCTAAACTCCCACACTTCTCTCTCTCATCCCAAGCTCCTGGATTTCCTAGCATCTGGCCAGCCTCTTCATCCCCCTTGCTTCCCTGCAGGCTTATATGGGGCTTGGATAGCATCTGTTGCTGCATGCTCTGATGCTGCTCTAACAATGTCACTGTGAAATATTTACTGCGGTGGATTTGGAAAGCCCTGGGCTGGCAGTGGAGGTGGATGCGTTAGGGAACCCGGGGAAACTCCCATCGCAGCACAAGGACGAGCAAGTTCCCCCAGGTGGAATGACCTTGCTGAGAATAGCACACCTGAGAGATGCAGCTGAGATGCGTGCTTGAACCGCAGCCAAATTCGGATTTTATTTGGGCTGAATAACCCTCTGAGGTACTCCCCTCTGCTGACGGCGCGGGGAATCTCTGATGTCTGTGCCCTGACAGTCACTGCCCTGTTTAATTTCCTGCAGTTAGATGGGGTGAGCGTAATCCCTAGGAGTATAAAGCCTGGTGCCACCAAGCAGCAATAGAGGGGAATGTTGCTTTTCTCTCCTGGGTGACATCGCTTTGTGGGCAGAGGGGGCAATTACTTCTCTTAAGGGGAAATTGGTAAAGAGAGCCCCTGCTGTGGCCACATCTGGACTGAGTGAGTCACCTCTGTGTTTGCTGCTGCCAGGGCTCCACCAGCCACCATGAGGGGAGCAAAGAGGCCTCGGAGGTCGGCAGGTCGGAGGTGAAAGGCAAGAAGTCCTCAAGCCATGGCAGCAGCCACAAGGGGAAAAAGACGGGAAGTGGGAAAAGCTCGGTTGGCTTCAGCTCAGCTTCATCCAGCGGGACCTTCCAGCCTGCAGGTAAGGGGTGAAGGAGAAGCCAGAAAGGAGGGGAGAATGGGCATGATGTTTTGCTTTGCTCCTTTTTGGTATCTCTGTATCTGTAAAGATACCTGTTCACCAGCTAGTGCGGTGAAACCTTGCTGATGGCTATTTCTTTAACCCCTTGAAGAGAAAGGGAAAAGTCTTATTGCTACTAATTCCATGCACAGAGGGAAGAACGGAGTGAGATGAGTGTTACAGCTCCCCGCCTGTGCAGACCTGCTGCACCGCAAGGAAAAACAGATCCAGATGTCTGAGTGGAGGGAGGAGGGAAGGGATACTGTGCACAGGCAATCTGGGCAGCACCTGCCCTCTCCTCCGTAGGTGGTACTGTCTGCAGCAGTGTTTTAAGGAGTACTAGGGGAGAGACCTGAGCCAAAACCTGATATCCAGGCTCCCCTGAGCTTTGAGTCAAAGCCTTGCAGGGCTCCCATCTGCTCTGACCTTGCTCAGAGCTTTTTTGAGCTGTTGTCGTAACGGCTAGCATGTTTCATCGCCTGGGACCCTGATCGGGGCTGGAGGGACAGTGGTGATGCAGGGCCGGGGGGAGCAGACACGTGCACATTTGGGTGGGATGAAGCTGCTGGTGTGCACCTCTCGTGCTTGCTAGAGAGCGTCAAAGCAATGGGGGGAGCAGGGCTGGAAGGTGGCAAAGATGGCCTTCAGCTCAGTAACTAGCCTGTGCCAGAGGACCTGCGTTGTGACTGTGCTCCTGGTGCCTTATGGGCCGAGTTACTGCCACCACGAGCCTTCCTATATCTGCTTCCCCTCTGCTTCCCCCAGGTACCTCCTGCAGCAACTTGCAGTGCTCCCAGGACTTTGTGACATTCCCCAAGCTTGAGCAGGACGACGAGAAGTACCGGAAGCCTGTCTCTTCCTCTTCTTCTTCCCACTGCTCCCCTCTGTATGAAGGCCAGAAGGGGGACATCTTTGAGCAGAAGGTGATCTTCTCCGGCTTTGGGTCCATCATGCGCTTCTCCACCTCGGCGGTGAGCCAGCAGAGAGGCCGTGATACTTCCCCCGTGGACTATAAGGCCTCGAACCCTGTCAGTGGCCCTTCAGTGGGGACCAGCGGGACCGGTGGTAGCAGCAGCAGCCACAAGCGCATGCCGTCCCTTAGCATGGAGGAGGGAGAGGTGCTGAAGGAAAAGAAGCACAAGGGTAGCAAGAAGAACAAGCACGGGCCTGGCAGGCCGAAAGGGGGCAAAAGCAAAGAGATTTTGGGTGCCCAGCTGGCTGGGTCCACGTCTACTTCCTCATCACCCTTCTCCGGGGGCTCTCTTGTTAGCTCCAGCATCGGCAACTCTTCACGGTCCTTCAGCCACACGGGGAATCTGCCCAGCCTCAGCATGGAGTCCCCGCTGCTGGGTTCAGGTATGTTCCCCCTTAGGGCTCCAGGTGTGTGCGGTTCCTCCCGGCCCTGCTGTCTTCTTCATCACATTTGGCTGGTGCCTGGACCTGTCTGCACAGAGTCCAGTCCCTTTAATTCAGTCCCAGGAGCTATAAAAATCCACATCTGGGTCTCCCCTTCCTATTTTGGCCGTCATCCTAGAATCTTCTCCAGGTCAGCTTCTCTGTCGTCGGAGCGGGGCTGCAGATTGGAGCTGGGGGACATTTCAAACTCTTTTTGCTCGAGTGCTGGAAAACCTCAGCTAGCCAGAGCTTCATCTCCAAAGGAGTACAGAGAGGGGATATTCACGGGCCAAACCAGAACAACTACAATCTGACCCCAAATGAGGGACTCTCAGAAGTGGTTCAAGTTTAACCCCTCTTTTAAAAGCAAAACCTCTCATCCTGGTCTTACCACATCCACGTAGGGCTGGGAGACTGGCACGCCATTAACTCTGCTGAGAGGCTTACAGCTGTTCCCAGCCGGAGTCCCCTTCCCTGGCCTGGCGGGACGCGGGCAGCCAGGACACGTGGCAGGAAGGGGTTAAGGCAGCAGGCAGAGGAGGGGCCTGCTGCTCAGAGCTGAGGTTTGACACTGTTCTGGCAGCAGAACTTGTCATGGGTCTATTGTGGGTTGTTTGCAGATGCTCCAATTTAGGTCAGATTGCGAGGCGGGGGGGAGGTATAATTTTGTTGTGTGCGTCTGGGAGCCCTGGCCCGTTCGTCTGCACTGCCTGAGAGAGGAGAGGAGCTGCACGAATGGATGCAACTTCCATAATCATAACCTTAGGCCAATTTTTTTTGCCTCCCCCTTGGAACAACAAAGGGATGTTTCAAAGAGGAGGCGGCTGCCAGGCCCCGCTCTCCTGCCTGCTTGTTCTCCCATTCTTCTCTTGCGGAGAGATGTTGGCAGGCCTCTGAAGGACCCGGCTTTGGGCACTGCCTCTGCCACATGCCGGAGCCAAGGGGAAGTCAGACGGGTCCCCTCCCTCGGCAGCAGCTCTCTCCTCACCCTTTCTTCCTCATTTATCTGTCCGTGCCCCACCGTGGTCCCTGGGCGTCGCGGAAGGGGACAGGTTAGCTCAGCCAGAGTGTGGTCTCTTGACTAGCACAGGCAGCAGAGTGGGACTCTCTGAGCCCACTGCCCCCTTCTGCCACTGACTTGTGCCTTCGGTGAGTCACTTTATGCCGTGATTTCTGTTGGATTGTATCGGGGTGCGAGGAGCAAACAAGAGCGGGGCAGGGGCAAGGCTGGAAAAGTTTGTGATACCTTGTGATAGACGGATTGTGGGCCGTGACCACCTTTGCTGCGTGCCAGGCCATGAGATGCTGAAGTGCATGGTACGCTTGGTCTTGTGCATTCGTGCCATCCTCCCTTTCTGAGATCAAGCCCTGCAGAAAACCAGCTGCTTCCAGGCCATCGGAGGGGAGCGTGGCTGCCTAACACGTCTCCTCCTCTTGCAGGGATCTATACCAGTAACAAGGACCCTATTTCCCACGGGGGCGGAGTGCTCCGAGCTGTGTGCAGTACACCCCTCTCTTCCAGCCTGCTGGCACACCAGGGTACGTCGTCTCTCCCACAGCTCAACCGGTCTCCCTTTGCTAGCACCATCCCAGCCTCCTCCTCCTCGGTCTCCACCACGCAGGTAAGAACATCAGGACCAGGAGAGGGACTGTGGTTCAGGAGAGCGTTGGACAAAGCAGTCTCTGGCAGAGCAGGGCCAGTTTGTGGGCACAGAGGAGTTGCTTTTTCCACTTGGGAACAGCTACTCTTCCTTCAGTTTGGAGGGGAGCTGCCAACTGCAGCTTCCCTTAGAGTCGGTAGAAAGGTGTAGGCAATTTTGCGTCGCAGCCCAGGCTGCCTGCTTCGGGGTGGGAGGAGTTGCAACCTAAAAGGACACATTGCTTTCCGTCGACTGTAAGGAGAGCACAGACAGCACTCGGGTGGCAGAGGCCTGGCTGTCGGCGTGTGCTGTGTCCCGCACTGCTCGTCCCCTGCTGCTCAGCCGGCTCCGGCCGCCAGTGCCAGCCCTACCTGCGCTCTGCAGCACAGATACCTCGGTGGGAGGGCTCACGCGTCCCAGCTGGGTGGGCTGTGCGTGTGCCAGGAGACCGAGCCCTGTCCTTTGTCGGGAGCTCACTGTGAGAGGTGTTTTACAGGGAGGAGAGAGTTAGTTTTACAGCCTCGGTGTTAACACGGCTCATTCAGACCTCTTGGCTCGGAGATGGGGCTGGGAAGATTTCAACTGTCTAGCGAGGCTTCCAAGGAGATATTTTTAACACTCTCTCTCATGAGCAAGCTGGGTTCAAGAGTCAGGAAGAGAAGGAATAACGAAGTTGTTTTCCTCCTGCGTTTTTGAGAAGTCATTTCTCTCTCTCTCCCTCCTTGTTTTGCCATGTAGGTATTCTCACTGGCAGGTTCAACATTTAGCCTCCCTTCCTCACATATTTTTGGAAGCCCCCTCACATCTGGGCTATCAATCAACCCACTCTTAAATCAGTCGGAAAGCAGCCGGGCAGGTACGTGAATCAGAAGGTATGTGAGTTTGGACTTCCAAAGGAGTCTCCCTGGAAGAGTCGAGACAACTGCATCCCTAGTTCTGCAGCTGCCCTCCCTGCTTGCTCCCATCCCATGCGTGTGAGAGCCAGGGGCTAGGAGAGAGGGACAGCGGCTTTTTCCCCAGGGCAGGGGGTGCTTGTGTTTGCCTTAATGAAGGGCTGGTCTGCAGTGCTGTAAAAGCGTATCTGCCGGTGTGTCCACTGGGTAACGTGTGGCCCTGGACACTGCTAGAAAAGTGCAAGAGTGCAAGTCCTTCCCTACAGAAATGTGTTGTCTTTATAGACACCAAAGCTGTGCCAACCTAGTGGAACTACTGTGAGCTTCTGCTTGCTCAAAAGAAGTTAAAAGTTTTTGTTGGGGGTTTGTTTTCTGTTTGTTCTTATTTTTTTTTTTAATGAGAGATATCTCACACTCTTAATTTTCATCTTTCATTTCTGTTTTGAGTTACTTTCTGCCCTTCCCCTTTGGCTTTGTCATGAACGCAACAAAATTCACTGTTTTCAACTTCCAAATGTGAACGTGCCAACACTGAATTACTTACAACTGCTCATTTTTTCCCACCAAGGCAAATTCATTTTTCTTGGAAAATTGCCTGGTTAATAAGCAGGAAACTTGAAGCATTGTAAGATTTTTTTTTTTTTTTCCCCCAAAACAGAGTGAGCCTGATTTTTTTTGTTTGTACCAGTAGTTAAACAAAAGCACCCTCCTGATTTTCAGATGTTGCAGTTAGTGGGGCAACTGTCTCGTGCTCCCCTAGCCCAGAAATGCTGGCAGCTCAGCATGCTGGATGCTGAACGCCTGGGAGGTAAAACTCTGCCCAGTATCACACCGAGCGGGAAGCACTTTAAAGCGCACAGTCCTCATTAGAGGTGGCTCAGAGTTCTCCGGATAATCTGACACCAGTGTGCCCTTATTTGCCTTAACAAGTGTGCATGCCTGCATGTAAAGCATGAATGAACACGTATGCTTACTTACGACCTTTGCAAGCCCGTGGAAGGTGCCTGTCTGTCTCTCCGCGTGTCACGGGCAGCGTTTTGTCTGTATGCCCCCGCCGGCAGCTTGCGGCTGCTTGAGTGCAACGGGAAGGTGCCTGCGCAGCCGAGCGCGGGGGAGTCAGGGCCGTGGCATGGGAGCCGTGAGTCAGGAGTGATTCAGTCACCTGGAATTAAGGAAAGAATGGGGTGATTCAAAGAGTTATTCTTCCCTCACGGCGATCGAGAAGAGAGAGATGACCCACTGCCGCTTCCCGTTTGCTGTTATTTTGGCAAGGTGCTGACAGGAGAAGGAAGCGAGTCAACTGTCAGGAATAGCCCTGTGGTTCAGGCACAACACGGAGGCTCGGCAGTCTGGGTTCTGTTCCAGCCCCGCGGCTACTAATGAATGAATCATGTAGGCAAAATCCAACATACAAAGTGCTCAAAAAAGCCTGATCCTTAGTTTCCATTTCCAAGATTGCTCTTTTTGTTTGACTGGGATTTTACAAGCTTCAGGACGTGTTTCTTCCAGTTCCAGGCGGCGTTCAGAACAGCCCCTGGGTTTTGTCACGTTTAAGGTTTGTCCATCACTATCTCCTCCCACTGGAGCTAGTGGCCCAGAGGGTGTTAAGCCAAATTCACTTTTTTTCCCCCAGGGGGATTAATTAACATCATTAAACCTCCTGTGTGGGGCTATTTTCACTTAAAAGTGTGGTGACTGCTTTAATCCCAAGTCGTTAACGGGGTGGTTGTGAAGTTTTAAGTAATCCTGCCTTGTCTTTAATTCAGATTACCTTTCCTGAGAGTGTCTGTGTAGACAGATCCCGTGGAGACATAGCTTTCATTGCAGTAATATTTGAGCTTTTCACAATTTTAATGTGACGTAGGGAAATGGTGTTACCCTGTCTTACAGATGGGGGAACAGAGAAGCTGTTATCACTGATGCAGGTTGATACCAGGGTGCCTTTGGCAGTACAAAAAGTCTGATTCTTATCTTCCCACTCCCTTAGCTACTGTCTAGTTCTTCCTCCCACGGCTTGTCCTGGATCCTGCCTCATTATGATGACAGGCCAAATGTATTTATCTTCTCTAGTTGTCTCCAAGCGTCTTTTTCGTGCTTGCTGCCTTGGAAAGTGCCGTCTCTGTGTGATAACTCAGTCATCTCCCTGGTCGGTAGACAACAGGGTGGTGTTGGCCAGGAGATAATTGAATATGGCGCCTGGTACTGTTTCAGAAAACCAGAATTATATATGTATATGCGCGCAGCCTCCTTGGGCTGCAAGCAAACGACGCGACAGTACCAAGCAGGCAGTCAAAGCTTAGCTGAATGTTTATTTGGTTGCAAGCTAAAACTGTTGAGGCCAAGCTGCACACGGTGGGCCGTGGAGATTTTTGAAAGGGTTTAGGTGGTCCTTGGATGGAGACAGTACTGAGGAGCACTGCTGTGCTCTGACCGTTCCCAGCCTTCTGGTAGCTGCTCCTGGGTTGGAGAACTCGGGAAGATTTCATGCCTTGTGATGTCCCCAAAATCAAGACTTGTCCCCACAGGATGTCTTTTACTGGGAGGCTTCTGCTGGCTGGCAACTGCTGGTCACCTCCAAAAGGAGCGGCTTCTCCCCGGGAGGGTGGACAGTTATAATTGATGATGAGGAAGACATTCCCGTGGGGATGAAGGAGTGAGGATCCCACTCATACCTGTCTGTAGGAGCTGCTGAACAACAGCTGCGTTTGCTTGTGTTCTACTCTCAGCAGCAGAAAGTACTGCCAATACCGAATGCCCTGCTCAGGGCATTACGCTGTAAATCAGCGTTCCCCGCAGGAGACTTCCTGGATTCTTGCACATAAGAAATGTCTCTTATTGTGTGAAGAAGAGGAGGGGCGAGTCAGGCAGCTGGTGCAGGCTGTAGTCACAACATCTGACACGTCCCAGAGCGAGGGGAACGGGTGTTTACGGGCTGGCAGGCTCTGGGGATGGAAAGCAAATGGCAGATAAATACCCTTCCCCCTTGATGGCTCCTTGGAGGGGAGATACCCTGCGTGTGCCCGGGGGCTCCGGCCCAGCGCTGCGGTGCCCCAGCCCCCGGGGACAGAGGGACGGGCACGGGGGTAGCTTCTGGACGCCGAAGCGCGCAGTTAAGCTCTTTAGAAACGAGCTGAGCGTCTGGAAGCTTCGGAGGGCCCCAGCCGGGTGTCGGGACAGGATCCTGGCGGCGCAGGGCTGCAGCGGCCCTTCGCAGAGCTGCGCGGGGCTTTGCCCGGGGTTCGGTCATCCTCGCAGGTCAGCAAAGCAAGCGTGTCCCCCCGCTCCCTCCCCCGCAGCTTTGCACTGCAGGACCAGCCGCTTTCTGCCCACCCCTCCGGGTTCCGCGGCCGCGGGGGGAGCGGGACCGGCTCCCCGCAAGCTCCGTGCGGCTTCGGGCCGGCGCAGGCACCGCCCGGCGGGTTCGGCCCCTGCCGTTGGGAACGGGGCCGCGCCCGTGACCTTCCCGGGGTGACACCCCCACCCCCCCGGCGTGACACGGGGTGACACGCAGTGACACGCAGCCCCTCCCACGGCGGCGGCGCATGCGGGCGCGGCCGCCCCGCGCGGGCCCTGCGCTGCTCGGTGCTCCCATCTAGCGGGGCCGGCGCTCGCCGCCCGCGGGTGACGGGCCGGGCACCTGCGAGGGCCGGGCGCCTATGAACGCTGTGCCTCTCTCTGCCTCCCCCCGCCCAGAGCCTGACCTGGAGGACTGCAGTTTCGGCTGCCGAGGGACGTCGCCCCAGGAGAGTCTCTCTTCCATGTGAGTGTCCTTGAGGAGTCCTCCCCTGCCGCCGGGCGTGGGGGGGCCTCCGCGTCCGTGGGTGCGGCGGTACCCCGGGACGCCGCGGGATGACACAGCACGGAAAGGGAAAGAGACGGGGGGGAAGCAGAGGCAGCTCCTTCCCCTCTCCTTGGAGCTGGGAGTGGGATGGGAGGGGAGGAGGCTGGTTTGCTTTGCCAGTACGAGCCGAGGCTAGCGGGAGCGGAGGAGACAGGCTGGGGGGGATGCGGCCATTCCCAGTGGGAGGCAGAGGTGTGGGGAGAAGGGAGCAGAGGGGTGCAGGTGCGGACTAGGGAAGCGTCTCTGACATCTCCCCGACCCTTCCCCAGGTCCCCCATCAGCAGCCTGCCGACCCTCTTCGACCAGACAGTGTCCTGTAGCAGCAGTGGGCAGCTGGAGAATGTTCCCCAGGCCACCCCAAACATCGAGCAGCTCCTGGAGAAGCAGGGCAATGGGGAAGCCGGCGTAAACAGTGAGTCACTGGGGGCAGGGGCTGTGGGAGGAGAGGTCCTTGAGCATGTTTGTTTGGGAGCCAGCTGGGATTTTGCCCACAGGCAAAGGAGCCGGGAGGGGGGGGACACAAAGCACAAGTCTGTGCCATGGGGGAGTAGCGGGCAGTGGGACTCTGAGCTGGGGCCAGTCTCCTCCCCCAGTGTGGTCTGATTGTGGTACCTCCTGTGGACCCCCTTCTCTTCTGTCCTCCGTCCCCCATTCTCTCCCCTGACCCTGTCCCCCTTCCCCCCTTCCGTTCCCTGCAGTTGTAGAAATGCTCAAAGCCCTGCACTCGCTGCAGAAGGAGAACCAGCGGCTCCAGGAGCAGATCATGACGCTGACGGCCAAGAAGGAGCGTTTGCAGCTCCTCAACGTCCAGCTCTCCGTCCCTTTCCCCGTGGTGACCAGCAGCAACGGCCCAGGCAGCCAGGCCCAGTACATCCTGCCTCCTAACGGTGAGGGGACCGGTGGGCTGCATCGCCCCGCGCCCTTTCGTAGCGGTGCCGTGGGGTGGGCAGGAGGGGTCACAGTGGGGAGGATCTGACCCATTTATCTCTCTGTAGCCACTGGCAGTATGCTCTGTCCCTTGCTATTGCTGTGGCAACATCAGGCTCCACCCCTGACTCTGCATCCTCACTTCTTTCCTCCATACAGTCTGCAACAACGATTCCCTGAGCATCAGCAAGAGCCCCCCGTGCAAGAACAGCTTTGGGATCGAGAACTCGCTCTCCACTTCCTCCGAGGTACGCTGGCCACCGCATCCGCCAGCCAGCTGGGAAGGGGCTTGGGGAGGGAGCAGAGCAGCGCAGTCCCAGTACTCTGACCTGGTGTCCAGCTCATAAAGCCTTGTAGTCCAGGCCCAGAAATCAGGTTTCTTTCTCTGGAGTGCCCGTTCTTGAGTTCGTCTCAGTGCTGAGGGTCTGAGTAGAGTAGCTGAGACTGGGAGCGTGAGGTGAGAATGCTTCTAGGTTATTCTGGCCGCACTTCTGGAGATCCAGCAAAGCGTGTCTGAGTTCTGGGACCCCTCTGAGCGTACACCTGCACTTGCACTCACAGCCCCCCTTCCCACCTCCAGCTCCTGCCCAAAGCACCCTTGGAGCTGAGCTGACCTTTCACAAGCTGCCCCAGTCCGATGCTCTTATGTCCGTTTCTCCCCCAGGACCCTCATTCAGGTTGCCCCAGCAGGAGCAGCTCTTCCCTGTCCTTCCACAGCACTCCTCCGCCCCTGCCCATGCTGCAGCAGAGTCCTGCCTCGCTACCCCTGCCCGGGGTGCAGCAGGTGAATGGCCTGGCCAGGGTGGCAGGCAGCGGGCTGGGGGGAGGCACCACGGCCAGCCACAGCCTCTCCACGGTGCCCATGGTGGACGGCCTGATGGGGACCCTGGCAGGAGGCCAGCAGATGCCCATCAACGGGATCCTGGGGAATCTGAACGGAGCTCAGGCCGCCCAGCCTCCGAGCGCGCTGACGCAGGCGAGCGGGCCTCCGACCTTGCAGCTCTCCACCAGCCTGAGCAGGTGAGGATGGGGAGCTCGCGGGGACAGCCCTGCCCTCTCCAGCAGAAGCTTAGCACCGGGAGGGAGGGAGGCCCGATGTCTGCAGGACCAAGACGGGCTGCGCTGACATTCCCTGCCCTGCTCCCCTTGCAGCATGCCCAGCCTGAGTCCCCTGACAGAGCAGCAGCGGCACGTCTTGCACCAACACGAACAACAGCTCCAGCAGCTTCAGCAGCTCCTGACTTCCCAGCCGCTTAATCCGGTAAGTGTGCCTGCTGGCCCCTTTCCTCTGAGGAGCTGTTTAGTGGGAAAGCCTCAGAGCAGAGAGCAAACCTTAGAGCTCCCTCCTTCACACGAATCCCCTGCCCACAGGGCTGCAGAGTCATGTGCCTTTTCCTTGGCTCCGGGCTGCCGTGGGTGGAGTGAGGAGAAAAGCTTTAGGCAGGAAGGTGCGGCACCTCCTGGAGCGAGGGGAGATGGGGATCTGAACTTTTTTGTACAAAGGAAAAAATTTAATCTGGATTTCCCACATCCTGAGGGTGTGAGAACATGGTAACGCTAAGCCACCGTAAAATCGGGAGTGCTGTTACCTCCTCCAGCCATTTTTGAATGCGAATCATGTCTGCTCCTGCTGCCACGAGCACACTGGTCTCTGGGCTTGCAGATGTGCCGAGGCCCACAGGAGAAGAGGAACTCGCTTGAGGACACTACTTGAGTTTAGGAAGAGATAAGCACCAAACTGCTTAGTCCTGAGGCAGGTGAGCTGTGTCTGGGCACATTGACGTGGTGACCCGGAGCTGCCAGGGGGACTTGTAACGTGTAGGTGGCTGAGGACTTTGGGGGCAGAAGAAGGATCAGGCAGCTGTTCTGAGGATCTTGGCGCTCTGCCTGCATCCTCTCGGGTCAACCAGCAGCCCCGTCCCCGGCTGTTGTGGGAATGGCTGCGTGGATGGATGGTAAACAAGGCCCCAAGTGTGTAAGAACTGCATTCACTTGCCCTGCAGAAACCTCTGTGGTGTCCCTCCCCTGCGGTGGAGTGCACGGGAGTGCGAGCAGTTCCCGTCAATGAAGCTGTGCTCATTTATATCTCTCATTTATATCTCCCATGAACTTGGCCCGTTGCTTTGGATAGATTTCTAGGTCAGGCTATTTATAACCGGGGAAAAGCAAATTTCAAAGGGCTTCTCTTTACAGCAGCTGATGTCGCCGTGTCATCAGCTGCATCCCCGTGGGTCGGGGAACAATGTCGGCTCTCAGCCTGCGGCACTGGTCGATGGTTGCTATAGTGATTTCCGCAGTTTGGCCGGATTCGAGGGCGTCCCTCCGGGTGCAGGTGAGCTGTGGCCCTCGTCCCCCCACGTCCGGCTCACCTGCGCTGACCCTGTGGGTCAGGGCTGAGCTGTGAAGCCGACGGGCTGGGGAAGGAAAGTAGCAGCCAGTCTAGAAATTCAGGATAGTGAATGCCACAGATGTAAAATCCGTGGGTCGATTGATTGGAAAGAGCTGAGCAGATTAGTGTGCCTGCAGGTGTCTTAGTGAGGGTTAGCTAATCCTGCGCTGCAGGAAACAACGGGGTTGGAAAGGTCACAAGCACAGGCTGTTAATGACCACAGCACAGACTGTTCCTACCTATAGAGATGTGATCAAGGGGACTTTCTGCCTGTCCCCAGTAGCATTGCCTGGGATGGAGCATGCCCCTGTGGCTCCTGCCTCCTTTCTATTAGGTGTCACCTCTTCCTGAGCCCTTTGTCCCTCCTTTGACTTCTCTTCCTCACCCTTCCCCGCAGGAGCAGCAGGCCCTGGTGTTCCAGATGATGCAGCAAATCCAGCAGAAGAGGGAGCTGCAGCGGCTGCAGATGACAAGCTCGTCCCAGCTGTCCATGACCAGCCTCCTGGCAGCCACCTCCGCGCCCCTGCACTCCAGCACCAGCACCCTGATGACCTCGGCCCCTCAGCCGCCCCCCAGCAGCAGCTCTCTCCTGGCCTCCCTCTCCCCCCAGCAGCTCAACCCTAGCAATGCCCTCATGGCCCCCCAGGCCACCCCACCGCTCAGCACTCCTGGGAACAGCCTCCTGGCTTCGGGGACAGGCATCCCACCCGTCCTTACAGCACAGACTAACCCGTTTCTCAACCTGCAGGCTGATGGCAACACCCCGAAAGGAACGGTGCGTATGCTGCTAGCACTACCCTAACCCCACTGAGCTCGTGGTGCTGGGCGCTGTACAGACCCGGGGAGAGCCAGTCTGCGCTGCAGTTAACTTGGGGGAGCAAGGGCACGGCTTAGGGAACAGAGCCAGAACGCTCCGCTGGCTTTGCTGCATCCCTGACTAGCCAGTGTCACGTCCTGATCCTACCTCCAAGGACTTCCGTAGGGCCCCGACAGGGTCGTGGGTAGGCGCGGAGGCTCCCGAGGTGCCCTTCCGTGTGCGTGCAGACACGCACCAGACCTGCTGCAGCAGCGAGGCAGAGACAGGCCGTAGATTTGTCTCCGTTAACCCTGAGACTTGGATGGGACGATGTACCCCTGGCAGTGCTGGCCCTATCGGAGCCTCGCGATGAAATACGAAGGTGACTGCATGTTGAAACCCAGGGTTTAGAAGGAATCTTGCACCCAAGAGGAGAGGTTGTGGAGAGGTTTACAGCCTCTCCGTAAAGCAGCCTTGTACTGGAACACCAGTGTCTAGGGACTGATGGTGTGATACCTTCATCTCTCCTCCATCCCTCCCCTGGCCTGTGCCTGTACCCAGAAGGTCCAGTCCTGGTTGGAGACATTTAGGAGCCAAAGGCCAAGGTCGAGGGGCCAGTTCGGCCTGAACTGGGCAGAGGGGAAACCTGGGGCTCCCGCGTCTCCGTTGATCTCGGAGGAGCCGGAGAGGCCGCGGTGAGCAGGGCCAGGTCTGCAGCACAGCGGGGCTCTCTGCTTCTGCCCCCTCGTGTTGCTGCCCGTCCAGTACTGATACCTGTCTCCTCTGCGTCTCTTTTTCTGTTTGTTTTTTAAAGAGCATGAATGAAAAGGGAGCTCCTCTTACCCAGGACAAGGGCTAAGCTCCCCCCTCACCCCGAACAAACCAGCAGCCAACTCCTCTCAGCCAGGGGAATGTGGCTTTCCACAGTCAACTTTGATACTGTTAGAGCAATGAGCACAAGGCTTCCGAGAAGCATTTCCTGCCGCTGGGCAATGCCATGAGGTGCTTTGGAAGACAGCACGTCTCTGACCGAGCCCCGGTGTCGGGAGGAGCGAAGGTGGGGGGCTGCCTGCCGCCCTGGTCCGTGCCACACGCTCAAAGGGAAGCTGTGTTTCCACGCGGAGTGGAGGAGAGAGTTAACACCAGATGCTGCCGGTCTCCTCCCTGCCGTGAGCGCAAGCGTGTGGTTCTGTGTGCGTAGCCCCCCCGGCCGAGGAACTAGAGACCATCGAGCAGCCTTGGCCAAGACCTTGGTGGAGGGAGGCCCCTCTGCTGAGGGCTCCTTTCTGCACAGTGCAGAGGGATCTGGCGGTGCCCGCGGAGGCAGCACTGGATGTGATGCAGCTGGCGAAGCGGGACGTCGGTGGCAGCGCCTGCGTGGTCTGCTTTGCCCAGGTGGGGAGGTTAAGAAGAAGTCCTGTAGCTGAGATTTCTCCCCTGCTTTTCATCTGCTGGGCTCTTAGGATGCTCTTCTCTCTGTAGCCGTCGTACGAAGCCCCGACACCTCAGCTGGATCCAAACCCAGCCTGAAAAGACGCAAGCGGTGGAGCGATGGGTAAGGACTGGTGCCTGGGGAGGAGGTGGAAGCCACCTGCTTCTTTAAAGGACGCTGCCGCATCTGCTCTGCCAGCTGCTGTCGGTTCGGTGCTGTACTCTCCACGTGAAAAGCACACTCCTGCTCCTCGCGCCGTCTCTCACTCTTTCCTTCCAAGATTTCCAAAGGCTCAAATTTCAGCTTGCAAAAAGGGGCTGTAGCCAGTATTACCCCTGTCGTAGCCAACTTCAGAAGGTGCATTTGAACTTGGCAGTTGTTTCCCAGGCCTAAGCTGGGAGATAGAAACGTGTGTGGGGAAGAGAGTCCCAAACCCGGTACCTGTTCTTTCTTACCCACCGCAAATCACTCCAGTCTGGCAAAACCACGTTCTTCCACTGGTCTTGGGCACTTCGGAAAAGGGATCTCCAAGCAACGGGACAATTCCCGGTCTCCTGAGCTAGGACATCAGACCCTTCATTGTTCTCCACCTTTTACCTTAACTCCGTCTGGCAGCCTGGAACCTCGGCAAAGACACCGGCTTCCTCTGAGCTTGGATGCGGTGGATGGATTGAAGGACAGGTGGGGCAGCCCTGGGGGAAGGGGAACCTCTACGTCAAACGTACAAATGCCCCTTCTTTTCCTCGTCCCCTGGTTAAAGCCAGAGCTCCTGGGGGCAGGCGGGAAGACTCCAGCTAACAGAAACTCTGAGGGTCTTAAAAAGAATATTGTCAGACCTTAATGGATATTTTTCAGCACATTCCCACTGCCTCTAACTAGTTTGCACTATTCAGATTTGTCAGCAGTGGGTCTGTGCTGATAGTACTAGAAAAGCTTGTTATAGGCAAAACTCATCTGCTAAATATCTTTCTTCCTTTTTATTTTATTTTATTTTATTTTTTCTTTTTTTTTTTTTTGGTTGGTTGGTTTGGAAGATTGTCACCACAATGGTTGAATAAGGCTAAAAGGAGAGAAAATACCTTTCTGATCTCAGCCTCCGGTTCTGTGAACTGGGCAGAACACTGCTGTCTGCTCAGAAATATATATATATTATATATATATATATAATTTTTTTTATAAAGAAAAGCTAATGTTTTAACAAGGTTAAGAAGCTATTGGAAAGATGGAGATGGCAGCTAAAAGTGAAAATGCAGGAAAAATGAAAGTCTCCCTTCCTTGCGGTCTCTGCAGCCTAGAGAGGAGCCGTGCCCCGAGGCGCTGGCTGCCACGTTCCCTGTGCCCAGGGACGGGCCGAGCCGTGCCGGGGCCGAGCCGTGCCGGGACTGAGCCGTGCCGCCTTCCATCCGCCTGGTGCTTACAAAATGTGAATGAGATCTTTCAATTGCGAACGGTTTGACTCTAATTTCGGCTCCCCGGCCCCGAAATCGCTCCGGCACAATTGCGTGCTTGCACTTTTTTTTTTTTTCTTCTTTCCTTTTTTATTTCCCCCCTTCGCCCTGCCCCGGCTGCGTTGTCCCCCTCCCCTCTCCGAGCGGAGCTGCCACCCAAACCGCCCGCCGCGGGGTCCGTCTCTGCCGCGGGGGTCTGGCCTCGCTGTCCCCTCTGCGGGTGAGGACTCGGGGGCTCGACAGCAGCCCGCAGAGCGGGGAGTCGAGGGCTGCCGCGCTCCTCTCAGCCTGGAGGGCCCCGTTCGTGCGTGCGGTGGCTGCACCCGCCAGCCTTCGGCGAGCGACAGCTCCTTGGGATTTGGGAACAGACATCCCTTGGCGCTGGTTTGGGTCAGCAAGACGATGGACACGAGCGTTGGGGGTAGAACAGTGGCTGTTACATGTGCAGACGGGGGCTCCGCCAGCTGCCTTTCTCTGGGGGTTGATTTTTATTTTCTTTGTTACTTTTTTTACTCTAAGCTCCCAAATTTGCGTTGCCGCCTGTTTTGCTGTCGCGCTGAGCATCAGCACGGCCTTCAGACCAATCTGTAACCCTGAGGGCCTGACATCGTGCCCAGGCCTGGTCAGATTCTTCTGAAATTTAACCACATTTCATGCCCTGGAATGAGAAACAAGCCAGGAGCGGGAGGAGAGGGGCTGGAAGGCTGCTTAGCATCCGCCCCGGTGTAGCGAGCCGTGGTGCGACACGCGCGGTCTCCCAGGACACCCAAGAACCTTGTCCTGGTCAGTGGTTTGGTGCCCAAATCCCTGGGCGAGAGCAGAAAACTTGCAGGCGGTCGGCGGGAGGCGCGTAACGCGGGGCGTGCGGTCGGGAGGCTGAAACGCGCTGCCCGGGGCTCGCACCGCTGCTGGGAAGGGGGTTGGGAGCCCACGCGTGAGAGGAGGTGGGAAATCAAGGACCGAAGTGGAGGAATCGAGGTTTGGCAGGCAGGATCGCTGAGCCGCGCAGCGTCCCCGGCCCCCCCGCTCCGTGCTGGCTGTGCCGTCGGGTTTTGGCGGGGGCGGTTGGAGCACGAAGCCCCTCTGCTCTGCAGGGCGCTGGCGCGGGGCCGAGCGGGCGCAGAGACATAGAGCACTTACGCGTTTCTCTGGGATCTTCCGAAGCGCCCGCGCCCTTTGCAGCGCGCTCCTTCTCCGATCGCCTCAGCCCGTCCCGGAGCCGAGGTCCCTTGGGCAGACTGGGGGGGGCGAAGGGGACACTGCCGGAAGGTCGGCATCAAACGTTTGTATCTCTGTGAAAAAGAGGGAGAGCAGGGGAGAGGAAAAATAAAAGCTAAAGATTATGTGTTTCAGTTGCACTGGGGTACGTTTCTTTACCCGTTTTGATGCTAATGTCTCATTTAGTATGTTGCATGTGTCTTTTTTTGTTTTGATTTGGGTTTTTTTATTAAATAAAAGAGAAAAATGTGTATATTTTTGGCAATTTAAGGTAATGTAGCTAAGATATATTTTTTTCACGCTGCTTGACTGTTCTTTATTATAATAAATAATATTAATATTAATATCAAAGTCGTCTTTAATACAGCTAGGGTTTCAAAATTCACACGAGAACAGGGTCTGTGTGCTGCCGTGTTTGCGCTGGAGTCCTGGTGTCCGCGGCGCGCACAGAGCGACGCTCCGAAGGAGGCAGGCGGGGGCCGGGGGGGTCCTCAGCCCCCCTCGGGAGCGAGGGAGGAGCAGTTGGTTGGGGTTCGTTGGCAAAAGGTCCCCCAAGGGCCAGCGCTGGCCCGCGCTATTCCCTAGAGATGCCCGAAACCGTCCCGCTGACCTTGCCGGCTTCCCGGCCGCTGCCCTCCCCTCTCCCGGGAGCCTGTTTCTCCGAAGCACCCAAGGAAGGGCCGGGGCTGTTTCTGCTGCGTTCTCCGCTCCCCCCGAACAGCCCCGCGTAGCTGCGCCATGAGGACCCTTCCAAGCGGGGTGTGGAGACGTGGCCCGCTCTTGAGAAAGCCAGCTCCCGCTCTCCGGTGCTCGGCTCTCAGAGCTGCCTCGGCGCTTCGGTGGGACATGCTTCCGAGCCGCGTGCTCGTCCGTCCCGTCGCCCACGGGCTCCGTGGTTCCGCCTTCTCCTCCCGCTTTTAAATCAGGAGCTGGTTCTATTGACCTTCTGCTCTTCCCCAGCCACGTGTGCCCGCGTCCCATCAGCGAGGTGGACCCCGCTTGCCGTCTGGGTTCACGGGGCTCCTTTAAAAGGCCGGGGAGAAGTTCTCCCCCAGCAGCTGGTCCTTCTGCAGTGCTTCCCTCTCCCGGCCCGACCAGCAGCCAGCGTTGCCGCCTCGGCGGGAGCTGGAGGCCAAAGAGTTTGCCCAGGTTTCCCCAGACAGCCCCAGAGCTGTCGGGAAGGGAGCGCAGGGTGAACTGGAGACGCAGGAGTTGACAGTTCTATCTTTAAGAGCGGTTTTGGCCATTGGAAGGGTCGTCCGGAGGAAGCAGAGTTTGCCGCGCAAAGGCTGGTCTTGCAGAGTTGGGTCGGCAAATGCTCTGGGCCGTTGGAGGAAGCTTTGGGCTGGTTTTTGAAGGGAGAAGGAGGTTTGGTGTTGCTCTGCAGCAGCTGGCAGCTCCGAAGCCTCTTGGGTGCCTGTAGCGGTTAGTGCTGGGGCAGGCGGGGAGGGAGCGGCAGGGGCTGCCTGTGGAGCACGGGGGCCTGGAGCCAGTTCCGCTGTGTTTCTTGGAGCCCTGAAATACGAAAAAGCAGCTGAATGTTTCCGCAGTTATGTTGGCTTGTTCCTGGCATGGTTCTGCTCTTTCCACTGCGCGGCTCTTGGCAGCGTTTCTGTGCCTGTTCTGCGTGGACGGAGACTGGAGAGGCCGGCGAGGACGGTGCTGAGCAACGTTCCGTGGTTTTGTGCCCGATGAGCAGGTCATGGCATCTTCTTGGACCGGGATAACGCGAGAAACACGTCTATAGCAGGTGCCTGAAACGCGCTGTCCGAGCAATCCTAAGCAGACCCCCCCCCCTTCTGCCAGCCTTAGATCCACATGCTCTGCTCCCCGTCTCTCCCGACTGGTCCCCAGTGTCACCCTGGTGACGTAGCGCTGGTGTGAACGGGGGGGGTCCCTCAGCCCCGGCGCCCGCTGCGCTCCGCAAACCCCCGCTTTCCTCTCCACTTCCACACCGGCACATGCGCTATGGCCGCGGGACGGGGCTGGTTCCGACGCCGGCACCGTCCCTGCGGATGGCGTGGATGCGGATGCTTGAGCCCCTTGGCTCTGTACCAACGACAACACAGACGTAGATGAGGTCTCCTCACGCGCTCAGTGGAAGGCTCCGGAGGAGACATACCGAGCAGACGGCGTCATGCTCTTTGGGGTGAAACGTTCAGGCTAGTTGGCAGGGCGAGAGGTGGCCACGGCGGGGGCGAGCGGGGATCCAGCCCGCTGCGGTGGCGGAGCGGGTCCCTCGGGAGCTGGGAACAGGCTGCAGTTGTCTGGCTCTGGGACACAGAAGCTTCCCTGCTCCAGAGGAGAGCTGAGAAAGGGACGTCTGCCCGGGGGCGTCTCTGTTCCGTGCAAGTCCAGCCGTGGTCTAAAGCGTCCTGCCCGTCCCCGAGACCTCTCTGAAGGGCAGCGTAGCCACGGCTCGCGCCGGGGGCCAGCTGTACGCAGCAGCAGTTGCCACTCGCTCCGAAAACCTTTGCAGTTACAGCCTGGTCTGTTTGCACACCCCTCTCCAGCGCCCGCGTCGCCCCACGCAGATGGTGGCGAGGGCTTTGCTTTGTGTTTGCCCTTAAGGCATCGCCCGTCGGGTCCCGGCCGGGCCGGCAGCCCCGCGCCCCAACGGCTCTGCAAGGGCTCTCCCAGCCCGGCGGCTCCTGCTGCTCTTATTTACCGTTGCCCCTGGTTTACGCTGTGCTGTGCGGTTTCCTAAGCCCACATAAGTAAAAATAATCAAGTGCCTGTGATCAAAAAAGCCTCGAGGCGGGGAGCTGGACGGGTCCCCAGCGCCTCTCCTTTGTGCGTTTACTCTAAGAAATGGAGTTGTCGTAAAGGCTGCGGGTGTCACCTTTGCAGAAAGGGTGAAGTAGCAATAATTTTAATAGTAACTTTGCAGCAGCGGGTCTGAAACTGCAATTCAGAGCCATCCTCTCATCTCCCATTTTCCAGATGGGGAAGCAGAGGCACGGGGAGGAGGAATTTGCTCGGGAGCCAGGTCTCCTGCGCTTTGCCCTTCCCTCCCCTCTGCCCGGGAAAGGGCCCCGGCTCTGCGGTACCCACCAGTGGGAAGCATGGGCTCCTGGGTGTCCCGTGGGGCTCCAGTCCCGTGGGGAAGCTTCTGCGGGGCCGTGGGGTGCAGGGACAGCCCGAGAGCTTGGAAGTTTGGGCGGCTGCCGGCCCTTCTGGTCTCTGGAGCAGCCGAGTGGGCACAGCCCGGCTCCGGGTGCGACGCTCCGTGCCCCCGGGGGCACCTGCCGCTGTGCGGGGCAGCGAGGGCCGGTGGAGCCTTTCCTGCAGCTCCGGGGGGTTGTGTGAGGACCCTCAGCACAGAAACTCCCCTCCCACCCCCCGCTCCCTGCCCCAGGACACCAGACCCGGGGCGTCACTGCGGTGGGAGCTGCGGAGGGGAGACGGGGGGAGGTGGGTGGGAGCAGCAGCGCTACAAGGAAAGGAATTTTTTGCTGGCGAGACCTTTGGCGAGGTTGTGCTCAGAGGGCGGGTTTGGTTCGGGCCCGGCTGAATCCACACTCCCCCATTTCTCCCTCCCTGGGGTAGTGGAGGGGTCCCCCCCTTGCAGCTCCCTGCCCCAAACCCATCGCCCCAACCTGGAGTAATGGCTGGCCGGAGGGAGGGAGGGAAGGAAGCTTTATGTGGGCTTTTTTTTAATTGATATTTCAGAATTTATCAGAATTTGAAGAAATTGATTTGTGCTACTGATGTTTAAAAAGTAGGAAAATGGAAAACCTCTGTTTAGTTCACGATTATCATTTTAACTTTGAAAAGCCGTCAGTACCCTGCCCAGCAGCACCGATCGGTGGCTGCGCTCCAAATTACGCCTGACATCGCAGCTGAAGGGTAAAGTGCAGCAAACGCCTCCAGGGCCTGGTTTGTATTTTTAATTTAAGCAGCAAATGCAGAGTTTCAGCACCTGCCCGGCCCGCAGGGAGGCTGCGCTGACGGCCGGCTGCAGCGGAGCCTCTGCAAGACGGTTTAATCCAATGGCACTGGCCGAGCCAACGGCCGCGGGCCTGGGCTCCCCGTCGGGGGGTCGGACGAAGGGGCGGCTGCAGGCAGGGCCTGCGTGGCCACGGCCCGGGGCGCTCCTGCCCCTTGGTCCTACTGCTTAGGAAAGCGGAGGAGATGCGTCCGTCCGTCCGTCCCTGTTCAGGACAGCCCCGTCCACGTGCACAGCCCGGGTCTCGGAGGGACGTAAGCACGTCCTTGGAGGCAGGAGGGCTCCCCACGGCGGAGCCGCTCTCGAGAGGGCCAAAGAGGCCCCTGGAAAAGGGATGAGCACGAAAAGAGAGCGGGGAGAGCCGCGGCGAGTTGCAAATACAAGAACATAAACACATAAGCAGGGATTTGTATGATTGGTTTGCTTTTTCCCTAAGAAAAGGGTTTTATGTGAAAACTACATGGGCAGATTCATAGCCGGGAACGTACGTACGTTCTTACACGCTGGTACAACCGCTGCGTGTCGGCGTCTTCGGCTCGCGGGGAGGACGCTTTCCATTTTAGTTTCTTCCTAAGCACAAAACCCGATTCAGGTGCTAACGGCAGCAGGATCTCCTAGAAAACTGCTCCTGGTTACCCTTCCTCTGCCTCCAGCGGAAAGGGACTCAGCCAGCCGCCTTTCCCCTCCGCTGCACGTAACGCAAAAACACCTTTGTACCATTCATGTACTTGTACGACTGAGAAACTGCCACGGTCCTTTTCTTTTTATTAAAAGAATGTTTTTAAAATAAAAGAAAGGCTAAAGAGATCCGCTTCCGAGTGCCCGTTTCCTCGGCGTTGCTGGGCAGGCACGACGCTCAGCGGGGCTCCACGTGCCGCGGAGGAGCGAGGCTGCTCGGGCGCAGCAGCTCCCAACCCACTCGCCGACCCCGGTAACCCGGGAAGCGCAGCCCGTGGCCGGCGGCCGGGCCGGGGAGCCGCAGCAAACGGAGAATTTACAGCCTCCTCAGCTGAAAATGGGCAGAGGCGGCTCTTTGGATGTCTCCGTAAGCTGCGGCGCTGAACCCGGGGCTCGAGGCGAGGGAGTCGCTGCCCGGAGGGGAGATTTGTACCCCCGTCCCGGGGTCGGCCGCGCTGGGGACGGGCCCGTGGGGACGCTCAGACGGGCAGACGGAACGGGCTCGGGCTGGACACACTCGCTGCCTGGGTCGGACCCTGCGCCGGGATGCTGGGTGGGGGGAGCGGACCTGGGCACCCCCACGCAGGACACGCGGGGGCCGTGACCCCCGGGCGGGTGGGATCCTGCCCGTGGGGCCAGCGCTCCCCCCCCGGCACGAGGCCATCCGCGGAGCGAAGCCATTTCGGCTCTCAAAGCCGCTGGTTTTCCCGGTAGTGAAATGTTTAAAAAAAGAAAGGGGGGGGGGGGGAGTCCAAACCTTCGATGCTTAAAAGATGCATTTCCAGGGAAGCGGCGGAGCCCGCGTTTGGCGAGCAGAGGGACCCCCCCCCCCCCCCGGCTGCAGCTCCACGGGGGGGCCGGGGGACCCCCCCAAACCCCGCGGGGGGGCGAGACGGGGGGCGGCACCAAAGGGCTCTGCGCGCCCAGAGCCCGGGTCGATCGGGGGGTGCAGGGGCCGCGCACCGGGGCCGGGCAGCCCGGGGGGGCCGCGGGGACCCGCGCGAGGGGGAACCTTCCGCCGCGGGCAGCCGAGCGCCCGCCGAGCCCGCCCCGGCTCTTCCGGCGGGGCCGGGAGGAGGAGCCGCTCCCGGGAAGGTGACCCGGCGGCGGGCGGGGCGCTGGGCCATGGTGCTGCTGAGACCGGCCGCGCTTGCGACGCTGATGAGAGCGGCGGGGAGCGGGGGGCGGCGGGGGGCGGGGGGCGTCCGCCGGTGCCGGGACCCCCCGGGGGTTTGGCGCATCCCTGCGCTCCCCTCCGCCCCCCGGGTGCGGCGGTGCTCGGCCCCCCCGGCGCCGGTGCCCGCCGCCAAGCAGCCGTTCCCGGTGGAGCTGAAGGCGGGGAAGAAGTACGCGTGGTGCGCCTGCGGGCACAGCGGGAGCCAGGTCGGGCCCGGGAGGCGGCCGGGGCGCGGCGGGGCGGGACCGGCCCCGCGGGGCCCCCCGCTCCGGGGGGGGCTGGGGGGGGAGGTGCTGTTGCCCTCCGGGTGCTCCCGCAGCACCCCGGTGCGCGGGGGATGCGCTGCACCGCGGGTGGGGGTGGCGGGCGGCCGCGGGGGTGGAGGGGCCGCGGTCCCCCCGTGTCGCACCCAGCGGGGAGCAGCAGCGCAGCCCCCAGCCGGGCCCCCCCCAGCCCCCCCTTTACCTCCTCCCCGTTCGCTTTGCAGCCCTTCTGCGACGGCGCCCACAAGAAAGCGGCCCCGGGGGTCTCCCCGCTGCGCTTCACCCCCGAGGAGGACGCGACGGCCTGGCTCTGTGGGTGCAAGCGCACCCGCACCCCCCCGTACTGCGACGGCACCCACAAGGAGGAGGCCGCGCCGAGAAACCAGCTCCCCACGCAGCCCTGACGCGGCCGCGCCCGCGGGGACGGAGCCCACGGGCGCTGGGGACCACGGGGATGTTCAGCCCCCTCGGGTGGGGGGAGACGCTCAGCTCCCACCCCAATTACCCTCAGTCACTGAGCCCCCAGGGCTGCCACCAGCTGCGGCAAACAGCCCCCCCCGGGGCAGCGGTTCTGCCCCCCGCCCCGCTGGGGCCCCGCCACGGACAGGGGAGGCTCGGCCGGGGCTGCGGAGCGAAATAATCCACTGGATAACGGATTTGGGGAGCGGTTTTGCGCTGGCGGAGCCGTGGGCGCCCGTCGGCTGCGGCACCCGTACAGGCAGAGGAGGGGAACGACAGTCTGCAGCATTTATTACATTTACAAAGCTGTATAGTTATACAAATGTTTAACCAATAACAATATATGAATATCAGAATATATTACAAGACATTAAAACGTCGTACAGGATGCAAACATACAGAGCCATTTGGTTTGTACCATATAGGAAAAAACAGAAAACAAAACCACCCCCCCAAGAGCCCCCACAAACCTCAGACCGAGGCACTTCAGCTGCCTCCCTCAGTCCGTTTTGGCCTATTTACAAGGAGAAAAGGGGTGTCAAAGTCGAGACAAATGGAGCCCCCCGACACGCTTCGAGCCCCTCATCCAGCCCCAGCCCGGGGACGGGGAAGGGGGAACCACCAGGGGCCCCACGGGGACCCTTCCCGGGCCCCCTCGCGGTGCCCGGGGGGCAGCGGAGCCCGGGGCTGTGCTATCGCGAAGGTGCCGCTCGAGTCCGTGACGGGGGCGCAGTACTTCCAAAGAAAATAATTAAAAAAAAAAAAAATACAACAACAACATCCCATGTTTCCTGACCTTTGGAGTCGGGCTGTTCATACAATTCCCGTGCCGCTTTCCTTTGGTTCTCACCGTGCCGTCGCGGGCGGCCGCAGCCGCTGCCTGGCCAGGGAGGGTCCGTCCGGGCGCTGCAGGCACTTGCTTATTTTTTGTCGTTCGTCCCCCTCCCCGGCAAGGGCGGGAGAGAAACCCCCGGGGTCTGCGCTCCCCGGGGCTCCTGTGCTTTTCTTGTCAATGTAGAAAGTTGGTCCCTGCCCTGGAGCGCGGGCGGCCGGCGATGCCGGTGCCGCCCCGCTCCCGCCTCAAACACGGCAGCGCCTTCCCACGCTCGCCCCTCACCGAAGCCTCCTGGCTAAAGGCACTGTAGTCTTATTTTTTTTATTTTATTTTTTAAAAAACCCAGTGTGGGGACAGGAGAAGGTAGGAAGGACGAGGGGGAACAAAAATAAATGCTCTGAAATGTGGCGTTGGAGCCGTGGAGGTGAGTGGGGAGCCAGCGGCGTGGGGGTCCCGCGCCCCCCGGCTCGGGCAGGGCAGCAGCATTGGAAGCCCCTGGGTCCCACGCGGCCTCACCCAGCGCTGCCAAAGCAGCCCCCAGCCAAAATTTCCCGGCGGTGCCCGGAGCCGTTGGCCCCCAGCGCTGCCCGGCTGCCCCGGGGGGGTGGCAGCTCCCTTGGCAAGCAGAAAGCAACATTCAGCGGGGCTTGTGCTCCCCCCGTACGGCCGGCCCTTCGCCACCAAGCAGCGAGCAGAATTTTCTTAAGCTGGGAAAAAAAAAAACCCCAACCACCCTACTTACTGTGCATGAAGGGAAGCGTCTGCGTGAGACTTTGCGAGCTCAGAGCCTCAAACGCCGTCCAGAGACCACAGGGAAAGCAAAAACGAAACAGAAACGCGCACGGCAAGGCAAAGCCGGGGGCAACGCCGGCGAGTGGAGCTCGGCGCCAACAGATGGGCCACCGGTCCCGGCTGGCCACAGGCACCACGTTATCATCACACCTGGTGCCAAAAACCCCCAAATGAACACAAAAAAGCAAAAACTCGCAGGGCACGGCGGGGCTGGGGGGCAGTTTTTGGCTTCTGTGCTTGGCCCTTACCTGTGCTTGGCCCTTACCTGTGCAGCCGGGAGTCCCCGCTCACGGCCCCGTCTCGCTCCCGGCGGGCGCGAGGGGAGAGGGATGGGGAGGAGAGGGAAAAGCGTTAGAGAAAACGAGCAAGGAAGGCGGCAGCGCCTGCATGGCTCCCAGCTCCGGCATGCAGCTCCCATAAGTTAAAACAAAATTAAAAAAAAAAATTATTTAAAAATATTCAACCACATTTATGTGTCTTATTTGCATTTTAAATTAATCTGGTCAATCAATAGAAAATAAGTATGTATAATTTTTTTTTCTCCCTATGTACACATATATATTTATATATGTATATATATAATATATATAGATATATAAAACCCAGCCAGGAGTCCCTGTTTGGTCGCCACTTAGGTCAAGGCGGAGGCCGTGCTGCCGTTGACAGTCGTTTTGCGGCACCGGCTGGAGGCGGGCGGCAGAGGGTGGCAGTTCGAGGTGCCGTTGAGCGCGGTGCCGGTGCCGGTGGGGCCGCTGCCGGCGGTGGAGCTGGGCGAGCCGTGGGACGGGGTGCCGGGGCTGGGCAGGGAGGAGGAGGTGGCGGGCAGCGTGGCAGGGCTGTGGGCTTTGTCGCTGACCGACTCGCACTCGGAGGCGCCGCTGGTGTTGGTGCACTCGGAGGTGGGCGGCTGGGAGAGCTTGAGCCGCTTGCAGGCGGGTTGGACGCGGTATTTCAGTGGCAGGGGCCCGTTCTGCAAGCAGGAGAGGGGCAGAGGCATGGCACCCGGCACCCCGCGGCACCCCACGGCACCCCACAGCACCCCGCGGCACCCCGCGCTGGCGGCGTGGCCGGGCGCCGGGCACCAGCCCTCCCGCCTGCCCTGGGGAAAGGGGCAGAAAAGCACGTGCAGCCCCCGGCCTCCACCAAATCCCACCCGGAGCAAACGCCTGTGGCAGGAGGGAGCATCTGGGGTTTTAATTGGCTGAAGTGCTCCAGTTTTCAACCTCGCCAATTTTTAAGCTTTTCAATTAAGTTTCTTCAATTCTTAAATTTTTCAGTTTTTAAGTAAGTTCTTCAAATTTGAAGTTTTTCAGTTTTTAAGCTTTTCAATGCCTTTAGCCTTCCCCTAAAGGACTGCTTTTCCGAGCTTTTCTCCAAGACAAGCCCCGGCGCTGGTGCCCGCGGCGGGGAAGGCGGCGGCTCGGCTTACCCTCCTCCAGGGATAGATGTAGGCGATGTCCATGAGGGTGTAATACTCCTTCAGGGGCTCGTCTTCGTAGAGGACTTCCACCTGGCACAGGGGAGAGCGTCAGCCCCCCCAGCGCGGGGGCACAGGCACCGCCAGCCCCCCTGGAGCCGCTCACGGGGCATCGGGGCTTTGCCGAACCCAAGCTGGGGGCTGCCGGGGGTCCCGGCACTGCTCTTGCCGGAGCTGGAGCGAATTCAGAGTCTACACGCAATGCACCATACGGGACGGATCCTGCCCCAGCGCCCGCCCGCTGACGCAAAGCCCGGGCTGCCACGATAGCCGGGAGCTGGCAAAGCACGGCGTATTTACAGCAGGGGATGCGACACGGGACGGCCAACGGCCCCTCTGAGCCCGCCGGAGCATGCCGAAAGCCGGGCAGCGAGCGGACCCCCCGGCACACGCTCACCTTGTACTTGCTGGGAACGTCCATCTTGTTGCGGAGGAACTTGGCCAGGTGCATGACGGTCATCGCGGCGGGACAGCGCAGGAACCGCACCCCGTTCTTCTGGGGACGCAGCGGGAGGGGGCCGGGGGGAGAGGCGTTGCTGAGAGTCCGCCGTGCAATTAATGGGCAGTTCCCACCTCCTTCAGCAGACGGTTTGGGGGTGCCCTCCTGTCCCCCCCCCCCACCCCAAAAGCCCAGGAGGCAGGTGGACACGGAGCTCTCCGTGCCGTGGTCCCACCACACTCACCTTCTCCTTCTCCAGGTCCCCGTTCTCGACGGTCCCTTTCTTCTCCTCTCTGGGGAGAGGAAGGCAAACACAGGACAAAGTTTATGGAGGAATAAAAAGGTGGAGAGAAAAAATAACCCACCAGCGGGGCCACCCACGGAGGGGCTGCAAGGGGAACATCCAGTGACCTTCAGCCAAGCTCTGGCTTGGCCCCCCCGACCACGCACATGCCCAAGTTGCTGCATTTCCAATCCAGCGCACTGCAACTGCTGCCCGGGCTGCCGCCTTCCCCGCCTCCCTCCGAACCGCTGCTCCGGATGCCAGTGACATCCTTGGAGGCCGCCACCGGCACCGGGGACGCGGCAGCCATTGGGCTCCGCTGCCTGGGAAAGAGCCTTCCCCTCCCTGCCTGATGTGGGGACCCCGCTGCCAGAGCAAGCACCCCCAGAGGATGCAGGATGGGGGACGAGGGCAGGTGGGGTTCGGGTGCTCCTCTGTCCATTCACGCTCCCCGGGATACGCTGAGCCCCGAGCAGGGGCTGTGTCAGCCGTCACCGCCTTCGCATCTCGGCTCCGTCTCCGGAGCGGGAAGAGAGAGTGAGTTTATTCACAACCCCAAACCCGGGCAGAGGCTTAGGAGCAGCCACAAAATGGTACCTCGACCCTTCATAAAACTCTATGGACAGGCTGACGATCTCGTCGTCCGTCAGGTTCCCCTTGTCCTGCTCGGAGACTTCCCCGCGATCTTCGTTGGACCCATTGGGAACTGCGGGAGCAGAGGGAGGGAGAGGCTGAGCCGTCGGGGGGGCACAGCCGGGGCAAGGGGGGTCCCCGGGGCTGACACTCACCCTCTGCCATGGGGTAGGCTGCGTAGAAGTCGCGCCGCCTCTTCATCTCATCTGCGGGAGAAGGGAGGAGGAAGGTGAGAGGGAAAAAAAACCACACCAAAGGGGAGATGGGCGCAAAGAGGGGAGCAGGAGGAAGCCCCGGATTGCCGAGCGCCTGCTCCCGTCGGCAGCTCAAGCACGAGCTGCCTGGCGCAGACGGACCCGTAGGAGGGCAGCGGCTGTAGCAAGAGCAATCAAGTCGTACCAGTAAAACCCTCGGAGCGGCTGCAAATCCGCTGCTGTGAGAATGCCTTTATGGCGGCTCGACTGTCCTCAGCCTTTCCACACCTGCAGACCCCCACACTTTTTCCCCCGAGGACGGGCAGGCGCTTGGATAGCAAATCCGCAGCTCCTGCTCCCAGCTTTGCTTTTCGCGGCTCCCCCCAGCAGCAGCCCCCGGGCTGCCGGAGCGCGGGATGTGCGCTATCCGGATGGACCCAGCCCCGTCCGTTCGCACCATGCATTTTCCTGCTGTCCCCGTTACATGGGCAGGGGCGGGCGTGGGCAGCGCGAAATCCGGGGGCCCAGTTTCACTGGTGGGTGGGAGTGAGGTACAAACAACCCCGAACCCACGCAGTTCTAACTGCCCGTGGCTGTACCTTTGAAAAGCCCCGGCACCAGTTTGTACACTATGTCCTGTAGGGTTTTGTCCGACCTGGGGGAAAAAAGAAACAGGCAAAGAGAGAGAAATCAGCTGGATGGGAGCGGCTGGCTTCCCCGGGCTGCCGACAGCCGCCCTGCACCACGCGTGCCCCAGCCAGCCCAAACGCCGCCTCTCCCCATCTGCCTCCCGGGAAACTCCCGGCCCTGACTCCCCGTCCCGTGGCGATGCCCCAACCCTGTCCCGCAGGCAAACCCGTCCGCCCTCGCGCTCACCGCAAAGGGTTAACTCGGGAAAAAGAAAGAAAACCATTTCAAAACTCCTCGTAATTGCTAGGGATGATGACAGCAGGATTTTGGGGCCAGGATCCGTTTCAGTAGTCAAAACGATTACAAAAAACACACCGAGGACTTACAGAAAAGAGTATCTAAGATCAGCAAATGTTTCCGCAAGTTTTAATTTGCATCTAATTTTATTTTTGGACTCAGCTGCAGTTCAGGGCTCAGGCTTTGACTTCCCTCTGTCGTAAGGATGGCAGGACAGCGTTACACGGGAAAGCAAAGCGGATTCCCTAAAACGTGAACATCTCAAGGCAGGACCTTCTGAAGCACTCAAGGAACTGGGGAAGCTCAAGTCCCATCCTCAGCACAGAGCTGGGAATGGGATTTTGCTGGAAGGCTTGGGCTCGGGACCCTGCAGGCAGGGCAGCTGGCACGATTTAAAAGCAGCAGCTCAGCTGAATTAAAAAAAAAAATCTCAAAAACAAAGCAAGAGCAGTGGGACTGGTGAAAAGTAAATTATATCTGCAATTATTTCCATTTTAATAATAAGGCCTTTATTTTAAAGAAAAACAAATGATCGTACCCTATATTATTTTTAGGCTAGCCGTGTCTTTCATCCCTAATTCCTCGGTGATGTCACCCTGGTTCACGAGGCCCTGCTGTAATTTTATTTATAATACATACCCAGAGAATTTGCTTTATAATTTACAGCAAGCTAATGAAAAAGCAACCTCAGCCGCTTGATTGGCAGCTTAATTACCAGCCGGTCGCTGCTCTTGCGTGAGTCGGCCCCGTTCAGCCCAGCACGGTGGCGCTGGGCGGGGGCCGGGTGCCACGGGGGACGCGGTGGCCACGCGCGGGCAGCACCCTCGGCACCAGCATCATGCCTGGGGCGCGGGCGTTTCGGCGCTGCCGCGGCACCGGTTTGGGAAGCAAAGGGGAAAGCGAGGCCCTCGTCGGTGCAGAGAGTTTTCTACGGCAGCACATCTGGATCAGGCCCCCGTCACCTGCGGCAGCACCTCTGCCCACGTGTGCCCCACATTTCCCCCCGCTGGGACCAAACGGGATGCGGAGGCACCGCGCCGCCACGACAGCCGGGGCTCGGGGCCGCCGGCGCGGCACCGCTCGCGTGCGCGGCGCCCGTCTGCGGCGCGGGTGGCCGCGTATCCGTCTCCGCACGCAGGCAGGGATGTTTCGGCAAAGGAGCCGTGGGAGCCGGAGTGTAAATATTTCATAGTGAACCAGAAAAAAAAAAAAAAAAAAAGGCGGAAAAGTGTTACTACAGAAACGGATTTACATGGAAGAGGCTAAAAAAAAGGAGGCTAAAAAAAAGCCGAGTGATGTATTGCAGCCTTTCATGGTTTCTATGCCAACCACCTGCAGAGCCAATTCCACAACTGACGGGACGTGTCTGGCTTTCCCCAGCCAGACGCGGGGCCGCGGCAGAGCCGGCACGAAGCCATCGCCACCGTGGCCGGCACCCTCTCACCTGCGCTGCCGTGAGCCCACCCTGGCATCCCCCAAGGGACACGGCACCGTCCCCGCGGGGGAAAGAGCAGGGAGTTGGAAAGCACAGGCGGTCCCAGGTTACACTGCGCCCGGCGGGACTGCGGGGACGGACAGATGGACGTCTGTGGTCTGGGATGCACAGGGATGGGTGCAGGGTGCCCTGCTCCGGCTGGCACACACCCCAGCCTCCTCCTGCTGCCACAGAGGAGATGTCCCCGGCTCCTGTCCCCTCCATGGTGGTGTTTCCCACCGTTCCCATTCCCCTTCCACCCGGAGAGCACCCCAAATCCCCACTGCCATGGGGTGCGGGGTCAGGAGCAGAGAGGTTTCATGCTGCAAGAGATACAACGGTCCCTGCTCGGGACCACCTGCACCACCATGAACCTGGGCTGGCCGCAGAGCCCTGCTCCCCATCCCGGGGTGCTCAGGGCTGCACCCCACAGCGGGCACAGGCTGCGCCGACACGGGGCCGGGGCTCGGTGCCACGCAGGGGCACGGCGTGCGGGGAGCCCCCGAAGCTCACCTGATGCTGAGGAGGGGTCTGGTTTTGTGCACTTGGACATCACACATGGGGCAGTACTTGTTCGTCTCCAGGTAGCGAACGATGCAGGTTTTGCAGACTGCGGGGAGAGACTCAGCGTGAGCAGACGGACAGACGGACAAGGGGGCAGAGCCCCTGTGCCAGCCCGATGAAGCACCCTGCACCCCTGCACCGGCTCAGGGCCGGGACCTCTCCTCGCCCACCCTGTCCACGCGGCATGGCACCAGCTCCGCAGCTCCACGGGGCAGCAACGCCCGAGGCAGGCTGGGTTCGGGCACTGCCGGAGGTCTCGGTGTGGCACAGCCACCCCCCCCCGGGGCTCGGGGCACCCCTGGGTGCAGCGTGGCCCTGGCCGGGGCCCAGGACACTCACAGGAGTGCAGACACTCCACGATGGTGGTGGCGTCTATGAAGTAGCCGCCGCACAAGGCGCACATCAGGTGGGGGTTGAGCTCGGTGATCTTTATCCTGGTGGTCCTGTGCATTTTGGAGCAGCGCCGTGGCGGATCCTCCCTGCAGCGAAACACCCGGGGCCACCCTTAACGGCCGCTTCGTGCAAGGACGGGACCTGCGGGACCCGCTTCACCCTTTAACGAACAAATCCAGGGCAGGGTGGGGGTGCCTGGTGCTCCCCCTGATGTGCCACGCTCGGCCCCGGGAGCACTGGGGCGGCCCCAGCCCCGCACCCGGCCAGCCCCGGGGGTACGCAAGCAGCACCCACACACCTCCCCACGCCGCCCCAGCCCGGGGCGCTGCCCAGCTCCCTCCGCTGCATGTGGGCATCTTCCTGGGGGTCCCCGAGTGGGTCCCTGCCACGCCGAGACACCTCTGAGCAGGGACAAATCCCCCCCGCTAGCCAGCCCCTTGCCGGCAGCTCCCCGGCCCGTGCACGCACACACACACAAACACACAAAGTGTATTTTTGGTTTGTTCACTGGAAAAGGCATTTTCAGGCACCGCCTCGCGGTTTCTATAGAGACTCCCGAGTCCGGCGTTGGCCACCAGCCCGCGGCCAGGAGCACCCGCAGCACCTGCGTGGCCGGGTGTGCCCACGGGGCACGGGCAGCGTCCCCCGGCGCGGGCGCAGACGCGGGGGAATCGCTGCCTGCCCGCGCCGGCACTTCCACGTTTACAATGGGAGACGGCGGAGCCGGGGCCCGAAATCGCTGCAGTTTTATTGTTTCCATGGCAACCCCGATACTTGGAGAGGAGCCAGAATATTATTACAACCATCCGAGGTGAGGGGGAGAGGGGAGCCGAAACCCGGGGTTTGTGTAAATGAGCGCGGGCACGATGGCAGCACCAGGGTGCACCGACAGCAACACCCGTACGCACCCACACCCCCACCCACCCACGGGGAGACACACACACGCGTGTGCACACACGTACTACACGTACACGCACATATCCCCTACCTGCACGCAGGCAGAGGTACACACGCACACACCTGCACCCCTGCGGTCCAGGCGCCCGCACGGGGCCTGGCGTGGAGCAGTGTCACCGGCCGCCTGGCACGGGGCCAGGCCCTTCGGACAACCAGACAACGGCCAAGACAACCACCCAAGGCACAACGGCTGCGGCGCGGGCACCGCGACCGGGCGAGGAAGAGGGTGAACCCCGCACCCAGGGAGCAAACGGGGTGCACGTGCGTGTGCATGCACAGGGCCGCGCGTGCAAGGCTGTGGGTTCGCGTGCGTGCGCGCAGGGGGGTGCGCTCGGGGCCGGGCACGGAGTGGGGTGTGCAGGTGTCTGCACAACAGCGGGGCCGTGCCAGGCGCCTGCCCCGGGGAAGCTGCCCCCCGCTCCGCTCGCTCCCTGCGGTGCTTCTCCCGGGCTCCAGTCCGGGTGTCTCCGCTGCAGAGTCCCCGGAGGTGGGTGTGCAGGGACGGGGACACCCCCGGGACGGCGACGGGGATGCTGCAGGGATGAGGATGCCATGGGGATGGGGACCACGAGGACACCCAGGGGCCAAGCTGAGCCCCGGGGTCTCCTTGCGGAGAGGGGGCCGGGGGGCACCAGGGTGTTGAGGAAGCCCCAGCCGCCCCCGGGCTCAGCTCTCACCCCGGGCATCCCCGGGCGGGCACACCGGGGTGCCCTGCACCTTGCTGCCCCCGGGCAGGTGCCCTCAGCCCCCTGCAGCCCACAGGGGATGGGGGGCCACTGCCAGGCTCCCCCCCGGCCAGGAGGATACCTGGGGGGCCGCGGTCCCCAGCCCCGGGCTCCCACACCGACCCCCACCGTGGGCCCGGGCAGCTCCGCCGGGCACCGGCTGCCCACGCCGGGCCGCAGGACCCACGGCTGCATTTTGGGCGGATTTTGCTGCTTTTGGTGCTCGCAGCTGCCAATGGCGGCCCGGGTCTCCGCGGGAGGGGGGAGCCTGAGCCACCGGCGCAAACCGGTTCTAATAAACCGGGTGATAACAACCGCGATTTCCTGCCGCGGGGGCGAACAAAGCTCGGGACCCCCCCGGGCCCCGGAGCCGGCCGCAGCACCGGCCCCGCCGGAGCCCTCGGGGCCGCCCCGTCCCGCCAGCGGCGCCGGTCCCGCCGCCCGCAGCCGGCTCCCCCGCACCCCCGGCCCCGACTTTCGGGGTCTTTTGTCTCCCTGGGCGGTGGCCCGGCACGGTGTGTCCCCCCCTCCCCAAAATCCCCCCGGCCCGGGCGCGGGTGGGGAAGGACGTTTCAAAGTCACCGGTAACTTGGACCCGACCGGCCGCCCCCTCCCCGTGGGACCCACCGGCGGCGGCGAGCCCGGGGGCCGGGAAATAAACCGGGACGGCTCCCCCCGGCACTGCCCGCTTGCTCGCACGGCGGCCGCAGGCCCCCACGCACCGGGAACCCGACAAAAAGGCGCCGGAGCGTGAACCCGCGCCCCCCGCCAGTGCCCGCCGCCCCGACGGGACCCCCCGCCCCTCCCGGGGTGCGGGACGCGGGCACCGGCCGCTGCCGAGGAGCGAAACAGCGGGAAGGGGGGAGGAAGCACCGCGGGGAGGTCACGGACACGCGTGTCCACACACCCGTGTACGCACAAGGACAGACACACCCCTCGTGTCCGCGGCGGGACGTGTCCGCGCGGCAGCGCGCTGTGCGTGACACCCGCCTGGCACAGGCGCGCGGGCACGGACACGCGATGGGCACAGACACGCGTGACCCCGCGCTGTGCCCCGGGGGTCCCCGGCTGCAGCCCGGAGGGCGGGCCCGCCCCGGCGCCGCGGGCAGCTCCCGCTTCATTTGGGGGGGACACACACAGGATTTGGGGCCGGGGGTGGGGCAGCCCCGGTGAACCCGGGGCGCTCCCGGTGCCCCGCAGCCCTTTGTACTCGGGGCCGGCTGACAGCCCGCCCCGGGGCCCGGCCCGGCCCCTCCGCCCGCCCCGGGGGGGCTCCCGGGAGGGGCTCCCGCCGCGGCCCCTCCGGCCGTACCGCACTGCCCCGCTCCACGCCGCGCCGGGCCCGGGGGGGGGGGCGGCGGGAGATGGGGCTGTCAGGGCTCCGTAGCCCCTCGCCGGTGCCCGCCGTGGGGGGGGTCACGGCCCCCCCGGGCAGGCGCGGGGCCGCGGCACAAAGCGGGGGGAGGCGGCGGCCATCGGCCATCTTGAACGCGGAGAGAAAAGGGCGCGGGGGGGCCCGGCGGCGGGGCCCGGCGGCGGGGGGGGGGGGCCCGGGGCCGCGTCCCTACCTGGTGGCGGCGGCAGCGGCGGCCCCGCGGCCGCCCCTCCGCTCCCGCCGGTCGGCGGCGCGGCTCGGCTCGGCGCGGCGGCGGCGCTGCGGCCGGGGCCCTTTTTTCTCTCGCTCGGGTTTTTTTTTTTTTCCCTTTTTTTTTTTTTTCCCTCCTTCCTCCTCCTTTTTTTATTTTTTTTTCCTCCTTTTTTTTTTATTTTTTTCCCTCCTCCAGCCGCCGCCAGGCCCCGCCCCGCCTCACGTGACCTCATTCCTTTGGGGTGTTGCGGAGGAGGGGAGTGAGGGGCCGAGATTAGGGGGCCCCCCCGCCGCCCCGCCCCGCCGGGACACGGCCCCCCCCTCCCGGCACCGCCCCGGGGGACACCGCCGCGCCGGTGCCCCGGTGCCTGCGGAGGGCCCCGCTGCTGCCGCCTCCCCCCGCCGCGCCCCCCCCCGTTGTGCTCCGGGAGGAACGGAGAGCGTCCTAAAAGCCGCTGGAATGGGCCCAAAATCCGAGCCGGGGCGGCGGTGCCCGGCGGCAGCCCCGCTCCGCTCCCCGCTAACGGGTCCCCGTGTCCCCCATCACCGCGGCACTGCCCCCCGGGACCCCCCCCCCGACCAGCGCTGGGGCCATTTTCGGCCCCAAATGGGGGGACTTCCCACCCGGGAGGCGACGCGGGGCATCCCGGGTCCCGCGGGACCTTCCCCAGGACCCTCGGGCGGGGGTCCGGTGCCTGCCGGTGCTCGGCAGGGCCCGCGGGACCCGCGGCGGGAGGGGAAAGCAAAGGGAAGGGAAGAAAAGGGAAGGGAAGAAAAATAAAGGGAAATTAGAGAAAGAAAGGGAAAAATAGAAAAGGAGGGAAGAAAAGGGGGAAAAAGGAATAAGAGGAAATGAAAGAAAAAAGGAAGGAAAGAAAAAAGGAAGGAAAGAAAAAAGGAAACGAGGGAGAAAAAGAAAAAGGGAAAAAGGAAAGGAGAGGGGAAAAAAGGAAAAAGCGGGAAAGAAATAAAAGAGGGGTGGAAAGGGGAGCGGAGCGGGCGGGCTCCCGGCGCCGCTTTCCCCCGCGGGGCCAGTCCCGCGGCCGGGCGGGATCCGTCACGGCGGGTCCGGCCCCGCTCGCAGGGGAGGGGGCGCCTTGCGGGGAGCTCACGGGGGATTTCGAGGGGTGCGGGCAGCCGGGGCGCCCACGCGTGTCGGCGGCCGCTCACCTCCCAACGCCCTGCAGCCCCGCTCCAGCGCGGCGGAAAGCGCCAGACAGCCTCACTACCCCGCGCGCGTCCGCGGCTCCTGCGTGGGTCCGGCCTGGGCTCGGTGCGACCGAGGGCGCTTCCGTACACCCGGTGTACCGGCTACTCGGCAGGGTGCAGCGCCCACGCGCGTTTCCCCTCGGCCCACACGGTTGCGGCCGTGTGATTAACTCCCCGCCCGGTGCCCGGTGCCGGTGCCCGGTGCCGGTGCCCGGTGCTGGTGCCCGGTGCCGGTGGGCGCAGCCCCGGGGCGCTCCCGGCGCCGGGGCCGCTGAGTGCGGCGGCCGCGGGCCGCTTCTCCAGCGCGGTCTCTGTGGCGCAATCGGTTAGCGCGTTCGGCTGTTAACCGAAAGGTTGGTGGTTCGAGCCCACCCAGGGACGGTGCAGTCACTTTTTACCTCTGGTTTTCCCTTTCCCCCCCTTTTTTCCGGGGCCAGCCCAAGGGAGCGACCGAGGATGGACGCGGCAGGCGGAGGTGGGCGGTCTCGGTCCCCCGTGGGGCAGGCAGGATGTTTTTTTGCTGCTCAGGGGCTTGGTGGGGCTTTTCCCACTGCCTTGGGGTGGTCCTCGCCCTCGGGGCTGGGCTGGGCTGGACAGGGAGAAGGTGCTCAGGGTCAGAATGTGGCCCGGTGCTCCCTGGGGGCTCACAGCTTTCTCCAAGGCGCTGGGCGAGGGGGAAAGCAGGCCCTGGCGTGCGCCAGGACACAAACATTTCTGTGGTCCCTCTGCCCCGTGGTTTCCCCCATAAGCAAGAGTACGTGTTGGGACATTAGAAATGGAGCGGAGACTTGAAAGCCTGGATCCATCCAGAGTCCATGTTTTGCCTTAAAATAAAAGCTGAAGGGGGTCCAAAATCTGCATTGCTGAAGTTCCCCTCTCTTACAGAGTCTTGTAAAATCTATTTACGTTCCCTGCCTGCCCTGATTTTATTTTCATACCAGAAATAATGAAGTTAATGTTTTGATGCAGGGCATAAAGCCGTGCCAGGAAGATCCCTGTTGTTTCAAAAGCCCAGAGCCACAAAACACTCCCATGGCTGAGCCTCGTGGTGCCAGGGCTGGGGAAGCGCCGCAGCTCTCCGGGCCAGGCAGGGGGATTGCTGCTGCCTTCCAGATCCGAGAGCACGAGAGCCCGACGGGAAAGCGAAGGGAGAAGCGGTGCCCAGTGGGGATCACCTCCCCGCTGCCACCCGCGGCAGCCAGCGCTGCCGAAATCTGCCTGCGGAGCTATTCCCGCCTGGCTCTGCGGCTCCTTCTCTCCCCGGCGCGGGGGGTGTTCCCACCAGACAGAATGCGGCCTCTGACTTCAACCCTGCAAGAAACCTTTTACAATGGAAAACACTTCAAAAATACAAGTGCCACGGGACGGGCTGCGCCTCCGGGGCTCGGTCCCGGGGCGGCTGAACAGCCCCTGCCCGGGCCGGAGGTTTTCATTGAAACCAGGCGGGCTGATCTGGTGTGCATTTGAGAGCGTTTCCAAACACATGGATCTCTTTCCCTTTGGCACAACATCACTCCCCTAAATTAAACATTTAATCCTGTCTCCTTCAGGAGAGGGGAGAGCTGGCGAGCGGGGATGGGGAAGGAAATCCAATACTCCGCAGAATGCAAACCCCCCTTTCAATTGCTCTCTGAATAAAAAATATCCTCGCAGCCGCTTGCCAGGCCCCTTCCCCTCCCCGGGGTGCGCCGTGACTCCCTGCTTTACAGAGCGACTTTACAGAGCGACTTTATTGTGCCAGCACTTTCCAAGAAGATTTTTTTTTCCTCTGAGGAGACCCACTGTCCCTGGCCCCGCAGGGCGAGTTTGGGGTTTTGCCCCCAGGCCCCAGAGGTGCAGAAGCGGACGGTGGGTGCATGAGGCCTCACGCACAGCAGGGCTCTGCATGTTGGAGTGGTGCGGGCTGGGGTTCCTGGAGTTTCGAGTTAAATTCAGCCAGGTTTGGCCAACTTTTCCCAGTGCCTGACAGAAGGTGCCAGGGCTACGTAGGGCCAAGCTGGGGGGAGATACCACCGGGCAGGTCCCAGCCCAGCCACCCTGCGGTGATCCCGGCCTCGCCACGCGCACAGGGAAGGGGCACGCGGGTGCCACACTGGGCAGGCAGAGGGGCTGCGGCCTCGGGGACCCCCCAGTGCCACTGAGCGATGCGATGGCTGCACCTGCCTGCCCCCTCTGCAGTGCCCCCGCATGCCCCTCCAGCTGTGCCATGCCACTGCATGCACATCCAGCTGTGCCATGCTACGGGTGTCCCTCCAGCTGTGCCGTGCCCCCATAGGCACATCCAGCTGTGCCGTGCCCTGCATCTCCCTCCAGCTGCGCCATGCCCCTGCGGCACATCCAGCTGCGCACCCCGCTGGATCCAGCTGTGCGAGCCCCTCCCTCCGGCCGCGCACAGGCCCCGCCCCGCGCCCCGCCCGCAGTCCGCCGCCGTCCCGGCATGCCCCGCTCACTATGACTCTTCATTTTTCTCCCCCTCCCTCACGGCCGCCGCAACCAACCAGCTCCGCCCTGCGGCGGGCCGAGCCACCAATAGCGAGCGGCGGCTCGCCGGGAGGCCCCGGCGACCGCCAATGGGAAGGAGCGGGAGGCGGGAGCAGCGGCGCGGCGGGGTCGTGCGCGGAGCGGCCGGAGCAGCGGTGCGGGGTCTGTGCAGCCGGCGCCATGGTGAGCGCCGGGACGGGGCCGGGGGCGGCCCGGGGGAGGAGCTGGGCCCGGCCGGACGAGGCCCGCGGGTGCCTGGGCCGCGCGGGGGAGGCGGGTGGGCTGGAGGCCTTCCCCGTCGCCGCGGTGGTGTCTCCCCGTGGGCCTTCCCTCAGGCCGGGCCGCGGCGGGCGGGGGGCTGCGGGAAGCAGCGGCCGGGAGCGACCCGCTGTGGGGCGGCCCCCAAAATGGGAAACTTAAGGCCAAAACCACGAGGGAGAGCGGTGCTGGGTTCCCCCCGCCGCCTCTGCGGTGGCCGCAGGGCCAGGCCAGGCGGAGCGGGGTACCCGAGGTGCCGGAGGCCCCTTCGGCCTTGCCAAGGAACCGGCGCGGGAGGCGCCCCCCGACGCGCTGCCCACAGCCCCGGCGGTACCTGCTCTCTTCCAGTCTATTATGTCCTATAACGGTGGGGCCGTAATGGCCATGAAGGGGAAGAACTGCGTGGCCATCGCTTCGGACCGGCGGTTTGGGATTCAAGCGCAGATGGTGACCACAGACTTCCAGAAGATTTTCCCTATGGGAGAAAGACTGTATATCGGATTGGCAGGACTGGCCACGGACGTGCAGACGGTGTAAGTGAGACTCCCACCCACCCGCGCGTTCCCATACTGAGCCCGCAAGAGGCATGTTTACAATAAATTAGTAAGCGGCAGCTCATGCTGAGCATAAATGTCTTTGTTTATTCGTGGGGGAGGGTATAATAGCAGGGTGCCAGCACTCCTTTTCATGGTCTCCCTTCAGTGGGAGTTTTTTAAATAAAACTGCATGTGATTTAAGATCACATCGCTACTGAAACTTAACTTCAGGTATAAAAGAAGCTGCGTCTGGAATGCCTACCTGCCTCAGGCATGCGTCAGGAGCTGGTGTCTGTCAGCGTGCAGTAGAACAGTTCAGGCCGAGGTAGAGATGAAAGAAAAAGGAACCTGTTTCTGCTTTAATGCCGATTCTCATCTTTTGCAGTGCCCAGAGACTGAAGTTCAGGCTGAATCTCTACGAGCTGAAGGAAGGACGGCAGATCAAACCTCAGACTTTTATGAGCATGGTTTCCAACCTGCTCTATGAGAGACGGTAACTGTCAAACAACGGAGTCACTGTTTACATGTCAGCGAAGGCTGCGGGTGTTGGAAGTGATCTGGTTCTAGAGAGCTGGGAGGCTGAGGAGGGCTCCTGTAAAGACTGCTTGTGGTATGGCGAAAGGAGACTTGAACCTAGTGACAATGTTATCTTCAACTTCCTTGCAAAAGAACATTGAGTATTGTTAAAATAATCCTGTAGCAGTACAGGTTTGTTCTGTTTGCCACGCTAAAGCCATTGCAGGATGCTTCTAGGTTGACCTGAAAGGTTGCCCACCACAAGCACCTGTGGCTGTTCTCCTTGTAGGGGTATTTATGTGGGACGTGGAGCTGCGTCACGGTGGTTGGACTGCTCTATGCCATGTTGTTCTTCGCAGGTTTGGACCTTACTACACAGAACCAGTCATTGCCGGGCTGGACCCCGTAACACACGAACCTTTCATCTGCTCTCTAGACCTGATCGGCTGCCCGATGATAACCGATGACTTTGTGGTCAGCGGCACCTGCTCCGAGCAGATGTACGGCATGTGCGAGTCCCTCTGGGAGCCCGACATGGTGAGTGAGGTGGCCGGGCTCGGCTCCGGTTCTTGGATTCAGGCTCCTGCTGTTAACTGGAGAACCTGAGACAAGCGGGTTGGATGAAAAGCTCCGTCCTTTGGTGCTTCCCGAAGGAGCTCAGGAGAACCAAGAGGCTGTAGCTTGCAGGAAAAATCTTGCAGCATCTTGGGTGATACTTGGGGTTTTGAACAAAGTCCAATGACTTAACATTCAATTTTTACCCCAACTAAACCGGCTTCTGTTCCTCAGGAACCCGATCACCTCTTCGAAACGATCTCGCAGGCCATGTTGAATGCAGTGGACAGAGATGCCATATCTGGAATGGGCGTGGTAGTACACATAATGTAAGTGCTGCTGTCCTCCCCTACAGAGCAGAGGTAGAATTTAACAAGCTGTGTGTTAAAGGGAGTGGTTTCCAGGGTATCCCTAAATCCTGCTCCCTTCCAGCAGTATCCTTAGCAATGTTTAGTCCGTTCTCAGTGTTTTATTCCTTGTGGCTGCTCTCTGTTGCAGTCCTTGGCTGTGTTAGAACTGCAGGAGCCACGGGAAATTAATCCTAGCATTAGACCCTTGCTGCCTAGGGATTCCCTGGCTGCATTCCCATCGGTGTTTAGGAGCGCAACTCCTCACATGTGGGTAGCGCTGGCCAAGAGGATGCTCTTTGCCACAGCTGGGTGCAGCGTTAACTTCCAGACTCTGCGATCAGACCGCTTCTGAAGCAGCTTATTTAGCTCGCGGTGCTGTTTCCCCGCAGTAGCCCAGGCACTGCTGCTTGCTGACCCTCCCGGAGCTCCCCTGGGTGAAGTGGCAGGAGGATGGGGCTTACCCAGTCCTAACGGCCACCTTCAAGTTCAGATGATCCTGCCTGCACTAGCAAACTACCTATGCACACTGCAACTTCCTAATGAAGGGACAATCTGTACGTAGGTATTAAAACGCGGATTTAACTAACGGTCTTCTCTCTTTGCCCCTCTAGTGAAAAAGACAAGATCACCACCAGGACCCTGAAAGCTCGCATGGACTAGCCCAGCACATCTCACGCGTTTCGCATCCCAGTCTGCCTGGACCTTTTTTAAATAAAACTCGCTGTTGCAGTGAACTTTCCTTTTCTTGAGTCTGAACGCTAGGATTAAGTTCTCACCTCTAAAGCTATCAGAAGGAGCTTGGGTTTTACAGGGTAGCAGAGCTTACCTTTTCTCTGAGCCACCTATGCTAATCCCCCTCTCCACACCCGTGTGAGTGACTGAGCCTCAGCTGCGCCCCAGGGAGTCGGCACTATCTCCTTCAGACAGTGTGGCAGTATTAACTTTCCCTGTCAAATCCAATTTGTTCTCAGAGCCAGGACTTGGTAAAATCAGTTCTTACTTAAAAAAAAAACATTTTACAGGCACGTATAAAAAGACTTTTCCAGTTGTGGTTAATCTAGGACTTAAAACGACCACGTACCTCATGGAGTAACAGCTGATCATTAGAACACTTGAAAGAGGACAGCAGTAAGGAACAGATGTACACAAAGTTTTAATTTTATTTTTCTCTGGTTGGAGACTCATCTTGTAACATGCATGCATTTCAAAACAGTAACAGTGTCTCAAACTGCTCCTAGCAAACAGACAAGCACAGAGGACTTAAAATTCCTATTTAAAAAACAGCAGTGAAAAAACCTAGAATGCTTTTTTTTTTTTTAGTTTTAGATTAAACTTAATTTATTCACATTTTTTCAGTCGCACTGATTAGCCCTGCCCACCCTTGTGACCTGTGTGTAATACGCTCACTTGACACAGCTCAACCCAGCCGCGTTTAGCATCGCGCAGCTAAACAAAGACCAGCACGACTTCCCAGTGGTAAAAAACCGACACCACTAAAAAGGATGGATGACCAGCAGTTGGTTCCCCGAGCTTTGCCATCGCTATTACACATGATACTCATTTCAAAGAGCAAGGAAAATCAGTAGTGGCTAATACGGGTACTGGAGAATGGCTCTGCAGAAGTAGGGGAAGTTGACAGGCAAACCTGAAATGGGGCGTTAAGACACAGACGGGGAGAGGATAAGCTGGTTTGTTTTCGGAGCTATTTTTAAGGACGATCTGTCTCAGATCGGTTACGCAGTGTTGCAAACCAAGTTTAGGACACGCACACTGACTTCGGAAAGGTTTGTACCACCTCGAGGTTAAACACTTTGACCTCTGTGCAGCTTGAAGGGAGGCATCTGTAAAGACTGCATAGTAGTCACAGGACTGGGGGGGTGTCCGTCCGTCGAGGCTAAGCCACAACCCTGCCAAACACGGCCCCTAGCTACACCACAGCCTTGCCCTGCGCCGCTCTCGGGCTAAGAGGCGAGTCCCCAGCCGCCGTCCCCGCTGAAGGGGGCTGTGGCAGCGCTCTGGAGGGGAAAGCAGGAGTTTCCTCCCAGAAAAGGAAAGAAGACTCAAGTGGCTCAGTGTTCTTGCTGATTATGATAATCCAATTCAAAACGAGGATTCTCGGATGTGGGAGTACAGCCTCATTGATGCGGGAAACCTGGAGTCACCTACTACCCCAGAAGTTCTCCCCGTGATGAATTTCACGATCGCGGCTTTTGTAATTAAAACCAGGTCAATCAGAGGCGCGTACGAGACCAGACGGAAGGATCCCACCGCTCCTTGCTGTGAGAAGTGAACTCCTGCTGACGTTGCTCTCACATTCAGCAAATACCAGGCCCTCTTCCTAGCGCTGACACCAAGGGCGGGAGCCGCCTGGTACCTCCAGAACACGTGGGTCCTATTAAAGGGTGACCCAGCGTGTTCTCGAGTGGTTTTTATTGCACTATTGGGCCAGAACAGCACCCAAACTGTGACTCCACGCTCTGCCTTCCCTCTCCCGCTCTTATTTACGCTGTAGGAGCTACCTCAATGGGGAAGATGTAAGTTTTAGGTTCAAAGCAATTTTTAGTTCTTAAATTTTGACAGATCAGGCCCATGTTCAGAAAGAGAGAGCCCCTCGGTACAGGCAGGACTACGGATCCTGCAGCTCGCTTCTCACGCAAACCCACCCTGCCTTCGGGCACCGGAGAGAGACACTGCGCACCCAGGTTTTTTTCTTTTTGAAACTCCAGTTGACCAAAGAATTGCCCTGCAATTTCTTGACAAATCCCGCACTGACCAGGACCTGAGCGACCTGCCTACCTACTGCAACTCTCTCAGCGGAGGGTGGTTTTCAGTCAAATGCACTTCAGTGTAAAGTGTTCCGCAGGGTACATGCTACAGACAGAAATATCTACATTCAGCAAACTAGAACTAAATTCACATCAGAAACAGACAACAAACTAGCACAAGCGGTTGTAAAACCAGAATTGAAAGGGCTGGGTTTTTCTTTTAAATACTTGAGTTAAAAAAGTGACCTAAAACAAGATTAAAAAAACCAAAACAAAACAACAAAAAACAAAAGAAAAAGTCCCTTTTAAAAACAAATCAAATATTTGCAGCTTCACTTCTTATTCTGGTAATAAAAATACTGTCTAGAAACAAAAATTAGCATTTTTAACATAATGCTACCTCTCAAAATGTAAACAATATACAAAATGCTTATGTTAAAGTTACATACCTGGGTAATACATCATTAAGTGAGAAAATTGCATTTAATTACTTTAATACACACAGTATGGCAACTCGACAGAAGTGGCAGAATTGGGGAAGTGCTAAAGTGAATAGAGTTTACGGGGCTTTTCATATCACTTAAGCCAGAGACAGCCAATTTAATTCTAGCAGGAGTTTGGAGTGGAATAAGAAAATACAGTTAACTGCTCTTAAGCCCTTAGTATCATGACTTCTGTGAAGTTCTGCAGGAACTAACTGCATTTTAATTGCATTCCTGTTTACGAAATTCAGTGAATGAGGCTGTTGCTCCTAGCTATGCAAGCTTCACTCTTCTACTTTCTTTGGGTTGTTTGTTTTGTAGTGTCTCATTGCAGGATGTCTGCAGTTCACTAGTTTCCTTGTCTCTTCCTCCCCCCTTTTTCTCTTCTTTTTTAAATACATGATTTAAAGATAAACAGTTTAAAAGGTACAAGCTAGCTTCCCAAAAGGAGAACGGCAAACTTACCAGGCCAAAGTTGCAGATTCAATGCAGATTTTTAAAACTGTCAAGAATAAAAAGTGATTGGTATTTAATTTCTAATTGATAGTAAACTTAAGTGCTTATTGTTTAAGAGAAAAGCAACCAATATAATGCCCACAAAACTAAGATGATGATGCCCTCTAAGTCCTCCCTTTTTTAAAGTATTCTCATAGCTGCGTTTGTTTTGTGGCTTTTCCAGCTACACACCTTAAGACACGAGACTCTTCAGCCTCCCAGACAACAGTGTGTTAGCCCCCACATCACACAGAACAGGGACTGGACTACAGCGGCAGAAGAAATTTGTCCCATGTCAAAGGGAATGACCCATGAATGAATAAAAAGATTCATATCTCATTATGACCCCTAATATTAATTTTTGATTTCTTAAAGACTCTATTTACAGTGCACTCTTACGGGCTGAAACTTTAGCCCCCTTTTGTCCCCTTCAAAGTTGAGACCTGTGGGATTCGTATCACGAATGTGGGTATGAACATAAAAAAACCCAAGCCCACATTCAGAATCCAGACCAGAGCTAGCGTTAGTCTAGGGAAATTACCAGGATGTGATGAGCACCAGTTATCTCTCAAAAGGACCAAATTCCACACAGCAAACTGTAGCACGCGTTACAGCACAGGACAGACATTCGAAACAGCTTATTCCCGAAACAAAGGCATATGTGAAAACAGTTTCAAGGCAGATAAGCAACATGTTTCAACTGCAAGAGGTTTGTTCAAAACGCTAAATCCTGCTTAGAAAGAAAAAGAAAATTAGAAAAACAACCGAAAGATCTGTAACTGTTGTGCAGCAGAGCTAACAAAACCAAAGCAAGTCTGACAAGCTTGGCTGTGAAAAATATTACAAGCATTCTGGAGACAAAACAGGACGTTATTCAGTCACGCAAATCAGTTCCAATTCCTTAGGGGGGGGAAATAATCTGGCGCAAGTGTTCAAACATTTCCACTCCTTGACTGTCGCTCTAGAGAGGGGTATGGAGCAGAGAAGAGTAAAAATAATCACAGCTCAAGTCCTGAGTCCTCTTGAGCAGTGGAACTTGCTCCACAGTCACAGCTCCCAGCACTCCCCACTGGTAGCGAGTCCAATTCCTTCGTGTGCAAGTCACATTGCCATTTAAAAAATAAACCAACTAACCAAAGAACCTCTGTCAGGAAACAAATTCAAGTACCTGTTGCAGATCGGGCAAGTAAGGAAGACTGAACATTAGCTAGATTAACACTGGCAGAACTGCGATGTGAAGCTGTAATCTAAGAGACACGGCAATTCCTGACTGAGGTGCGACAGGGAAACGTTCCAGATAGTCAAATACTATCCCATATCTACAGGTACAAAATGCCTTTTTTTTTTTTTTTCTGTTTTTCTTTTGTGAAATCTTCATAGCTGGCCAATTTAAAGCACAATGGGTCCGAGCACATTATTATCTGAGGTTGTTCAATGCCTCTACTACTTCTCCCACTGTTTTTTTTTTTAGGCTCTAGGAGTTACACCTTTTTAAGCGATCATCTTTGGTAGATGTTCATTTCCCTCGTCTTTCTTGTAAATCAAGTGCAGTTACAAAAAAAGTTTTTGTTACTTAAATTAACCAAAAAAAATATAAAGTGTCCCAGTCTGAATTTACCTAAAGTTCAGCGACTCCTCCTTATCAGAGTAATATTTTCCGTCCTTGAAATGGTGAGCTATTTTCCTTCCAATTCCTACCGAGAGGGAAATAAAAGGGCTTGTATGTCTTTCTGGTAAAGACAGTCCAATAAAAAAAAAGTAGTAGTTTGCGGAATCAGGCACTGCTTCACTCCCACTGAACGTGATCTAGAGCGACCCCTTTTATACAGTGCCACATATCATATCCCTATGGGATTCTCTTGATCAGAGAGGAGAAAATGTCATTAGAAAGAGCAGTGCTGAAACAATGCACTTTTCTTGTTTTAAAAAGCCCTCAAATCTATGTCTGGGCACTTCTGTAACATAAAAACCCACTTTTCCACCTGGGTCAAGTGGACCGTTGGAGGGTGCACCTAGAATTAGTTTTCTCTTAAGTCACACAGTGCCACACACTCACTCTTGCGCACACACACACACGCACGCACACACACATGCACACCCCACATGCTGCTACAGTGTCTGTTTTAGTGTCACAGGCTGCATTCTCTGTTTGGAAGTAGCCCCCTCTTCTCTTCATTTCTCGCTGAAGGCTGAAGACGACTATGTCAGGATATTGGAGATAAATTCATTGAAGCGTTTAGAGTACTGCTCTGGATTCACGGTGGAGATCTCTGCCCCAGCCTGCAAGGCAGAGAGGAGAGAGAAGTCACAAAACCCTCCTGGAAGGGCAGAGCCTGCAGCGCTGCAAAGGGTGGAGGAGGGAGGACAGCGGGGAGCGATCGTGTCAGCACAGCATGTCTCTGCTGGGCAAGACCCATAACCACTTGCAAGTTCTAGGAAAAAACAACATCCAGAGAGGTCTAGAGAGATCCCCAAGGAAACTGATTTTCGCTCCAGCTGGATCTTCTGCAGACCGCTGAGTCAAAGCATTGGATTTGTTCCCTCATGGTTTAGAGGAGGTTTGGAAGGAGCATGAAAAACTCCATGTCCCGCCAACCTGGGCTTTTTTCAAGCCCTTTTGGGAAGTTCAGGATTGCTGCCAGGGAAGAGGACTGGCCCCAGGAAGGGGGCAGGGTAGTACGTCTCCCTGCAGCCAGTCCATTCCTGCTCTGAGGCTGTTGGTGCCACACCAGGGAAATCGAGCACCTCCCAAACTGGGACGTCAATGCAAGTCACTTCCCACCAACCAGAGGGAAAGCCTTTCCAAGGCAGTCTGAGGAGACAGTAAGTGAGGGAAGAGCTGTTCTTGGGCACGGGATCACTGGGGAGTTTCCATACTGGTAGAAAAATCAGCGTCGGGAGACATCACACATATGCACACAGGCATGCAGGCAAAGCAGAAGCCCCAAAGCCCGTGGTCCCTGCGGGTGGCAGGCTGCTTACCCCATGTTTCACTGTTTTGGCAGCATGTGCAGCTTTCTTCTTCGCATCATATGGCGTAAGAATGTCTATAATGGCCATGAAGTACACTTCCTTCTTGGGGGCACCTAGCAAGGCAAGAGAGTCGCTAGCACACCCTGAGCTGTGAGCAAAGCCCAGCTGCACCCCCCTCCTTAAGAAATACATGGCAGATCTGTTTTGATGCAACTAGCAGAGAAAGCGAGGCAGCTGGAGGCTGCAGAAGGGCAAAGAATGACTGGAAACAGCATACCGGAGGCCCACACGCTCTCCAAACACGCCACAACTCTCCGAGCATCACTTCTACCCAGTCCAACTCACACCACCCACAACAACGGACTGTACAGCAAAGGAGAGACACTCAGCGAGGTCTCTCTCTCTCTGTGGACAATCCTCCCACTCCATTTAGCCCAGCCAGACCACAGGACACCTCCTCTGCCCTCCAGACCTTCTTCATATTCCATGATACTCACTTTCGTGGCTTTTCATGGCGTAGACGTCGACAGAAGGATCGAACTCTCCAGGCCCAAAGAAGCGAGGGTAGTTGAGGAGATTGCCAGGGCTGTCGGGGGGTGTGCCATAGGAGGAAATGGGGTTGCCTCCGAGACCATCGTTCTCACACTCCTCATCCTCTGCCCGATCCTCCACTTCCATCTCTTCCTGCTCTGCTCGGTCAACATCGTGGATCCCAACCAGCAAGCTGTAGTCCATAATCTTCAGCTGAGCTAAAAACTGAGAGAAAGAGAGGAGTGAGAACAGCAGCATCCACGCAGGATCAGAAATCCTCAGTCCTACCCCACCAGTATCTCCCTGAATAGAAAGGGCTGTAGTGAGAGCTAAACCCTTACTAGACTCCAGAGAATCTACACATGAGCTCATATGCCCACAGCTATCAGCATAACCCTGGCTGTAATTGCTTGACTGACCCAGGAGTGACTTGCTTTTCAGTCACTGCTGTGCCCCTTGAGCCAGAGGCCGCAGTAAGAATCCAAGTGAGGGGAGACAGAGTAACGGCTGTCCCCCAGGAAACTACCTCCACATCCCGCTTCAGCTTTTCGAGGAAGTTCTTTTTACTCTCTTCTCCAACATGCAGCTTCTGACCCTCATTCAAGAAGTCGTTGTCCTTGAACGTTGGTAGGTCCTTGGCCTGCAACAAAAAGCCTGTGTCAAACTCTCCAAAGCCCTGCTCCTCGGGGGAGGACGGGTACACTGACCCATTAGCAATATGCTGACTGCACAGAGACTCTGATCGAGTGTGGGGTTGCACCAGGATCTTTTGCCTGTTTATAAGGTGAAGTGGCTCATCCTGTCCACTAAGTATGAAAATGGCATCAGGCAGAGCACGGTATTTGTCAATGAATCCATGTGCTGAGCCGTACCTAGGCGGGAATTGAAGGGAGACACAGAGAGCAACTCAACTTTAAAGACTGCCGGGAAGATGTGCTGCAGGCTGAAAGCTTGACAGTTGGGCTCCTGCCAGAGACGGTCCAACCAGCTCCCAGAATAGAAAAGAAATGCATTTTGTTGGCTTCTGATTGGGGGGGAAGGGGTGAGGGCTTGGAAAAAAAATGCTTCCCTCCCTGAAGGCTTGAGGAAAAAATTAGAACCACCGCTTTTTGAGGGATCTGCTTGCAGCAGGCCCTGAGGATTTCTCAGGGATATGGAAGAACATACAACCCCTTTGTGCAACTGGGAATTAAATTATTTTGTTGTTAGAATGATATATGAGTGTGCGGTGGCTTTATATAGATCTAATATGAATGGTCTGAGACAAACTGCATAAGCAGAAAAAGCTAGAGAGTAAACAGCCGGCAAGCCAGGGACACTTGGGCACGACGAAGCCGTGCCTTGACGCCAGAGCATTCAGCGTAAATGGGAGTTCCTTGGCTCATGCCAGAGATCAAATTTTAGGGCAGGCTGGAGTAGACTTCCTCTGCGGTCCCAAACCTGAAAATCCCATGCGCATGTGCAAACATGTAGTACCACGAGTTAATGCTGTGATTTCAACAGGACTTTCCATGGCAGCATCACAGCCGAAGTTTTGGAGGGGCAGGATTCTTAGTCGTAAGCTCCCCTCGTGGCACTAGAAACCAGACTTACAAACATGCTGAGATACGCCAAGAATCTGAGAGGAGCTGGTCTGGTTTATAAAAGCATCTGTTGCAAAAGCTACCTGCTGACCTGACTCAGTTCGGTACACAGGGAGTGCTAGGAAGAAATCCTTCCATAAAGACATGATTGCACTAATGGGGTTTTGGTACTTGTGGGATTGTCCCCCAAGAAGCTCCCCCCACTCCTGGCAGTGTCAACATAACAGAGCAGGGCAGCACCAGGTCTGCACCATCTCTTCCTGAGCAGTTACTGGGCACAGCCTGAAAGGTGGGACAGAAACAGGGTATCACGCAGGGCCCCTTTAATATCCCCTGCTCAATACCCCTTTGGAAAAGGAAAGTCAGTTGGATCCCATCTGCTTCCAACCACCAGGAGGAAGGAAAGGCTGGCCAGGGATGGTCCATACCTTCTCTTTATCGCTTGCTTCCCTGGATACTGTTGAGCCCTGATAAAAGAATAAAGAAAAGAGCATTGCTGCACTATGTGTCATATTCCCAAAGAATTCACTGACACCATTTAATTCCTCCATACAGAAAAATAATTAAAGTATTTTTTAAATCGGTGCTCAATCCCTTTTTCATGCCTGAGATAGACTTAGAGATCTCCCTGGTGTAGCGTAGGCCACTCGGGATGGGGGAATGGAACAACATTTGAGCCTCAAGTGAAGCTCCATCCAGAGCCCCCTAAACCTGATCCCCTGAACAAAAAACAAAGCCCAGGACCTTGGCAAGTAGGTGTTATGAAGACCAACTCCCACCCTCCTGGAAAAGGGGCTCTCAGCTCCATGACTGCCCCCCAAACCCTCACCTTCAGGTCGTATTTCCGGTGCACAGTCAGCCTGTGACTAAATACGTTTCTGGTAACCACCATGTAGGTTTCCACTCCATCCACGGTGAGCCGGTACATGCCAAGGAACTGGGGCAGGAGGGTGTTCCCATGACACTCCACTATGAACTGGAGGAGAGCGGGGAAGGGAAGGGCAGAGAAAGACAGTACTGTCACACAAAACCAATCTCTGACAGAACACAAGTTCAGCAAGAAGCTGATAGCGAAGCCTCCAGTTCCAGCCATCTGACACCGATGTGAAAGGAAAGGAGGCTTGCAAATGGCTCCTAGGGTCTCAAGAAAAGCAAGTTAGGGCATTGTAGGGATCTTCCAGCCCTTAGCTGCGACAGAGCATCCCGTCGTGTGTGCACGTCTAGCCTGCTGTAACAGGTTAGGTGTGCATGCCTGTCACTCAGTGTCGGCAGGGCGAGTCTGCTGTTGGCACTGGCTAACTTCACTTCGTGTGGTTATGTGAGTATATCTGAAAGTGAAGAGCAGATGGACTGGCGATAACGTGGACCAGGGTGGAACATTTCCAGCTGTCCCACTTTGCCCCCCCTCTTCCCTGCTGCACGTATCTGTCTCCCCCCTGGTCCCTCTGGAAAGTCTAATTCAAAGGACTGAATTAGGAGCATGTTTACAGATCTCAGGTACCAGCAATCCATAATTCATCGATGTAAGGAACAGCGTGAGCTGTGAAGGGGCTCAGCGCTGCGAAGAAACAGGCAGCTGTGCCATAAATGGCTCTCAGATGCTAAGGAACACTGTTTTCTTCTGCAAAAGCTATTTGCAAGCTCTGCCAGGTTGCACAGTGCGAATCCAAGCTCCAGTTCCCCAGCGAATCACAAGATGCTCCCCAAGGTGTTTGTCACCTCCCCTCCCAGGGTTCCAGACTCACCGTACCTGATGGTACTTCTTTAAGATGTTGTGCATCTCTGCTACATCCTCGCTCGACACTGCCTTAATGACAAACCTCCTGTCGTAGGTGGTGAGGAACCGGGCCCCACATCGGCCCTGGCTGTCACTGTTCACTGGGGCGCTTCGTGTCACCGAGTTCTGAGGGAACCAGAACAAAAAAGTGGGGAGGAGAGGCAGAAGCTGCCGCCTCCCTGGAGAAAAAAGGAGAGCGGTCTTGGAAAGCAGATGAGACATGAGTGACCAGGGCCAGCTCCACAACCTGGCTCTGGAACAGACATCCCAAGGACTTTGTGCTCCACCTTCGTAACCGTGACAGTGTCCTGGCCAAGCTTCAGAGCACGCTTGCAAACACACTCCAACCGTGACCGTTAAGCAGCAAGCATCCTTGAGTGGTCAGCACTACTGAGGTTAACCCAACTGTTTAGAAGTCTGGACATAGAGTTTAGAGCTTTCATCTGGGCCTTCGATTTGTGTACCTGTTTTACTCCAACACCTGGCATGCATTTTTGAAAATGTTTTTTACCAATGAGTTATTAAGGAGGCAGTATACACAGGCCAAGACTTCTTAGCATTTCCTCCTGGAAATCTAAGAACTGTCAGGATACTTCCAAGATTTAAGGAAAACCAGAACAAAATGAATGAAATGGCCTGCCTTCTTTTCCATCAAAAAGCAGCCTGAACTGGCAAAAGTCTTATTGTTTGGGAATTCTTTACAGGTCACCCTGAAACCACAAGCCACCCTCAGCCTCTGCTATTCTTACAGTTGGACGAAAAAGATTGCGAGTATAAATAGCTTGGTTGTTCTTCCGACAACCAGCAGCATCTGTCTTTATATCCCTGTCCCCACCCTTAGCAACGAAACATTGCAGCTTCTTTTCATACTTGCAGCACAATTGGAAAATCCTATGCAAACTGCAGAGCAGGTATCTGCCACGTTCCTCGAGCCACAGCATGAGCTCTCTGTTCCGATGCCTCTCCCCAGGTAAGGGGACTTGCTGTGAGCCTCACCCTACTGTTAGAGCCACTGCTCTTCACACCTTCCAGACTAAACCAAGCAGGTCACCAGTCTCCTGCTTGTTTCCTCCACCACTTCTCAGCAACTGCCTTCCAACTCCACCACCCCAGTCACCAGCGTCAGTTCAGAAGCTATTTTGTCAACCAATGGTATAGGCTCTCGCTAGCATTTCCGTGCCACTGGCACAAGCAGATGGGGAGAGTTGTGCTCTGAAACACAGCGGTACTGACACCTGGACGGCGGTCTTTAGCTCAAGGTAGATGTGTCTTTCAGGATCTCAGGGATGGACAATGCGTTTCATTATGTATTTTTTTTAGCTGCTAGTTACACTGTTCTCTCCTTCCCTCAGCTCTCTGAAGAGCAGACAGCAGAGGGAGCCTGCTCTTCTGCAGACTCAGACACGCAGGCAAGCAGAGCCTGCTGCGAAAGAGGGATTTACCATGTCACGCTGCAAGTGAGCCGAGAGGTTTCCTTTCAGAACGAAGCATTTAAAGCTTTTAAAACTTTAATGAAGCAGGGGAAAAACTCTACTCCTGCCAATGGCTTTAGAAACTGTCAGGAAAATAAAGGCAAACAAAAAAAACCCCTTGCTTCTTGCTGACATTTGCAAATGAGTCTGTGCTACACAGTTTAATCACCCCTCACCTCAAAACCACAGAGCTTTTCTTCTAGAGGAGATGGGAAGCAGAAATCGTGACCACATATGGACATTACCAAATTCACAGCCCTTAGGTTTACTTCGTTCCCTTCCTGTCACTCCCACCTCTTCCACAGCTCGGGTGTTATATTTAGCATCCTGGCTCAATTCCCACTCAAGCCATCACATTTTACCCACCTGAATTTAGCTCAATGAATGTTTTCTGCTTTCTGTTCTAGCTGGACACTTTTAAAGAGCCAAACTGCTCTGCCCCAGAGATGGGAGAAGCAATTCTTCAGAGCAACAGGTAAAGCGTAGATGACAAACCAGGTACTGAGAACCAACAAGATTGTGGGTGCTTCAATGCAAGTTACTTCACATGGTTCTGATCATTTCTTAAAATAAACTGAGAAAAAAATTTCTAAAATATACTATAGCGGATGGGCTGGGAGGAAAGAATAATTAGGAGCTAATGACTTCACTGCATGCAAGTACGCTGAAGGGTACGGAGGAAGCCAGCACACAAAGCAATGCCCTGGCACAGCCAGCCCCAGGGGCAGGGTGCCGCTGGCCCAGCAGTCTCCTCGAGAGCCACACACAGCCTGGCGTGAACTACTGTCAGCACACCAGGAGGCAACGGCACTGCTTCTCCTGGCAAAGCGCCATCGCTGCCTAGAGAACAGGCCTGGCGGTAGGAGGGAAAAAATGAAATTAATAATCTAACAGGCATGTGCTCAAGAAAAGCATGGACTGAGCAGCCGTGTCCTGAAAATAAGAGAGATCTTCCATCACAAGCAGGAGAGATCTGTGTGCGCAACTCATGGCTCGCAGGTAATTACAAGGCACTGAGCACACACAGGCACAGAGAACACCACCTGCCTCCTACGGCTGGGCTCAGCTCTATCTCCGTCAGCAGATGGGCAGTCACCCAGACCAGAGCTGCGACAGGCAGCCACGAGGCAGCAGCCAGCACTTACTATTCCTCCTGGGGATGGCCGGCCCCTTGCAGAAGAAAAGCAAAGAAGACTGTCAGTTCTGCTCGAAAAACGTGTCTCACTTTGAGCAAACACCCTCAGAGTGCCCGGTATGCCTGAGAGCAGGCAGCAGAGTAGGATGGGCCCTGGCAGCCAGGAGAGAGGCAACTGAGACACAGTTACACAAAGAAGCAAAAAGCCCCAAAGACCGATCCTGGTATCCTCAGAGGCCACCCCTTCTCACAGAGGGACCAGCATGCTCCCTCCTTGGTCTGGGAACAAGGGGCAGAGGAGGGGATGCGGGTGCTACACATCTGCTCCTTGCTCCGTATCACATGAGACCAGAAACTGGATCAAGATCCAGTGTCTTACCAGTGCAACGAGCCATGCAGCTGGAGTACGAAAACAGATCTCTTCATTATATTAACCTTGAAACAGGGGGAGATCAGGCAATAACCTAGATATAAGCAGGGAGAATTCTGACACGCTTGGGGAGGGCATATACACAGACGCATGTGGGCATGGGCACACACGCACTACCAGAAGGAAGCAGTTTGGTGGGATTAGCAGGAAGAGCTCTGCTCCCATCTCCTCTCCCCACAACACAGGCAGCAGGAAGCATGGCTGGGCTTGTACGTGAAGCAAAGAAGGGAGAGAACAAGAAGCCTGCACCACTCACCCACCGCTCCAGCGTTAACACGCTTCTCTGGGCTGGCGGATTCCAGCGAGTATTTTAGTTGAAGCCCTCGACCAGTCAGTGCTGGCATATTGCCAGCCTTTATCAACTGCAGCGGAGTGCCAAAGATACCGGGTTTAATTACCTAACACTTGGCCTGCTAAAGGCCACGCAGCTATCAAAGCCACCCTCTCTTTCTGCACTGGCTTTTCCCTCATTTAAGAGGTCTCTAAGCAGCCTGCTACTACGCATCTCCTGCGCGCGTAAGACCAAGAGCTGTGCGTGGAAGGGTGGCCCTGCTGTAGCAGCAAGAGTTGTGACATCTCTCTTTCACTGGATTTAAGCCCAGCAGTATTAATACAAGAAAATGTGTCTCCCCTCCAAGGCAAGTCTGAGCCTCTGGCCTTGGGGAACACGTCCCAAAGCAGCGGTCACCTTGATAAACCCAATTCTACAGCACCAATGCTTGGCACATGCACTTGGTTAAAACAGCACCCAAATCTGTAAAAACATGACAGACTCATTTTCCTTGCAGATGTTCTGCACTAGATCATTGTTATCCTCGAGCTCTTGCCTGTCTGCAACCATCTGCTGCCTCTTATTTTATGCCTAGACTGGAAGCGCTCTGGAGCAGGGACCATCTTTTCGTTCTGCAATTGCCCGGCGCCTGGCACAGCAAGATCTACGCCATTGCTGGGGGCCCTCAGGGTTGTGGTAAAACCATTCAAACCATGATTATAAGCCTATAAAAACTGACCAGACAAGAACGTTGATAGCATAGTTTCTCTGCCAGCTTGGTTATTCTGTCCTAGGGAAAGGTGTTAGGAGGGCAGGGAGAGAAGAGATAGTACCTGGTAGTCTTGATCGTCAATCCCAAATCTTTCTCGGAGGTTTCGGAACACCAGTGGACAATACTCCTTAAATTTAAAGCGACTTGGCAAGTTTTCCCTAGGGCAAAACAGAAAAGATATTCTTGTGCAATGATCAGCTTGTGAAATCAAACTCAATTATTCTCCCACTTCACTGCTACCCCCAGGATAGCCAAGCCCCCTCCCACCTACAAGGGCCCTATTCTGCAAGTATTTACCCGCATCAGGGTAGCTTGTTTCTTTGGATGCCTACAAAAGTCATCTGTTCACAGAAATGCTTGCAGGATCCAGCTTTTGACTAACAGGCTCTCTGGATGAGGATGTCTGTCTTACAGAACAATCTCCCCTGTCACAAGCACAGATTTGACAGAATCATTTCTCTCTTCCCTCCTCCTTTGTTGCTTTGTTCCGTTCAGTAACACAGCTGCCCCCTGCAACACACTGTTACTGTTTAAGATGAAAAGCTGGAGGAAAGGGGGGGGGCTGTGATTTCAGATCAGATCAGATCACTCGTGCGTCAAAAGAAAGGTCAACACAAGACAAACCATCTCACCCAGAACGCAAAGGACAGGGGGTGAATCAGCTCCAGTCTGGCATGTTCCAGACCAGTCCCAACCGTTACAGAGCGAGCTTTGCTGCCAGGCCTCGCCAGCCGGGAACGGGGCCTCCCCAGAGCACAGTACAGTGGACAACGGGCAACGTCCCCCATCGCTGAGGGATGCTGCGTCTACTCCCTACCAGAGCTCTTACTCTGCCCAGCGGTAAGAAGCAGAGAGGATGGTCCTGCTTGGACACAGTGGGAGATTTTGTCAGCTCATTCTCAATGAGAATCCTTTGCACCACTACGTGGGAAACTAAAATCTATGTAGGAGAAGAGGGAAAAGCAGATACTGCAAATTGTAGGTGCCAGAGAAGACAAACTTTTGAATCACACTCCCACTCTCAAAAGCTGATCCCTGTGAAATTTAGTGAAAATGAAGCATTAATCAGGGAGCGCTGCAGACCTGCACACACACAGAGCCAGGGTGGAGAACACAGTCACAACCACGGCTTTAAAAGGGCTTCCAAAAATTGGTCTTTTGCGAAAAGGAGAAGGGAGCAACTCCATACAAACCCCATGGGCCAGGAGTATAAAGCAGCTTCCAGGCTGTCTCCCGTGAACAGTCTCAAAGAGACAGGGAACCTAGCAGGTCACGGAGAGCGAACTCCTGCCCTCTCCACCGTGGTCTTGGGATCTGGGTTCTGCTGGTCAGGACAGGACACCCAGACAGGCACAGCAGGAGTGAAGAGACAGTCCTGCATCGGTTTTGTGCATAACCAAGATGTGCAGCAAACTCCAGTCCTAGGACTTTGGACAAGTTACACTTTCTGAACTCTAAAATATTGTCTTCTACCCACTCCAGTGAATATCTATGTGTAACTAGCTTTGTTTTTCAGTAGTGCCACTTCTGAGCCTGGCCTTACCAGACTTTTCATCACTCAAAGGATAGAAACCAAACCACAAGACAGCATCTCAGTGACAGACTGACCCCCTGCTATGCCCTGTTGAGTGGTCTGGGCAGGGCACAGACTCGGGGCATGTGTCCAGCCATGCCAGATCCGCTTGGCATTACTACATGGAACAAACCAAAAGGCCTTCGACATGCCAGTTTCCCCCACAGCAAAGAGCTCTAATTCCAGAGACAAACAAGGTGAGAAGCACCTACTTGTTGAATAGATGATTGTCCACCTTTATCTTACTGTAGGCTTTAAAGTCATCAGGCATCAACATGACAGGGACGGGAACATTGCTGAGTTCGTTGATCTAAAAGAGAAAGGAAACGGAGACTCAAACCTCAAATTCCACTGCCCTGCAGTTACTGTCAATGGACTTTCAGGGATGCCAAACACCCCAGGAGCTGGTTTTGAAGCAATATAACCTGTTAGACTTTCAGAGCAACTTGCTGTGCTGAAGCAACCTGGAGAACACTGTGGTTACAGGCCACAGAAGCATCTCATTCAATCATGTAGTGAGTACTCCCTCAGCCAGCCTCGGCTCTTTCAGCTGTCCACCTTCCACTGACCATCCAAGACACAGCTTAGAACTGAGACAAACCTACAGACCAAGAAACAGCAGATTTTATGTTTTAAATAAATCACCTTTGCCTTTATTTAGGAAATGTTGCATCAGCCAATTTCGTAACTAGTTCTCACTGTTACAAATCACGGATGACCAAAGTCTTCGACGTGGCCAGCCAGAACAGACTCTGGGTAGCTTTGGTGCAGCAGAGCACAGCCCCCGTGGGGATGCTGTTTCTATGCTCGCCGTCTCTCGTTGCTCTTATCCCACCTTCTCTAAAGGGATGAGTCACTCCACTAGATTGTTTTTGCTCCTTAGTCATGTGTGGCAGCCACAGGAATACAGGGAAGCAGAAGAATGAACGTTCAGCTACTATTGTACAGACAGACTCATGCTACAGCACCCAGCAGTGAAAGCATCAATAGTAACACCAAAAAAAAAATCCACCTCTGGACTGTATCTGGCTGCCCTGCTCCAGACAAGCCTGTGCACTGACAAGGATGTGCCAGCACTCGAGAGCAGGTCAAGAGGAGGCACGTTTCTGAGCTGCCTTTTCTGAGGACGGCACCAGTGTCATTCATTCACGCAGACTTCACAGGAATCACTCGAGTCCCATCTAACTGAACTGCTATTAACATGCTGGATTTAGGAAGCAATGTCATTACAACTCCGTTCCCATAATTACTGTGGCAAGCAGGTAATGCTGGACAGAAGCAGATAACGCTGGCAACAGCAGGGTTTGGCTAGGAGTCAGGCCTGGGGTCTGTTCCCAACACCAAAACCTTAGGCAGGTCAAGCGACTCCCAGCACGCTTGGAAAGCACGCAGCGTTTCCCTGCTGACTGGGAACAGGGTCCAGGCTGCCAGGCTAAGGAAATGGACTCCAGTTCTGGGATTCCCCTCTCCTTGCGTGCAACAGGACACACAATACTGTCCAAATAGCTGCTGCCACGTCTCCTCCAAGGAGGCGGAGAAGAAAGGAGGCGTGAGGGAGCCATTCTGCAGCGGGATCTGTGGCACAGTTCAGCTCTGCGAGGACCAAGGAGGTCCCAGCTCTGGAGATGTGCAGTGAGCTGTCTAATTACATGAGCAAGCCTTTGATGAGGTACCTATTTTTCACATCCTTTCTCCATCATTACCAATGAAAAAACAGACCAGATTTAACAAACGTCAGACTGGAAAGACAGACACGTACACACTGCGAAGAGAAAAGATGACTATTTTCAGAGACAGTCATCCCACACAACAGATAAGCGGAAAGTAAACTGGCCACCGCTCCGTTAAGAGCAGAGATGGTGCTCTTTAAAGCCCTGCCCAGTATTTACTTTATAGCAGCACCAAGGAGCACTAAGCACTCCCATAAAGTGCTTTAGGATGTATGGAGAATGATGCACAGATGAATGAATAAATAATGTCATACACCTCCCATCATTTGTAATCACAACGGAGCAGGGAGGCCAATACTCCCCGGGTTCAGCTAAAGGCTCAATCCTGCGCTGAGCCGCTCCTCGAGCCGCAGCTAGAAGAGAGGAGAGGCGAGAGGACCGCAGGTGAGGAAGGGATCTCCCCGGACCTGGGGTCCAGCTCCCAGCGACTGCAGGGAGCTGTATCAGAGAGCCCTGTGCAGCGATTTCCACTCAGGGTGAAGGGGGGAAGAGAAAACAGCTAATTCTGTACCAAGAAAGAAGCACTGCCTCCAGTCACTAATTATTGCTGTCTAACAGGAGGGGAAGCCCGACAGCACAGCTCCTTAGACACGCCTGTTCTCAGCCCTCTTCTCGGCAGTGGGTAAGGCACAAACAAGCTATTATCAGCTTGTTCCAGAGCGGAGGAAGGGTGCTGACGGCTGAGAGGGAACAGCGATTTGGAGATTGTCTCCTCCCTGCCAGAAATTCAGACACAAATGTTAGCAAAGTGAGATGTCAAGACGTCTCTGGATGTCCTCATTTCTGCCAAAGCAGAAACCTCAAAGCAAATGTTGTACCTGTTGCAACTCTCCTGACTGGCAGAAATGGTGCGCCAGGATACCGCGTCTCATTTAAAAGATGCCCCCACTCTTCCCAAGATACAACAGCCTGACAACAGCCAAAAAAAAATCCCCCCTGCGGAAGCCTTTCCCCTCTTCCAGCTGCACACAGCAGAGCTTTCTGGATGCTTCGGGATTCTGGCTCTGGAGGAGACAGGGAGAAGGAAGGGGTTTGTGCTGGGGACCAGAATCACTGCCGAAGAGCTGAACCGGCCATTTCTAGTCCCAGCACCGACAGCCTGCCCTCCACCGCACAAGGCAGCTCTTGGTCAGATGGCCACTGGCCCTTTGTTCCTGACACCAGTCTGAAAGCAAACATGGTTTTGGTTAGGGTTTTTTCTGTTGTTGGGGTTTTTTTTATTTGTTTGGTTTTTAAGCAAGAGGGACATGCACTGCGTGCTCCCACAGTAACTCCCATGCTTGACACTTTCGTCAGGATGCCAAAGGGAGAGGAATGAAAAGCCCCTACACTGCCTTGGAAAAGGGATATCCCAAACCCTCCCTTCTCACAGCACAATCCTCAGCATCCAGTTCCCCTTCGTAAGGCTTATCGGGCCAGGTCCTGCAGCACGGTGCCAAGTGAAACACTAGGAGACCTTGCCCAAACGAAAGCAGTGGACAGCACCGCTCTACAGGGATCCTCTCCCGTGCTTATCATGGTGGAATCTGAGCAGCCTCCGAGAGCAACGTGACTAACGCCTGGCACATGTTTGCTCTCTCGCCTTCTCCCCAGGGAGAGGCGTGTAGCAGGAGATTATATATAGCAGAGTGTGTGTCTCTGCGTATTTATGCTACAGAAGGCAAGGTCACAGCAAGGTGCATAGCAATGAGGTGCCCAGCAACCCCTGGCTCCTGGGGAGCCCGTTCCCACGGGTCTGACCCGCCGGTCTCCCACAAAGAGATGTCACCCAGCTGCAGAAAGTCTGCCTGGACCTTTGGAGCTCTCTGGGGCTGGTGCTGGCCACAAGATGGACAGCGAGATCTTGGGCTTGGTCCTTTGTTCTGGAAGAGGCAGCTGTAGAGAGCGGAGGTGCAGGAGCAGCCAGCACCGCAGCCACACACCTCGGTCCCTCACCGCAGGGGTCACGGCTATTTCGAGAAGCACAGCGACTGCGAAGAGCAGGTCCGTGCTGCGCAGCAGTCTGCGCCTGGGGTATTTCCACACCTCCACTACAAAGGCTTTAGAGGTCTCCGAAGTGGAAAAAGTTGAGAACAGCTAATTCAGAGCACAAGCTCTTCAGACCAGGGATCTGTCTCCAGACCCAGCATGATGCTGGTTTTCTGTAAGTCATCCAGCTTTTTAGACCTAATCTGCCTTTGAATCCTCTTGAAAATAAGCCCATGTTTTTGCAACAGTCCTCTTATGCCAAGAGTTTTCTATTCCCCCACTGGGTAGAAAGCACAGACAACCTGACAGGGACCAGTCCAGGGCTGAAAGCACCACGAAGAAGTGCCTTTTGCCACTGCCACCTGCATTTTGCAGAAAGACATAAGACACTGGTCCTGCCCCTCCCCAGGCCAGAGACAGCGTGAATGGCACATGCCCGTCAGCCTCACAAAGGACGCAGACACGGACCAGGCTCGGAGGCTCTCAGTGGAGCTCAGAGGATTTAAAACCAAGACACATTTTAGACAAACCAACTGACATCTTCACTAGGCAACAGCAAGGGCACTAAGAAAGAGATGCTTCACATTTCTCCGCTGGTTTCACCATATTCTGAGAACAAAGGAGCAATTTCCCAAGCAAGGCCAACAGCCCGGTGCTTCCGGAGGTCGCCCCAGCGAGGAGAGGTAAGGCGGCAGATTGCCCGGTGTGTCAGAACAGCCACAGTCCCAGCCCGAGCCGTAGAGGGAAAGGCAGCCAGGTGCCACTGAAGGAGGGACCAGGGCTTGGGGCAACAGCAGTAGGTGAGGAAGAGAAGACCGTCATCTCTCCAAAGCCGCAACTGCCACCCTCCTCCCCTGTTTGCCCAGCAGCCAGAGGAACAGCAAGCTCAGCTCCGCTGTTTCTCCAGCTCCCCAGCCAGCAGCTCTCCCCTTCCCCCCGCAAGAGCGGCCGGGCCCTTCATCCTCAGTCAGCAGATTTCATTTTTGCCTACGCCGCTGAGAAGTCTACAGCCACCCCTGGCCTTACGGGGCTGGAAAAATACCACCTCCTCCCTGTCTGTTCAGCTTGTGTTTCCTGGCCGCTCGAATTCTTGAGCAACACCAGTCAGTCCGATTCTGGGTTTATCTGTAGTTGATAATTTGTCTTCCCCACCAAAGCCAATTCCTTTTTCAATAAAAGACACATCAATATTCTGTGTCATTCAGGGACAGCTGTTAGAACGAATGGGCCAGGCATAATTTTGTCTCAAAACCTGACTGTAGCCTCAAAGTGGCAATTACCATTAGTAAATTGATGGGAAAATGCAATTTGTTTACTAACAAGATCCAGCTGATGGAGTGTGTGAGTCTACTCTCTAGGATTCTTTACAACAGGAATTTGCTCAGGAAAATAAAAATACTTTGTTCCTCTCAAAGCCTTTCCATCAGGCATCTCAAAGTACCTTGCGAGCATTAGTTAAACTTTATAATACTTCGGGAAGTAGGTAAAAGACACATAGCAAAATCACTTTAACAAGCCTGGAGACAAACCCACATCTGCAGCAAAACTTTGCCACTGCTTAACACAGTACAGCAACTGGGCAACGGTTTGAGAAAAAAAATTACTGTTTTCCATGAATTAGAGCATGATTAATCAGTATCCAAGCTAACAAAAGCCCCATGCAATGCTATGGAAGCATGAATCTCATAGTCAATAATTTCTATCAGCGCTCTGGGGACACCAGCATGCTTTAGGAGGAAAAAAAACCATCCCCTAGTGACAGCAAACCCACCTCTTCCCAAACAAAGTACTTTGGAGCCTGCTGGACAGCACTCCCGCGTCCTGACGGAGCTGCAGCACACGCTGCGTCACAGGCAGAGGAATTGGTCAGTGCTACCCTGCTGCCTCGCCAACATGGGGCAGCCTGTCACCCATCGCCTCAGCACGGCCTCAGGACCACCAGAAAACATCCGTCCTCCCAGTCCGCTTGCGGGTAGGCAGAGCTACCGCTTCCCTCGGTTCAAACAAGAGCTTAGGAATGAAAAGGTTAAACGACCTGCCCACGACCACATGAGTCGGGGCAGAGCCGGCAACTGAGCCTCGTTTTCCTCGCTGAGCTACCCAGGAAAACCTTTTCTCTCCATATCCCGGGAAGGAAAAGGGCTCCTGGAATCTCTATTTTAACAGGAGGTCCTGGGAGAAGAAGGTTCAGAGCCACCGGCCTCGATCATTAACACGGGCTATCATGGCCACTGCCATATGCTGCACTCTCCAGAGGTCAATTAGAGCCACAGCAGACAGCAAGTGTTGGAAAGGACAAACACGCTGTTTACCCTCTGCCAGTACCAATTTATAGGACTTCAACATTTGATATGTGGCAGATGCTGCTCTGGCTAGAATTAACATGGCAACACCAAAAACAACACTGCAGAGAAGAGAAAAGCGTGCTGCAAATCCCAATTTTGCTATTTCACTTGAATACTAAATAGCCGTGTTTTGTACCGGCTGGCACCACTCCTAAAGGTCCTAGGAGATCGGCTGGTGCTTCAGCCAGTAATCGGAGCCTCTGGAGCGCAGGAGGCTGCCTCGGGCAAGATCCACACTGCCAGCAGAAGAGATCTACCCATTTCCACAAAAATGGGATTTGTTTGTGCCTACCCCCTGCCTCTGCCAACATCCACAGAGCTCCAGGGATCGTTTCCAGTTGATGAACTGCCACCTAGAGAAGCATCACCACGGCCCGTACGAACTCGACTGTTCGTTTAACGAACAGAAACAAGAGTCACCTCTCCAACAACCCCCGAACTCATGGGGATCCCAGTGCCTTGCATAATCAGCACCTTACAACCGTTTCTATGGTTTCCAGAGCATCACACAACACTGCCGTGTTCATCTTGCTGTTCAGCGCGAGATGGCTTCTCCCTTCCAGAACCATCACAACTTTCCCTCCGCCGCTGGCGAGCTCCCATGCACGGGGAACTCCAGCCAGGGCGCGGAGAACGTGTGTGGAGCAACACGCACACAACCAACTCCGAGGAGCTGCAGCTCCTCTTCCAGTGCCATGACAACAGCAGTCACAAGCAAAGCTTCCCCAGGAACCGTCTCCACGTTGGCTGAATTTTACATTGCCTTACAGAAAACTCAGAAATCAAGGGTGAACCTCTGTGACTCCACTTTCTTCTCTGAGCTGCACGAGTTCTCCCCTCCCCTCCATGGTTTTCTAGTTCAGAATTTAGCTGTCGGACTAATACCACCCACGTTTGGCCCTGCTTACGCCAGCCACAGCCCCACCCTGATCCCGACTCACTCGGTTTAAACGCTGGCTGGGGACCACCGGCACAGCCAAGACCCAGCTCACGATTTAAACAGAAATGCTTAGAACTGGCATTCCAGAAACCAGTTCCTGTTCTTGGTGTGCTAACATCGTTGCTCCTGATCCTCTCCAGGCCCATCACTGCCTGTATTCACACCAGCTGCTAACAAGCGTGTTAAAACACAAGGCAGGGCCGAACCGTTGCCAGACTCAGTTAATGGACCCAAGGGAATTTCTTCAGTCAACAGAAATGGTGGATTGCATTAAATGGTTGTTTGTTTGATTTGTCCACAAAAAAAGTTCATCTCAAATGCAAGTATTTTTGACAGAATCTTCCTGGCACAGCCTCGTGGTTGTGCCGTTAGCCATTTTCTCCTCCTCCTACGGTAGGGACCCCAAGGCAGGGCTCCACAGACACAGCCAAGAGATTCACCCCTCCTTGTAAAACTGTGGTCCAGGAGCCAAACATTAAACAACCCCCCAAAAGATTTCTAACAAAGTTCAAAGGTATTCCTGAAAAATATTTCTACACTGTCCATACCCCTCTGCTGGAAGCACATAAGCAATTCCACTTCCCATGTAACCAGGGCACCAACATCATCCCCCAAACGCAGACCGGGACGAGTCGCTGCGCGTGTGTGGAGCAAACAAAGCTGCCTCAGCTCGCAGCCTGCTCTGCAGCATGGCCACACCAGCCACCAACCCTTTCAGGCACTCACAAGGCTCACCCAACGCAGGCCGAGATCGGTGGCAGAGAGGTGGAGGAAAATGAACCAGCAGGAATTTGTCGGGAAATCCTGGATGCCTGGCCAAGGGTGAGGAGGTCACAGCTGAAATTTTCTAACCCCCTTCCCAGCCCCTCAGGATGCGGTCCTCCTTTCTGGCAGCAATTTCTTCATCATGTGCATCCGATATAATCTCATTACTAGCTCAGTGTTCGTACAGAACTGTCAGCTTGCCTTCCTCCCTTCGCCTAAATATTTCCCAGCCAAGTGCTCCAAAAGTTACATTGTCCTGATCCAGTGCCTAAAAAAGTTGCCAGATTCCCAGTACCCAGACAGCTACAAAAAAAAAAAAAAAGGCTAATTGCCACCAAGCAACAACTGTCCCTAAGAGGCCACAAATGAAACTCAGAAGAATCCCACCAATTTCCATTTCTTCAGGGCTCCTAATAGCACCACTGATCAAAGCCTGATTAAATTCATTATCCTGCTTCCTGGGCAAGGCTCAGAGCAGCAAGCACTTGGAACATCCTTTGACTCAGAAAGACAGCGCTGCGTTGAACTACATTTGGAAGCTTTCACTCCATTGTCAGGCAAGCTAGAAATGCACTTCTAATTTTTGTGTGTGTGTGTGTGTGTGTGTGTGTGTGTGTTATTTGTTTCTGCAAAAATTAAGCCTAAATCCCTTTCACTCTCTAGGAAACAGCCACTAATCCACTGGAGAAATAGGTGTCTTTGAGCCCTAAAAGCATATTAATTTAGGAAGGGATGAGGTTTCTGAATTCTTTGACCATCTGAGTATTCTCCTAGAACAGCATCCATTACCCACATCCAAGAGAGAGCAGTGGTAAATCAATCCTCCTTTCCAACACGAGATTTGTGCCTGCCATCACAGACGAGGGAGAAGTTTCCAGAGAAAAACATAAAGATGGTCTTAGGGACTTCCAAAGGAGATGGATGAAAGAGCCGAGCCATCACAGACATTTCCAAGGGACCCTCTCCCAGCTCCCTCCCAAGGCTTGCACCAACCACTACCCAGAGAAACTGAGGCCGAGAGTGCAGGGGACACGCGTGGCCCGAGTTCTGGTAGCTGAAGCCTGAAGTCAGAGGGAGACAAGGTTGGACAGACGGGGCCAAAAGACCCATTTTGGGTCTCCATCCCTATTTTAGGCTCATACAGCCAACTGAGGAATGGGATTGTCACTACGCACGTGGCACCTCTGGGTCGTGACACGGGGGAGTCCCCTCACCGTAGCGGGGCCACAGGGACTGCCCTGGGCGAGAAAGCCAGGGGTTGTGACAGGGGACAGTGCTGTGGGGGTCGGATGAGCGTCCTCAGGGCCTCCAGTGCCAGAGAGGGGTGTGCCAGGACAAGAGCACCCTGCACAAAGGGACGCAAACCAAACCGGCATCGCTCCCCCTCCCCAGTCCTGGGAAAAAGAGTGTTGGGGGAGAGGTGCTGGAAGAGGCGCTGGGGAAGAGGACGCAGGCAGACGGGTGGGTGTGCGGGGGCAGGCGTGCTCTGGCAAAGAGAAGCGTCTAGCAGCAGAGAAGCCTAATGCCACCCCAGGCAGGAGGAAGGCGATGTCCGGGAGGGACACCCTGATCCAGGGGGGACCCAAACTGCCCGGAGACGGGGACGCTCTGGGGAAGGAGCCCCAACCCCAGGAGAAAGGCACCACCAGGGACAGGGACAGAGGCGGGAAGGAGCGGAGCCCACGGAGAGGCTCCTCACAGGGTGGGCACCCGCCAGGCCGGGAGGATGAGCGGTCCTGACCCGGGGGTGCCCGGGGAGTGGGAACACAGGGAAGGACCCGGATCGGGGATGGGATGCCAGGGGGAGGGAAGGCTGCGATTTAGGGGAAAAACGGGTGTGGGGAACAGATCCCGATCCGGGGGCCGAGGGCCGCGGTCTGAGGGGGGCGGGAAAAGGCCCCGCCTGAGGTAAAGAGAGGAAGGGCCCGATCCGAGGGGGCGAGGGCGCTCGCTGAGGGGGAGGGCCCGGTGTGAGGGGGATGAGAGCCCCGTCCGGAGGTGCTGGAGAGGGCCCGCACCCGGGGGAGGAGGGCCGCGGCTGAGGGGGCGGGGAGGGCCCGCTGCGGGCCGCGCTCACCGTGTGGTTGGCCCCCCACATGAGGACGCTGAGCAGCGGCTCCGAGGCCCGGAACAGCTTCACCTTCTGGCACACGAAGTGTTTCTTCTTGGTCTTGGTCTTGCTAGCGCTGAGGGCCGAGCCCAGCGCCGCCCCGACGCCCCCCGCCGACGAGCCCCCCGCGCAGTTCGAGGCCATGGCGGACCCGGACCGGCAGCGGCACCGGGAGCCGGACCGAACCCCCTCCCCCGGGCTCCCCCCTACCAGCGCCTCCGCATGGTTCCGCCCGGCCCGGCACACGCCCCCCTTCCCCCAGTGGTACCGCCCGCCCCTGTCAGCCCCTGCCCGTTGGTCCGGCCCGGCCCGTTAGCTTCTCTCTCGCCGTCCCCCCGCCGCTGCCGCAGTGGTTCCGTCCCCGCCTCTCCCTGCCCCCCCCACCCCGCCCCCGCGGTGGTTCGCTCCACCGCTGAGGAGGAGCCGCCACGGCCGGCCGAGCCCGCTCCGGCCCCGCTCTGAGGAGGCGCCAAGATGGCGGAGGGCTGAGGAGGTGGGGAGCGGGAGCTACCATGTCCTCGCCGAGGAGGGGGAGCCCCGGATGCTAAGGGGTGGGAGCGCGGCGCTGGCCGCTGGCTCGCTCCGACCCAACCCGCGGCAGGAACGGGAAAAACCGCAGCAGGGCTTGGGCCAAGAGAGGGAACAAGGGAAAGGGTTGGGCGGAGGGAAAAGTAGAGGGGAAGGAAAGCGTCCTTCCCTCCTCCTCTTCCCAGAGATGGTCTCACCCAGTTGGCGTGACGTACCCGCCCAGACCACGCCCCGTTCTGAACGTGCCAATAAGCAGCGAGGCGCCTGGAATTATGAATGGGCTGCCACAGACGTCACAGGCCGCCGTTTAAAGGGCGAGGAGCGGGGCCGGGGCCGAGCCGGGACCCTCGGGGAGGCGGCACCGGGGCCGGCGGCTCCGCGGCCGGGGCCTGCGGGCTGGAGCGCGTCAGGCGCTCGGATAAACCCGAAAAGGGGCTGCTACCGCCAGTCCCAGCCTCCCGGGCCGTCACAAAGCCTCCCCGTGACAGGGAGGTTTGCCCTGCCCCTCCCACCCCCAAAGGCCACAAAGAACATTTAAAAGTGACAGGAAAGTTTCTTATTTAAAAAAAAAAAAATCTACACTGCTGTACATATACACATTACTTACATTACAAAATCCCAGAGAAATATTTGCTGCATCAGCTACGCTCTGCTAATTTCCCTTGGAAGCAGCTTCCTTTGGGTCAAACAACGTTCGAATCTGCGAGCAACCAAACAGCGGCTACGGACGTTCCGCGGGCTAATCTAACATCGCCCCCCACACCCACGCCTGAAGCGGCGACGGCGTTCAACGGGATTTTGTCCGTTACTCGTGTAGCTTTATCAAATTCCATGAAATTAACTCACACGCGAGTTTGTTCTGCTCCAGTTTTTAAGGACTAACAAAAATAGGTCTTTTGCTCTGTCGTATAAAGAGCTCGGACAATCTGCCCAACGTAGAAAGCAGTTACCACCTGGCATACTCTGGTAATAACAATATACAAAAGTGATACCAGTCACGGAGGAGAGAGAAGGAAAAGATCTGGCAATACGTTAAAAATAGAATACAAGGGCTCACGAGTTCTCCCGCAAAGGTTTGCTTGCAGGGTGACGCTCATTACAAACGTATTCACGACGCCACAAGTCCAGAACACGCTGTGGGCTGCAGCACAGAAATCCAGCGCCTCTTTGGGAGATGGTAACTGTTCCTGTAGGGCAGCGAGCCTGTGCTGGAGGACTCTCACCTTTGGGAATAAGCGTCCATTTAACTTCTGCACAGGAGCAGAGGAAGAACAAGTTTCATCTCTGCATGAAGTTTTTTTCCAAGGCAGCGGGAGTTCTCTGAAGGGAGTGGATATTGCGTTTCACCCGATCTTCTAGCGTAGAAGTAGACGCGCTCTCTAGTTTTAAGCGACTGCAGAAAATTGAACCAAAGAAAGGTATTAGAATCTCTTTCCAAACATTACACCATTTCTAGCAGGATTCATCCTCTCCAAGTCATCTACCTAAATTAATCTAACACAGAGAACAGCAAATTATTTCATATTGAAGTCTGCACTGAAAGAACCGAATAGCTTTTAGTTCGGCTTGTAACAGATTCAATGCCTTATTTAAGGTCAGTGCTCGGAAAGGTATTTTCAGTAGCTCTTGTCTCCTCCATCTTCCAAATATAACTAACCGTTAATTACAAACGCATCCGGCACAGGGGACTTGGTTGCTTTCTGCGAAGCAACCGAGGGAAAAGCAATGCGTTCCTGAACGGAGGGCAGCGGTCCTCTGGGAGCCCGAATGCCAGAGCCTGTGCTGTAAATGGCTACAGGAGAGAGAAGGGATCCCCGCGACCGCTCGCTTTCTTTTACTACTTCAGATCACCCTGCTGTGCTTTTCTGAATGATCTCCCCACGCCCGCCTCCACCTTCAAACAAGAGGCCAACAAACACAGTTTGTCAGCTCAACCAGTTTCTTCTGCGCAGGGCAACACACAAAAATCCCCCTCCACAAGGTGTTTTGCTCATGGAGAAAACCTGTTGTGATTTTAAGCCACCCTTGAGCGACCCTAGCTCTGGGCAGCTTCAGAAATTAAGTATACGTTCTCCTCTGATTAATTTACAGAGCCTGGAGAATACGGTATGTTACAGCAACTCCAGAATACACAACACTGCCATAGGATCTTTCTCACACACCACTGCACTTTCAGGAAGGCCTTGGGCCACTCCAATTTCCTTTGCCTGCCATGTGCACAAGGGACTGCAAGTTACCACCCACGTTTAGAAATTAGAAATGGTCCTATTTCTTGTTGAGCACAGGTCTCAGTCCCACAAGCTCTCTGCACACAGACTCCCAGTGGATTTGCAGGCCTAAAACTGTCGCAAGCTCCTAAAAACAGAGAACTTTTTAATACCTGCATGTAAAACACTACTAGGCATTTCTACAGGATGGCAAAGAACAACTGACCGCCGGTTTCCGAGTCCGACGACCAAGGCCACCACAGAAATAGCTATCTTTTGGGTTAAGACGAGGATTTGGGAAAAGTAGATGTCACTAGTTCTATTGTACGATGGATCTTATACCATAATCTCAAACATCTCAAATGTTGAGGCCATCACTCACCCCCGAGAAGCTGTGGCCTGTATTCCCTTGAATGAAAAAGCAGATAATAGAAGACACTCACTTGAAGAACTTCCCATCTCGGGAGTCGAGTTTCTGCAGTTCTCGCTCCAGCTCCTCCTCCTTTCGGTGTTTCCTGAGGTTGTTTGCTCTCTCTTCTTCCCGCCACTTGGCATTTTCCATCATTTCCTGGCGTTTACGCTCGAGTTCCTCTGGAGAGATCTTTCTGGTTGTGTGGAAAACACCACTGCTGTGAATCAATAGCATGCTGGGCCCCACTCCCCTCTTGCTTTCCATTCTTTAAGATGATTTACATTCCCTAAAATTAGGGGTGTTTAACATGCTTTTTCCTTTGGTAGCCAGTCAGCAAAGCTTGTAAGTACATGTTTACATGTTCTGCTTTACCACACCCCTAGAAAGAGTCTGTTTTCCTCCTCTTTTCAGCCTTCTTGTTTTCAATTGACTGGTAAGATGATGCTGTCAAGGTCATATTTTCCTGATGACAGTGAAACAGAATGCTTCTAATTAACAGCCCATGGGACAAAGACTGACTTCACATTACTGCCTCGCACAGTGATGCGAGACACATGGAGAACCAGCAACCACGTGAGCTGGTTTGGGAAGCCGTCCAAGGCGTTAACTCACAATCAAGCCCAAGAGCACCAAACCGAGCACTTTAGGACTGTCTGCCCGACTTGCTGGACATCCGATCCAATCTATTTCAGTCAACGGAATAAAGTTTGGTCCACAGATTACACCCAGCTGTTTCACAAGCACCAGGGCAACTTCCATCCAAAAGCACGGGAACAAGATCTTGCTTACCTTGTGTAACCCGGAGCATGCTGTCGTCGATAGCTCTTTTTAGGGGAAGGGCTTCTCGCTCTCCCTTTCTCCTCCCGACTGCTGTGTCTGTAACCCAGAAATACCCTCTTTTTAGTACAGATGAACATACATTATCACACCTCTAAACTTTCCCTGGATTTTTTGTATACATTCTGAAACCAAGACGTCTCCCATAACTGCAGGACTGTTACCTGTCCGCTTTGAAAACAAATTCTAATATACTGTAAATTTCCATCTATTTTTACCCAGTTTTAATTATTTCATCATCAAACAATAAATACCTCGTACCCGATTTTATCAGCATTTAAAGATAACTCTACAGTTACAAATACCTTTCAAAGAGAATCGTTAGCCCAAATAAAGTGCAGTCACACGCAATACCTGAAGGGGTACCTAGAAGGAGGGTGTCCCAAATGAAGAGCGCAACTGCAGACAGCACGTCCCCTCCAGGAGCTGACCCGTGTGCTTCCGCGCTCTTGCACAACTGCACAGCTCCTGCCTTTATGCCCAGAACTGAGCAATAACGTGGCCAGAACACTAACGTGATGGAAGGAGACGGAACAAGAGGGATTTCGATTCTGGAGAACTCCCCCACCAGCAGCCCTAGGTTTACGTTATCCAGGTTAGCCACACTCACTGTTTACTGTGTCTAGAAGGAGATCTTGACGCCCTGCATCCAGACTGTTCCGAATTCTTCTTGCTAGAGCGTCTCTGAGGAGAGCGGGACAGGCTCCTGGACCTAGAGCGATCCCGGTGCTTGTGGGGGGCCCTCTCCTGGCCGGCAGCTGGAGAGCTCCGAGACCTGTGGCTCTGGTCAGAGTCTCGAACCTGGAATTCAAAGCGTCTTTCAGGAGAGATGTCTTGTAAGAGCACAGCAACAATGTAAGGCCACAGAGGAGACCTCAGGCTAGGCTAAGTGCAAGGAGCGTACATTGTGGTTTGCGTTTACTTATCTCACTTCCTAGGTTCTTATTAACACCCGTGTCTAAAAAGATTATTTCTGTGTGATGTTCAGTAAACTAAACTGCCATGACAGTCAGGCAGAGTATTTGAACAGATGGGTAACTCTGTGAAGAGAAACTAAATAAAGCTTAACTTTGAATTCAGAGCAGACAAAAGTCCTACCAGGACGCGAACAACCTTAGTTTCAAGGCTTAGATGGCTCCAAATTGAATCTGAATTTTATTATGTCACATCTCCCTCATAATTCTCTTCTAGCTGGTGAAGCAGTCTTGCAAAAAACTGCCAAAACTCTTGCTCTTCCCTAACTCAGGGCACTTGCTACTGAAAGAGCTGCGCGCAACACACGTACTTACCTGTAAGCCATATCCTGGGACTTTGGAAGGAGCAGGTTTCCAGGAGGAACTGCTCATCCTCCTCTGAGGCCTAAAGAGAAAACAGAGTAGTACTTTTGAAGCAGATGAAATTCGAGAGTATTTTTTAACATTAAAATGTCATAAGGATAATTTAATGATGCAAAACCAATAAAGTAACAATACGGAAACATTTAGGCCAATTAAGAGCATTCATTAGAAAGATAAGACTCAAAGAGAGGATTTGAAAAAGACATGAAAAACAGATAACCAGGAAACAAGGTATTTTTACTATAAAACCTCAAAACATACTTATTTTTGCTTCGCTCCTCATCACTGCTGTCACTTTCACTGCTAGAACTGCGACGTCGATGTTTCTTGTGCTTCTTCTTCTTCTCTTTCTTCTTCTTCTTCTCTTTTTTATCTAAACTGTTTTGCAGCTATAAAGCAAGACATTATTTCATTAGTAATAATTACTGTCTCTACACTTGGGCAGTCAGTATCGCAAGGCAAAGTAACAGAGTTCTCTGTGGAAAGGCTCCTGGAACAAAACTTGAACCATTTAACAAGGTCCTTTCTCAAAACTAACGAGCTTAATGGAGTCTTCCCTCATGTCAGTTTGGTATCAGTGCATGTCAAAGCCTACGTTTGCCATCACTCTGCGGTACTAAATCAACAATTAATCACTAGCTAAAAAAAAGCACACCCGAAGAGCCAAAAGAGTCAAACAACACTGAAAGTGAAAGGAAGAGAAATTAGTTCCTGCAGAGAGACTGATACAGAACCTTGTTCTATTATATCAGGATTATAGGAAGCAGAATTTATTCTAGTTTTCTGTGAAAGAGTCAGGAAACGGAACTGAGTGCCTTATCCTAAACAATACTATTTTTGACCTATGGTCCTCTCCTTGGCTCAGTGTATTCTGTGCTTTGAGTACTGAGATACACTTACCAATTCTTTGATTTTCTTCATTTTAACAGGATTATTCAAAACTTCTCTCTTCTTTTCCTCTTCCCTCTTTCTAAAGCAGAAAAAAAAAATAGTATTTTCAACAACTGAAAGTGACATATTTTCATGAAAGATACCAATCAAGTGCAAGCTCTAAGAACATATAAAGCAGGAAAACAGGCAACTTTTATACACTGAGCAAAACAGATCCAATTAAGGAGGAGTCTGTCCTTTTCTTCTCCGCTTAAGAGTGCGACTAGTAGGGCAAACAAAAACGTGCTCTGATACCATCCGTCCGCCTGCAACGCTAATAAATGCCCAAACTCTCGGAGCAGACCAGATACACGGACACCCACATGAAAGGGTGAGCGAAGCTGGCAGAGACAAACCGACGCAGAATAACAATCTTTGCATTTATACCCATTTACCAACTTACAGCGGGGTGAGCTATATGGTCACCATCAGCTCGTTCAGATGGCAGAATCGTAGATTTGACATCAAGTCAGCAAAATTATCCAAAAGAAGCAAACTGACTCAAATGTGTTATTTGACATTACGTTGCTGTATCTAGAACACACAACCAAAACCCTGCCAGTCATGTGCGTGGCTGGTGACCTCTCTGCAGCCAGGACTGCCACTCGCAGCCTAGAGCTCGCCAACAGGCAGACGTAGCTTTGAGGAACAGACACGATAGCGGTCTTTACAAAGATAAATAAGACAGCTCTTAGTGAGCTGCTAATACTGACGCTTTGCCTCATCAACTACTGCTTTCAGCTTCACATTTAGTACCTTATCATGAAAAGTGGATCCTCTCGGATTTTGTTTGCCATGTCTAGGACAGAATTGGCCCCCGTCTTGGCAAAAATGGAGCCCGGGAGAAGTCCTGTCTCATTGGAACAGCCTGCATCCTTGTCTTCTGTCTTCTCAAAGACGTATTTGTCCACAGGGCGACCCATAAGATACTCCTCTCTGTTCACCATGCCTCCAGGACCCTGGTACATCCACTCCAACTTCTCTTCTCTTTTCCTATTGCAAACAAGACCATCTTATTTGCCTTCTCACGGTTCTAAAGTTATATTTTAAGGCAAAGGCTTATGAAGGCAAGTGCAAACGTTTTAGCATCAGAGGCATTAAACCTACGGCTCTCATGGGCACCGGGAGCAGCCGCATCACCTCACCAGGCTGCACGTGCCCCCAGAGGAGTGCTGGGGGGGTAACCACCAGCCTAGAGTGCACCATCACCACCTCACCTGACAGTGCCCATGTCCTCAGCGTATCGCTGCATCTCCTCACGCGCGCGCTCCTCCTGCAGCTCCCGCTGCAGCTCCTCGATCTTCTTCCGCTCGGCCTCATGTTTCTGCTCGGCCTTCCACACCTTCTCCACATTGCGCAGGGTCTGGGGGTGCCAGCTCTTCTTCAAGTTCTGCAGGAGCGGGGAGACGGGACCAGGACCGTTAACAAGGCGCCGCCAGACACCCCCCTCGGGGCCCCACAGGCCTTCCCTCGCCGGTGGCCACGGGGAAGGGCCCGCTCAGAGCCGCGCTCGCCCGCAGCCCGTCCGTCCCGGCCCGGAGAACGGGACACGCTCCTTCCCACCCCACCGACACCCGCTCGGACCGACCGCCCCGCTGCCAGGGGCGGCGAACGGCCGCAGGCCCCGGCGAATCCGCGCCTCCCGGGCCCGCTGCCCGCCCGCCACCCGGCCCCGGCCCAGGCCGCTGCCCGGAGCCCCGGCGGAGACTCGCAGCCCCGCTCGGGCCAGAGCGGCTGCCCCGGACCGGGCCGCTCCTCACCAGGTCGCCTCCCCCCATCGCGACGGTCGGGCGAGCGCTTCCCCCGCGGCTACCGGGCCTGGGCGTGCGTCATCACGGCGCGACGCGTCGCCGACTGTTGGGCGCGTCGCGGCTCCGAGTCGTCACTTCCGCCGCGGCGCTGAGGGGAGCCGGCAAGATGGCGGGCGAAGGCAGCGGAGCAGGGCAAAAAGGAAAAACAGCCCAAAACAAACAAGAAAAAAACCGCCTGAAATATTTAAAACACTAGCGCGAAAATCCCAGGTAAAGGAGCAGAACGGCGGGGAGCGCCCGGGGCTGCCCTGTCCCTGCGGGTGCGGGGCCCCAAGCGCCGCCGGTACCGTAAGGACACGGCCCGGCGTGGCTGCGAGCGGCCCCGCAGGTTGGTTTCATTGCTTTCCCCCATCAGCGGCCGATCCCCCGAGGAGTGTAGCTCCAATCCGGGTGTCCCCGAGCGAAAGCTCTGCCGTGCAGTTACACAATTGCGTTTATAAAGAGCGTTATGGGGTTCCGTTGCCTGTGGCGACGGCCCGGGGCGGGGTTAGAATCGGTGAGGTCCCGGTTCCCAACCCGGCACGCTGCCCCTGAGCCAGCTCTTCCCGCCAAGCGCCCGCTCCGACTCCTCCCAGGATCCGAGGTGCAGAGTTCGAGCCCCGGGGGGCGGACAGCGGTACCTGGGGCTGGAGCCGTCACTCAGCCACCCAACCGCAGGCTGCCTTATACATCACAGCCCAGCTCCCTTCAGGAGACGCTTCTGCAGACACCCCTCTTCTAGAAAGGCATTCCACACGGTGTTTACGGGTTAAATTAAGGGCAATTACTCCAACAGGAAAAACTAGACCAGTGGCACCTCTGTTGAGCCAGCTTCTAGGTGCGTACGTGCAGCCTTAAAGAGAAGAGAGGGGAGAACGTCCAGTGCCTGATTTCAGGCTTGGCAAAAGATCATCAAGTGATTCCCGAGGTCTCGCAGGGGTGAGAAAGTCTCTCCACAGTCTGTGTGTGAGGAGATTCTGGAAAAAGCAGGGGTGAAAAAGCAGGTAAAGAGGGGGCACCTGGAGTTGAACCAGGGACCTCTTGATCTGCAGTCAAATGCTCTACCACTGAGCTATACCCCCTTGGCACAGCACCCTCAACAAGGGGATTTTAAAAACGTTCCTATGTGAGACACACGTTTTTATGTCCACTGGTTAGACTCTTGTCCTTCACAGCCCCCTGGGCACCTTCATGTGCCTGCCAAAGGCTGCACAGAAAATTCAATACGAGCAATTCTGATAAATATGATTACTACAGAGAATTAAGAACCAAGAATAGGACACCCAGACCGGGAACAGTTTCTCACACAGTGCACAACCCCCTGCAGCTTCCTCACAGTCAGGGCCTCCGTACCTTGAATAATGGAGCTCAGAAACCACCATTCCCTGCAGAGCCCAAGCTCCCCCGCTCCAAGAAGAGCTCTCCATCTTCTTGCTGTGAGAAATCCTGGCCCCAGGAAGGGAGGAGGAGAAGAAAAGAGGGGGCACCTGGAGTTGAACCAGGGACCTCTTGATCTGCAGTCAAATGCTCTACCACTGAGCTATACCCCCTTGGCACAGCACCCTCACAAGGGGGTTTTAAAAACGTTTCTATAAGAAAGACAAGTTTCTATGTCCACTGGTTAGATTCCTTTATGTGACGTCCCCCGGGCACCTTCACGTGCTGGCCAAAGGCTGTACGGGGAGTTACTACAGAGAATCATAAACAGAGAGAAGGACACCCAGACAGGGAGCAGTTACTCACACAATGCACAACCCTGCAGTTTAGGTAGGGTCTTGGTACCTTGAATGCTGAAGCTCAGACACAAACATTCCCTGCAGAGCTGAAGCTCCCTTGCTGCAAAAAGAGCTCTCCATATTCTTGTTGTGACAGATCTTGGGCAAAGGAAGGGCAAAAGAGAAGAAAAGAGGGGGCACCTGGAGTTGAACCAGGGACCTCTTGATCTGCAGTCAAATGCTCTACCACTGAGCTATACCCCCTTGGCACAGCACCCTCACAAGGGGATTTTAAAAACGTTCCTATAAGAGAGACAAGTTTCTATGTCTACTGGTTAGATTCCTTTATGTGACAGCCCCCAGGCACCTTCATGTGCCGGCCAAAGGCTGTACGGGGAGTTACTACAGAAAATCATAAACAGAGAGAAGGACACCCAGACAGGGAGCAGTTTCTCACACAATGCACAACCCCTGCAGCTTCCTCACAGTCGGGGCCTCCGTACCTTGAATAATGGAGCTCAGAAACCACCGTTCCGTGCAGAGCCCAAGCTCCCCCGCTCCAAGAAGAGCTCTCCATCTTCTTGCTGTGAGAAATCCTGGCCCCAGGAAGGGTAAAAGTGAAGAAAAAGAGGGGGCACCTGGAGTTGAACCAGGGACCTCTTGATCTGCAGTCAAATGCTCTACCACTGAGCTATACCCCCTTGGCACAGCACCCTCACAAGGGGGTTTTAAAAACATTCCTATAAGAGAGACAAGTTTCTATGTCCACTGGTTAGATTCCTTTACGTGACAGCCCCCTGGGCACCTTTGTGTGCCGGCCAAAGGCTGCACAGAAAATTCAATATGATCAATTCTGATAAATATGATTACTACAGAGAATTAAGAACCAAGAATAGGACACCCAGGCAGGGAACAGTTACTCACACAGTGCACGACCCCTGCAGCTTCCTCACAGTCGGGGCCTCCATACCTTGAATAATGGAGCTCAGAAACCACCGCTCCCTGCAGAGCCCAAGCTCCCCCGCTCCAAGAAGAGCTCTCCATCTTCTTGCTGTGAGAAATCTTGGGCAAGGGAAGGGTGAAAGAGAAGAAAAGAGGGGGCACCTGGAGTTGAACCAGGGACCTCTTGATCTGCAGTCAAATGCTCTACCACTGAGCTATACCCCCACCTGCCCCCCACAAATCTCCCTGCTCATCACCATCACACCAAAGCTCGGCAAATTAATCCCAGGACAAAAAGCAGCTCCTCACGAAATACTCCTCTCTTTCCTCACAAACCCCCCACTGACGAGGGTCCTCTTCTCCTGGGGAATCCACTTCATTCCCTCTCCCCAGCACCCGGCCAGACAGAGGACAGAGCCTGCAGACAGTTTGGGGGAAAAACCTGGAAATCAAGAGCTCCAAAGCAAGTTTTTCTGGATCCAAAGGAGGAAAAGGGAGGGGGCACCCGGATTTGAACCGGGGACCTCTTGATCTGCAGTCAAATGCTCTGCCCCTGAGCCATACCCCCACCTGTGCTGCTCTGCCAGGTACGGCTCCTTGTGGGCAGCGACCAGGCAGCTCTGCCACATTCCACCACTGGTCCTGGGGGCTACGCTAACGAATTCCCAGTCCTTTCTCTAAAACAGCCCCTCATGGACAGGAAAAAAGAACGCTTCGAAACACTGACTTCAAAACACCCGTGCAGGTGCTTGGCCACACCTCTCTTTGGTCTCGGGGTGTGCCCTGCCACTGGAGAGCGCACCAGCCTCGCAGAGGAATTACCTGCCGCACCATCTCCCCTGCTGCCCACGGCCTCTCTCTCCTCCCTCTCCAAGGGCAGGGGACAAGGGGACACAAACACCCAAAGCGCTTCATTCAGCCCTCGTGCCACGCCCTGCCTCAGCCAAAGTCTTCACAAACCAAAAATCCAGTATGAGCTCTTCCAACAGATCAAGGGGGAACACCTTTATTTCAGCAGGGGGTCCTTACTTGTAAGCGGGTCTCTGCATCTCTCCCCAGGTCCGAGGAACTCCTCCTTCATCACCAGCAGACTGGGAAGACGGCCACCTCTTGGATGGACAGATACCAACTTCAGCCACAGGTTTGGAGCATTGCAGTGACAGCCAGAGCACCCGCTGTACCCTTCCGGGGGTTCCAGCTCTGCTGGGAAGGAGCCACGACCGCTCGCCTGGTCCATGGAACGGCCTGCGGAGAAGAGAGGTGCCCTCAGCCCATCTAAGCCCTTCTCTGAGGTTCCCCTCCCCAGCTGCTGCCACTGCACAGCTCCCGATTATCCACCAGGATCACCTGAGAAACCATTTTTAGGCCACAGTATTTTGCACATTCATGTTGGTTAGGCCAAAGAGCTGTTTCAAAACATCCACATTCCTTTTTACGTGACTGTTTCTCAAGCAAAGCGTTTGACTCCAGACAACCCCTCTGACGCGCTGCGGGAACGACACGTACCTGCGCTCCCCACGCCTGTTCAGGTACCTCCGTCCCACCTCACAGCCAGGGATGAATCCGCTATCCAGCCCCCCCTGCACGCACGACCACAGCACTGCAAAAAAGAGAGGCAGAACGGAAACTGAGACCGAAACAGGCTTCAGTAGCACGGCGAGGAGAAATCCTGCCAGAGCTGGAGAAAAGGGGCGTGTTTTTGAGGAGAGGCAGATTTTTGAGCCCACTGCAAACTCTTGCATTCTAAAGCAATTTGGAGCAGGGCTGTATGGAGAAATAACCCTGACAGCTGGTTCGTTATTACTCAGTGCCCAGCAGCGCAGATCCTGCTTCCCCACAAGCACCTTCAGCAGCAGAAAAGGAGAAAGTAACAAAGACCTGGAGACAGGAATCGTTACATCTTGCAGGACAACTACCCCTCCCCAACCAGGGGAGGTTTAGGTTGGATATTTGGAAAAATTTCTTCCCCGAAAGGGCTGTCAGGCACTGGCACAGGCTGCCCAGGGCAGTGGGGGAGTCCCCATCCCTGGGGGGATTGAAAAGCCGTGTAGATGTGGCACTAAGGGACATGATTTAGTGGTGGCCTTGGCAGTGCTGGGTTAACGGTTGGACTCGATGATCTTGGAGGTCTCTTCCAACCAGAACGATTCTGTGATTCTATGATTCCAGCCTTGACAATCCCGGGTACAGCCCCTCCAACTTCTCTTCTCCTACTGCAAACAAGAGCGTTTTATTTTCTCTCGCAGACTTGTAAGGTCACCGCTGGAGGCACCAGCCTATGAAGGTGAGAAACATCAAACGCACATTTCCATGTAAATGGAAACGGTTTTGCATCAGAGACATTAAACTCTTAACCCCGGGCAAGAGAGCTTTTTTTTTTTTTTACGTGAAGTTATGCGTCACAGCTACAGCAAAACACAGCTGATGTTTCGCTTAATGAAACAGAGGGAGAATTAAATTAGAGGCCTCGTCTCCATAAAGGGTATGACGTGACCACCGGCTAACGGCAGTTCGCGGTCCGTTACGAGCAGAGCCGCGGCAGTTGCAAACGACGCCCCAGGCAAGTTTAAGGAAAGCTTCCCACGCACAGCCTGCTCGGGACAGGACAAGGCAGCAAACCGGGAGGGGAACCGCCCGCCCCGGGGCGCCGGGAGCCCCCGCAGCCCCTCACCGGACGGCGCCCGCCTCCTCACGCGCTCGCCCCTCCATCTTCTTCCGCTCGGCCTCGTCCTTCCGCACCTTGGCCTCTCCGCGCAGGGTCTGGGGGTGCCAGCGCTCCTTCACGATCCGCAGGAGCGGGGAGACCGGACCGGGACCGTCAGCAAAGGGCCGCCCCATCGCGGCGGTCGGGCGAGCGCTTCCCCCGCGGCTACCGGGCCTGGGCGTGCGTCATCACGGCGCGACGCGTGGCCGCCGGCGCCTGGTGCGCGCGTCGCGGCTCCGCGTCGTCACTTCCGCCGCGGCGCTGAGGGGAGCCGGCAAGATGGCGGGCGAAGGCAGCGGAGCAGGGCACAGCCGGCCCCGGGGCCCCGCCGCGTCTCCCGCTGCGTGCGGTGGAGACAAAGGAAAAAACCCAAAACAAACCACAAGAAAAGCCCAAAGGTGTCGAAAGCACAAGCGTGACCCCCCAGGTAAAGGAGCAGAACGGCGGGGAGCGCCCGGGGCTGCCCTGTCCCTGCGGGTGCGGGGCCCCAAGCGCCGCCGGTACCCTAAGGACACGGCCTGGCGTAGCTGCGAGCGGCCCCGCAGGTTGGTTTCATTCCTTTCCCCCATCAGCGGCCAATCCCCCGAGGGGTGTAGCTCCAATCCGGGTGTCCCTGTGCACAAGCAGAGCAGAAGTTTCAGTTACATCCAGCTGGAGGCCTTCGCTGAGTGGAAAGGGGGATCCTGGGCAGCTGAACACACCCCCCCCCCCCCCCGCTGTTGGGGAGATTGGGGACACCCCGGCTCAGCAGTAGAAAACCATTCCCTCCAAAATACCCTACGGGAGGGATGTTAGAATTACAGTTGGACTGGATGATCTTAAGGGTCTTTTCCAACCCAAATGATTCTATGCTATCATTTACAGTTTTCATATTGCCCACATTATTGTACTGTGCTTGCAAGATAGACAACCAGCTTATTTTAATATTGCCTTGGAACTAAGACAAGACTTGAGCAGGTTTCAAATGAGGGTGGTAGAAGCTCTCCGAAACAAGTGCTTCCGAACTACAGTTAGTAATTTGAACAGGAAATAATTCATGGGGCAAGTTTGCCAGGTTGTTATAATTACACAGACGTGCTCTCTCTTCTGGCTCACTGTGTTCACTGCCAGACTGCTCCTGCCCGCAGGGTTTACAGAGCCCTGGGGGGTTCGTTGCCTCTGGTGGGGGCCCAGGGCGGGGTTAGAACCGGTGAGCTCCCGGTTCCCAGCCCGGCGCGCTGCCCCTGAGCCAGCTCTTCCCGCCAAGCGCCGCCCCGACAGCCCCGCGCGCGGGGCGCAGCGCAGGGGGAGCAGCGCAGGGGGAGCGTCACCGACTGCAGGGCCCGAGGTGCAGAGTTCGAGCCCCGGGGGGGCGGACAGCGGTACCTGGGGCTGGAGCCGTCACTCAGCCACCCAACCGCAGGCTGCCTTATACATCACAGCCCAGCTCCCTTCAGGAGACGCTTCCGCAGACACCCCTCTTCTAGAAAGGCATTCCACACGGTGTTTACGGGTTAAATTAAGGGCAATTACTCCAACTGGAAAAACTAGACCAGTGGCACCTCTGTTGAGCCAGCTTCTAGGTGCGTACGTGCAGCCTTAAAGAGAAGAGAGGGGAGAACGTCCAGTGCCTGATTTCAGGCTTGGCAAAAGATCATCAAGTGATTCCCGAGGTCTCACAGGGGTGAGAAAGTCTCTCCACAGTCTGTGTGTGAGGAGATTCTGGAAAAAGCAGGGGTGAAAAAGCAGGTAAAGAGGGGGCACCTGGAGTTGAACCAGGGACCTCTTGATCTGCAGTCAAATGCTCTACCACTGAGCTATACCCCCTTGGCACAGCACCCTCAACAAGGGGATTTTAAAAACGTTCCTATGTGAGACACACGTTTTTATGTCCACTGGTTAGACTCTTGTCCTTCACAGCCCCCTGGGCACCTTCATGTGCCTGCCAAAGGCTGCACAGAAAATTCAATACGAGCAATTCTGATAAATATGATTACTACAGAGAATTAAGAACCAAGAATAATACACCCAGACCGGGAGCAGTTTCTCACACAGTGCACAACCCCTGCAGCTTCCTCACAGTCGGGGCCTCCGTACCTTGAATAATGGAGCTCAGAAACCACCGCTCCCTGCAGAGCCCAAGCTCCCCCGCTCCAAGAAGAGCTCTCCATCTTCTTGCTGTGAGAAATCCTGGCCCCAGGAAGGGTAAAAGTGAAGAAAAAGAGGGGGCACCTGGAGTTGAACCAGGGACCTCTTGATCTGCAGTCAAATGCTCTACCACTGAGCTATACCCCCACCTGCACACCTGTCCACTCCCCAACAAAACAACACTCAAACTATCTTCTTCCCCAGTCTCAGACCTCTCTGTTCCATAGGAATCCAGTCCTGCTGCAGGAGTTGCAAGACTGAAATGCAGCAGCAGCAAAGACTTTGAGTCACTGTGCTCCAACACAGGGGACAGACCCTGCCTCTACCAGATGGCCTGGCCCAGTTCCTCCACAGCTCTCTCTCCGTTTCCCCTCCTATTTGCACTCTGCTCGCTTTGAGTGGACCGGGACGTGACACAGCACCTGCCTTAGAGTCTTTGACGCTTTCCTCACGCTTTCTAGCTCCGACTGTAACGTGAAAAAGAATTCTTAGGAGAGGAAGCTGAGCTGATCTTCTCAGGTAGCCTTCGAGTGCACAAACGTCCTGAAACGCCAAGCAAAACCAGCTTCCAAGGGGGCACCCGGAGTTGAACCGGGGACCTCTTGATCTGCAGTCAAATGCTCTCCCACTGAGCTACACCCCCTGGGGTAGCACTTGCACAAGGAGTGATAAAAAGCTGAGCTCTAGCTGCAGTTTTATGTCCACTGGTTCAGTTGTGTGATATGACAGCACCCTCTTTTGCAGGCATTTTGTCCAAGCAAAACTGTGCACAGAAAGTTACCGCAGACCATCTGGAGACAGCTACACGCAGGCAGGGGCTAATTACACACACAAACTAGATCCCCAGGAGTTCCTCATTGATCAGAGCAACTGCTACAAGGGCCGAGCAACAAACATTGTGGCTTTGCTCCTCACCGACACCGGTATTGACTGTAGCAGAAGTGTGCGGTACCTTGGATATGGAAGTTCAGACACAGGCCTTGCGTGCACAGCACAAGCAGAGCGGATCTAAAAGTGAGGAACGCTCCTCATTTTTTCCTGGCCAAAGCACAAGGCAAAGGGGGCACCTGGAGTTGAACCAGGGACCTCTTGATCTGCAGTCAAATGCTCTACCACTGAGCTATACCCCCTTGACACAGGGCTGTCAACAAAGGGATTTTAAAAACGTTCCTATGTCCACTGGTTAGACTCTTGTCCTTCACAGCCCCCTGGGCACCTCTGTGTGCCTGTCAAAGCCTGTACAGAAAATTCAATATGATCAATTCTGATAAATATGATTACTACAGAGAATTAAGAACCAAGAATAGGACACCCAGGCAGGGAACAGTTACTCACACAATGCACGACCCCTGCAGCTTCCTCTACCAGTCAGGGCCTCCGTACCTTGAATAATGGAGCTCAGAAACCACCGTTCCGTGCAGAGCCCAAGCTCCCCCGCTCCAAGAAGAGCTCTCCATCTTCTTGCTGTGAGAAATCCTGGCCCCAGGAAGGGTAAAAGTGAAGAAAAAGAGGGGGCACCTGGAGTTGAACCAGGGACCTCTTGATCTGCAGTCAAATGCTCTACCACTGAGCTATACCCCCACCTGCCCCCCACAAATCTCCCTGCTCATCACCATCACACCAAAGCTCGGCAAATTAATCCCAGGACAAAAAGCAGCTCCTCACGAAATACTCCTCTCTTTCCTCACAAACCCCCCACTGACGAGGGTCCTCTTCTCCTGGGGAATCCACTTCATTCCCTCTCCCCAGCACCCAACCAGACAGAGGATGAAGTCTGTAGACAGTTTGGGGGAAAAACATGGAAATCAAGAGCTCCAAAGCAAGTTTTTCTGGATCCAAAGGAGGAAAAGGGAGGGGGCACCCGGATTTGAACCGGGGACCTCTTGATCTGCAGTCAAATGCTCTGCCCCTGAGCCATACCCCCACCTGTGCTGCTCTGCCAGGTTCGGCTCCTTGTGGGCAGTGACCAGGCGGCTCTGCCGCATTCCACCACTGGTGCTCACCACACCTCCGTGCTGCCTCACACGAGCAGCAGCCCTCGCATCACCCCTCGCTTTACCTCCAGCTCCACCCCGGCTCTCTCACCACACTTACAGCCAGGCTCCTGGGGCCCGCGCTAACAAATTCCCAATCCTTTCTCTAAAACAGCCCCTCACGGACAGGAAAAAAGAACACTTTGGGAGCGCACCAGCCTCACAGAGGAATTACCTGCTGCACCATCTCCCCTGCTGCCCACGGCCTCTCTCTCCTCCCTCTCCAAGGGCAGGGGACAAGGGGACACAAACACCCAAAGCACTTCATTCAGCCCTCGTGCCATGCCCTGCCTCGGCCAAAGTCTTCACAAACCAAAAATCCAGCACGAGCTCTTCCAACAGATCAAGGGGGAACACCTTTATTTCAGCAGGGGGTCCTTACTCGTAAGCGGGTCTCTGCATCTCTCCCCAGGTCCGAGGAACTCCTCCTTCATCACCAGCAGACTGGGAAGACGGCCACCTCTTGGACGGACAGACATCAACTTCAGCCGCAGGTTTGGAGCGCCCGCTGTACCCTTCTGGGGGTTCCAGCTCTGCTGGGAAGGAGCCACGACCGCTCGCCTGGTCCGTGGAACGGCCTGCGGAGAAGAGAGGTGCCCTCAGCCCATCTAAGCCCTTCTCCGAGGTTCCCCTCCCCAGCTGCTGCCACTGCACAGCTCCCGATTATCCACCAGGATCACTTGAGAAACCATTTTTAGGCCACAGTATTTTGCACATTCATGTTGGTTAGGCCAAAGAGCTGTTTCAAAACACCACCACTTTACAAAGCACTGCAAGACCCTGGTGCTCTTACCCATCATTACCTGTTTGTGCTACAAGATCCGAGGCTCTGTTCCCTTCGCCACCCTCCTTCCTCCAGTGCAGCCTGCCTGCACCGAGAGCATTGGGAGCAGCTGAAAGTCTCAGAAATCTCAAAGGCAGAATTAAGCGTGCTGGGGGGACCTGCAAGTGCCAGGGCAGACAGCAGCAAGCCCAGCCTCACCAGGGCTGCCCGGGGTACGCGTTGCAGCCAGTCCCAGGAGCCCATCGGGGGAGCAGCACTCATGCTGGGGCCACGCTGGGTGTGACGGGGCACCGGGGCCACGATATCCAGGATGAAGTCACCCCTATTTTTACTTGCGAGCCCAGGTACGAGGCAGCCTCCCTGCCCCTCCAGCAGCCCTCGCTCAGGAGGGCCCAGAAACAAGCTGACCTGCAGGTCACATCCTAATCATTTCCCTCCTCTGCTTCAGCCGGAGAGGAACACCGGGAAAGTCACCAGCAGCTTCACAGGACATCAGGAGCTTTTGCATAGACGTACCTTCCAACTCTTGAAGCCTTTCAGCTGATCTCAAAAGTTCCAATCGCCTCTTCTACTTGCGATTAGCAATCCACGGTCTCGGGGCCTGTTCCACCGCTGGTGGAGGGTTTAGCGGCACGTGCTTCAGCCACGACCTCAGCCAGCAGCAGTGGGCTTTGCACGTCTTCGGCAAGGTCCAAGAAACGCTCTTCAGAGCTCACTGTGCAGCGTGAGCTCTGCGCTCACGGCACAGATCCTTGCAGGCAGGATCCCTCCCCGCCCCCATCAGAGCTGTGTCTCTAAGCGGTTAAACTGCCCATTCTGCAAGGAAATTCCAGACCTACAGTTCCGGGAGCCCCTGTACGAAGGGTGCTTGTAGGCAGCTGTGGTAGACACCTCCCACACCAACACTGGATCCATTCAGTCACTATTGCTGAGATCTAAGTCATTCCAGCGCAACCCCCTTCCAGATATTTTCCTGAGAGAGAGACTTATCAGATATCAAAACTCCAAACCCCATTTTCCTGCTGAAGTACACGTCCACATGAGGAGTTCCGTAAAAAGGTTTCCCAGAGCTCCCTCCCTTGTTACACCACTGTCCTGCTCAGCAGAGGCGGAAGCTTTGGCAAGAAAGACACCACTTCTTTGGTATAAGGACTTTTATTTTAGCTCTGAAGACGACCGCGTTTACGCGATGCTTCCCGCGTTGGAGGCTATCCTGGGCCACAGATCTGCACACTCCTTCGCCACGGGGCCCGTGATGGCGGAGCCTGGGGAAGAGAAAGAGACAACGGCACGTTAGAGGAGCGAGAAGGTGCAGGTTTTACACAAACGTCAGCTCCACTCGATTGCGCCGAGACTGAGGAGGATCTGGGTCCTTTGGCCCAGAGCGCAAACCGGCAACGCCGCCCCTCCCCGCGTTCCCCTTTTGCCCAGCGCGACAGGATTCCTGTCCCTACCTTTCATTTCGCCTTTGTTATTTACTATCACTCCTGCGTTATCTTCAAAATAGAGGAACACCCCATCTTTTCTCCTGTACGATTTCCGCTGCCGAATGACCACTGCTGGGTGCACTGCGGAGAGAAACAAGCAGCTCAGAATCGCAAACGTCCTTTGAAGCGGAGAGCCCCGCAACACACGCCCGAGAGAACTGTTCTGCTGCAGCATCTCACAACCCTGGGGTTTGCGGCTGGTTTCTTCCTTGCATCTCATATTTGCAGTGCGTCAGTAAGAGAAACTACAGCTTATAGTCAACAGTGCGCTTAAAACCGATCCTGTAACACTTACGGCTGCATCTACGCTGGGACAATTCAGTGTTTTTCCTCTTTCCCACCTTTATTTCTAAACACACCGTCCATTCACAGACAATATCAGCAGGAGCTCCTCCCTCCCCGTCCCGAGCGGCAGCAAACCTGCTCTGCCGCGGCACAGTGTCCCACCGCTGATTGAAGCCAGCAGCACAGGCTGCCGCTTCACCCAAAAGCGATGCCCTTGCTCTGCCCTTCCACGACAACTCGCTGAGCCACTGCACACAGACCCAACGAGCGCTTTTCGGAAGGGCGGCGCTCCAGAGATCGGGTGCCCGTCTCTTCTGCACCCATCCGAGGGAGGAACCGTCCTGCCCTTCGCCGAGCAGCCTGCCTCTCCGTCCCTTGGAGGGGACACGCTACGGCGCGGGCAGGCTCTCAGCACGGTGCGGCTCACCCTTCTTCCTCAGCTCCGGCTTGCCCTTCTTGACAGTAGCCATCACCATGTCGCCCACGCCGGCCGCCGGCAGCCTGTTCAGGCGCCCCTTGATCCCCTTCACGGAGATGATGTACAGGTTCTTGGCACCTGCGGAGAGACGCACCGGCATTAACCGGGCTGCCCGGGAAGACGCTGCCCTTGTCAAATCACCGACTGAAGCGAACCGCACGGGCCGCCGCTTCACCCACGAGCGATGCTATTGCTGTCTCCCCCCACAACACCTCGCTGAGCCACAAGCGCAGACCCAGCAAGTGCTTTGCAGAAGGAAAAAAAACGGGGTTTTTTTACTAAGTCGTTTAACGGCTCCGCACCGCAGCGGGCGTCTGGCCCCACGGGACTCCCCGGCCGGAGCCCCGGGCGCGGCCGCGCTCACCTGTGTTGTCCGCGCAGTTGATCACGGCTCCCACCGGGAGACCCAGGGAGATGCGGAACTTCGCGCCGGAGGAACCGCCGCGTCCTGCGGGTCGAGAAAAAGGTTAAGACCCCCGCGACGGAGCACAAACGGGCTGGAGCCAGCGGGGAGCCGGCCCGGCCCGCGCCTCCCGGGAGCGGGTCAGCGACAGCGGCTGCGGCCTCCGCTCCCGGCCGGGGCCGGACGCCGCTTCTCGGGCCCCAGCTCCGCCAGACCCCGCCCGACCGGCGAAGCAGGCGCCCCCCTCTCCGGGAGGCCACAGGAGGCCGGATGGAGCCGGATACCGCCACCACCCCCTGGCCCAGGGCCCGCTTCACCTCGCTTCGACATCTTGGCGCCGGAAGAGACGGAGGGACGCGGGGCACGCCGGGATATGGGGCCGCCCCGCCCACCCCGCGCCGGCGGACGTCACGTGGCGAGGCCGGCCTGTCTCACGTGGCGGCGGGGGAAGTCACGTGGCGATGGCGGCGGCGGGGCCCCTGCGGCGCCCCCTAGAGGCGGCGGGGAGCGGCACCCCCCGGTACCGGCAGCACCGGGAGGGGTCGGGAGCAGCGGCGGCCCCCGCAGGGCTGCGCTCCCCGCGCGTGCCACCGGCTGGCTCGGACCGGAGCCTGCGGTGCGCCGCGCACACGGGCAACGGGGAAGGCTTTCGGGCCGGTCCCCGCCGGAAAGAATTTGGGGCGAAAACCCTTCTTTTTGGGTTTTTGGTTTCGGGGAAGGGGACAGAAGGAAGGAGCGGGAAAAAGGGGGAGAAAATAAACAAGGGGGCACCCGGATTTGAACCGGGGACCTCTTGATCTGCAGTCAAATGCTCTGCCACTGAGCTATACCCCCGCCCGCCCCGTGCTTTCCTCCAGCGCCGCCTTCCCCGCGCCGCCGCCGGGCGCTGCGACACCGGGGCCGCCCGGGGGGGACCGGGGGCACGACCCCCCCGGGTCTGCCCTGCTGAGACCGCCCGGGAGGGACCGGGGGCACGACCCCCCCGGGTCTGCCCTGCTGAGACCGCCCGGGAGGGACCGGGGGCACGACCCCCCCGGGTCTGCCCTGCTGGGACCGCCCGGGGGGGACCGGGGGCACCACAACGCCCCCCAGCGCCGCTCGCACCACGGGGGCTGCGGGGCCATCCGCAGCCCGTGGCATCTCGCACCGTGCTCCTGAGAGCGAGTCAAGAAATGAATTTTTCTGGGTTACCAGAAGAAATTGCCCTTGTCCAGGGTTTGTCTCCGCAGGAATTTGTCAGCCCCAGCGACTCTGCAAATTCCAGGGTAATTTAACCACAAAGTGAAAGAGATTTTTGCCTACAGCAATAAATGGTTTTTTATTTACTCAGAGATTGCCTAAATCTAATTTCAGGAGGAAAGCACAAGCGATGCTGCTTGTAATGTTCCATCTACCTGACTCTCCGAGCGCTCTGCGTAGAGCTAAGAGAGCATCTCGGCAGCTCGAAAGCAAATGACGAGAAATATGTATTTAAGATAATAACATCAAAAAGCAAAGAAGTATCGTGTCATTTCACGGCTGGAAAATCACCCGCTAACAGGAAACGTGGTTTGTAGCTAGCGAGAGACGAGTTCTGAGGCGCTGGCTGGCGTAATGACGTAAGCGCGTCGTGACGCGGCACTACCCGGCACATCTCTTCGCGCGCGGTCCCGGGACGCCGGCTGCGGCAAAGTCACCGGGAGGAAGGCGCAGGCCGCTGTGGGGTCAGCCCAGGCGAGGGGCCGGGAGCCGCAGACACCGGGCAGGGTGCGGCTCCTGAAACGGAGAGGAAAAAAGAGAAAGAAAAAGTGCAGCTGGAGCCGGGCCTCGGCGGAGCGATGCTGTCGGCGGAGCGATGCTGTTGATGGAGCGATGCCGTCAGCGGAGCGATGCTGTCGGCGGAGCGATGCTGTCGGCGGAGCGATGCCGTCGGCGGAGCGATGCCGTCGATGGAGCGATGCCGTCGGCGGAGCGATGCCGTCGACGGAGCGATGCCGTCGATGGAGCGATGCCGTCGGCGGAGCGATGCTGTCGACGGAGCGATGCCGTCGATGGAGCGATGCCGTCGGCGGAGCGATGCCGTCGACGGAGCGATGCCGTCGATGGAGAGATGCCCTCAGCGGAGCGATGCCCTCGGCCGCCCCAGGAAGCAGCAGCAGCCGCATCTGGGCTGAGGCTGAACCATGGTGTCCCCTCCCAAAACGTCTGGGTGACGAAGAGCCTCCCTCACCCAGCAGCGTCTCCTGAGCCAAGAGAGGAAAAACCACCCACGGCATCCCAAAGAGCTGGATAAGCAGAAAAGCTCATCTTATTTTAAGCTGCGATGGGCCAGGAAAGGGTGGGAGGCTGGTTTGGGGGGCTGGGAAGCATTGGGCGAGGTGATCAGAAAGGGAAGGAGTGGGCGCCTTTGTGAGAGGATCAGATAAGCTGCTTTTAAAACGAAGGAAGCCAATTTTAAGCCGCATCCTGAAATGAATAAGGGGGAAGAGAGCCGAGCGCGGCCTCGTTTGATGTGGGTGTGCTTTATTAGAGCCCGCCTGCAAACAGCCAGCGCCGAGGCTGGTTCTTTTGTCACAGGCTCCGGGAAGGGCCAACGAAGGTGTCGTTAGCTCCCGACAGAAACTGAATTAATGTTCTGACCGAGGCTTTCGTAACGTAATAACCCGAATCGACCGGAGTCGACGCGCCCACCCGACTCGAGGAAGAACCCATGCGAGCCGGGGCTGCGCGTTACCCCACGGCGCTCGGGCCAGCCTCGCACACCTCGAGAGCGTGGGGCTGTCACGGCGTTTTCCGGCCGTGTCACTCACGATTATAAGGCGGAATCCGCGCGTGGGAAGGGTGGGGGAAAAAACAAAACAACCCAAAATCACAAATTTTTTTAGGGGGCACCCGGATTTGAACCGGGGACCTCTTGATCTGCAGTCAAATGCTCTACCACTGAGCTATACCCCCGCCTGCCGTTCGTGTGGGTGCTGTGCGATCGCTTACTGCAGCCCCACGCGTGCGCCGCCCCCGTTCCACGCGCGGACGCCGCGGACGCGGCGTCCGCGCGTGGAACGGGGGCGGCGCACGCGTGCAAAGTGCCACGGGGGGGGTAAAAGGGAGACGGAGGGGGGGTGGCGAGCGCGCCCGCCCACGCCGCGCTTTGCGCAGCGGGCGCGGCGAGAGGGGGAGGGTGTACGTGTGCGTGCACGCGCGCGTGGGTGGGCGCCACGCCCCCGCGCGCGCGCCCCCGGAGCCCCTCCCCTTCCCCCCCCGTCCCCCCCCCCCCCCCCCGCCTATTTAGGGTCGCGGCAGCGCGGGCGGCGGCCCAGAGGCAGCGGCGGTGCCGGGTGGGAGGTGGTCGCCCCACTCCCACGAAGTCCACAGCCATGAACCCCAACTGCGCCCGCTGCGGCAAGATCGTTTATCCCACCGAGAAGGTGAACTGCCTGGATAAGGTGAGCGCCACGCTCGTGGGGAGAGGCGCGCGGGGGGGGGGGGGGGTCGGTCTGTGAGGTCTCCCGTGGGGCTCCCCCTCGGGGAGGATGCTGCTTGTTCCCTCCCCCCCTCGCCGTGGGGTATCTCTGCGCTGCCCACCTCTGTCTCAGCGCTCTGGGGTCTCCCGTGGTGGGGGGAATAGGGGTCTGTGAGGTCTCCCGTGGGTCTCCCCTTTGCTGGGATGATTCTTTTTCCCTCCTCCCCCGCCGTGGGGTATCTCTGTGCTGCCCATCTCTGTCTCAGCGTTTTAGGGTCTCCCGCGGGGGGGATAGGGGTCTGTGAGGTCTCCCGTGGGGGGGGAGGGTACGGATCTGTGAGGTCTCCCGTGGGGCTACCCTTGCCTGGGATGGTTCTTTTCCCCCCTCCCTACCCGCCGTGGGGTATCTCCGTGCTGCCCCCCCCTATCTCAGGGGTTTGGGGTCCTCGGGGGGGGGATAGGGGTCTGTGAAGTCTCCCGTGGGGCTGCCCCTCGGGGGGATGCTGCTTCTTCCCACCCCCCCTGCCGTGGGGTATCTCCACGTTGCCCACCCCTATCACAGCGTTCTGGGGGTCTCCCGGGGGGTGGGAGGGTAGGTAGGGGCCTGTGAGGTCTCCCGTGGGGCTGCCCTTGGCTGGGATGATCCTTCCCCCCTCCCCTGCCACGGGGTATCTCCACGCTGCCCACCCCTGGCTCGGGGTCCTGGGGGTTGCCCCACTGTGGGACCCGCCTGTCCCACGGGGCTGGACCCACGCTTTTTTCCAGCCCTGGGGGCACCTCCCCGGGCGGGAGCCCTGTGCCCGAGCGGTCCCAGCAGCGTCCGGGGCTTTTCCTTATATGTAATTAAAAGGCAGCCGGCGCAGGCCGATGCAAAGCAACAGTTAACGCTTCCCCCGGAGCCGGGAGCCTCATCTGGTTTGCATTAGCCCAGCTTTTTTCTTTCTTTCTTTTTTTTTTTTTAAATCTTCCATCCCAATTGATACTTCCCTGTTCCAGAATTCAGCCGTTCTGGTGCGTGCCGCCTGCCTTAACGTGGTGCACAAGGGCTCCGAGTCTCTCTCTGAGTATTTTGTCCATCAAAACTAAGGCTCCATGGAAGCCTGTCTCTGCGGTGCTGGAGGTGAGGGCTGGTGAAGAGGGCGATGGTGGCGTCTCCATCCCCGGCTCCTGTGGGATTCGCCTCCCAACTAACCCCTCCTGGAGAGCCGAGCTGCTCTCCTCCCCCTCCTCTTCCAGACTTCTGGGACGACCAGTTTAGGGACTAAAAAAAGTAACTTGAAGAATGCGCGGATCTCGGCAGCGGCATTCCTGAGCTTCAGCAGACCCTGTTGCTTGCATTTTTAACAGATGATGTTTCTTCCTGAAGCTGGGAATGGCTTGAAGCCGAACTATCAGCGCTGTGTCCCGGTTGTTCGGAGCAGTGAAGCGGCTCCGTCTTGTGGAGCCTGCGCTGGTCTCGAGTGGCTGTGGGGTATCCACACTGTGCATAATGGGAAGGGACGGGGGGACGACCCGTTGCCCCCTCCTCTGCAGCCAGGGCCTGGGGTTCGTGCCGCTTCTGAGCTGGCGGCTGTGTGCGGCTGCGAGGGCACGGCTGACGTGCATCCCCAGCCCGCGTATTCGGGCCCTTGGGGAGCAGGCGGGAGGCTGCCGTCGTCATCCTGTACTTCTAGGGGTCTTATTAACTTTATCTGGCTACAAATTAGTGCACGGTCAGCCCCAACCAAACAGCTCCCCGCAGCTAATGCCCCCGGTGTTAATTTTTCCTGGGGTTTCTGGCTGTCGAGGTGGCAGCTGGAAGGGCCGACCCCTGCGAAAGCGCAGGGTAGGGACGGTGCTGCGAGGGTGGCTGCCCCCCTGCTTTCGCTCTACCCCGAGCAAAGTCGAAAGGGCAGCTCTGGTGTTGTTTGCATAAACTCTGCCAGCGCTGAAGCTGAACCGCAGGCAGCAATAGCGAAGGGCTTCTGGGAGGAGAAGCGTGCGTGTCACTGCCGTTCAGCTTTCGGTGCCTGTGCTGGTGTGTTGACAAGCTGGTGCGCTTGGTTTTCTCCTGGTAGTGGAAATCAGGAAAGTCCGTTTTCCTTCTGAGATTTACAGCAAACAAGGAAAACTTGCTGCTTCATCAGGCTTCACAAGCGCAGCAGCTGGAGAAGTGAGACTGCCGACGGCTCCCGCCTGGGCAAAACTCCGCCTGCGAGTTCTGCATCTTCGTCACCTTGCGAAAGGCAAATGCCCTGCTCGGGCTCGGGGAAATGGGTGGTGTTCCCTTCCCCCACGCCTCCCGCAAGCCCCGCCGGCTCTCCGGATAAGGTGCTGGGTGATGTGGCTGGCTTCCGCTGTGGAAGTGACATCTCCTGTGCCGCCCGTCGCTGGAGCGCGCGCCGCAGGGTTTGGTGGTTGCAGCTGCAACTGCTGAACCCACGTAAAGCTGATGTCAGACGACTTTTTCTGAAATGAGTAGAGCTCAGAAATAGCTGTTACGCTGCATTAAACCCGCTCAAGGATTTGCCTTCAGCCCGAGGAGTCTCTCCTTACGTTGTCCTCTGACCCTCGAGCCTCCAGTCGTGCTGGCTCCCAGGCGTGGAGCAATGGCTTTGCGTGGTGGAGGGCTGTGGTGTGAGCTGTAAGCGGTTACACCGACGTGTGCTGCGGCTGTGAGCCCTGTCCCCAGATCCAGCCTGCCGCGAGGGGCAAAGTTGCTTAGAGGGCTCCGTCTCTGCAGGAGCAGCCTGCCTGGCCTGCAGCCGCCGTGCTCCTCGCAGCGTACGGCCTGCTGGGCCGTGGGGCGAGCCGTGCCGTGCGGCTGTACCTGGGATCGGCTCCAGATGTTCAGAGCGCTTCAGACTTGGAATTGAAAAGCACAGGCGTTAATGCTTCTCTAGAAACCTATTTGAAACTTGTCCTCTTTCTCCGCAGCCGTGCTGGAGGGGAGCGGTAGCGTTACTGGAAGCCTACATAACTGCAGTTCCCCTGTGCCAGCTCTGCGTTGCAGCCCTCCTTTTAGTGCTGGTTTAGATTCCTGGATACAGCATTAACGCTGTCGGTGGTAAGATGAAGTTCAGGGGCAGCGAGGCTTAGGGGTAATGCGCTCTGCGTAGCTCCGCTGCCTGCTCGGGCTGCAGAGAGTCCTTTGTAAGAGCCGCAGGACAGAAACACCTCTGCTGAGCTGTGCCTAATGCAGACTGAGGCGAGGACATGCGTTAATTGCTCTCTGGCCGGGGGTAAAGGCCGCCCGAGCGCATCGCTTCTGCTGGGCTTGTGGAGGCTGCCACAGGCGGGGGGACAGCTGGCCTTGCCATGTCCTCCTTGGCTCTTGGGAGCCAGGGTATTCCTCGGAGGAAGAGGCTCTGAAGTCATGTTGGCCGTCAGTTCATCTCCACATATTTATAGTGGCATCTCTGGTATTTACGCAGAGCTGTTACGGCGCTATGAATGGCTGACAAGCTTGGAGAGCTCTGTTAATTACCTCTAATGTGGCAGCAACTCAAGCGAAAGGCTGTAACTTTCAAGATGCCTGAAGAACTCGGGACTCAGCTGTTGATCTCTGTCCTTAAAGAGTCCGAAAGCTGGGAGGGGGGGAAATAATCCTGTGCAGGCTGGGTGTGAAGGAGGGCGTTGGTACGGAGCAGCACATGGTGCGGTAAGAAGCCCCCTCTCGCTGTTAGCGGCGAGCTCTGGAGGAACTCTGTAACTAGAGGAAAAGAACAAATACGTTGCTCTGAGCAACTGAAATGAGGCAAATTGTCCTTGCGGGCTGAGTCATAGTCTCGTAGAGCGGCGCGGTGTTTGTGCACCGGGGTGTGGTACCTGCGGGCAGGTGGCACGAGGGCTTAGGCTTGGCTCTGGCCGTCTCCCTGCAGGAACACAGACCGAGGCAGGAGTTGCAGTGGTGAAAATGACTTTTTAAAAGCTTAAGGGTGGAAATAGTAGCAACAGCCGCCAGCTGTTCTCCCGGGGTTTGCTCGCTGCATTTTAAATGCAGTGCCTGGCTCCGAATCCTGGGTGTCACACTGCAGGCTTGTTGACTGTAATCTGCTTGGTATTACGAGCTGCTCATGTGGCTTTTGACTTGTTCGTTCCCTGGTTTTGCAGGGTGATGCTGGGCAGTTTGTGCTGTGCAGGGGGCTTGCTGAAGCAGGGGGGGCTCAGCTGAGCAGGGAGGGCAACCCTAGGGCAGGACCTACCTCGAGTGAGTCAAGACGTTGCTTCGGGCTGTGCTTTCCCTGTTGCACCGCTCCAGCTCAGCTCCTGCCCGTGCGCTTTCCTTTCTGCGGTGCGTGGTCTGGTCCCTGGGAAGTCCCACCAGAGCCCTCGAGTCCCGATGGCCATGGCTGCCAGGGGAAGCACGGAGCATGGTCACTTGGCGACGGGCAGGGCATCAGCCTTGGTCTGCGCGGGGTAGAACTGCAGAATTGCTTGGTAGCAGCTCTGAGCTGTTCTCCCGGGGCTCCTCGCAGCCTGGAAAGCCACTCGGGCCAGTTAAATGCCAAGTGGAAATAATTTCTTTAAGAGTAGCCCTAAAAACTTAAAGCACTACTTTAGAGTTCATTAGGTGTTGCAACCCATAACGTAGGGTCACGATCTGAATTTCAGGGGCTGTGTCTTTAGCCTGGAGCCCGAGCGTGCCCCACTGGCTGAAAGGAGAGCCGAGCTGTGTTCGGGTGGCAGACCCCGGGCTGGGTGTGGGGTCAGCTCGAGGCTGCTGGTGCGAGAGCTCTGGGGGAGAGGATGCAAAAACTACCTCCACAAAACCTCAGGCTAGCAGCTCCCCTGCCTCGTTGCCGTCTCCCCTGCCCTGTGATGGAAGGCAGCACTGGCAAGAGCAGTCGTAGCGCTTGGCAGCCCCACCGTGGGGAGGGGGGGGACGAGGAGTGCGTGGGGCGATCCTGCCTCCTCCGGGGCCGCAGGGTGTGTGAGGCTGGGGATCAGCCGCCGAAGTCGCACGCAGAAGGGTGGTGTCTGCGGTGAGGACCTCCGAGCTGTCTGCGTTGGACTGTCTGCTTCTCATGAGAACCTTTTCTCTGTCCTCGTTTCCTTGGCTCGGTATCTCTGCAGCCTCACCTGACCTGCTCTTCTGGCTATCTCTTGGCTAACATCAGCAAAAAAACCATAAAGCAGCAACTTTGAAGCCTGCAAACCACAGCTGTGAACTCTGCTGACGGGCTCCCTGCTCACAGGGGTTTAGGTTGTGCCTCCTTCTGAGTCGGAGGCTTCTCCTGTCCTGTATTTGGCCAAGCCCAATGAATTCCTGGTCTGGAGATAACAGTGAGATGCTGCTATAATGCAAGTCACAAGTGTTCCTGCACTGTTGAGATAAGATGCATTGGGAGGATTTACTTGTGTCCTAAATGAGCGAGAATATTGTCTGTCCCCTAGGTTTTGCAGGGGCCGTGGATGCTGTCACTGACATCTCGAGGCTGGAGGAGCCGCTGAGTTTGAGTTGTGCGATTCTAGTGGGACGTGGCCCTGTTTTGCAAGTCACTCGTGTTAATGATTCTCTTGTCTCTGTTTCCAGTTCTGGCATAAAGCATGTTTCCACTGCGAGACCTGCAAGATGACCCTAAACATGAAAAACTACAAGGGCTACGAGAAGAAGCCGTATTGCAATGCGTAAGTCTCTGCTACCTGCTCTCGTTGCCACTGAGAAAGCGTTGGGCCTGGGAGATGCTGTAGGATTTGCTGGACCCTCCTCCCTCTTAAGCACTGGTCCTCACCCCCCAAAATGAGGGGTGTGGGGAGCCTCGACCTCTGCAGAAACTGCCTTTCCCTGCTGCTCCCCAGCATTTTCTGGGAATGCATGTGAAGCCCTGGCTGAAGGGGCTGCACAGGCCAATTAATGCTGGTATTAAAACAGTATTTTCTAGGCTTAAATGGCAGCCGATGGCTGCTCTCCAGTTCCAGCTTGGGCAGACAAAAGGTGAATAAAACTCAAGGAAAGGCAGGCATTTACATGGAGTTGATCTTAATCTGTATCCCCTTAAAGAAGGGGAAATAAAAAGGTGTTTATACCACCCGGACTGAATACAGGTGTTTGGGGAGAGGAGAAATGCCCTTTTGGGGGGGGGGAATGGGGTGTGAGACTGTGGGACACGGGTGTCGCTGCAGCCTGGGCTCATGGCCAAGGGCTTTCACCCTGATCTACTGGCACTTGCCCTGGGTGTTACGAAGGTAAATGCATCTGATGGTAAATACAGCTTGAATGCAAAATCCTTCTCTCCTGAGCAGCGAGGGGGGATGGAGGCAGAGCAGGGTAGGATGAGAGCAGCTGCCTGTACCATGCCTGTTTACTTTCCTGGATCTTTCAAGCTGCTTCTGAGTGGTGGATGTTCACTGGCCCCCATTTTTTTCTTAAGAAGGACCGTTAATTGTGCGCAGCTTTCTGTGCTTTGCACATTGAATGCTAGTCCCTACTCAGTCCGTAGGGAAGCACTGAGCTCTACGTACCTGATGTGTTTTTAATGTCTATAAAGCAGCTTTGCAATAAGATTTTTGTAGCTGCTGCTTATACATTAACAGTTCCTAGAAAGAAAATTAGATAGCATAATGCTACTTAGCACTTGTATAGCATCATCCATTCACAGAGTATTTTAAAAACTCTAATCCTGACAGCATCCTTGTAGGATGGGTATTACGCTATTAATGTCTCAGACAAGTCGAAAGGAGAAGCAGTAAGACCATCAGCCACATGGTGCCTTAGCAAAAACTTCCCACTTCTGTAGCTCTTTTGGAGGTTGGTTATTGCTGATATTAGTGGTGATGGTGATGACCTTGGACAAGTCACAATCAAAACTTCTGTTGAACTGGGATGAGACTGGGATCATTCAGGTCTCGGCTGGTAATGGTTGTGTCCTGCGATCTCACCTGAAGAGCAGGGTGGCAATTGTGTGAAAAGTAGCAAATAACTCTTAAATAGATGCGTGGGGCCACCAGCACTGTTAGAGCTCCGGCTTCTGAGGTGACACTGGGAACTTGGAGTAGTGGTCTGAGGGAGGGTGAACTGCTGGTTAGAGGGATGCGTGTTCTTGGACTGTGCAGGTCTCAGCCTGCCACGGTGGTGGTCCAGCCCGCCTGGGATCTGTGAGCTGGAGACCTTCATTTGTGGAGAGCCGCGGGAGAGAAGACCCCTGAGCTGTTTTAGTGTCCTGAACCGAAGCTTTCTTCTCTGGGCCTGGGCCCCCTGGTACCAGCTCTGGCGGAGAGCCTTGCCTGGCACCATGCGCCGGGGCATGCCCATCCCTGGTGCTTCTGCCTCTGGCCGTAGGGATGGGCCTGGGGTCCTGTTCTTGTGCTCTCTCCCTCCAGTCTGCTGGAAGGGAAGTGGGATAATAATGGGAAATTCCTGAGATTCCAAGGAGTCTGCGCAACCCCGACCCATCTCAGTTTCTCAACCCCCTCTGCTCAAGAGCTCCCTTTGATGCTGGCTTGCTGTCTTAACCCTTTAACAGCCTCCCTGAAGAAGAGGCAGTTGTCTGTCTTGCCTCTACCCCAGGGTAGCCCTGGGTGTTCAAACTGCGCACAGAAACCCGCATTAAATGCTTTGTTCTTCCTACCTTGCCTGGCTGTGCCTTAAAGCCAAGGGAAGTGAGAGCAGCTGAGAACTGCTGGCACACGAGCCTTGCCTCCGGCGTTGCCAGCCCCTTGCTCGCCGGGGTGGAGGCTGTACGGCTGCAATGCCCAGACGTGCGGCCGAGGGAAGCTCCAGCCGGAGGACGTGGGTCTGGTTCCTCCTCGGCTGCTGCCCCCGGAGTATCCCAGGGAGGAAGAAACGTCCAGGCAAAGCGAGTGTATGGCCAAGGACAGCCCAGAAGGAGCCCACCCTTTCTCAACAGCTTTTGCTGATGTTGGAGTTGAGGGGCGACATCTTCTGTCCCCCGAGAAGGGGGTGGAAAAGCAACGTTTATCCTGGCAGGGAAGAGGCTGCTTTTCTGAACATGCCTTAGCACAGGGTCTCCTCTGTTTGAGCCGTGGCCTTCTGCCAAATTCCTGAGTTTCTTTCTTCAAGAGAGCAGGAGGAAGAGGGCTGGGCTTCCTCCCTATCTGACATTACCCCAGCAATAAATCTGTGAAGCCTTTCAAGAAGGTGGCTGGTTAACTCTGCCCTCTGCCCTCCCCATACCCATCGGTGCTGGGAACTTGCTTCGTGGCAGACATGACTGTCTCCACCCTGCTCCCTGTTCCTCCTTTCACTTCAGCTGGGTACTGGGGTGACTGGTTGTTCCCTGGAAGCTGCAATCAAGGCTGGGCTCATCTTTTTACATGAGCACTTTGAACTAAGAGGTAGAAGGGAAGGAAGGGCAATACTCGGGTGAAGTTTGAGGCTTCTGTAAATGAAGGGTGGGGGAGAGCCTGGCTGCAAAGGACAGGCAAGACTGTGTGTATGTTCACAGGGACCAGCTGCTCCCAAATATGCATTATATATAGGCTTTGATTCCTTACTCGGTGTGCTGAAGGGGTAACAGCTCTGTGCTGCAGCTGGCAGGGCCCAGGCTGGGGGATCAGGGCTGTGTCCCCCAAATGGGGGTGGTACCTGCGGCAGTGGGGCTCTGCTCCCCTCCTTCCAGACAGCCCCGGTGACGGGCAGCGCCGCGCTTCGCCTCGGCGGCGGCTCGTTGTGCAGCACGAATCTGTGCCTTGAAAATCCTGTCTGAGAGTTCAAAGCCGCGTATTTGGTCTCTGGAGTCGGCATCTTCAGAGACATCACTGGGCAGCGCTGCCGCTTGAAATGCAGAGAGGAGCTCGTACGCCTGGGCGTGGAGCGTGGCGAGGTGGGGAGCAGGAGCTGTGTCCTGGGCAAGAGGCTCCTTTTCTGCCTCCCTCGGCTACAAGGTTGTTCTGCTCGTCTCCCTCGAGGGCACGTAGGTGAGACCCGAGGCTAGACTTTCTCTTGGAGCCGTGGGTTTGCCTGGACGCGTGCTGATGTACAAGCAATCGCCCTGTTGGATGCGTCTCTGTTCGGAAAGCCCGGCTCTGGCTGCGCACATGCATCCCCTGCGCTGGCGTCCTGCCGCTGGAGCGTGGCTGACGGAGGGGCTGTCTCTGCTGCCCGCACACCCCACGGTGCTGGATTTTTTTTTAATTTCCTTGCTGCTGCAGACTAGCTGGCAGGAAGTTAATGGCCTACTTGCTCAGCAGTCCCTCCTCCCCCACCGAGGAGAGGCAGCCTGGCCTGACGCGCACAGCATCCTTTGTTTGAACGTGCACGGGGAGATGGTGCTGCTGGCCGAGCCCTCTGCCCACCTTCGCCGCAGTCCCGGCTCAGGCTGCCCTGCCAGCGCGGAGCGCGGGGAAATAGCCGTGCTGCTGCGTCTCCACATCCCCCTTACTACACTGCATTTTTTCCTCCTCAAAAAGGGGCTAAAGGCTAAGCAAGACTGCCAAAAATATCTTACGTAGGTGTGTCGGCAGGGTCCCCGCTCCCTCCGTGTGTGACTCCAGCTTTCCTTCGAGGAGACAACTTTCCTTGCAGAGAAACCACACCCGGCGCGGTGGCGTGTGTGCGGATGTGTCCCGGGGGATCGCGGGGCTGACATTCCTCTTCCCTGAGTCAGGGCAAGCGGCTCCCGGCTCGGCAGCTGTCCTGCCTGGCTTACCTAGACCTAGCACCTAGTGTTACTGGGCCACAGCGACTCGGAACGGGAGCTGTACAACCTTTAATTCCCGGTGATGACCCAGAGAACCTCCCTGGCGGATTTCTCACTGTTCAAATCCTTGCCTTTCCTTCAGAGCAAGCAGCCCCATACCTCTGGGCTAACTCCTCGCTTGGAAAAAGTTAGTGAGCAGCTCTGAGCTTCACAAGGAGCCAGTGATCTGTTCTTGGCATTCCTCTCCGCTCCATCTGGTAGCAGCCTACTACATTAATAAAGTGATCTTCCAAGTTTGGGGGGGGCAGGAAGGGAAGGAGGAACAACTGTGTTGCTGGGACGGAGTCCAGGTGTTTATCCCATGCGTTATTTCTGCTGTTTCTGGATGAGAAGAGCTGCCTTTCTGTCTCGGTGTGCACGCTTTGCATGCCGCGGAGCTCTGAACAGACTCTGCTTTTTGTCTCGGCGTAAATGAAAGCTGGTCTCCCCATATGCTGCTGGGGGGGACCCCGACACGCATGGCTTTGAGGAGCTGGGGGTACGGGGTACTTGGGCTTCACCTCTGCTGTGTTTGGGGAAGGGCTCACTGGTGCGTCTTCTGTGGGAGGGAGGGGATGTGGTACACGGAAAGCTTTCCTGAGTAATGCCGTGATTTAATGGTTGGAAGGCTGCAAATGTTAGCGGATCCTCGCTGGGGTGGAGCCTCTGTTTTCTGACGTGTTTGGGGATGACTTGCTCCAAGTGCTCTCCACGTACCAGGGCTTGATGGGGAGACCTCTCACAGCAGACACTACTCCTCCTGGAAATCCAAAATCCTTCCGCAGGGCTCTGCTACCCTCCCTCCAGCCCATCCACGGCTGTTACCTCCTCTCCGTGGCTGGTTTCTCCCCGCAGTGGGCACTACTGGAGGTGAATTCAAACCAGTGATGCCCTGTGCGCACAAGCCAAAGCGTTTGTGGGTGAAGCCTCTGCAGAGGGGGCGAGGGGAAATCTCGCCACGGCTCTTTGCAGGTACCTCCTCTCCCTCCGGGGCTTGCCCTCCGTTGCCGCGTTGCTCCTTCCCAACACTCCTAGGGGTTCTCCATCCCTCTGCCCCCCTGGGAGGCGTTTCCCAGCCGCCCCTGGAGTTAGGAGAGGGGGAATATGTGCTCCAGCTTCAGGTGCTCGGTGCCTGCTCATTGTTAAAGACGAAACCATCTCATCCTCACAAAGCAGAGGGCAGGTGAGCTTGTTCTCCAAGAAACACTATCCCCTGCAGTCGGGGTGTGCTGTGTCGGTGGCTGGGGGTCCTTCTGCTGTCCCTGTCGCGGTGTGCAGCAAAACCGAGCCGGCTTCCCCGCTCCTCCTGCCCTGGGCTGGCAGGCAGCAGCGCAGCTCACCCTGCGCGGGTGGGTTGTGGGTTCAGGCAGAGCTCCGGGGCTTGGCAGCTGCCTGCAGCCCTGCCTGGGAAGGGGGCAGCAGCCATGCAGCGTCCTCGGAGCCCGGAGCGCAGGGTTTGGGCTGAGGCTGCAGCAAGGGCTGCCCGGCGTTGACCTCGCCGGGGGCGCAGGCTGCAGATGGATGTTGACTTTCCTAAACTTGCTTATCCATGCCTGGGGCCAAGAAACCTTGTGGAAAAACCCAGCTCTGTTGCACTGCCTGCTCTGTTCCCATAAACAGCGGTGGGGGAGGACAGGACAGGCACCGCTCTGTTTTGGGGGCTCAGTGATGGGAGGGGGGAGCAGCGTGACGAGAAGTGGCTTCTGACTTCACAGCTTGGCAACGCCTGTTCTCCTCTGTTCACTTGAAATCTTTCCATTATGGATTAAAGCAGGTTTGTGCGAACAGGCTGGTGTTTACTGCGGCAGCGTGTTGCTCTCCGGCCCCCCCGGTCACTGCTGGCAGAGCCTTCGGGGACGGGGGCGAGATGGGTGCTGCCTGCGCGCACGGGGAGCAGAGCTGGCTGAGCCAAACCTCGCTCCCCGCCGCTGTCCCGTGCGAGACGGCCATGCTCGAGCTGGCGGCGATGGGTTTTGCTTCTCCCGCCTCCTCCAGCCCTGTGCTAGCCTGGCACCAGTACGCCGGGTGGGCAACGGGAGGGTCCTTGGGAAACGGTATCCTACAAAGTTGTGCTCCGAGTTACGTTATGCAGAGCCAGTTTTGAGGCGGGCTGTGAGCAGATGCTGGGAGAAGGCAGCAGCTGCACACGTGGAGGGCTGGACCGGCCATTTTGGCAGCCTCTCCCTGAAAATGCTGGGAGGAACTGAAGTCTCTCTCTGCAGCCTGCTCTTTTACAGTAGGATGTTTGCAAACCCTCTGCAAAGCGGCGTGGCGCTGCTTTTATTAGTAAAAAAAAGAACAGTTTATTTTGTTAAGCTTGTCCCCAAGAATCAGCAGCTCTTTGAAAGGCAGGATGTGAACTCGGGAGCCTTCTGGCAGAGCAGAGCCTATTGCTTCCTTTGTTTAACTCTTCTTTCCCAACCCCCTGATACAGCTGCGCAAAGGTGACGGTCCCCTCTCGGGGGTGCGGGTTTGTGGGTGGGGAAGGGACGGTGTTTTTGCATCCAGTGCTAAAGTCTGTGCTGCTGCTTGCTGGAGAAGTCTGCTGAAAGCACTTGCTTGAAGCAGCCTGTGCTTGAATACAAGCAACACTTGGAGCTGGAGAGGCTCCTCTAAACTCTCAGTCATCTCACACACGATCTGTGGTGTAAACTAGCCTTGCTGTAGGAACAGATACGGGTTTGAGTCACGCTCAAGACACAGAGTCTGGGCCCTGTAGCTGACAGACCCGCATCAGTTGGCTCTTGGCAGAGCAGCTGGACGGTGCCATGCTGCACTTAAATGGAGTTTTTAGAGATGTGTCCCACCAGTCTCTTTATCGGAGGAGCTTAACTCTTTTTCCAGCTTGTGCGAAGCTCCAAAGGCAGAAGTTCAAGTGCTGCCACTTAACTTGGCTTCCTAGGAGGGCAGTTCAGAGGGACAAATGCTGCTTTTCGGGCAGGACTGGGATGTGGTGGGGTGCGAGTGCTTGGAGATGCACATCCATCTGCAGGTGAGATCGCTGGTGAACCCTTTATGCTACTGCTCTGGGTCTGGGAAGGTGAAAATGCTGCTCAGGCGTTGTTGACTTATGGGTGACAAGGAAACTGGGATGGAGATGCTGGCATGGGCTGTTTCTGGTCGATAATGGGAGGAGGGATCTGTGTTTGCTTTCTAATGTCTCTGCCAAAGGAGCTTCCTACCTTAGCCTCGCCTTTGGTTGTGCCACTGTTGCTCGTGGCTCCTCAAATGAACTCAATGAGCTCTTTCTGCCGTGGCTGCGCGAGGGTACCGTAGTGATGCTGGGGGAAAAGGCAGAGCTGCTCGGGGAAGGGCTGCGAGCAGACAGACCCTTCTCCCACGGGAACCCTGCAACTTGCTGTTAACAGCGGGGTAAACTTTCATCTGCCTCGGAGTTGCTGTACTCCAGCAAGTCCTCGTGCAGGAACCAGACAGGCTCTGTCTGGCCGGAGGAGACTCGATTGACCTGATTTAGCAATGCAACAAAAAACGCCTCGTCTCTGGTGGCTGCGGCTGGACCAGCGCAGCCTCGCTGGGCTGCCTTGCCAAGGGCTCATACGCAGGGTCTTGCTGCGGGCCCTAAAGCTCCTCTTTTGGGAGGAGGAACTGCGTGCGCTGGGTTTTTGTGGGTTTCTGAGGGTGGTGAGCAGCCACCCCCCGCCGTGGATGGCACCTGCCCGGCTGGAGGGGTTGCTGCGATGCAGAAAGCCAACGGTTTGGGACTGCGTCTCTGGGGGCGCGGATGCCCCATGCCGAGCCGGGGGCTGGCTGCCGGCACGGGGCAGGCACCCTCTGGAAAGTGGGGCTGTCTCTGCCATCGCTGTGCTCCTCCCCTCCTGCGCCGGCTGTTCAATTACTTTTTGCGGCGTGTGAAATCTGGGGTAGCTTTTCTTAGCATCTCTCTTGATGGGCGTAATCACCCGAGGTCCTGCGGAGCGGCGGATTAAAGGGGGTGTTTTTCTGCCGGCCCCGAGCGAGGATGCGCTGCTGCCGCGCCGAGCCTTCGCTCCATCACGTGTCCCCCTGCCCCACATACTCGCTGCTGCTTCGCTTAATCTGACAGCAGCCCCCCGCGGCGGGGACTGGGCGGGGGGAGGGATCCCGTGTGTCCCACTCGTTAAACTCTAATCAGGCAGAGGATGGATGCCAGCAGTGTCTGCAAGGAGAGACCCCGAAGTGCGAGGCCAATCCACCGGCCGTCTGGCGGCTCCGTCCCCGAGACCAGCAGGCTCCTCTCCATCAGTTGTTAAAATAATCCGCGTCTGCCTGGCTGACGGAGCAGCTGTGGGGATGCCGAGGGCTCGGCGGGCGCTCACCCTGCCTGGGCTCTGCACCCTCCTGCTTCGCAGCCGCCGCCTCGGCTGCCGCAGCATCGCCAGAGCCTCGGAGCACCGGGCAGTCCCGGAGACCCACGGAAACTTGGCTCCCTTCCTGCTTCCCTGTGCCCTCGGGCAGGGAAAACACCGTGATGCTCCTACCAAAACAGGAGCAAAGCGTTTGGATCCTGTTGTAGCGTCAGCCAGAAGCAGGAACCGGGGGCACCTCCCTCCAGGTAGCTCGCACGGGTGTGTTTTCCCTGGCTCCCATCTGTTCTTGAAAGGTTACTGGTTTTGCCTGAGTAGCTATTACTTAGCAGCAGACTTTACACAAATGTCACATCTAAGGGTGCGTGGGACTAATTATTTCCTTGCCGTTTGTCAGAAGAGGGATGGTTTGAAGCGGCTTCCCCCTGTTTGTTTTCTCGGCCGCTTGTGCCTGAAGCCTGTGGAGCCAGGAGGGTTTTTCTAATGGCCCTTCAGGGCTCCATCTTCCCTTGAAGTGACTCTTGTTCCCCGCACCGTTCCCTACCTGTTGCGCTGGCTTAGGAAACGAGGGTTTCTGCAGCAGAGGGAGGGAGCGAAGGGCATCAGGGTGGGGGTGCGTGTTACAGGACTGTACACGAGCGTGATGCTGGCAGGGGACCTGCTGGCAGTGGCCAGACGAGCTCCTGCAGCACGATCCCTTCTGCAGCTGCTGGCAAAGCTTCTTCCTCCATGGATTTCGGGCTCAGCGCTGCACGGAAGCTGCTGCGGTGGGCACCGAAATCCCTGCGGGTTCCAGTTTGGAAGCCTTCGGCTCTGGTCCGTGTGGGTGAGGATGGCTGTTCGGTAATCGCACGGGTGGATCTGGCGTGTGTTGCTCGCGCTCCTTCTGAAAGAGCGAGGCAGGTTGAGCAATAAACACCCTCCCCCTTCCCTGCTTCCCCAGCCAGGACCTATTTATGGTGCTGGCTGGGGGAGGGCAGCGAGGACCCACAGCTCCGCTCCCCCCTCGGCTTGGAGGGTGAGAAGGGGGAGAACCGGGTCTGCCCCACCGCGAGACCACCCCACGCGAGGAGGGACGTGCCCGTCTTCGCTGCAGATCCCGCAGACGCCCCGTTCCCACGCGCGCTGCCTCCCGCGCTCCCAACCCAAGGCAATTCACTCGCTGCGTTCTCATTAAGATTTAATTTATTGCTGACTATTACTGTGGCTGATTCTCATGCATAGGAGACGGCTTTCCCCTCTCCGGTGTGTGGCAGGGATCCGGGTGTCCGTGTGTGCTGGCTGGGCAGGGGGAAGCGCTGGCTTCGGCACGGGGGGCTCTTGCCGCTCCTGCATCAGGAACCCCCGGCCTTAAATTCCCCAGGGACTGAAATGCCGTCTCTTTATCAGGCAGATCTCATGAGCTGGGGAGAGAAGCGATGCCTGATCTTAGGGGAAGACGCTCAACTTGTGCGTTTCATCCTACGCCTAGCGCAGACGGACAGATTACTCCTGCCTCCTAACAACAGTCTGTAGGGGCTCGAAGCTGAGTAAAAAAGCTGCCTCAAATCCTTGGGAGGTTTCCTCAAAATCTAACAGAAGCGGAAACCTAATTCTAGCCTAGTCTGTGCGGTCGAGGGCTATCTCTTCCTCTCCCTCGCCAGGCTGCGGCTGCAGCGGGGCGCAGCCGCTGTGGGTACGGGGTTCCTGTAGGTGCAAGAAGCGGGGCTGGTAGCCGTCTTGCAGATTATTTTTATTTTTTCTCCCCTGCAACCGTGGCTTTCCAGTTTCTGAGCTCCACGGGGATGAATGTCTCTGTTTCCAGCCCTCGCAGTGACTGGGGCTTCCCTCCTCTCTGCATCCGGAGGCTGCTGGGGTCTCGCCTTCTCCCAAGCGTTATTAGCATGCCCAGGGCATGGGATGCGGTTGCCATGGCAATGCGATGATTTCGGCTGGCAGCACCAGCAGATAGTACGGGAGCTCCTGGGCTGCGGCTGAGCCGTAAATGCGGCTCTGGCTGGCGGCGCACACAACTTAAATTGCATTTGCCCTTCACGGGAGCCATATGTCTCGCTGCGCAGCTTTCCCGCCAGCCCGGGGGTGCGTGCGGCCCTCCGGCTCAGTGCCCTTCAGGGGACGGGGCTGTTAAAAGTGGGGATCTCTATAAAAGCTGCTGCTGAGCAGCAGGAAAAATCCTCTGGATTTGCCGTGACCCCGGGAAGTGGCGATGGCACTCGGCTCTCCTCGTAGGAGAGGGACAGAGCTCCAGTTCCCATCCTCACGGCGGGTCTGGGGCTGGTCTGCGTAGCCTGTGGCCTTCCCAACCTGGGCTGCAAATGGAGAATTAGCGATCTGGGAGGGCGTTTAGGTTTTTAGCTGTTTGTATTTAAAAAGTGGCTTTGTTTTCTTTGACCTTGGTATGAGTCAGGCGGTGACTTCCAAGAAACTCGGGAAAGGGCTCCAGGACGTGAGCGGTAACTCGGGTAAAACAAGAGAAGCCTCAGGACTGTCCTCTCGTGCCCCTGTAAGCGGAGGTAGCGCACTTACTGGGTTAGCACTATTGTTAATTAAGGCCCAGCTCCCCCAGCCGCTGCCTAATTGCAGCACCCGAGCCTGGACCAAACGAAAGCCCGTCTCCTGCTGATGCTGTTTGCTCCCGGCTCTGCCCAGCGGGTACCAGCCTCCCCGCAGCCGTGCCGCGTGCCGCCCCTTCGGAAGGGGCCAGGGCTCGTCCCCGGGGGCGGCTGAGGTGCAGCACCCCTGGAGCGAGGGCTGTTAAACGCAGACTCCTTTGAGACCTGCTGCCTTGGCTGCCAAGAAGGGGTTTTGTCGTCTTTGCGATGACAAAAGGGCCCGCTTCCCTCGACGCCGTCTCTTCCAGGTACGAACGCGTTAACCCAGCAACCGGCGCGATTGCAGCAGCCGTTACAGGAGCGATCTTTGCTAACCAGAGGCCAGGCTGGGCCGGTGTCACGGAGGCAGAGCCCCTCCTGGCCAGCCCCCCGGGCTGTTCCTCTCTGCTGGCACCGGCAGCAGCTGGTGTGGATTTGGTCCCAGGGTGTCTTACGCTGACTGCTCCGGTGTCGCTCGCCGATGCGGCTCCGCGGCAGTGGCCGTTGCGGAGCCTCTGCCGAGAGTCGGGATAGCGCCCACCTGGACGTGCACCGGCTGCTGGGAGAGCAGAAACGGTGGCCAAAACGTCCAGAGCGCTTAAATAAACGGCAATCCCCTTCCCAGTTCTGCAGTGTGGCATCCACCCCCGCCTGTTGCTCCTGGTGAGCGCAGGACCCTCCTGGAGAATCACATTTTCTCATTATTGGACTCTTAATGCAGGAATCTCTCTGCAGCAAGCCGCAGGCAGCAGCTTGGTGAAATATCTGCCTTGATGTTGTATCCCAGCGCGAAGCCTTGACATACCAGTGCCCGAAGGTAGTGGGGAGGGGAGCCTGAACACACAGTATTATATCCCCTCTAATCAGATTAATCTAACCAGAGATTAAACTATATCCTTCAAGCAGTTGGTGATGTGGTGTTTGTCTAAAAACTGATTCTTGTCCTTTTCGATCTTACAGCTGGATGTTGGGGGGCTGTGGAGGGTGAATTCAGGCTTGTTTGGTGCGGGTGCAGCTGTCCCCCCTACGCTCTGGGAAGGAGGAGGGCTGGCTGGGGTCTCGTGGCCGATACCCGTCGGATGCTCGTGGGGTGGCTGTCCTCGCGTGGGCTGGGGGTGGGCAGAGTATTTCCCACCCCCCGGGCCCTGGTCTCGAGTCCCACCTCCCAGCGCAGCAGGCGGCTGGGGCGGTGATGATGGGCTGTGTCAGCCAGTGATGTCCAGCAGGACAAGACGTGGAGCGGGGAGGTGGTGGTGTGTTTTGGGGGGAAGCGGGCTGGAGGGTGGGTTCCCCTGCCGTGCTCTGCACCGCGGGCCTGGGGAGGGGAGCAGGCGGCGAGCTGCTGCTTGCTGAGTTGTCTTTTCCCCTTTCTGCAAACCACATCTGCATTGTTTAGTTTCTCTGTGTGTGGGGGGGGGGGGGGTTTCTCTTTATTTTCTCAGTGAGGCTGAGGCAGCTATTTTTATTCTCGAGTTTCCTGCATTGCTGCTTTACTGAGGTATGTGCTGCTCTTGCAGGTCTGTGGTTGCCTTATCGCGCTGTCCTGCTCTGACAGCGCTGCTCTGAGGCAGCGGCTTTCAGCCAGACTCCTCCACGAGCAGCTGCCTTTCTGCTCATTTACCCTCATTTGACCACACTTCAATTAGCCTTGGGCAGAGGTGCTAACGCTGATTCTCTAAATAGATAATTGCTAATGCTGGCGCACACAAGCTCCCAAACCACAGCCCAGGGGCTTCTTAAGACCCACGAAGACCAGTTTCATGTGGCCTGGGAAGAGGCAGGAGCTGCAGCTATCCCGTAGCTTGGGTAGCCCTCAGGGGAGAGCCTGGTTCAGGCACCAGTTGGGCTACATGGATGGAGATGCGGGAACTGGAGGCTACACAGTCCGAGTTACAGCCCTGAAACTGGGATCAGCGTCGTGCTCGAAGCCTTCAGATCCCCAGGAGTGAGCGAGGCCTCGCGGCTGTCCTCTGCAAGGAGCTGCCGTCCGTTTGCAGTCACTGCTTGGTCCTGGTCACCGCTTGCGAGAGCTGGGGGGGGGGACAGTCGCGTTGCTTGGCTCTGCAACAGAATTTGTCCAAGTTCTTGCAGTATGTGAAAGCGAAACCGAGCTGCAGCATGACGTGCTGCCCTGATGCCACGTGCGTGTTCAGCGTGAACCAGGGGCGATGCTGGTGCTGTCTCTGTGCCTCCCCCCGCTCCTGCACGAGGCAGAAACCTTCCTAAAACCCTGCGGTCTGCTTCTGCCACCGAGTTGGGGAATCCTGCTCAACTCTTGTGAAAGAGAAACCTCTGACCCTTTCCAAGGGCAGTTTTCCCCTTCTTGTTGTCTGCATTACGAACCTGAAGCGCTGCCGTGGGACGTCTTCGGTTTCTTTGCCATCCCCTGAGAGCGGTTACCATCTGTTCAGTGTCAGATGTCCTCTGTGGGCACGTCCTGGGGAGCGCTGTGCACACAGGGCTTTGCCTCCGCGGCGGCCAGCGCCGAGCGATCTGGAAACGTTCCTCTCGCAAACACTGTCCTCTGCGCCGCTTGTAGTCCTCCAGACGGAGCGGGGCTGGCTGCCAGGCCTGGATGTGGCCACGGGCGAGAGCATCCTCTGCGATGCAGGACGTGGCTGGCCCCGAGTGAAGGACCAGCACTGGGCCCCGCGTGGTGAAGCATCCCGGTGCTGGGACCGACCCTGCCGCTTCTTGGCGGCGTGAGAGACTCGAGTGGTAACGGCCGTCGGGGTCTGGTCGAGCCCAGCTGGAGCCGTTTGCACGCTGAACCTCCCCTGCTAGGGCAGCGATATGCCTCTTGCTATTTTCTGTCTCCTGGAGGTGGGAATGGCCACGTGAAGTTCACCCGCCTGCTTGGATGGGGCTTGTAGCAGCCTCCAGCTTTAGGGTTAGGCATTTACTTTCGGCCAGTACCCCAGTTCTTCTATCTGTGAATTTACGTTGTGTGTAGCAAAGGCTGCGTGCGCTTTCAGAAACTGCTCTGTGGCACTTGAGAATAATAGGAGCTGGCTTGTCGCCAGGCCACGATGGAGGTCTCCTGCTTTACACTCCCATTTCAGGCATGTCCTAAGGATTCACTAAACACGTTGAACTGGTGCAGATAAATAGTGCAGCCCGTGCCCTGAGACAGGCGCGGTTACGCCGGCATGGTGTGTGCCAGGGTCCTGATGTTCTGCAGTACCAGAAAACCATAACGTGAGGCTTGTGTGGCTGAAACTTCACTAAAATGGCAAGTAAAACCGCCCCGCTCCCCTCTGACCCTTCACAGCTGAAAGTGAAACGGGCAGAGTCGTAAACCAGAGCGGCAGCAGCATTTACTTGGATTAATGTTACCCTGAGGACTGTTTAATGAAAAATTGAAGGCCTTCAAGAAGATGTGTTAAGGTCTCTCCAGAAATCAGACAGGCACAAACCTGGAATGGCTTTAACCCCTGGAAAAAACCCTCCTCTTTCCCCTTTTTTGGTAAAACTGCTGATGGAGTTTAGCTGAAGTTAATGTAAGAGCTTGAGAGAGAACCCGGTGAGGAACGTGGATCTGCTGGGGCAGGCGTCAGGCGCAGGTGAGCGTGCACAGGGAGAAATGCCATCATCCCAAACGCCGAACCCGCCCCTCGCTGCGTCTGCAGCCCTGCTTGTGCTGCTGCCGCTCACCGCGATGCCCTGGAGCGGGGCCGAAGCACTTGGCTCCCCTGGGACTTGCAGGGGGTTGCTGGTCGTGGGGCGGGTGGGAGAGGGCAGCGGGTACGGTGGAGGGAGGAGCACCGTGACTGACGATGTCCCTTCTCTCCCCAGACACTACCCGAAGCAGTCCTTCACCATGGTGGCAGACACTCCCGAGAACCTGCGTCTAAAGCAGCAGAGCGAGCTTCAGAGCCAGGTGAGCGTGCGGGTCTCCCCTCGCCCGGTGTTCTCCCGTGCTCCGGTGCTTTCCTACGCCCTCGCACAACGGAGGGAGAGGCGGGTCTGGGGTGTGGGTCCCTCCTCTCGGCGCTCACCCGTCTCAGCTGTGCTTGCTGTTCCCTTCATCCGTGGCTGCTGGGACCTCCTGGAGATGGAAAGGGTCCGGCAGGCTCTGCCTGGCACGAGTTCACCTTTTCCCAGCTGCCATCCAGCCGCGCAGTCGGGTGAGATGGCAAACGGCCTCATCTGGACAGGCGTTAACTCTGGGCGAGTATTGCAGGTAAACCCGAGTCTCGTAGGGCTTGAAAGCTCTGGCAAGCAGAAATAAACAGATAGAAGGGATAACGACTGGCACAGATAAGGATTTCTTTCTCTAGTGGGAAGAGCAGAGCCTGTTTGAGGAGGGTGTTGTCCAGACGTGTCCTGTTTTATACCCTGGAGGTGTCCCTGCATCAGCAAAAGTCCCCAGCCTTGGTGCACGGCTGTGGGCTGGGTTCTCCTGCCGGCATCTCCTGATGAGGCGGCGGGAATTGCTCGGCTCTCGGTCCCTTGGGTGGGCCAAGGAGTGATCCCTGGTTTCCTTCTCTTACTCCAAGACATTGAGAACAGAAAAGTGAGCGTCGATTTTGCAGAGAAACAGCTGGAAGGGCAAGTTTAGCGCAGAAACGGGCAGCTTCGGTGGGTGACCCTTCGTGGGACTTTGCTGAGAGGCTGTTGAAGCATCTGAGACGATGCCCTGAACCGTTGTCGTGAGCTTTGTTGTCGCAGAAGTGCAGACGTGTGCTCAGAGTACGCTGCGCTGGAAGAAAACGCATCCAGCGGCAATTTTGGCTTGAGTCAGTGTCTCTCAGGAGAACGCAGGATGTGGCAGCTGTTCTGGGAATCTATTTAATTTCGTTTTTCCTTTGAAAAGGTGCAAAAAGACTGCCCGGAGTGTTGTCAGCAAGGCGTGTTGGCTCAGCTCAGCGTCGTAACGGTGTCGGTCCTGGGCAGAGGGAGGACAGCACAGGATTTGCTGTAGTGTTTTCAGGGTGAGCAGTCATTTTTCAGGATCAGTGCACTCCTCTCCCTGCTGTGCTGCGAAGGATGCTGTGACCTTCCTTCCTTCTCTTCCCGTTAGCCTGAGAGTGTCAGGAGCTGAAAAGCAGATTGCCTGGGAGTGCATCCCGCCGGAGGAGGAGGAAGCTCAGCACCTCACCTGTCAGCAGATAGAGCTGGTGGTGCCCCTGCAGCCAGCATCGAGTTTTGAAACCTCGCCTTTTGCAAGGTCTCTTCCTCAGAGCGAGTTGCCCAACGGCTCCCTGGCTTGCGCAAGCGCAGCTTGGCTCAAGCGTAGAGCTAGAGCTCGGCCTGGGGCTGGCTTTGTGCTTCGTAGGGCGGTTAAGGGGACACGGTTGCTTTTCCATGGTAACAATCGAGATAATGCTGCACCGAGTGGTCTGGAGTCTCCAGCACCGTTCTTACAATGAATTCAGGCTCTTCATTAGTTGTTGCTTATTAAAGGAGACCCTGGGGAGGGAGTGTGCTCCGCTGCCTGGGCTTTTCTGGAGCTGGTTGGGACTTTCAGCTCCTTGTGGTGTGCGGGAGGTGGCTGGAAGCAAAACCAGCTGCTTTGCAGGGGAGGGGGTGTCTTTATTCTTTCGAGCCTGCGCCTCCAGAAGTTGGTCACTACAACTCCGACACCAGCAGGACCGCTGTCCCCGGGAGAGAAGCAGCCATGCCCGGCTCCTGGCAGCCTCCTGGGCCTCACCGGGGGCTGGGGCTGGGGTAGCACAGGGGTGTAAGAGCCGTCTGCGCTCTTGGTTGCACGTGAGCGTGTCCGAAGAGGGGCTGGGGTGCAGGCAGGGTCTTGCAGCCTGCCAGGCACCAGCACCCCGCCTTTTCAGTGCTGGTCTCGTGCCGGGATGAGCTGCAAAGTAGGACTTCTCTGGGTGGGAGGGAGCAGAGGGTGCTGGGGGTGCTGGCAGGGCCCCTCTCCGGGGCCGGGGAGGGATGCGGGAGCCGTGGGAGGGAGGTGGCAGAGCTGAGCCAGGTGGAAACTGCCAGGCTGAAGCGCCCGAGCCCTGGGGAGGATAGATCCTGAACACGCTCCAGATAAGATCTTAATTCCTCTCTGCCTTTGTTCTGCCTACAAAGGGAGTCTCCTACTTTCCAAATGCCAAACATTTGTATTTCTTGAAGCACTCTAGCTGAAACCCTAGCAGCGCTCTGGTTTATTGACAATCCCTTCTTACTAATTGCAGGAGCTAAGCAAACCCTTGGGGACAGGAATAGGTCACTTCAGCCCTTCCAGAGCAGGCAGAAGGGTTCAGCGTCTGGCAAATGAACCGGATGAACTGGAGCCGTGAGCCGAGGCAGGGAGAGGCTCGTGGAGAAGGGCTCGCTGGCTCCGCTGTGCAGCGATGCCAGCCTGGCAGGAGGGCTTCTGCACGGCAGTTGGCCACCTCAAAAGCGCGTCCTGGCTAATGCTGCTGGGACAGGCAGAGCTCTGCACGTGGGTCTAGTAGTCAAGTCCCTCGTGGAGCGAGATCAGGGTTACGTGAACAGTCGCGTCTTGCCTTCAAGTTTGCATTTGTCGTTAAACTTGGCTGTGGCTGAGCCTTTGGTCCTCGGTGCGAGGCTTCCCCGAGCCTGTCCCTCTGGAGGAGCTGTGGCTGGGAACGGCTGGGAGCTGCAGTAGGAGAAGGGAGATCGCTGGGTCCGTGTCCTCTGCGAGGGGTTTCGACTGGTGGAGGGTCATTCCCTGGCGATGGGAGTGATGCTCCCCAGCAGTTTAGCCCATTCCTCTGGAGCAGAGCTCCTGTGGGGCTGGAGAGCCGCTGTCCTTGTGATGACCCTCAGGAGGCTGATCCCATATTTCCTCCCACCAAAAATACACTCCCTGTCCACCCTGGTGTGACTGGAAAAGCCAGCGGTTCACCGGAGCTGCTGCTGGCGGCCGTGCCGGGAGGTGGGGACGGGGCAGCTGCGTGCCGAGCTGGAGCGGTTTCGTGTCGCTCCCGATGCCTCCGCTATTTGTGTCCACTGAGAAGGCGTCGCCTGTTCCGGTCACTGGTAGATGCTGGATAATGATGTCTTGTGCAGCTAAATGAGTCTCCAAAGTGACAGCTTTTACGCCTGCAGCCTTCTCTTACAGCCCACGTGCGGCAAGAAAATTGCAGGTTCCTGTCCTGTGGCTCTTCTTTCAGACTCTTCCAATGGGTGGGTTTGGGTGCAGCCCTTCCTGCCGCGGGCGGAGGCTCCCGTGGCGTGGGAGGCAGGTACGCGTCTCCCGTCCCTCCCGCAGCCCCGCGCCTGTCGCCTCGGGGAGCTGCTGTCGGCGACTCCGAGGATGGGGGACACAGGGGGGGTTTAACGTGCTTGAGCCGAGACCCGCGAGGGGTTGGAATGTGCGAAGGGCCGTTCGCCGGCTCCCTTCGGGGAGCGCACAGATGCACGAGTCGTCGCTCTCCTTCCTATTGTGGAGGGAACAATTCCTCTGGGGACTGTGGATCCCATTTTATTAGTAGTAGTAGTAGTATCGTGGGATGAGGTGTGGATATGGCACTGTCTGCATCACTCAGCTCTTTCATGCAGCGTGTGGATGAAAGGCAGCTCCGAGCCGGAGCGACGGGAGTGGGTACGTGGGTTGGCAGCTATGGCAGGAGGGGCAGGAGCGGTGGCTCGTAACGGCCCCTTGCACAGCGCTGAGCTGGTCCCAGCCGTGCTCACCTGCCCTGTGAAAGCACGGCGGGACGTACCGAACCGTGCGTTTCTGTCCCTCCTTATCACCCAGGGCCACTTGCACCCGAGCGTCCAAGGGAGCAAAGGGAGCAGGACCCCGGCGGCGTGGCTGGAGCAAGGATTCGTGCCTCTCTAGGGGCAGCCTGTGCTGCGCGTGGGATTCCTCCACGGCCGGGGGTCGCAGGCCACCTCTCCGCACCCGGCGCTGGCTGCCAGACCCCTGCCTGCGCAGCCCGGTGCCCATATAAGGGCAGGGAGAAGCTGAAAGGCGCCTTGTCTGAATGCTTCCTCCCTCCTTTCCGGCCTGCTCGCTCAGCCCCGGCGATGGCTGCAGCCCGGCGGGACCCGGCCGCTCCTGTGCCAGCGCCAGGAAGGGCCGTGGATCCTGTTAAACTGCAATTCCCGTGAGCTGAGCAGGGGACAGTGCCTGCCCGGTGGCTGCCTCGCCTCCTCCCGGCATCGCCCCGGCGCTCGTGCCGTGCTCCGCTCTCCGTGGCGAGGCGTGCTGGGGTGCAGGAACCCCCGCGAGCCTCGGACGGGCGTTTTGGGTTAGACCTGCCCCCCAGGGCCAGCATCTTCCCCCGTGATCAGGGTCCCCCTGCAGTCAGGCGTCCCCGTACGGCGGGATTTTAGGGCCAAGTTCCTATATCCTATAGTCAGAAGGGTAAAAAAAACCAAGGAAGACGGAGGGGGTGGGATTGAGGAGGGTAAAAATACAGAACTTATCGAAGGAACTGCTTAGCCTTGTGATTAGCTTCTCGCTTGGTGACTTTATCTTTCTAGCCTGGATTTCTCACAGCTCGTCAGCTTGGGCATTTGCAGCCAGCGCTGCGCCCGGTGCCCGCTCCTCGGGGCCGGCTGCGCAGGAGGCTGCGGGATAAACCCTCTTCTTCCCAGCAGCATCTCCAAGCGCGGCGGCGGGGCCGGCATCCCACGCCCAGGCTGCAGAGCTCTAGAGGAAAACAGCCTTTATTGCAAGCGAAGCAGCCGAAGGACAAACACAGCCCCGCTGCCCGCCCGTCGCTGCGGCTGAGCGAAGTGGGGCTGGTGCTCTGCGGAGCAGCTCACGGCGCTGACTCACCCCCTCCTGATGCCCCGTCCGGGTGTGTCAGAGGCTTCGCGTCGCTGCTCTGTTAACCTTTGGTTCCTCGTGCCTGGTGGTAACACCTCGGGGCTGCTCCGTCCTAATCGGTCATGTTCAAGATACGGTCTTTAACCCAGCTAGCAAATTTTTTTTTTTCCCTCTCCCTCTTACTGCTTCAAGCAAAAGGAGATTTCTGCTTTGAAATTGGTCTCTCGTGTTCCTCTGACGTGCTTTGGCGTCTTGGTTGTGTTAATATCCTCCCAGGGTGGACTCTGCAGCCTGGTTCAATAAGCCTTTGCTTTCTAATGTTGCATGAGAGTCAGAAATCTAACGTGGCTCGTAGATCTTACCGGAGGGTTTCTGTGGTACCCTGTGGCTGTGAAGAAGGGGCAGGGGCTGCAACGCGCTTTCAAAGCTTGCGTTTCTCCTGGTTTGCAGGATAGGAAGAAGAAACGCGGTGTTTGCCAGCCGCACCGCTAACCCGTGCAGCCAGCGGCGAGCTCTCCCGTGTGCCCGCCGGTGTCTGGCCCCCCCTCCTGCTCCAGACAGACCCCTCGGAGCGGCGGGTGCTGCGGCCCCTGAGCCGCCCCAGCCCCCTGGCCGGGCCAGCTGCGGGGTGGGACGCCCAGAGCTGGCCCCAGCCCACAGCCCCTCTGCAAAATGGAAACCGCGCTGTCTCATTTTTCCCCTGGAAATCTCGTTTCCTGTGTCGTTCTGGACCGGAGAGGGGGCAGGACCTGCTCCACGGTCTGCTGCGTGCCCGCAGCCCTGGCTGGCTCCCGCGCCGGAGCGGGCTGACGCGGGCACGTCGGCGTGGCCAAGATGCTGCCTGCTGTGCCGGGTCCCGCGCCGGAGCCAGGCGAGGCCACGGGAGAGCCCAGATGGCAGCAGAGGTGTGCCTCGGCTTCTCCAGGAGCTGTTAGAAAATGTTTGGCAGCCTTTCCTGAAAGGTGTTTCCAGGCCCAGCTGGACGCGCCGTCTGGATGGGAGGCAGATATGTGAGGTCTGAAGGAGTGTCTCTGTAGGAGTGTGTGTCGGGGATAAATCGGCTTTATCCCACCTCCCCCGCCGTGCTGCCGGTTCTCTGCCTCCGAGCTTTATCTTGGCGCGGCACGTGAGCGCAGCGCCGATCTGCGAGCGCAGCCCTCGTCCTGCAAGCTCTTCCTTTGCAGGGCCAGCCCGGCTTCCCGACTGTCCGTCTGGCAGGCTGCCGTCCGGCTGCGGGACGGGAAGGGTTACGGGAAGCTGCCTGCGCTGGCCAGACACGCTGGTGTCTGGCCCCCGTGCTCGGGTGAGAATTTCCCCGCTCCCGCAGCGGGAGGGAGCGACATCGGCTGCGTTCCCATCCCGCTCCATCAAAAGCAGCTCCTGCCCTGCTCCCGCAGCCGGAGGGGTGAGCGTCGGCCCCGCGGCGCGCGCGCAGAGCCAGGCTGCTGCCTCTGTCCGTGCCGGCTGCGCGGGGGCCCAGAGGTTTGATCTGCTCGCGTGAGAGGCGGTGGTGACCTTCTCATTTCAGTGACAACACGCCGCTGTGCGCAGCGCAGAGGCGAGCTCCGCAGGGGCGAACCCCTGGGAAGGGCGGCTTCGGCTGCGCGTTTGTAGGCTGCGAGAACACGGAGCCCCTGGGGCTCTTTCCTCCCCAGCTGGGCAGAGGCAGCTCCTGGAGCCGTGGGTGCAGGGCCAGATGCTCGCAGAGCGGATGGAGGAGGTCAGCGCGTCCCTCTGCACATCTGCTTCCCTCCCTCGTGCAAACGGAGCGTCTTTCTGGCTGCTCGGGTCTGAAGCTCAGCAAAGGCGCTGCGTCGGGGCGGGCCAGGCGGCTGGGCGCTGCTTCCTTCCCCGTTGGAGCCATTGAGTCAGCCGTTGGGTTTCAGCCTCTGCAGAAGCTGCTTCTGCTTCTGGGTGACTTGGGTGGGAGCCGCGGTCCTGCGCGGAGCGGGGCCAGCAAGCCCCGGAGCCGCGGCTGCCGGGGGCGCGTCTGGGCTGTGGTTGTGCTGTGTTAGCTCCCTCCTGGGAGAGCTGGAAACGCCACTCTTAAAGCTGTATAGAGCTATATGAAAAGAAAAACGGAAAAGCGAGAAAAAAATGGGACTTTTCAGCTCCTGGGTGTGATGGGAAGGGATCCTGATGTCAGTGTCTAGCAAACAGAAATGAGGATGCTTATGTTTTGCCAGCCTCCACACCCTCCCTGCTCTGGTTTCGTTATGGTCTCCTGGGTGTATTCCTTCCCAGAGGCGGCTAAACGTCCCCTGACGTGGAAACGCTTTTGTACGGGTGTAGCTCATAAAATCCTCGGGGCTCTCGAGCAGGCAGCTTGCCACCGGTCAGCTGCTCCGTGGTACGTGACTTGGGCACGCTGGTAGCCCACAGGAAATTCAAAGTAAAGCCAAGTTACCCCAGCCCCTGCTGAAGGAGAAACAAGATCAGCAGACGCATAGGAAGTTGTGTGTTTCAGCTCTTGGCACTGCCCCATTTCGCTGTTACTGGATACGCTGGGGGGTCTCCGGAGCGAGGCAGAGGCCCTGTGAGAAGCTGCTGCATCTCACGAAGCACGTGGGTCACGGCGAGGGTCTGTTGCTGAATCCAGCTGCTGTGCACGCCAGCTTTCCCCCGTGTTTAAATCTGTTTTTTCTGGTTTGTACCCAGATTCGCTACAAGGAGGAGTTTGAGAAGAACAAGGGGAAAGGCTTCAGCGTTGTGGCTGACACCCCGGAGCTGCAGAGAATCAAAAAGACTCAGGATCAGATCAGCAACGTGAGTAGCTTCTGATCTCTGCGTGTGATATTGCCGTGACCTTCCTCCCGCCGGAGGAGGCTGGGGGGGCTCTGCCCGAGCGGACCCGTGCTCTGACGTGCTCTTGGGTGGCACTGCGGGGTCCGGGCTCGCTGGGGCCAGCCCGGCGCTGCTCCCCCCGAGGGACTCCAGTCCCGCCTGCGTGTGTGTGTGGAAACCCCGGCCGAAGGCACACCTCTTCCTCCTGTCCCTTTGCAGCTGTGGCTGTCCTCTGCCAGGCTCCGCTTGCCTTGACCCCTCTGGCTCCTGCGAAGCCCTTTCCAGCCCTCCGGCTGTCGGGAGCGGTTGCTGCAGCTGCTGCTGCCGCTGCCGCTGCCGGTTTGTGCCGAGGCTGCGCGCGGTCCCCAGGGTCCCACCACCTGCTGTCGCCAGCCCCGAGGGCAGGACAGGCAGCGTCATCCGCTCTCCTGCCCACAGCCCACACCGCGCGGCGGCCGCTGCCGCAGAGCAGCCTTGCGGGGGGAGCTCCTCGAGGCCCCTCGGCCGCGCACAGCTTCCCTCCTGCCGCGGTGCTGAGACGACGGGGCTCCGGGGCGCTGGGCGCAGCAGCATCTCTCCTCCCTTGACCTTCTGGAACGGGAGCTCTATCCTGTGTCTGCAGGAGACCCTCCTCTTCCATCTCCGAAAGTCGTATCCAAGCACGCCCCAGCTCAGCGGCAGCTGGCCTGCCCGCTCCTGCCGCACCCAGCAGCCTCCGTCCCCAGCCAGGGGCCGGCGGTGCGGCGCGTGGCAGCCGTGGACATCTGTGCGTTGCCATGGTGAACGAGGAGGATGCACGCGCGCACGTATAGCTGCGGCACTATAGGGCGCGGCAGGCGTGGGGTCTCTCTGCCCCCCGCCCAGACTCGGCCCCGCGCTCCCAGGCGGCGTGGCGCAGGAGCCCGCAGCAGCATCTGCCTTCAGCAGAACGCGGGGAGTTAATTAACCTTTAGCCACCGGTGAAAGTCACGCGTGTTCCGTCTGGAACGCCCGGGAGCTGTTGCGGAACGCTGGCAGGGCGGGGAAGGCTGCCTTCTCCCTGACCAGCACACCCGCCCCTGGAGCGCGGCTTGGCATGAGAAACCCCTGGGCACCCGCTCGCCAGGCGGCTTCTGCGAGCTCCTCTCCTGCTCCGAGCTCCGCAGGGCCCTGAGCCGCTCCCGCTTCTCCATCCTTCAGCATCCCTACCCTGGGGACAGAGGCCCTGGGGTGGGAGCTGCTGGCTGCTCCCCGGCGCGTCCGGGGCAGGAGGGTCTGGGCTCGCAGGGATGCGGGGAGAGGGAGGACGGTGCCTCAGCGGGAGCTCGCACGCACATGGGAGCTCACACGCAGACGCGCATGTGGGAATGCCCGGCAGGGCTGGAGGAGGTTGTTTATTCCCTCTTCTTCTGATCCCCTTGTGCAGCTCTGGCAAGTACCGAGCTCTCCTCGGGGCGCCGCGGGGAGTTACCTGCACGCCGAACCCCAGGACCGCGAGGGCTGGGGAAGGCTTCCCGCTCGGGACACGGACCTGCCTGGGAGATTTTCCCTGGGGGCAGCGTCTCAGCGGGGTCCGAGCTGGCGGGCGACGAGCACAGCTTCCCTGCCGCGGAGCGGGGCTGCGGTCCGTTACGGACAGCACCGCTCTTTTTGAGAGAATCTGTGGAGGTTTGGGGGCATTGAATAACGCAGCAGAGAGATGAGACCAGGCCGTGTCCCTCTGCTCGGCCCCCTTCACCCTCTCTCGGCCACACTAGCAGTTTTCAGCAGCTTCCCCGCGGGCATCTGGCTGCCAGCCTGGGGTTGCCGTGACCCACTTAATAAAGACGCAGAAGCAAACCCGGTCCCTGCAGAAATCCCGCTCGGCCGGCAGCGTTTCGCTCCCAAGGGCGCAGCTGGGCCGGCGCACGGGCAGCAAAGGGGCTGCCCGGCACGGCCGGCGCTCGCCGGGGCACGAACGCCTCTGCGGCACGGAGGGTGCCGACACGGTCCCGCGCGCGGGGAAACCCTCCTGGCAAGGGAGCTGTGCGAAGCCGGAGCCCCTGACCGCGGGGAAATGCGGTCCCTGCTCGGGCTCCCCGCAGCGGCGGGGGAGCGGGGTGCTCCCCTCGGGGCGTCCTCCTTCCCGGGAGGGCGGCTCTGCTCCAGGCTCTGCCTCCGCAGAGCGCCTGGGGTCGGGCCCTTCGGTAAATAACTGTTTAACCACAGACACATGGGCTCCAGGTGCTTTCCGACGGCAGTGCCTTCGTTTACACAAGCGGCTATTAATTTTTACGCCCACGCCCAGGCAGTCGGGTTAACCCTTCCCCCCTGCCCGCTGCGGGGTCCCTCTGCGCTGGCTGCAGGGGAAGGCTGAGGCCAACGCGGCTGCTGCGTTTGGTGGCATCTGCTTTGAGTCTCCTTCAGCGCAGCCCCCCGAGGCCTCTCGCGCTTCGGTGAGAGAGGTCCGGGGGCAGATGCTGGAGCGGCCCCTCCGCAGCACCCGCCGTACGTGGCTGTGGGCCGGGGAGTCACGCACCGAGCTCGGCGTGTGCAGGGGCAGCTTCCCAAAGGCGCTCGTGCTCCGTGCTCCTGCAGCCTGGGGCTTGGGAGCCTGGTCTTGAATCTCGCCCACGCCTGAAAAAATTGCGTATCCCACCCATGGGACGCGTAAACCCCCTCCTTTCTGTGCCACAGACAGCTCTGAGCAAACGTCCCTGGGGACGAGGGTGGGGAAGAAGCCCCCCGGGACTGCCGGGGAGGCTGTGAGGTGGCTAATGCCGAGTCCTTGGTAGCAGAATGAAACGAGGTGAAGGACGTTGCCGGTGCTGAAGGGCTGCAGGAGCTGCTGCCGCTGCTGGGGGCCGGGCTCAGCCCCGCGGCCGGTGCTGCAGGGCTGTCCCGGCTGCGCTCTGATCTCTCCTTCCTCTCCTGTCGCTGCAGATAAAATACCACGAAGAATTTGAGAGGAGCAGGATGGGCCCGAGTCCCAGCGAGGGCGCTGAGCTGGAGCGCAGGAACTCCCAGGAGAGCACCAATTACCGGAGACCCGCAGAGCCGCAGCATCAGCCGCCTCATCACGTCCAACCCAGCAACCCAGGTAGGGCGGGGGGCTGCGGGCTGCGCCGGTGCACGGCCCTGCGCTTGCTGGGGCAGCAGCCGGCTCTTCTTTGCGAGGGGCTTTGCGTGTCCCCCCCGTCCCAGCACCAGCTCCGGCTAACGGACCCGTCTTTCCCCCCCCAGTCTACCAGCAGCAGCAGCAGCCGTCGTCCCAGTCCTACGGCTACAAGGAGCCCGCGGCGCCAGCCTCTACGCAGCGCAATGCTCCTTCTGGAGGGGGGGTGAGTACAGCCCAAGGGCTCGCAGCGCCCACCCCAGCGCCAGCCCCCCCGTTTCCACCCCCGAGGGTCAGGGTTTGCTCCGCTTGCTCCCCCCCCGCGCAGGGGAAGAGCAGTTCTGGAGGGGCTGGCGGGGGTCACGCTGGGTGCCTGGGCGCTTGCCACAGCTATCGCTGGCATCGGCATCCCTGTGCCGGGCGAAAACCTCCTGGATCCGGCACGGCTCTCGTGCGGGGCTCAGCGGGGGTCCTTGCCCCGGGACCCCCCCGTGGGGGGCAGCTCTGCCCGTCTGGGGCAGGGCACGGGGAGGGTCCGTGCCCGCTGACCCCGCTCTCCCCGCAGAAGCGCTTCCGCGCCGTCTACGATTACAACGCGGCTGACGAAGACGAAGTCTCCTTCCAGGACGGCGACACCATCATCAACGTGCAGCAGATCGACGACGGATGGATGTACGGCACGGTGGAGCGCACGGGCGACACGGGCATGCTCCCCGCCAACTACGTGGAGGCCATCTGAGCCGCGGGGGGGGACGGGGCGCGTGGCTGACAGCCGAGCCCCCAGCCCGCGCCGGCCCCGCGTGTGTGTGTGTGCGTCTCTCTCTCTGCCCCAGCATCCTTTCTCCCGCGTGCTCTGCCGTCGCCCGCCGGAGCCGCGTCCTGACATCTCGGTTACTCTGTGTTTCTGCAGCCGCCTCCGGTTTCTCTTGCCAGTTCAGCTTTGTTCTAGCTCTGTCGGGACTGAGGGACTGTCTGCAAGGGATGGCGGGGGCTCGAGAGACCAAACCACCGCAGCTTTCCTTCTCTGGTCTCCCTCCTCTCTTGCCTTCCCGGGCGCTCCGGCATTTCCTGGCCGGGGGAAGCAGCTGGAGTCACCGGGAGCCCGGCAAAGGGAGGAGGAGGCCACGTTAGGACCAAATTCCCCCCTCTCTGGCGGGGACGGGCAGAGGGGAGCGATGTCTGCACGGAGGAGGTGAGGGATGCTCGTCCCGAGGGCCGCCGGGAGGGATGGGCTGGCAGCCTCCACCCTGCGCCGCTCTGGCTGGTCCCGTTGCTTCTCCCGGCTCTTCTGTGCGGTGTTTCCATTCAGTCTTTGCTCCCTTCAGTCCTCAAAACAGGAAAACATTTGCAGTTAAAATCCGAAACAAAACCTTTCTTTCTCCTTGGGATTCAGAGCGGCTGCTCTGGACAGCCCTGGAAGCGGCTCTTGGTGCTTCTGCCTCGGGCTCTGGCTGCCTCGTTCCGCCTCCCCGATCCCCCGGGGCCGAGCCGGGGCTGTGCTGGCGCGGGTAAAGGCGTAGCCGCAGCGTTGCTTTGCCTGGAGGCTGCTGCTCCCGCTCGAGGGCTGGGGATGGGCTGGGCTCCCCGCTCCTCTGCGCCGGGGGGAGCACTGCCACACCGAGACCTCACGTCCCCCCTCGGCTCCGGCTTTCTCTCTTTGGGCCAAGGTCTGGGGGTCCCCGGGGCCCCGTGTGCCGGGGCAGCCTCCTCCTCTTAGCAGTGGTCGCTCCCCAAACTCACCCAGAATCTTCCTGCTTTTCTCTTGCTGCTGCTGGGCTTTGGGGCCCTCCTGAGCCCTCCACCTGCTGGGTAGATGCTCTGGGGAGCCGGCAGGATCAGCCCCCGTCCCTGTGCCTCTTCTGAGCCGCCTGTGAAAGATCCTCCCCCTCTGCCACCGTGCTGGGGACCGTCCTGGGTGACTGTCCTCTCCGGCAGCTCCGTCTCGAGCGGCAGAGACCGGGGTTTGGCACCCCGAGCCACCCTGCACCTCTCGTTGGTCCCCAGCGGCGGTGGCTTTTGGGGCCACTGCTGACTTGGGATGACGGTCATGGACCAAAATCTCGACGCACATCCCTGTCCCCTTCTCTTTTGGGCTCCGAGAGTCCTGGAGCTGGACAGGGGTGGGTATAACTGGAAGCCTGTGCAGGGAGGGCAGGAGCGGGATGCTCTTCTCCCGGGTCACAGAAGCCGAACATCGGGGCAGTGGCGATGCCTTTGTGCCGCCTCCGGCATTCCCGCTGCCCTGTGCCCGCTCACAGCCCCGGCTCAGCCCGGACCGCCGAGACCAGGCAGCCAGAGGGGACCGGCCCCTTGCCGGGCTGCACCGCGGGGCCGGGATGCTTCCGAGGGGAAGCTGCTGCCTTTGCTGTTCCCGAAGGAACAGAGGGAATCTAGGGACCAAAGCAGCCCAGTTGAGACATTCCTTGGCTCCGTTTGGGGACGCGGTCCTTGGGGACGGTCTCGCAGAGGGGGAGCGGATCCACCGCCTCGCGCTTGCAGTCCCCTTTCTCAAAGCACACGGGGCTGCGGGGCTGGTTCGTGGATGGTGCTGGGCTCGGGGCGACCGGAGCCGGGGGCTGCCGGAGCAAACGCGGTTCCTGGCAGGCAGAGACCCGCCGGGAGGGCGTGAGCCGGGGAGAGGGGAGCGTTTTGCTCCTTCCCCAGCCGGCTGCAACGGGAGGAGGGAGAGTGACGGGGACTCCTGGCACCGTCGTCACCTCGGGGTGAAAACGGGACCCCAGAAGCAGCCGGGATGGGCTTCACGGGATGGGAACCCCGGTTGGTGCTAAAACAAGCGAGCACAAGAGCAGGGGAGAGGGGGCGGCTGGGCGGGGGGAGTCCGCGTCTCCCTGCTGATCCTCTTCTTGATCACGTTCTTGTCTGGGAATGGGGGGGAGTATCAATGTGAATAAACCGTTTTTTAATGGACCAAATAACACAGACAATTACGTTTTGGTATACAGACCTTTTTTTAATGCTACCTTGAAAACCATTGTCCTAATTCTCCCCTCCCACGCCCTGCCCTTTATCCCTGCCATGGGAAACAAACCTCTTACTGCTTGATTTCTGCCTTTCTCTCGACTTATGCACTTTTTTGCCTTTTTCATAGCTGAAAAGCACCTAAACCTGTATTTAAAATAAATAAATAAATAAAATAGTAAAAAAAAAAAAAAAAAAAATTAAAAGCTGAATTGCTTCTCATCACGTGTAAAATAGACCTCGTCCATCCCAGCTTCCCCGGTTGCGTCTCAGTGCTGAGCTTAGAACGTGTTTTCTTCCGGATCCGTCGCTTGATTGGGGTTTGTCCTTGTGTACTCCTTCCCCTCGGGCTGAGCACCCACCAATTAAAAACGTTATTTGGCCTTTTTAACCGAACCATCAAATGGAACAATCCGACCGATTCTCTTCCTGGTTTACTCGAATTAAAAATAAAAGTATAATTTTTACCTGCCGATTGTGCTGGCTCTGATTGCGGTCGCTTTCCTGGCCCTTTTCCTGCTCCCTTGGGATACGGTGGGATCTCGGGTCCGGGGGAGGCTGCTGGCGCCGGGGTCCTTGTCTCTGCATGGCTCCCCTGGGAGCGGGGAGCGCCGGCGTCCCGGGGAACCCGCCTGGGCTGCAGCTTCTTGGTCATCCCTTGCTCTCGGCGTGGCTGGAAGCCAAGGGATGCGCTCGAGGCGTTCGGTGGGGCTGGGCCGGTGCAAGGAGACCAGACGCAGGCAGGGAAACGGTCGGCTTCGCTGCGGGCAGCGCAGCACGGGCACCGGGTCCCGGCTTCGCCCGGCCTCGCCGGGAACGCAGCACCCCGCAGCCGGGTCCTCGCGCTCGGAGAGCAGCTGGCGACGGCTTCGCTTGGCCGCTGCAGCCGCTCAAGGTGGGATTTTCGGCAACTACAGTGTTCAGCAGTGGGAAAAGAAAACCTTGAAGGTGTGCGGAGAAGGATGGTATGTGCATCAACAGCAGCAGCCAAACAAATTACACAGAAAGGCTCCACGGCGGTTGCTGCTCGCTTAAAACCGTATCGCTGTAAACCTGAGGCAGGTGGTGTGACACGGAAAGCAAAGGGTGCTGCAGTATCCCGGGAGTGCCGGGCTCCCAAAGGTGGGAGTTCAGTGCTCCTGGCTGAGCTTTGCAATGGCCAGAGCTCATTTTTCCCGTTTTCCCCGCAGGATGGGCCCTTTCCCAGCTGCAGACAGGGGGTCGCATCTACTGTGAGCCCCCCCATAAACTGGGCAGCGGTTTGGGCAGGAAGAGGCAGGGGCGAAGCACCCTCCCGCGGGCAGACGGTGCCTCCCGGGAGCCGCGCGCGGGGCTGAGCGATCGCTCCTCCGCCCGTGCGAGGCTGAGGCCCCGTCTGACCGCGGGTGGTTATCCCTTTATTGTCCGCCTGCCTGCTGGAAAGCGGCTCCGTCAGCTCCGGCATCATCTCTGCATCCTGAGCAGAGCCAGCCGTGCTCCGGCTGGGAGGGGAGGACGCAGCGAGCCGCGGGGGCTGGCGAGCGAAGCGGCGGCTCTCTGCCGAGCACCCCCTTTCCCCGCCGCGGGGAGCCCGGCAGCTCCTGCCCCACCGGCTCCTCGCTCGCCATGCTGGATATTTTCATCCTGATGTTTTTTGCCATCATCGGCCTGGTGATCCTCTCCTACATCATTTACATGCTCTAGGGCGATGCTGGGGAAGATGCGGCTCAGCAGCAGCAGCCTCGCCATCGCGGCACCGTCCAGGTGAGCCGGCTGCTCCTCGTCCCACCAGGCTTCAATTTCTGGGAAGGAACGTGTCCGGGGAGGGGGAGAGGGGAGCGGTTTGGGTTTAATGCTGTTGTCTTGGGCTGCGGGTCCCTGCGCGCGGCCGAGCCGGCGGCGCCAGCGCAGCCGCTCCCTGCGCAGGGCTGGAAGGAGGGCACCAGGGCCCAGGTTATCGATGAGGCCACCTCGCCCGCTGGAGCGTGCGCCCGCCGTTGTGCGGCTGCTGCTCTCTCCCCGCGGGGTTTATCGGCCCCCTCCCCTTTGGAAAAGCTGCTCTCTGCCTTTTACAGCGCTGCAGCACGAACGCGCGGCTTTTGTTCCCACGAGGGAGCGGAATAAAACAGCTCAGGGGAGAAGCAAGAAGGGATCCCGGTTGCATCATTTTCAAGGAGGCAAAAGGGGGGTCCCCGCCGTGCCGGGCGAAGGGGGGCAGCCGCCGCCGCCTGTGCTCGCCCGCGCTGCCGCTCCCACCCTTCCCCAGCTCCAGGTCTCCCGCAGTGCTCGGGCCCGGCTCAGACAAGCGTCTCCTTTCTCTTCCAGCCGCCGCCTGGTCCGTCTCCCTCGGAGCCTTCTGGAAAAGCGTTAACCCTCTGCGAGCAAACGGCTGCCCGGCGCGGAGCAAGCGGCGGCGTGGGCTGGGCGCCGGCGTGGCGGAGGGGGCCGAGCCGGCGCGGCCGAGTAGGGTGAAGGAGGGAAATGGGGTGGCAGGGGAGAGGGCGGCGAGGTGACGTCCCGCTCCCGGGACCCGGGTCGTTCCCGGTGACGCACGCGGCGTCCTGGGGGGATGCGAAGGGTCCTGTCCCCGCCCGCGTGGCTGAGCCCCTCGGGATGAGCGCTTCCGAGGTCGGTCGCTGGGGTTTAATTTTAGAAAAGCACTTATATTTTTAATGAAAACCAGTCGAGGAAACGAAATAAAGAGGAATGACACAGGAGAGCGAGCGCGTCTGCGGGTGTTGACTCTCCCAAAACGCGCCTCCCCGCGCACCGACCGCAGGGCCGGGGCACACGCAGCTCCGGGAGCAAACCCCGCTTCCGCGGAGAGCCGCTGGGCAGCCACGGGCCCCGAGGCGGGCGAGACACTGGCAGCCCCTGCCGAGACGCCCCCCGTGTCCCCCAGCGTGGGGGGCAGCTCCTGCGCCGGGCCCTGCAGCTCCCGAGCTCGGGGGGTGCCGGAGCTCATGCTCGCCCGGGTCACCCCTCTGGGGTTCAGGGAAGCTCCCGGAGGTCGCGGTTCATCTCAGCAGAGAAAAAGGAACATTTTTAATACGATGGAAATTTCTGTGGGATGGAAAGAACATTTCAGAGTTTAATTTCTCCCTGCTTGGAGAGGTCTGGGAAGGTATTTGGGGCATCGGGAGGATTTTTCCTGCCCTTTCCCGAAGCCCTGCATCGATCCCCGCGCGTACACTGTCAGTCACATACAACGGTCTTTCCAGACTGAAAGTTTCATCCTCCTAGAAGACAAAATTTTCATGTGCCTGGTCTTTCCCAGGAATAGAATGTTTTTTTAAGCAATAAACACCTAAAATATCTGTAATGGGAAAACCCGCTCAGGCCCCATCAGTTAACCAGGGCACCGTCGCACAAGCGGGCGCGAGAGGAGAGGGGGCTGCGCCGGCATTGGCGGGTAAGGCTTTCGGAAGACGGTGTTTACAGAAAGAAGAGGGATTTCAGAGTCTGGGAATGCTGGATGCGGTCGCTGTTGCCAGCCGAATACTTGACACTGCAATTTCCTGTTAGTAAAACTCCTGCAGGAAACGCGAAGTTGGTGCCTTTGCTCCCGAGCGCGTTCGCAGTGCACCAGCCTCAGCCCGAGCTGCCCGGGGCCGTCCCTCGCCGCCCCGGCCCTGGGGAGCCGGAAAAGCTTCTCTTTGCTCCACCACCAAATATAGTCGAAAATCAGCAGCTTAAAATATTCTGGGAGGAATTTCTTCAAGCATAAGTCATGTTCTCAGCAACCTCCGCTTCGTGAGTCCGTATCTGATGTCAACATCTGCAGTGATTAAGAGAGAGTGAGTAACGAGGAATGCGTGGAATGGAAACTCAGCTGAGTGTGAAACCAGGAACAGCCGTTCTCTCCCACTCCCCTCGGGGGGCCTTACCGACCCGCCACGCGTGACCCCCCTTCCTCCGTGCCCCGCGTCAGCCGGCGCCGCGCTGGGACTGGGCAGCTGCTTTGCAAGGTGCAGCGACCCGGCCCAGCGGCTGGCGACCGCCAAGGGCCTGAAACCGCGGGCAGGCGAGGTGCTGCAGACAGACAAACGGCCGCGGCGGCTGGATACGGCGCTCCGCGGTCAGGGCACAGCCCTGCTCCGGAAAGGGGGCACGGGGGAATTGTACTTCTCGTCCTGGGAGGGTTTTATCGACTCCCCACAGTCAAAATCGGGCGGCAGGAGAAAAAGCACCGTTTTCCCAAGCGTGGCTGTGCCAGCTGCGGCGCAGGGCGCTGCCCGGGGCTGCCCACCCGGCGCCATTAGCCCGGCGGTGTTTAATCGCGAGGGCCGACCAGACGGTGATACTGGAAAACGAGGCTGCAAGGCCGGTGTCGTTTTCCAGTTCAAACCAAACTGGTTTGGGAAGTGCCGCTCCGGTGGGTTTGAGCTTTGATCCTTTGGGGAGGGAAGTCCTCATCGGGTGGAAAGTCCGGCGTACGGATGCACGCAGCAAAACCCCGAACCGAACGCCAAACGCTTGCTGAGCTGGTGTGTATGCGAGAAAAAGAGCAGTTAATAGTAATTAACAATGCCATCAATATTTCACACTTGGCAGCCGCATAAACTCGCATTCCTGGAGGATCTGCTGTGAGAGCGAGCTAGTGCCGGCAGCGCTGACATTTCATCTCTGTCGAGCGCTGCCAGTGAATCAAAGAACTCACTTTTCCTGCGCTGCTGCGCTCGCATAATGGCGTCCCTTGTGATGGGCTGTAATTTATTGCCGCTGTGTCCTCGGCCCGGGGAGCCGAGACGCGCGCTGGCAGGGAACCCACGCCAGCCCTGTGGCGCTTCGCGTCGCATTTCGACACACGCGACACAACGGACCGAGAAGACGCGGCGGTTCAAGACTCCGCTCCGTTATTCTGGATTCCATCAATTGAGTCTCCCTGTTGGTAGCGATTCCCGGCTGTGAGGGAGGGAACGGTTAACGATCTGGGCTGTGGCGTTCCGCCTCGGTGCCTTCTTGGCCCCGTCTCCGCGCCGCAAGTCTGGTTTCCCTCACGTTTTGAGGTCATTAGTGATCAGTTTGGAGGCGTTCAGTTCACCGAGCAGATTCCACGCAGAGTCTTGCGTTCTGCTTGCTTCCGAAATAACACGTAGCTGCAGCACAGTGGTGGTATCGCAGCGTGCTCTTAGACATAACCTTCACACAGTGAGAAAAAAGGGACGTTGGAAGCAACTGCTAGCAGACACTCCTCTCGGGAAAGGTTTCACCTCCGCCATCTACCGGCACGCTCCAAGGATTCTCAGCAAATTCCTATCCCGTATCCGCTCCTTAAGGTAGTCAGATCCTCTCTGTAATCGTATATTCAGCAAAGGTCACAAGGATTTTTAACATGCAAACTTCCAAGCAAACCATTACGGAGCAGTTGTAGCTCGTTACTGCTGAAATCAAGTGGGGGCAGCTGAGATAAATGGGCACCGTTTCGCTGCTCCCGGCAGTTGAAGACCGGCTTTCAGAGCTAAACGTGGGGCCCTGCAGCTAAAACCCGGTCCTGAAGGAACGCTGAAACGTTTGGGAAGCGGTGCGGGCGGAGAAGGCTACTCGACAGCCTGAGGAAAACAGCCGTGTTGTCAACAACGCGCAGTAAAGTAAGTGCTTTTTATTATGCATTACACACTTTTGGTTTGGAGGCAATACAGCAGAAAATCGAAACTTTTCTAAGCGGCAAACACTGATACGCGTTACTGAAACAGTGATCTCAGCCCACGTGCATCGAACGCGTGTCTTCAACTTAGCTAAGTGCCAGAAAGGCAAATACGCGCCAACGGGTCACAGGAGGCAGGGAGAGGGATGTGAAGGTTCTGCTGTACGGCTAAAAGGCACCTGTGGTTTGGGGGGAATTGCCTTGCTTGATCAAAGCTGCTAAATCAGCTCTTCCCGCTAAACCCGAACGCACGATCTTCCGTCATGGAACTTAAGAGTTAGCGAGAGGGACCCCGGCAAACTGGGAAAATGTAGCTGTGCTGCTCTCGTTGGGGCTCTCCTCTGATTCCCAAGAGAAAACAAAATTAAAAGATCAAAATGTTTTCGGTTCTGAACTAAGATAACATTCTTCAATTTGTGTATGCACATCAAATATGAAACCCGTGTCACTTTTATTGTGTATGCAAACATACACAGTGGGAAAAGAATGCAGCTCATGTTCCCAAACGAGAGGCCCCCAGCCCGCTTCCTCAGCGTGTCTCAACGCGGCCTCGGAGGAGCAGAACTCGCTGCAGACACGCAGAGGTCCCCCAACGGTTCCATGAGCTCGTTCAGCTGGTCTGACGTGGATGTCGCTAGCTTCTCCCGCTGCCACCCCAGCTCTTACTGGGATGGAAATGTAAGGAAGAATTGGACACTGCTTTGCAAATGTTAAAAAAACAAAAAAACAAAATCCAGCAGGAATAGAGCAAGAGTCTGTAAAATTCAGAGCGTCAAACGGTGTTGCTGTTGCTTCTCATGGTCAGGTACAGAATTTCTTTGTGGAAGTTCGCTTGTGCATTTACAAGGTGAAACAGATTCAAAAAGCTGCTGTCCTCTTCGTCACGATCCCCTGCCAGGGCAAAGAGCAACATTTTAAAATGGTTAGTGATACTACATGACTACTTTGAAGATAAATCTTACTCGCCCTGTGTTTTCAGGAGAGGCTGAATCAGCAGCCTCCGCTTAGATTTACGAGGCATCAGCTACTGCACCCCGTGGCAGGACAGCTGTGAAATGGCACAGGAGACTCCCTCCAGAATTCCTTCACCAGCTTGTCCAAAGACGGACAAGAACAATTGTGCGTTAAGACAAAAACCCGTCCTAACCGAGCGGGCCGTTTGTCGCTGCAGCTCGCTGTCGTGCCCAGGCTGGGGGTTTTACCGAGGCTCACGAGCCGTGGGCAGGGAGCACTTGCTGCTGGCTGGGCTGGGCAGCAGCTGCTCCGAGCCCGTCTTCGGACACGGCCCAGAAGGACTTCGGGCCTAATGCTCCGCTGGGATGTATTTTAAAAGACTGTTGGTTTTGCTATCCATGGCACCAGGAACCTCTTAGACAAGAGGGATTGGTTAAAATAAATGTCTTTCCCAGTTATGGCACTTAATTGATTATTTTACGTTATCAAAAACCGTCAGGCACTCCGGCATCGCCCTGCCTGGGGAGGGAGGAAGGACAGGCGGGGTGCCGCACGGACTGTCTCGCTTGACGTCCTGCTCGGTGCTAGCTCCAGACCGAAGGGCTCATCCCGGCTCGCGCGCCGGCGGGCTTACCGGCCAGCACTGCCTGCAGCATGTCCATGATCATGTGAGCGAAGGCGTTCTCCACACACTGCAGGAAGTTGTTTCTCTCCCCCGGAGTGCCGAAAACTTTGCAGACCTTCTGCATCATTTTTACCGCCCAGTCCATGCAGTACAGGTCCTTCTCGCAGACCTGGCGCACACAGGAAATGTTAGGAACACACCTTTTATGATGAGTACGATGCTATAAAGGCAAGATTAAATCTCAGAGTTAACTAGCGACTCCAGTGAATGACTGGATCGGTCGCGGCCACGGCCTGGAAAATCGGGGTTTGTTAGGAGGACGCGGAGGTGGTTCTTGTTGGCGTGCTAACGGAGCGGCTTCTCAGCCGTCTGCTAGTGGTGCTCCTCCTCAAGGGCAGGCTGGCCGCCTCGCAGGGATGCGCTGGGCAGGGCCCAGCGGGGGGAAGAGCTCCAAGCCTCTGGCTGGACTCGCTCCTGGTTTGCAGGAGTGGTTGGGGAAACAGCTTTCAAGTCTGAGAAGGCAAATCTGGGGTACAGAGGCCCAAGCCTGCTCCGTTCAGCAGTACTCACCAAAGCCAGGAAGACCATGAGCCTGGCTAGCTCGACGGCTCTTCCGTTCACAGCTTTACTGGCCATGAAAGTGAAGCAAATGTTGTTTCCACTCAGAATAAGAAGCCGAGCGTTGTTCTCCATGAGCCACTCCTGGGGAACAACTTTGTAATAAAACAAAGAGAATTTTAGTGATCTTTGAACAAAAAGAAAGGAGTGCCACAAAAACTGTTCTGGAAGACGTGAGTTTATGAATTGTTGGCTGGGATGGCTAGCCAGAATCTGTGAGGGGATACCCTCTGGACCACAATTGCAGCAATGAACTCGTATAAGCAATTCCTACCGGCAGTAGAGTTAGAGCTCTTCACGATAGCTGCCGTGGTATCGTCTCACCCCAAACTAACTTTCAATGTAGCCGTTAACATTGCTCAGTAGAATTTTGGCTTGAACAAACATTATGTTTTCAGCTTACACAGCCTGGACAATGTTTCCTTAATGCTAGACAAGACTTGGATTTTCAAGGTCTGCATGGATTCTTAAAATATTTCACGCTGGGGAAAGACAGCCTGAACTGGTGAGCAGCGCTGGGTGTCTCTCGTCCCTGGCACTGCCTGGCTTCCGAGCGTAACGACTTTCCCAGTTACGCCGCAGCGACTGTGAGGAACATTACAGTCAGTTCCCCAAGGCACCTGTGTGTCCGAAACACACTTATTGCCAGATTTGGAGGACACGAGCGTATAATCCTATGGATTAATGATAAAGGCAAAAACACACCTGACAGCTCATCCACAAGACTGATAACATCATCTGCTGTCCATTCTCTAGCTTCTGTATCATACAGCAGTTTAATTGCATCTGCCAGACCTTTCAGACTGGTCTCATCTGTTGGTCCTTCTATCATTTTCTGCCAAACCACATGTCCTGAGCGATATATTAATCACAACTGCTATTAAGTGACAAAGTCATTTTTTTTTTAAACAAGGAAGGTGCTAAACTGGGCCTTGCAGCTGGGTCAGAGGAGGGGAATTCGGGTAACACGGCTCAGTCTTAGTGAGGTCTTTTCCACCTGTCACTTTAGTAGGGACAGTGGCAGTTGCAGCACGAATCAAAGGGCAATTTAAAGAAACCCAGGTCTAATAATTAAGTGAGAAAGCATGCTTTTCTTCAGGGACACACATGCTGCTTTGAGGTGCATTCCAGCTAACTCTACCCTAAGCGGGGGAGAATAGAGGAACAGAGGTGCAATTTCTTCGCTTGAACTGTAACTTTTCATATATATATATATATGGATGTGTATTTATATATACACACACGTATATATTTTTTACGTATGTTAGTGAGATCTGGTTAAGCAGAACAAATTTTTCTAGGCAATATGGTTACATTTTATTTGCATAAAGCTTGGCTTTCAGAAATGCCACATCCTGCAAGGAAATTTCATTCTCGGGGAACAAACTTTGAAAATTAACCCCCCGGACTACTCGCCATCGAGAGAGGACACTGGCCCAAAGATGATATACAGCAGGCGAGCTTGATTGACCATGGGCCACGGCTTTAAAATACGAGTCAACCAAAATGCAGAATCACTTCGATGGATCCAGTGGTTCAACAAGACGCTCCGACAGTATAACCTGATCCGCAGCTCTAGCTTTCGGGCGCTTCCTGGGGTGAAAGAATGTAGATATTATAAATCCATTAAGCCTCGCGTAATACAGCTGATCACTTTTTAATAAGAAGAGAAAGAAGGGTTTTCTTAAAGCTGCCTGAGAACACTTAGGGGGATTTAATGAAATTCTCAGCTGTTACTTCCCGAGTCTGTCTCTTTTGGATACGTAGCACTAATTCAGGCCGTAGAATCGATGCACCCTCTGGTACCTTCCTGCAGCGACTCACACACATCTTCAAGGGCTCCCAGCTACGGGTTTTGGTTTCTATGTTTTGGCATCAGTGAGTGGAAATGGGAGGAAGTGTGTATATGGCTGCGTATAGTGTTCCAGAGAAATACCCAGTTCTGTGCTGGGTAACGTGAGAATTTCTTGAGAGGCACGTGCCACATCAGTGTTGTGTTTCAGAAATATTAAACCCAGGTTTTTACTGCATCGCTTTATTTCTGTGTCGGTTCCTTTCCTATTGATTTCACTGGCACTGCTGCACAGTAGAAAAGATCCAAGTCCGTGTTACTCTTTACATATATACACAACTTATGCGTTGGTTTGATAATGGAGTGGTTCAAAAAAACCTAAGCGCCTCTCAAGACAACTCTCTTCACTACAGGATATGTGTCAAAGACAAAAGCACTTATCTTTGCTTTTGGTGAAGAAAAAATAGCTGTATTCTTCTAGATGAAGGCCCAGTATCTGCTTTAGAATGCCCACGTTCTGCACAATACTGGAGCTAACAGAACGTACGTGAGAGTCGGGAAAGGACTGGTGCTACGAGGCTTAGCTGAGCTAAACCATTCTCAGTTCTAGACACACTTTGTTTGCAGTAATCAAGATCCATTTTCTGACTTCTCCATGACAGAGCATTTTGATTTTGTGGGACTTTTGTCTGCTTTGATGATTACCCGGTTTGCTGCTGACAACTGTCTGTACTTTACGGGGTAAATTGCTCAGCTCACAGAGGAAGTTAAAAACCCGGTGACACTCTAGTTCATCCCAGCCTGCTGTTAGGATCTGAAGATTATAAAAGAAAGAGGGTAAAAATGAATAGATTGAGCCATAGATTTAGATCACAATGCCATTTCTCATATTAGATAAATACCATCTGTCCTGCAATTTCTCAGAACAGAGAGGGAAGGTGTCGTACCTGGAGTGCGGCGCCTGCACAGCATCTCCTTGATGAGTGCAGGGAAACCATTATCTGCTACAGAGGCGCTGTGCGCTGTGGCAGAGGTTGTACTTAAGCCTAAAGCAGCCCAGAAGCAAAAGCTGCTAATGGTGTTCCACATTCGGGGCCAAGGTCTTATTTTGGAACCTTATGTGGAAAAGTACACAAAGGTATTTGCTACAAAGACGAATGTCCCAGCACAAATCATTATCTGTAACTCTTAACCACAGAGAGATAATCAATTTTTCTGTGTTATCAAATCCTTTAATGCTGCATATGTATACAACACCTGTACGCACAAGTTTCCAAGACTTAAATGCATTCAAAAAGTGCTCAGAATGCCTCCTCTTCTAAGAGAGAACTTGTTGCTGTATTTTTTTAAACAAAGCTACTCTCTAGTAAAGCCTCTGTTAGGGCAATTCTAACACTTCACAATCAAACATCTCGGGTAGTGTTAAAAGGGTCCTACCCTTAGCGTTTTACTGCATATTTGCAATCACAGTAGTCGTTACAGTAAATAAGCTGTGGATTGGTGAACTAATTCATTTGACACTGATTTTTTTATTTTTAATTAATTTGAAGCTACCATAAGCTAAGAAAAATATTCTGGCATATGATATGTATAGCCATTTACTTTTAAACTAAACCATCGCCGCTCTCGATTTGTGAATTTGAAGCTGGGTAATAAAATGCTCCCCTTCTCCCATGTCTTCTTGGATAATAAATTGCTAATCAAATTCCAGACTGGTCAGTAGTGAAATCCAGACCAAGGAATTCTGAAGAGTCAGATCAGCAACTTTAACAACCAGAAAGGAAATTCAGAGCACTGTGTGAATAAATGCATCCCCCTCACCCCCCCCCAAGGCTCAAAACCATCTTATGCTTCTAAATATCTTCAAAAACACACGTTAATTTAGAAAACAACCTCAATTTTCTTTTATATTTGTGATACTTGCCTTCTCTCCATAAAGATACTGTACCTGTAGAAATACCCCGTAGCACTGTAATCCTAAACAATGCAAAGGGCTTGGGCAACCGTTAAGTTTAAAACAGGAAACCTGCAAGTGAAAAACACCAGTAATTTATCTTAACTGACCATAACTAATCCCTGTGATTGCAAACTCTCTGTACTATTTGGGTACATCAATACTGGCTAGAGAGATTCGGAAGGATTCCCTTCCCGTGTTGCATAAGGAAACGAGTTATAGTACCTATATTGTGGCTTAGCGTTAAGTGCAAAACTGCGGTCAAATGGGTGTGCAAAAGGCCTCTGAGAAGAGCAACCCTGCTTTCAGGAGAGCCGAATTTCTGTGAAGAGCTGTGCGCTTCTGCTGCAAAATTTCTAGTAGTCCACAAACCGAAGGAAAGCTGAAAATCATTGATCTTGGAATATGAAAACTCAGTTGAACAGCCTTGTGTTCAATATGCTGGCTTAGGCTTTTCTATTGTTATTCAAAAGAGCCTGATTTCAGATCAATAAATTCATTGCACAGTAGTAATAAACGCCAGCAAAGGGACAGTAAAAGGCACAATTCAACTAACAATCTTTACTGTATAGAAATGGTATCGTAAGTGCAAGGGACAATTTGAAACACCAGTGAAAGAAACGTGAACTTACTTCTGAGAGAATCTTGTGTATATACTTTAGCCTATCTTTTGTAGGCAACAGCAGCGTGCATCTTTTAAGCAACAATCCTGCGAACAAAACGAATACATACACAACTGTGAGTGTACGTATAGGGCACATACGTTACTGAATCGGCTTGAGCAGTCGCATCACATCCACGCACTAGTGAGAAAAAGCTGCTCTGGCGGGGCTAAGAGAGCAGCACGAAGTAGTAACCTGCGCCGTGGAGAAGGCGTGTACGCTTTTGTAGCGGGGACGTCTTTTACTAAAGAAATGGTGTCAGGGAGTCTGTAGGCTTCCTATGCCATAACTTGTTTATTGTGTTGTTTTAACGTTCCTGTTAGTCACCGTTGGAGCCCCGTTAAAATTACTGTATTGGTTTTAGAATTACAGCTGTTAAAAATATTGGAAATAAATGTTACTGGTTGCACCTCTTGTAACAGTACCCTGGGGAACGCTGGTTTTCCCCTTACATCATGGAAAGCTGAGCTTCCAAAATTTTTTCAAGATAGCCACATGCTCTAAAAAGAAAATATTCTAAACTGTGTTAATGTAAAACATAGCTAAGAGGCAAAATTATTTTCCTATACAGGACTGAAATGGTATGTGTTTAGGATGTCAAAGTCTGGAGTTCATTATAGTGTGGAACAGCTGTTTGTTAAGCAGCATTTTTTTCTACACTACTGATAGAAAATGGGTTAACAGCTTGCTCTTCAAAACCTTTTACCAGAATAAAAAATATATATATATATCTCTTGTTTGTTAATTAAACAAGAAGTCCACAGAAAAGCATGTGCTTTTCTAGAGGGGGGAAAAAAAAGGAACTTATTTTCCTGAATTGTCAGTCTCCCAAAAAATACATAACTTCTCCAATGTCCAAAAGTACTTTATGCATTTACTGTGGTTCTAAATTGACTCTTTCCTTATTTAGAAGTGTGTTAGCATTCCGACATGACGGACATAATTTATTCATCAGCCGAGGACGTGGTCCAAAACTCAGTCAAGTCAATTTTCTATTGACTAGACCAGACTTTGGAGAGAGCTCCCTGAAGAACAGTTGAAACGGTTAAGACAGCGTAGCTGCAAATCAGAACAGAGCCATCAGCGTGGGGAAGCGCTGAGTAAAAAGGGCTGAGCAGAAGGCACAGCAAACCCCCCTGTGCGGAGGACAGCGCCACAATCGTTCATAACTCGAGTCCGTTTTAAACAATGACTGAAATTCTCACCCCGTTACAAGAACTGGACGATTTTACCATGGACTTGAGCGGAGCCAGACCCCCCGAGCTCCAGTGAGATTTATGTAATACATAGACCCTGTGCAGGCTCTGAACGGGAATGGATTTTTCCCATTGAGTCCAGTCTTTCCTGCTGTAAAGTAAATATTGATTTTGCAACTGACCTCTTAACAAAAACGTTCTCTTGAGCCTTCCACTGATGACACAGATATTGCCAATGATCTTTACATTTTGAATATGTCATGGGTTTACTGCTAGGCCTACTATAGCGATGGCTTCACACCTACATTTAAATAACAAGTTGCCATTTTGTATGTGGTTACTACAAAACCCAGACTAATTTTGACTTTTTTTTTTTTTAAGAACTGTAGGATTTCATGTTTCATTTCAAAAATAAAACCCTAAGACTATTTTAAGATACCTCAAAACCTACGTGGATTGCTTACAATAGGAGGTCTTTGGTCTAAATGACTTTAACAGCGTTCCTTTACCTTGTGTATGCCTCTTTTTAATGTCTTGAGTTCAAACCATACTTATATTTCTGCATCTAACCATGGCATCATTTGACAGCATCAAATAAACGTGTTTTTTCAGTCAGATAGGTAGCAGTAAATAGATATGGATCAAATTATGCTTTAATTTAATTTGCCTCTCTGATAGAGCGCTTTAGAATGAATTAGAATCAACGTGTTTTAAAAATTAGCGGAAAAATTAAAAAGCAAACAATTTTGAATTCGAGGCCGCGCAGCACTCCTTGTTGCCATTGAACCCATGTTATTTTGATCTAGATTTCTATTACACTGTGCCAAAAGAGGTCTGAGCAGCTGAAAGAAGGAACAAGTGATTTTTTTCACCCAGAAAGGGTTTGGTTAGCACACAGTATACCGTGACAGCAAAAGTGCAGGCATTTTCACACTGCCCTTAAGCCAAGAGCGAGAGGAAAATGTGTTCTTCATGCCCATTTCAGTCTTTGAGCCCTGATACAAAGCTGCCAAGGAGAATGCTAGTCACTGACAACTGCGATAACATTTTTGTGACGAGCATAGCCCTTTTCTGAGAAGTGGAATGTGATCTGCAGTACGTCTCGCGCAGACTCCCGAGCAGGCTTTATGATGGCAACTGCTGTTGGTCACTTCAGAACGGGGCTGGGGTTTAGTCCTGCGGCTCCGCTTCCCAGACTGAGGAATGCGGGCCGCTCCAAAGCGGCACATGCAGGCAGGCTGAGCAGCCAAATTCCTCCAGCGAGCGTGGGGCCTGGGAGTCGGGGCTTCTGCCGCAGTTTCCAGTGGCGGTGTCCAAACAAACTAAATTTGGAAACACCTACTACTGAGAACCGATCCTCTGCCCAACCCCTGCTTGCCATTTAATAGGAAAAAATAAACATAGAGGAGGCAGAACATACATTATTTTTTCCATAACTAAGAGGTTTTGGAATCATTTCAGGTAATTCCTCCTGCCTCCCCCCGCCAGTTAACGGTATTTGAGGGGGCTATTTGGCACAGGGAGGAACTTCACTTTCAGAGGGAGCTGCACAAATGATTTGGGCCGTATCCTCAGCGTTTTACCGATCAATGCATATAACAGAAGAAACCTTTTAACGGAGTTTGGTCCTCCTCTAATTGTTACCATGTGCATTAAAGGATCACCTAGAGATTTGTAGTGCTCTAAAATACAGGATTCTTCTCTCTTGCCAGGGAGCTCAAGGTTATGAAAGTCTTGCAGTAGGAGCCTTCGGTTTCCTGATGGGGTTGAGATGTAATTAATAAGGCAGTTGCTGATGGTTTTCGACACCATGCTCAGCATGCTGATATCCTTCACTGAAAAAGCAAAACCAGTATACTTGTAAGTCTTTACTGCAAGAAAAAGGCTGATCACTAGTCAATAACTTTATCTTGCTTCAAAAATAGGCCAAGAAATAAGATTTACAAATAAACCAGAATGCAATTACTGTTTATCTCCTTTGCCAACAAACTGTAGTAATTAGAAATGGATAGATCTAAGGAATACTTTTCACACATAATAGGCAAAACCCACTTCAAGTAGTTTGTAATTATCGTTTAAATTTTGATCATTTGGTTCTTCATACATAAAAGCTGAAAATTCAGAGACTAAGTCATGTAAAATGACTTAAACTAGCTAAAAGCGAAAACATTTTAAATAATAATGGCTTTTTCTAAATGGAAAACTTTTTTGTGGTAATTTTCAGGGATTGGAAGTAATACCTTTCTTATCAGATTCTCACCTGAAAGATAATTCAATACCATTTGAAAGATCTCTAAGGGAAGCGTTTGAAAATACCCAAGTGTTGACAGAGACTGGGGGTCCGTGTCCAAGGCGTTGCAGCGCTGTCTGGAGCGACGGTTACTGCGCCTGTATTTCTGGTGAGGAATCGAGGTGTAGCTGGTCCCTGCAGTGGATGTCATTGTTCTCTTAGTCCCATAAACTTGACCTGGAGAGAAAATAGGAAAGTCCTATTTTCAGAGGAGGAAAACGGTATCCCCGAAACTGGGCTGAGAGGAAATCACTCCATTGTAGACACAGCAATGGAGTGTGAAAATCTTGTCATATACGTAGGATAAATTTTTGGTTTAATTTAGTGCAGTGGCATGCAATTTACTAAATAATTTTCTAATTCCGTGTCTTGGAGAATGGTGTATTCAGACGATCAGAGAGGAGGGAAAGGTAAAAGCACTGGGGGACATCGTATGAGTGGGACATCAAGTCAGGAAGATAGTTCTAAATGGAGACTCTTGAGGAGGTGTATGCGATGGTGCAAGCTACAGTAATTAACAACATTCTCTTACCTTGTTACACCAATTATTCAACAGAATAAGTTATGAGGATGTTACTGAAATTATTTTCATGTTACTTAATTGCTTTAGAGTGATAATTACTTCTACACATGCCTGCATATGACCAAAAAAAGGTTAAAAGTAACAGTAATGGTTCAAACCGTATTTCCCTGCAGCATTTAAGTTGATACATGGCTTAATGTCATATAATGACTATACGTGTGATATACAAAAAAATGCTACAGTATTGCTATGTGAGAAAATTCAGTCACCCAGGCTTTCCCAAAATCATGAGCGTCTGAAAAGTAATGAGCTTTAAAAGATCAATAAACATGTTATTTTCATTTGCCTTCTGGTTTCTGAGTCTCTAGAATAGGTGCACTTCACATTGTCAGGCAACAATGAGAGTTAGTGACTCCCTACCTCTTAAATATTTTTTTTTTTTTAACTGAGATTTTTCACATTATTTCTCGATTCCAGCAGCTGAGGCTTCAGGGAAATTGCCAGAGAGAATGAGTGCTGCAGTATAATTACAAGAGCTGGCAGCACTGGCAGTAACATAACTGGAACCTGTCCAAGCTGCAGTGCAACATCCCAGTCACCATCAGTGGGAAATACACTCAGAGAATAGACCTCATTGTTTCAAAGATTAAAAATTTACAAAAATTACAGAAAACAAGTTCCAAACATCCTTCATATTTATGACTAAAGCACGCAAGCCAGACCTCTCTAATACGCCACCGAGCAAAATTACCACATCCACAATGGAAGCACTGTTTGTACTGACAACTGAAAGAATATGGGCCATTTCATTAAAAGTGTTACAAATGGGTTTGGCCGACTTGTGCTTGGTGCTGGATAGAGTTGGCATTGTACGGTTAAGGAAGTTATACTTCACTGGAAGCATTTTTAATTTAGGTATGGTATAATTCTAGCTAGCTAAAGCAGCTTATAGTTTAAACTTTCACAAGGCTCATGAGCAAACGTAACTGCTCCTAAAATTAGTGTTTCATTAGGCTTTTACACTGTTCAAGAATGAGACAGAAAATTGATGTAACGCCTTTAAGAGCAACCAAGAAACCACCTCTAGATAAACATATGGTTATATGAAAAAATGTTTGTCTTCTAAAAGCAAAGTCTGAAGTCGGTGGGAATTTTATACACACAACTGTGGATTTGAGACAACTTGAATTCCTTGTGTAGAATATACACAGTGGCTCCACTCCTGTTTAAAAACAGGGCACCACTAAACTTGGTTCAAGACAGGCTAAATCTGATACATATTTCTGATTCACACTTTAGAAATAAAGTTGCAACCCTACCATACTTTCTCTTCCTCCCCCACTCCCCTTACTGTCTTTAGGAGGACTGTACTGTAAGGATTTGTGGCATCTTTAAGTGGTTTTTTTTTTAAATCTTACCTTGGGTCTGCAATTGTGTTACATGGAAAAAAAAAAATACTTCACCACAAGGGAGATTTTCAGAAGTGCTCAGCCAATTCCAGTCTGTTTCTGTTCAACTTGATTGAAGTTGAATTGGCTACCACTATTTTAATTTAGAGCAGAGCTAGATAAAATTAATGTAAACAAAAACGAGTACAAGCAGCGAGTTTCAAAGCCAAAGCTTAGAGGCTTTACCGAAAGCTCCCATTTGCTTCCTCTTTGACTTAACGTGGTTTTTATTTCTTAGGGAGTTCAGCCAGAGCGGGGCAATGGACTGTGCATCTCCATCTGCTGCTGGGATACCGCTTGTTTAGAGAACTGCTTAATCCAGACTGGAAAATTGAAAGGTAAATGTTAAATATTTAACAAGCTAAACTCATAATATTAGCCAAGAAGGGTCATCCTGTTTGTTGCTATAAGCTAATTTGTTTACAAGGCAGAAAGCATCAACTTTCAATCCGCTCTAGAATGTTTCTTGTCCTTAAGCAGTCGCTAAACTCCTGCTAATGGGTGCACTTTTGTCCTGATATTTCTCTGAGCCTGTGTTAGCATTTGGCAAACATTTATTGCAAAAGGTTGTTTACTTTGGAGATTGGTTTGGAACATTTCCGTTTCCCTGCCTCCTCACAAAGAGCATAAAGTGAATCGCTTCAAATATTAACTCGACAGTTGTTTTTTTTTTCTTTTTGTTTTCAATTTCCTCTTTTTCCTTGTCAGCGCAAATAAAAACGTACGAGTTCAAGTGAGGGATGACAAACCTTAGAGCGCCGAGCGCAGCCATGGAGTTATGTCAGTACTTGTTACCCCCTGGCCTACACCGACGCTTTACAAAAAGCATATTTTTATTTGCGCTAAAGGCTCTACATGAGGCTGGTAGTGCAAACCAGTCCCGTAAGCACCTAAATCGGTGGATAACCGTGAGTAGAAAGCACAGCTCCGGGAATCCTGACCTTGCTGCTGATGGCGGCAGGGATTTCTTTGTTGTGAGGGAGGGCTGGCTCGGGCTCGTCCCTTCAGGGTCCGGCCGAGGGGAAACGCCAGCACCTGCTGGTTTTCCTCAGCCCTGGGTGGGTTTGCTCCTCAGGCTGCAGCGTGTGAGGGAGCGGGTTATAGCTGGCCTTTTACCTGTGTTTTTGGGTCGGATTTAGCCGGGCTTTGACAGACCTTTAGGCCAAATGACCGGCTAGGCCGCGTTCTCCTCCGCCCTCTGCGGGGCCCCTCTCCCCCGCAGCCCACCAAAACTGGGGCTCGGGGGCAGAAAACGGGGACCTGCGCCCCCGAACCCACACACAGGTAATAGAGAAGGTCTCGCGGTCGATGCCTGCTTACTGACAACACCTTATGAGCTCTTTTTTACCTCAGGGAAATTCCCTCCCTACAAACACCCCCTGGCTGGGGCACCCGCCTCTGCCTCTGAGGGGAGCAGCAGAGGAATGGGGGCGTGTGGGGTGAGCGGACCCCGCTGCCTCCGGTGAGCACCACACCCCGTGTCCCTGGGGGAAAAAAAAAAGAAAAATACATTTTCCTGTTATTATTTAAAATTCATTTTTTTAAAGCATGATTTTGGTCAAACATCACTACATAGTGGGGTTGAAAGGGGGGTCTGGGCATAGTAATGCAGGCAGGTGCACGCAGGCAGGCACACCTGTGTTTGTGTGCTTAACTCGGGAGCAGAAATGTTTGCAAACACGGGAAAAAAAGGGTTCAGTTTCAGGGTGGTGGTTGTCAATGGGCCCATGGGGGTCACGTACGTGTTGGAGGGAAGAAATTACGACAGGCAACAGAAGTGGTTTATTCCAGTTGTGTTTTATTAGTATTACTAATAATTCCGCCCCTCTCCGTGGGTTTTGTGCTAATTGGTTTGTAATAATTGCTTTCCCGCCTTTTCGCCCGCTGCCCCTTTCAGCGCAGAGGGGGAGGGGCGGGAAGCGAGAGCCTCGCGCGCGGCTTTCCCGCCCTCCTGTCCCCGCCCCCCTTGTTGAATATTCAATCAGATCCCCGCCCCTCCCCGCAACGGCCGCCCGCGCGGAAAGCGCGTCCCCGCCAGTCACGAGCCCGGTGTGGCTCCACCCCCTCATGAATAATTAACGCCGGCGGCCGTTGGGCCTCCATTTCAGAGCGGGGCGGTGGCTCCGTGGCCCTGGCGCGGCGGGAGGCGGCGGGCGGGGGTTCCAGCCGCCTCCCGGCCGGGCGAGGTGGGGGGTGAGCGCCCCCGGGGCAGTTTGGGGTCCTCGGGACGGGGGTGCCGTGGCCCGCCCTGGGGCGGGAGCGTGAGGCGCGGCGGGGCCTGCGGGTGCGCGTCCCGCTGTGGGGGACCCCCAGGAGCGTCGTTCCGTGTTGAAGCGTTGGGACGCCTATGGAGCTATAGGCGTTCTGCGTGGGTTGCGCCGTGACCGAGTCCCGCTGCGCCACCAGCCTGCGTAGTAGCGCAGCCCCCACGCCCTGCACGGCTGATCCCCCATGAGACCAGGCCCACCAAACCCCATCTTCAACCTGCTGAGGGAAAACACGACCCCACGCAACGGTGCCAGGCCCCGGCGTTTGCCAGCGTCGGCGGCGACGTTCACCGCGCGGCTCCTGTAACGCGATGCTGCGGGACAAGCTTGTTACGCGGGGCCGCGAAGCCTGCGTACAAATTAATTACGCTGCGGTGGAAAGATGTCACAACACTAAGTCAGCGTGCCATAACGTATGTCTTGGAGCAAAGCCGTAGCATCGTAAACCAAAAGTGTGGCACAACACCAGCTGCAAACATTGTTAGCGGAGGCTGTGCTGCAACAAGTAGTTACAAATTGCCGTGCCGCCGTTACACGCTATTGCATTATACTGTAAAATAGCATTGTTCCGTGGAGCTGCGATCTCGGGAAAACCGCGGCAAGCTGCCATTCTTTGTTAGGGCAGTAAACAGTTCGTATTCGCTAGCAAACTGGTTTTAAAAATAACTATTTCTTTTTACAAATTCTGCTTCCGAAGTGGCTGACTATAAATAACTAGTTCTCTTGGGGATAGTAACGGAACCCCTCGGGAGAGGTTTCCTTGCTGCTCCGAAGGCAGTTCCCATACGATGGCAGCAGAGGGCTGCAGCTGGTTTAAAGGACTTTTCCCCAGTTGGTTTTTTTTTTCCCAAAGCCAGTTGTTTGTTTGGTGGGTTTTTTTTTTTTTGCTGGAACTGTATTGAAGGAAGAACTTTCCTTAGCGCAACTGAAATAGAAACAAAATAAAAATCAACCCCAAATATAATGATACGGCATCGTCTGGTAACTGCTGCTTAAATTAGTGACAAGGACAGCGGGAACGCCATGACGGTGTAAACATGATTGCAGTATTTTTGCTGAAAAGGTAAATTTGACAAGTGTGCGAATACAACGTACGTCCAAGGCATTTCTGCGTAGGCTGGTCTGCAGTTGAGCCCACCAGCTAGGCAGAGCCTAAACCCGGTGTCCCCGCTTCTCCTTCCAGCTGGGAGGTGGCCGGCAGCGCCTGGCTGCGTATCTCTTCATGCCATTGCATCCCGCCTCTGTAAATCCCTCAGCAATTCTCCCGCACGTGGAAAGGTATCGTTCTCCTCCTCCCCGTCGCCGTTTTGCACCTCTCTGTTTCACCGCAAAAGGGTTGCGTTTCAGGAATGCCAGAATAAAGAATTTCAGCCTGCCGTATGTGCTCATTTACACCGGATACCATTGCTTGGGGAAAGAGTATAATAAAATGGGGCGGATATAGAGTATCCTTCTCCTGGAGCTTGACAGTGGTTTTCAGGGCTTCCCGAGTCTGAAGCTACATCCAGGCTCCCGTGTTTAATATGCAGCGGTGGACCTACATAAATACATCTAGCTACATAACGATCAGCATAATTAACGATAGCAACAGTGACATGGAGTTCTGCAATTTAATTGCGTTGTGTGGTAAAAGTATTATCTTGGGTTTGTTTTAAATTGGTTGAATGAGTCACAGTTGGGTTGTTTTTTTTTTTCCATTTGAGGCTCTGTAATCCAGTCAATGTTTGTAAACTGTTTTGAGATGATGGGATGAAAGCTAATAAGGAAAAAAGTACAATTGAGTTGTTCTAAACTACGGTGATGGTTCTGCTGGGGCGCTAACTGCTTATTCTATGCGTGAGCGGCCTTGTCTGGTGTACCTAATTTATCTTTGTCCTGCCTACACCGAACGTGTGAGCAGCATTATGTAACTCGGTAAAAATATCAGCGGTGTCTCTGGTGCTCTGCTACTGTCAGTGGCAGAAACGGTGGCAGCGTTTAAATGGCAGGAGCGGGACCACGATGGAGTCAGCTTTTCCAATACCGAGGGTTTAGACGGTTGCTAGTGAGGTTTTTCCGAAGAGGCCAGGCGCGTTAGGCATCTAAAACCCCTAGGAAGCTAGGAGGTAGCCGTAAAGGCGCCGAGGCCGTGGTTAAGCATGTTGTTAAATCCCTCTGCGCCGGCCATGCAGGCAAGATCTAAATCTTTCGTGCTATTAAAACAGCAGTTTTCAGTCGTTATTTCGTTAATCCCATGCGTGGTTTTCAGGGAAAATGGGAGTGCGCTGCGATAGGAGCTATATTTAAATGCAGAGCTAGGTGTGAATGGGAAATAAGAGTGGTTGGGTAGGGATACCCTCACGGCAAAGCGAGGAAGCTTTTGTGCACCGGGGTGGGGACCGGAGGAGCCCCCGGAGGCCCCTTCCAGCCCGGATGGTTCCCGGGTCAGGGCAGGGGCTCCGCGCTCTGTCCCGCCTGGGCAAACGGCAGCTGGTTGTGCGAGGGAAGGATTGTGTCCTGCTCCAGCGAGCCTTGCTGCGTTCCCGACTCTGGGGCAGGAGGTGTGTTCAGCCTCCCAAAACTGCCCTTACGTATTACTTCTTTAAGGTGTTCTTTTGCCTTTATTTTAGAATGCGCATTCTTCAGGTCTTCCGACATTCCCTGCCACCCCAAGGGCTACATGTGAATAACTAGAAAGCTCTCGAGCAACAGGCAGAGCGCTGCCATTCTCTTGCGGTTTCTTGAATGGAGCTGGGGCATTAAAAGAAAACGCCAAATGTGGTGGGAGTCAGAAGAGAACGCTGGAAAAATTGCACCACTAGGACCGGCACTAATAAGAACAGCATCTAGTGCGCCATAAACGTTACAAAATGGAAATAATAATAATAATAAACTGCAGAAGAAAGACACAATGCTTCCAAGTTTTGTGTCGCTTCACATGCAGTCTTAGGCAGTAAAATTTCTTCAGTACTTACTCTGTTTAAATCAAATTTTTCCTCATTTGCCAAATGTTTATTCTCTCCCGAGGTTTCACTGAAACTCTGAAATGTTATTAAGGAGCTTAGATGCAGCCTTTCATTTATACTTGAAGGAAAGCCGTTTAAGGCTTGTTACAAAATGATAAAAGTGTACAATTAGTGGGGGATTGTTGACTCATCCAGCACAGGCACCGTGCAAGGATATGGAGTGAATTACGGCACTGTCTTGTATCATCCTTAATGAATTCTCAGGATAAAATCACCATGCCCTCCTCGGCTGGCATTTCTATTTCAGGCCTGCTGGCAGGGTGTCAAAGGGCTGATGGATGGCGCAGGGCTGAGCAGGGGCAGGAGCGCGTACATCCAGCGTCCTGGCCCAGGCCTCGGAAACGATCTGCTGAGACGCTGATCGGAATTTTGATAACGCAACGTCCCATTTTCATGTCATTTTGCTTGCGGAACTGTGCAGCGATATGGATGAGATGCAGCTGGAGGAATTAAAAAAAAAAAAGAAAATATAATGGAAAACTTAAGAAAAAGTAAGTAAACAGAGAAAAAATTAAGAAGTAATAATTTAATAGGTCCCACGCACTGAGGGACTGAGGTTAATCCATGGCCTGGCTGCTCTCAGCATCGCTGTGGTTCTGTGGTGCTGCATCATCCATGTCCTCACCGCAATATCAGAGCAAAGTGGCATCCCGCTGAAACGCGGGACTGCAGAAAGCCGTGGCAGGGTCTCTGCTAATACACAGAATTTCCGACGTCCTCCTTCCTCTTAGGATCATCACTGCCTTGGTTTGGGGCATGTGGGGCAGAAGCGGATTTAATGCCAGGATTTGCCATTTTCTCCTTGCCTCTTCCACCTCATTTTGGACAGTGATCATGGCTGAGGCCAATTAACAACGCTCTGTCCTTCCACCGTGCCTTTCAAGCAAGGATCTTAAAACACGCTGCGTGCGTTAAATCACAGCGCTGCGTAACGTGCCCTGTGGAGGAGATAAGCCTTATCTGAACACGCTGAAGCAGGGGGAGCTGAGGGACTTCCTCAAGGTTGTTTGGAAGATACCGGAGGCAGAATCCGGAGTCCTAGCCGATGCTCCCCGCCTCTGACGGCGGTACTAAGTGTTTGGATGGAGAAAATGTACGACTGAAAGAGGCAAGGCAAGGGAGCGGGCGGATGAGGTGGATGCGAAGGTTTGTGCCCTGGGTATGTTGTTCGTCCTTCATCAGCTGTTAAGGGTTTACCTCGCATCAGAGTCGTTCCCCTGCAGTTGCCAGATCTTAGCTGCGGATCTGGCTCTAGGTTTTCCACTCTGCTCCTTCCTTATAAATATTCCTTATATTTTTCCTGCCTTCAGTTTTTCTCCATCTTCCAGTGTTGCAGAGAAACAGAGACCAGCACAAAAAAAGAAGTGGATTACTGAGAATTCATTAGCATCTCGAATCAAGTTGCTCTGGTTTTCTGAAGAGCTGAGCGAACCTGTCAGAGTGTAACTGGTGCTCTTCCTTTCTGCCGCTTTTTAAGATGCAATGTTCAGCCCTAAACAGATGGGAACCTGTCAGCACAACACGGAGATAATTACCCGTTTGAGCCATGGGAAGCTTCGTAAGGAAGTTATTGCAGCCGATACCACTCTGCTTTGATGATCTTATCAGTTTTCTCAGGCTGAGCGTATTGGTAGGCCCTAGTATTCCTTTGAAGAAACACCAAGAAAAACCTTGTTTCCGTAGGGATGCGGCTTCTCTTCAAAGGTGCAGGGCAACTCCGCAGAAGCCAGGGCGGCTGTCCTGTCTGGGAGGGGAAATAATCTGGCCTGCAGTAACGGCACGGAAATATCAGGAAAGTGCAGTAACAAGGGGTAGGTAGGTGTTAAAGAAGTCGGAGCTCGCGGCACAGGCTGTTTCTTGGAGATTCACGTACAAACTCGTGCGTCTCTGCTGCTGCTGCCAGACACCTCCGGGCATCGCTTGCTTTGCCGGCAGCGGGAGCGATCAGAGATCCTCGTTTCTTTGTGGACAGTCAGGCACGTCGAGTTATCCCCCCCTCCGTCAGCTGGAAAGGGTGAGGGAGTTAAGACATTCTCACCCTGGGTTTTCTTATTATTCTGTAGGTCTGTAGCTGGCAAAGGTAAAAACCCTTCTGCAGCGAAGCGGAGTCATGGAAATAACCCTCAGAGCAGGCACCGGGAAGCCAGGAGGCACTTGCATGGAGCTTGTCACAGAGCATGAAACCCACAAGAACAGCAAACCTGCTCTTTTCAGTACTTAAAAAAACCCCAAATATAAAAGACTTTATTTTTTCTTTATCACAGCAATCCCGAAATTTTATTAGTTATGTATTTTGTGCAGAGGAAAAGGGCTTTACGTGCATTCTGCCAGCACTTGCTGAAGATTTTGTCAGGTTTTTAAAAAAAGTAACAAAATCACCTGTCAATTTTTATAACTTTAGTTCAAATTGAGGAGGGGACTAACAAAATTTAGCTCAGTTTTCCTGAGAAAAAGGAAAGTTGCTGCCTGCTCTGACCTACTTGCTAAACAATCAGGATTTGTTGTGTAAAAGGAAAAGAAAAATAAACCCCAGCCTTTGGAAAATTTTCAGTATGTGAATTGGGTTCACAGGTTCTTCCTCATCCTTTTGTAATGAGAAGATGGTGGGAGGAGATGAAGGTTATTGCGGGGATCCTCTGGTGTAGCCGAATGGAAACGTGCAGGTGTTTTCTGCTTCCTTAGATCCAGCCTGTCAGTCGAGCCTTTTTGGGAGCTGTGCTGGTAATTATCACGCTACGGGATGCCACCCTCTAATCTTCCCCTTTCTGCCCTTTGGGAGAGTAGTGCGGAGCCCGGGATCGCGACGTGCGGTGGCAGAAACAGCGCTTGAGCCCTTTGAAGCCCGGCCGGCGGAGGCGTGCAGCGTGAAGGTACGTCTGCAGGGGCCGGGCGCCGGGCGACTGCCTACAGCGGCATCGGCGCTGCGATTTTAGCGTCGCCTTTGGGTCAGTAATTTTATAATTCGGTCTGATTAAGGGGTGAAAAGAAAAGAGTTGCGCTGTAAGTGTTCTATGGAACTACCTGCCCGAAGTACTGGTGGCCCTTGCTGCAGGCGCCAGCTGAATTTTGTCCTGGGAAGCACCCAGCGGGCTCATCCGCAGATGGTGCGGGTGTTTAAGGCAGCGGCTGGCTCTTCGTGGGGCCCTGGTGACGGGGAGGCAGATGCAGCCTCCTGGGAGAGGCGGGTGAGCGGCCGCTACGGCACGGAGCCGGCGTGTCAGATGGAGAAGGGCGTGCTTGGAAACACATTTCCCTTTGCTGAACGCAACAACAAAAAAAATCTGACATCCATGGGCCAGAAACGTATTTTATGCAAACTAAGAAAACTGTCTCATGCAGATAATAAAAACCCAGCGTGGTCATCAGCTTCATGGCTTCCCTCAGACCCGTTCCAGGAGCTGTACGAGCCCCACCTTGGGCGAGTGCTGCGGCCCCGCTCCCCGGCTGGGGCGAGCATCAGTTCCTCATCTCTAAAGCTGACTCGAGAAGATTTCTAAATTCTTTTAGTGAGCGTAAGAGATGAAAAAAACCCAGCTTCTGAGATGGACATGTGTACGATGCTTGTAGGCACCTTAGCAAGTAATTCCACCCTGCCCTGGAAACACCTTTCCCCTGAGCATCTCTAAGTATCTTACAAATATTAGCAAATTTACAATTTGTTTGTGAGAAAGGAACTTATTCCCATCCTTCCTTTCTAGATGAGGCAACCCAAAGCATAAAGACCTTTAATATCCAACCAGGAGAGGACTTCAGGAGCCCCAATTCCCTGCTCCCTGTCGTAACCAAAGCTTAATTCCACAGCACTTGTGAAACGCAGATTCAGAGCTGTGCATCTATTGGAGATTTTATTCCACCACCCACAGGCCCTTTTGTAGCAATCTGCTCCCTACGTGCTTTCAGTGCCGTTAATTACGGTTCAGCATGCTGTTGTACCCGAGGTGCGCTTGCATTTCCAGGGTATAAACCCTTGTTTATCTGCATAATGGCTAAAGTATTTTTCCCCCTCTTTCTGGGATGTTGTTTAGTATGAAAACTGTTCAGGAGAGCTGACGTTTTTGCATATTTATATATTATAAAGTATTGGCTTTTGTGTGTGTATATATGTATATAAAAATATAGAGAAAAAATACATATTCTAATTATATATCTGCTACATCTCTGCTCAGAAAAATAGAACAAGGCATTGGGAGAGTAGAATTCTTTTATCATGTTAAAATTAACTTGTAGCTGCTTGTACTGTGTTAGCACAGTTTCTCCCAACCTGGAAGACTCCTGGGGAAGAGGGGACGAACGGGGTGTGAGGGGCCTGGGAAGGCGAAAGGGAAAACGAGGAGCAGCTGATATATTACTTGTTTTTCCAATGTTGCAACAGGAATTAACCTATCGATATCCGTAGTTAATTGCAAGACGGGCCTTTTCCTACAGTTCACCATCTCCCTTCAGTTACTGCACCATGCTGATTTGTTCGTACTTTTAATGTGCAATAGCGAAGGAAGCCTAAACCTGGAGGTGCTACCTAGAGGTCTCGGATAATGACTTTTGAAATGATTTACATTTTTGAAATAATTTGGTGCTAGTGCAGAGATCAAAACGCTAAACCTTACTACTGTCAAAAAGTCAAACAGGCCAAGCAACCTTCAATGTTCAAGCTGCGAAGCCTGCAAGAAAAATCTAAGTAAGCTGAGCAGAATAAAATGAGAAGAAAATTACAGTCTTGATTCAAACCTCAATTACATTAGTTTTTATCCTAGGTATGTCCTGGGAACGCCTCCTCATATGATGTGTTATTACTAAGACAGAAAGGGATGTCTTTAAAAAAAATCCTTGTATTCTTATAGCGTCAATTAAAAGAATACAAGATGAAAATAATTCCCATCCTGCTTAGAAGTTCACATAACATGACCAATAATCCTTTGCATGTTTTATTTTGAAAACAAAGCAGTCCAAAAGGAAGATTTTTTTTTTTAATATTAAGACTGTATTCCATGCAGATAATCCATAGTAAATACATTGCATTAAAAGACAGTTAAAGTGCCTTTAGTCCCCCAAAATAGTCCGACTGTGCTGTAAATTCAAGTATATGGAAAGTAGGCCTTTAGTTATTAAGAGAATAGTTTTTGATCTGGGTCCTGCTCCCACTGATGTCAAAAATGGGGGGTTAGCCCCCAGCTTTCTCAGGAGCAGAACCAACCTCGTGTTGGTCTCTGATAAACCCTGTGCTGTGTTTTCCCAACTGCTGAACGCAGACGAGCGGCCAAGGAGCAGATACGTGATGTCATTTTCTGCCTGATGACAGGCAGCTGCCTTACGCCCGAAGGACACGCTCAGCAGTTGCCACAAACTGCCAGGGCACGGTGCTTGGAAAGACAGATGAGGAGCCGTAGCAGTTGTTTCTGTTTTGCATCCTCTTTTAACCAGCTGAGCAATGGACTGAGCGCGGCTAACAGCCCCAGCCCGCTTTAGAGCGATAAAATATACAGGTCAATATACACGTACATTATGCAGTCTGCTTTGAAGCAAGCCCGAACGCTGGGTTCATCAGAGTCCGGAGGAAAAGCTCAGGTTGTGGCTAGAGAAGCCACATGATTAAAAGCAAAATCAAACTCTTTTTATGTCATAGTCGCCATCATCATGTTCTTGCTTTGGCACTCGGGACTAGCAAGATTAACCGGCATCTTGCAGCCAGAGTTACACAGATAGGGAAGGAGTATTGATCCTGGCGCGTTTGACTTGGTGCAGCCAGCGTTGTACTTGAGCCCAGGCTCTCCTCTTCAGCGTTACAGCAGTACTTGTTGATGGTAAAGACATTTTTCTCTTTCTTCTAGGCATCGGCAACGTTACCGTTGGGCTTTCTGGAATTTAATAGACAGCCTCTTCTCTTCCACTACAAAGCCATGTGCAAAGAACATTCCGAAAAGATTGTTCCCTGCTGACTCGCGTGCTTCCCAGATGTGAACTTCAAGTGCCCAGAGCTAGACCTCATGTCGAAAGGTAGGACAGAGGATTTGGGGTTTTTCTCCCCCTTGAGACACAGCATCCGAGTGCCTTGTTTCTCCAGGCTGGGCAGTGGGAGAAGCCGGGTGGATCCAAACCTTCAGCTCAGAGCACGCACACAACTACAGGCAGTAACTTCTCCATCTACTCTACCACAAGGTCTTAGAGATGACGAATTGGAGCTGTTAACGCTCTACCTGACACTACCCCAAAGCATATTCCTCAGTAGAAGGCAGACCAAACATCTGTTGCACAGCTACAGAATAGCCTGGTGTGTTTTGTTTCTTTCCTTAAAGGAAAAAAGAATTAAAAAAAAGCCTTTTTGACTCCAGGCACTCAGAACGTGGCATCTCCCCTGACGTACAGGTGGTTTACGTATCTCAGCCGTTCCTGTGCTATGGCACTCGGATGTGGGTATTCTCCACCTGAGTTTCCGATCCTCTTCTGAATCCTTCTAAGATTCTGGCTGCAGTAACGCAGCAGTGATTTACACAGCTCAAGTGCCCTCTATTTAAGGTCTGTTTTCTTTTAAATTCGCAGCATTTCAGAATGGTTGGATGTTACCTAGTATTTCTAGGGGTTGTAGGGGAAGAGGAGTACCCAAAATCTTGCTGTTATTCTGTAGGCATGTTCAGAAAAACAGTAAAAACAAGGCCATTATTTGAAAAGAGTTAAATCCAGAGAAAATTCCTTACCAGCTCATAACCATTTCAAAGGAGATCCTGGGCAAAAACTAGATGACAGCATCCCTTTGAATTCTTTCTACTTCAGGGAAACAGGGAAAAAAACAACATTCCAGCTGAAAGCTTTATTTGGGAATAAAGTTTATCTTCAAAACACGTCTAAAGAGAGACTGTCTGGGCCATAACAACTTGGCACGACTCAGTCTGACTTACCCTGTTTGAGCATTTTGGTGCCTTTATGCCATAATAAGATGCAGCAAAAGTCTCCCTAGTGGCTATGTATGAGAAAGTATAATCTGGGGTCTAAATGCCACAAAGCATCCATATTTATCTTTAATGGCTATATAAATTCAGCAGATGAGAAGGAAAACATTAATTAGACAGACCCTGCCTTTGGCAGTAATCACCACCAGTGACAGCTGAACCAGCCAGTGGATAAAATATGCACCAAACATGATTATCAGAATAAATAACTGAGGATCAAGAGAAGATTAAAAAAAAAAAAAAGGAAAAAAGCTCCATACAACCAACACTTTTTTGGTGAGGGAAAAAAAACTTCACCTTACACTGGACTTTGGACTCTCTCTTTTTTTTGTACAAGCTTTCCTCGGTTTAGGGCCCGATCCTGCAGCTGGTGTCTGTGGAAGGAGGGCAGAGTATTTCTGCAGATTAGTCTTGGATTGTGATGGCACAGAAGGAGTAGAAAACCCTGAGAGGTCTAGTGTCGAAGTCCTTAGTTAGGGTCAGATTCTGGAATCGCGATATACGTACAAATCCAGACCAGGGGCCTAGCACAGACATGATAACATAAAAAAATAGAAAAAATTCCACTGACTTGAGCAGGCTCTAAAAATTACGATGTTAACAAGGTGATTTTCAGATTTTCGATGGTATCAAGGCATGTATGCCTTCACTCCTTACTTCTGTGAAGTGCCCATGAACGAGTTGGCTTTACGTCAGGATTTAGCCCGTAGGAGGACACTGCTTTTGCGAGTGCTCTGTCCCCATCCTCTTCCATCAAAACCTACTCCGTTCCCGCTGGGTTAGTGGCCACGCCACGAGGACGTATTTTGAAGGAACCCAAGGTTTTTTTCACACTCTGTCTCCTTTGGGGTAAGGGTCATAGCGAGTAATTTAGCAAACTAATTAGACGCCAAAAAGTGCATCAGAGCCGCTGGCTCACAAACATCCTGAGGGTGAATCCTCTGCAGGGTTTTGCTGTTAAAATAGATCCGGTTTCCCTTTCTGCAGAGCAGGGGGTAGAAGCTGTTGCTGTGAAAGGAGAGGAGGGCAGGGAGTTGAAGCCAAGGTGGTGGAAGACCAACTGCAGAATGAAAAGCCAAGGGCTCAAGGCTTCTCAGCTGTGAAGGCAAAATTAAATGTTGCCCACCCCAAAAGAAGGTGAAGGGGAGAGCGGAGGAAGGGACAGAGCTGGGGTAGAGGGGATGGGAGAGGGGGGGTGAGCTCTGGAGAGCCAACCTCACCTCTCCTGGGCCACCCGCAGCACCTACCCCCACCACGCTGGCTCTCCCTGGAGAGGGAAGAGGCAACCAGCCCGACCCTCCCAAGCGCAGGCAGAGCCGCTGTGCGGCAAAAGTCAGTTGTTTAGCTGTGCCCAGGAGCCTGCTGCTTGAGGCAGCTGCCTGTTTTGCCCGTACCGAGATTTGCCCTCCCTTTGCAGCCCCCGTTAAGGCTCCTGGTGGAGGAGGGAAGAGAGGTCAGCCACACACCAGGAGGGAAACCCAACCACAAACCAGAAAACCCACGCCAGACCAGAACTTTGCACTTTTTTCTACCGCCGCATCCAGGGCTTCGGTGCCGGGCTGCAGGCAGAGTCCAATGTCACGACTGCCGCCGCTGCAGGCTCCGCTGCCCCGCCGGGAATCCAGGCGAGGCCCAGCCTCACGTCGCCCTGACTCATTCTTTTCAAACGCTCCATTGGGTCTTTTTCCTCTACTTGCTGTTTCTTTTCCAAGAGGGGAAAGACTTTGCAATAGAATAACAGAAGACTCCAACACTTGAGACATGGGAGGTTCGAGACGCAGGGGGAGAAGCGCTCAGCACTGTTCTGCTTCGACAAAGCCCTCCTTCTCCTGGCTGGCCGGCTCCACCTCCGAGTACGTTGCATGGTTGGTGTGATTTCGGAATTTCATGGCAGGCCAGTGATGTGGCCTTCGCTGTGGACAGAAACAAAGACCCATCAGAAGCTATGACAGAGCCTTTCACGCCAAGCCTGGGGGGAAATGGGAAACTCGGTCCTGAAACAAGAACAATGCTGTCTTTGTGAAAGTTTGACTTTTTATTAATAAAAATAAATTTTTAAAAAATCGCTTTGTGCTTAGAAGAGTTCATTACAACGCACCAGTCTCGCTGAGCTGACCCACTACTGAGGTTAAAATGGGGAGCGGGGAGGAAATGGAAATTCTAAGTGAAATCTCACACCAGCCTCAGCACGAGGGTGGCCGGTGCAGCCGAGGGACAGCCACAGGCTTCCCCTGCGACCACGCACCCGTCAGCTCTGTGTCTCCTCACCACCTGCAAACCAGGGACAACCGCACTGCCCCTTCTCAGCCAGGCGTAAACGCATCAAACATTGCCAAGCGCTCAGGTACTACACTGGTAGCGGCCATGTAGATCAGTTCTCTGAAGCCTGTCTCTGCAAACAGGACAGATGGAGGAAAGACAAGTGCTTCAGGAAAGAGCCAGCGAGTGCTAAGGAAAGGCTGAGGGCTAAGCGCTGCTCGCTCCCTCCGCAGCAGCTCCTGTGCCAGGATTCAGCCCACTTCTGACTGCCTCGGGATCCTACACCAAGCGGTCTTCTGGCTTTTAACAGCAGATGGAGATTGCTGGACCCCCTATCTTTCCGCGAATTAAAATCTTCCATTTAGAGCATTCACACCACCACTTACACAGTAGCTGATGGCATGACATCTATCAGTAAGGGCTGACAATTTTAGTCAACAAAATCCAGCTGGGCAATTCAAAAGGCAGCGATCTCAATTATGTCGCAGCTCCAACTGAGCCCTCCAACCAGGCTGCGTGCCGACTGCTCATGCAAGCAGGTGGAAGAGTCTTAACGTTGCACGGGGAAGAAAAGGCAATGTGTGAAAGGGAGCGTGTGAAAGGGAGCAAAATAAAACAGTGTGGGAGGGAGAGAGCCTAAGTTTAAAACATCAGCAACTGGAGGTTGGGAGATTAGCTGTGACTGCAGGACCATGAAAAGAAAGTCAGATAGGAACTCTATCAAAGTTCCTTCTCTTTGCTCCCTGCTCTTCTCTAGAAGGTTAGGAGTTGTGTGGGTAGCAGAGGAAGATAAAACTGCCCAGAGGTAAGGTTCTGCACTCACCTCAATGAAGAACAGGGCAGCGTTTGAGGTGGGGTGGCTGTTGATGTAAATTCCCGCGAGGATAATCGCTGCAATGATCAACACAGCCAGCACGATCCCCACGATGGTACCCGTGTGGATCGGGGTGCCTGCTTTCTTGGAAGGAAGGCTGCTTCCCACGCCTGCAAAAAAGGTTTCAGTTGAGTCTCGAACTGTGCCGAGACCTTGGTAAAAGAAAGGCCAGAAAAGAAAAGCACGGCAAGACCTTTCAGAGCTCTGCACGTACGACTGCGCGACTCAGCCTGCTGCTGTCGGGCTCAACAGGAGGGGAAGCCGCAGCAGAGCTGCCTGAGCTCCAGCATCCCTTCGGATGACAGCAGTAGCTGGTTTGAACGAAGCTTAAACCACCACCATGCAGTAACCCCCTCTCCAATCCATATTCTTTATATATTGGCTGCTCACTCTGGTAGAAAGCCATTAGCCATATGCTGAGTGGGGTCCTTGGTGCATCTTACCCACAGCCCTCCAGCTTGCCCTGGGTCCTCGGCTACGAGTACACGATCGCACAGAGCTCCAGAGGGTGTATGTGGCATATATCAACAGCGACATTACCAGCCGTCTGGGGAGCAATGTGGCTGAAACTGGGAAGATGATGGTGCATTTCAAAGGCCCCATGCTGCAAAGGAGCTGATCGGCTCCCCGTTTAGCCAGTCTGACTTCCCTGAGCTGCGTTCAGGTACGAGGGACGGGCTCATGGTTTGCATACGACCACAGTTCTTGCCTGACATCAGGCCAAGAGGGCTCGGATCCTTCCCATGCTCTGAAATTAGTAAGAGCGTTACAGCAACAGTTGGGTTCCCTGCCCTTGGGGCTGCCGAACAAGCTTGGACTGGGAAAGGATTCACGGGAACAGAGATGAAAAAGGCAGAGCTGGGCTAAGGACACTTCTTACATTTGGATCTTACAGTGCTCTTTGGCACAGCTGGGGAAAGTCAAAAGAAAAAAAAAAAGGACCTTGTGTCTATGCAAAAACTGCAAAGAAAGGGAATTACATGGAAAGAGGAAACTCATCATCTTAGTTTGCACAGCAGGACGAAGTGGGAAAAGTAGGCAAACAGCAGCAGGGTAAACCAGAAGGGGCCCGACTCTCACTTTTCACTACCTGACGCGGAATTAATCAGGGTACGGACAATAGGAGTCTTATCTTGATTACATCCGTCCAGTCTCGGTTTCACCTGTCCACCCCGCTGGCTGATCCCAGCTCCCCGGAGCACTCGATTTCAGCGTAATGTTTTCACTCGGAACGACTGTGAGCAGGCAGAGAGAAGATTAAGGGCTTACCTTCGCTTCCTGCATACTGATTGAGCTTCGTATCATCTAAAAGAAGAAAACAAAGGCAAAAAAAACCAAAGTTAGGAGCCTTCTGTGATATTCTGCACGCTTCCCACCCGCTCTCATCCCTCTGTAACGGGGCCGCTGACAGAACACATCTCTTTGCACAGCATTTATGTGGGCAGTGACAGTTTTAGACCTCAGAGTTTGGTGGAAGAGGAAGGCACCTCGAAAAACGACAGTAGTGAAAGCACGCGGCTCACGGTTTGTTGCCTTCCTTCACAAAGGTGCCACCGGGAGCACGAACATCTGAGGGAACCGGCCATTAAATACGCTCCATGTGCAAGGCAGAACGATAAATGACTGCTGGATGGGGCCCCAGCCCTCCTGAGGGTCTGTGTTCCGACTACGGCATTTGCAGCAGTACGCTGCTAATGCATCCCGAATAAATCAACGGGCTGTTACGCTGTAGGTGTCTTCCATGGGGGCCCCAAATCCAATTCCAGTCTTCATCTCATGCTGGAAGTACCGGGGGGTATCGTACGGGGCTTTACGTCTGGACGCTCACCACCCTCGCGCGTCCAGCTGAAATCCTGGTGCAGAGTTCTTGCTGCTCGGCTTTTACCCGCCTGCCAGCTGCGGCGCTGGCACACGACCGGCCCCGCAGCCGCCTGCACAAGCGTCCCCACGAGCAGATCCCGCGGGCCGGGCTGGCTGGGGAGGCTGCAGAGGGGTGCGTCCACTCCTCTGCTTTGCTTGTGCCTTTGCTGGGCTTCTCCAGATTAAGTTCGCTGCCTGATGCAGCTGGCTGTTTGTTTCCTTCCAAGATTACAAATTAACTTCATGCTTGACTATGTCACAGAAAGCCTCTTGTTCTTTTTCCAAGAATTGGCGATGAGTTGGAAAATAATCTCAGTGGTGGTGTTACACTCCCCCTTCCTTTAATTGCTCCTTTCAAAGTCAACGCTGTCAGCCAGGCGCTCCGTTCCTCCCCCAACTCCTTCCCGTTGCTGAAGGACAATTACTAATGTTCCTTTCTATTTATTCTAATTAGCAGTTTGCGTTAGGGACTATTAAGCAGCAAAATTGAAGTGATACCTGCCGCTAGGATCTGAGGAGCCGGCCCTGTGTTAATAGGATTATCAAGCTTTAGAACACGGGTGTCCCGAGGGAAACTCGGGGCCTTCTGCGGAGCTTTCCTCTGCTGGAACGAGCACCGTTCCCGAGCAGAGGGCAAGCACAAGCCTATGCTGTGCTACTGCCGGTCTGAGCGCGCTGGCAGCCCCGAGCCACCAGCCAGGGCCAAGCACATTAGAAGCATGAGCCCCTGTATATAGTGTGTGTATATATATATATATGTATGATGCTGGGGAGTCTGTCCACCAGGGACTAGTTGCTTGTTGACCTTCACAAATGCATGAAAAGGCTGCGATGGAACTGTAAAACTCTTCCCACCGGAGGGTCTCATCTCCCCACATCGCCCCGAGTCTCACCTCTTAGGCTGCCCTTCCTTCTCCTTTCCACCGCCTCCCGTCCCCCCCCGCCCTTGTGCTTCAAAGACGGGTTTGCTGTTGCGTTTATCGGGACGTGAATTGGCTTTATGAGGCATCGGAGCGAAAGACCTCTCCAGGGACAAGCGTCGAGGACGGGGCGTCCCCGCCACAGCTGCTCACCCCACCTGCCCCTACCTTCTGTCGTGAGGCTGTCGATGAAGAGCGAGGACGTGGAGGTGGTGACACCCTCATCCAGCGGCGAGAAAGAGCTGTCAGGAGGTGCTGAATAGCGGTCGCCTTCTGCTAAATCCTCGCAGGTCTTCTCATCGGACTGGAAAGAAAACGAAGAACGGCTGCTTTTCCTAGCTCTCCTCCAGCGAGAGTGCCAGGGAGCCAGTGGTGAGGACCGCGCTCCCCAGGCTCAGGGCTGCCGAGCCCCTGGGCTTCAAACACTGGGGTGGAAGCAGGGGACATGGTCCAGAAGTGCCAGGAGAAGTATGGGGGGGTGACCTGGAGGTTGGAGAAGAGGAGAAAAAGTTTGGGAACCACTTAAGTAGGACAAATGACAATGATCTGGCAAGGTCCTACAGCCTGACCTTCTTGCATCACTGAATGACCTTACATAGGTCCTCTGACCTCCGTTTCCCTCACTCAGCCCCCTTGGTTAACAGGGAACAAAGCCGAGTTTTCAGCGGGGGAAAAAAAAAAAAACCAACACAAAAAACCCAAAGCAGAAACAGATGTTTCGTTAGAGCTGATCTTTCTGAGACAAAGGAACTAGTTCATCCAATGTGGAGATAATTGTGCTAACAAGGACAAAAAAAATCACAAGGGCTAATTTCTTCATGCTTGAGAGTGAGTAAGAGTCATGCTTCAGAAGGTGAAGAAAAAAATATCCCAGTGTACTCAAATTGCGCCATTTGGTAACTTATGGAGGTCTCTGCACCTTCTCTGAACATCCAGCTCCCACCAGCGCAGAAGCAAGACACCAGCGAGGCAAAGAGGTAACGCTGGGCTGGATGGACCATCTGCCAAGTGTCCCAGTACAGACACCCTCTGTGAAGTGGGTGAGTGGTCCCGCTGTACGGGAAAGGGATATCGAAAGGGATACTCAGCCTGTTCCAGGACAGCGTGGGTCAAGCGGAGCTGAGCATGAATTTTTTGAGCTGGGATACGGCCGCTGTTTTTTCTGCGGATCAGCATCATTCCAAGCAGAGGACCTAAGAGAAGCGATTCTCCTCTCGGTCTCACCTTCTGGCCACAGCCGTAGGACAGCCACTCCTCGCGGTACCGGTCAAAGCCGCTGGAACATCTGCGGAGAAAAGCAGGATTAACCTGTGGCAGGTGAATTCCTGCGAGACGCAGCGACAGTGACGCTCGGGTGCCCGCTCTACGGGGGTGGCATCGGCAGCGAGCTCTAAGCCGCCCGAGAGCCCAAACGCTGCCCCGGCGGGCGCTGCGCACAGATACTTGGACAAACCAATATCCGAGGACTGGAAAGACGATATACAAGCTGGTCCCCAAAGACATGGGGTTTCCAGTGCAGCTGTGCTGGAAGGACCCAAATGTTCCTCTTCACAGAGGAGGAAAAGGGTCAACGCTGCTTCTCCAAGGGAAACGGAGAAGCAGAGAAATAGGAAAAATATATAGACTGAGTTTGAATTTCCATTCCCTGGATTCTGTGCCAGGGCCAGGCCATGATCTCCACGAGGGTTTTTTTTTTTTTCCAGCAACATCTGCACAGGAAAAACACATTAAAGAAATTATAAACGGCATCAGGAAAACACCAGCTAGAGAAATCTCTACAGAAACAGAGGGAACGAAATAGCACTCTGACCTTTGGAAAGTCTCTGGGGACTACCAAAATATGAGTCAGGGGTCCAGCTCATACAAGCACTAATTTACCCAACTACCAACCAGTAAAAGAGGAGAAGCCACAAAGAACTTCAGGTCCTGCTGAGTCACTGAGACCTTTGCTTAAAGTACAGCTCCTGTAACGGTTACAGGCTCGGCAAAAGCAAAAACACAAACTCCGCTGTCCAGAAGAGAGCTAAGAGGGCTCTGGGGGTAAATCACTGAGCTGGACTCGGGATACAAGTCCAAACCCTGGAAGCCACACAACCAGCTTCCTTGGGAAAGATCAGGTTGGCTTTGCAAAGCCAACCCGGTGGAAAGCCAACAAGATAGCGGTAGGCTTGCTCTAGCTTGCCGTTTCCTCCACGCTTGCCATTTGTACGTTCCATTTGTAACCGAAGCTCCTCAGGACTGAGCTGCCGACACGCGGCTGCGGCTGCGCGGATTTGAGGCAACGCATCGAGAAGTCACCGTACTGCGAGTGATAAGAGCATCGGCGACAGCGACTTGGATTTTGGAAGACGGGGTTTGCAAACACCGTGAATTTGGAATAAGCAGAACAACAAAGTTCTTGAACCCTGGGGTTTCAGCCCAAACAAGGTCCAGAGTAAGCCACCGTATCCTGGGCTTGGTTTTGCTACCAAAGCCACATCTGGTTTCACACATCTCAGCTGCGAGAACGTAATATTCTCTGATCTGAAGCCACCGCTGAGCAACTGTCATCGCAAAATGCTGTTCCCCTGGCTCGGGTTGTATTCCAGCCCACTGAAAGGCAGCGGATCAGCGCTGATTGACAGGGTCGCTTTGCTGATGTCTCCGGATCTTCCCCTGTCCCGGCTGCCCTGCTCACGCCCTGCTGGAATCGCTGCGTGTAAGGAAAGGGTGCGAGCCTGGGGCGCAGCGAGAGAAGGGCGACAGAAAGGAGGCGTGAAGGTGCCCTGCGAGCGGTGCCGGGGCGAGCTCTGGCAGGGGGCGGCCGGGGAGGGGGCCAGCCCGCGTGCCTTCCTGGGAGAGCCGGGCACTTCAACGCGCGGCCGTCCGCGTGCGAGGATCTGTGTTACTGGGTCCTCTCCCCTGCCGCTAGCTCTAAATATTTCACCGAAATCTCATTAGACTCTCTCACGCTCCGCATCGCGCTGCTTGAGCTGAAGGAGAGCCCAGAGCAGGACCGGGACTGCAGCAGGGCCAGCCTCGTCCCCCAGATCCTCCATTTACCCCCAAAAAGCAGCGAGTGCCCCCCACGCTGGCTGTGTCTCGTCCCCGACAAGGAGGGCACGTCCCCCGCGGGTGGGGGGCTGCGGAGCATCCCCGGCTCTGTGACCTACGCGCCGTCCTTCAGACGTGAGCGTGGCCCAGCCCCGCTGCCCCGCACTGCTCTGAAATCACAGCCTCCGTCAGGATACGTTTCCCCCACGTTTAACCTCACTGACAAAAATCTGAGTCTTGCTTCTGGTCTCAACTTGTTCCAGCTGCTGCATCGCAACATCAGGACCCAAAACCCCAGCCTCGGGCAGCGTCTCCTTTCAACGGCTTGTAACCGGAGACCAGATCGCTGCTTAACCATGGCTACGCGGCTGTGAGAGCAGCACCCTAACTAAACCCGAAAGCAACAAAAAACCAACAAAAAAAAAAGGAAAAGAGTAATAAAAAACCAGCAACACTGACACGGGCGTCAGACCTAGAGTTGCACTTGCTCCCCCAGCTACAGAAACATTAGCAAGAGAAGAGGTGGGAAGGGAACTCATCCCAGCTACCTCTGCAGGACGTGACACCAGCTGCAGTTGAAGGTCAGCTCCGAGGTCACGCACATTTCACAGCTCTGATGCTGCAGACAAGCTGTAAAAGAGAGAGGAGAGACGTCCCAGCGATACGCCAGCACCTGCGCGGGCACGAGGGAGCCTGTGCTGAAGCTGGTGGCACGGGTAGGACCAGCACCGGCGGAGGAGTCGCTGGCCCGGCCTCTGCCACGGACCCGCGGGACTCGGCAGCGCCGTGGCAGGAGGGGACTCCCGGTCCGGCTGCAAACGTCAGCCCGTTCTGTTAGCAGGGAATTAAAACACAGCCGAGACTCGCGCCGTTATTGCGCATCGTACCGCGGGTGTTTCGGAAGGAAGCGCGCAATACCAAGTTTAACCCCCCGTTGCTGTGTCCATACTAAGTAGCTCTGCAAGGATATCTCCACGCTGGAGAGGACGAGCCGCTTGTAAAAAACCCATCATTTGCTTGTCTGTCTAGAAAAGGTGGCCAAGAGGGCTCGTCTGCAAAAAAAGTCACGGAAATCAGCAGTTTTAACGAGCCCCTCGGGAGTCCCTGACAGCCCGCAGTGGCAGAGCCCGGAGCTGCTCCGGTGCTGGGAAATACAGGCGGAGACGGCAGAACACCAGAGGTTCGCGTCCTGCCTCGCCGCACGGGGCCCGGAAAGGCAGCAGCATCCCCTGGGACGCCTGGCACGGCTCCGTCCTCGCCCCCCGCGCTCCCGGCTCTGCCCCTCGCGCTCGCCCAGCCGCTGCTGCTCCCTGCGCCTTTCTGGTGTCCTCCAGCCCCGATCTCCTCCGAGCTCCCGCCACGCGCGGGCAGCGAGCCAGCGAGGAGCTCCGGAGGAGAGACAGAGGTAACCCAGTTCATCCACTTCTGACCCCAATAAGGCTAAAAATTAAACCTCTCTAGCTCTCTCTAGCTCTGCGGCTCCTCCGAAGATACTGCTCCCAGCTACCCTAGCTGCTGGGAAAAACAAAATAGCCAGTCTTAAGGAGAAAAAATAGAATTATTGCAGAATGCTTATTTATGATCTGCTTTGCAGTAGCCCTGCCTGCTGTTAAAATTGCCATAAAATACCCTGGGGAGACCGTTTAAATGCATAACCTTGGTATGTTCATGACAGATTTACTCTCCGCTCTGTATTTACGGACTGCATGATGACATTCCCTCGTGCGCATGTGTCCCTGGATCCGAACACTAAAAATGTATCTATTTAACAGGATCCTTAAGAAATTTCAGCTGAGTGTGGAGGCGTAGAAAATGTCTTGTAGACAGACCTGAAGTGAACCAGTGTCCAGCAAAATTAGCTGCAGCTTACGGAGCAAAGAGAAGGCGTTTCAGCGGCTGGACAGGTGGGAAGAGCTGTCAGTGCGGGGAATACGGAATTAAAGTCCTGGGGCAGGAGGGATCTACTGGTGAGCAACAGGAGCCACGGCCTCAGCTGGGCGCAAGGAGTGGTGCTGGCAGAGCAGCACGGAGCACAGCTTGGGACCACAGCGCATCGCTCCCAGGGACATCGTGGCTGGCACCGCTGCTCTCGTCACTTAGTCGGGGAGTGCTGAGCAAAGCGGGTGAGGTGTAATTGCCTGCAGAGCCCTCCTTTCTCAGCCTCTCCCATGCCAGCCGAGCTGTGCTGCACCCCAGGCTCCCGTCCCGGCTACGGAGCAGCCAGGCTGGCACGCGCGTGGGATCTGCTGCTGGCTGAGGATGACTCGGAGCTGGTAGATCCAGACAGGGCTGTACGTACGAGACGTTCAGCGCCAGCTGCGCACAGAGCGTCTCGCGAGGCAGGATGACTGGGGGACCCCGGAGCGGGGGCGAGCTGCACCCCGGCCGATAGCACACCCTCCCTCCCCGGCCCCGGTGCACAGCAGGATCCCGGCCCTCGCGTGATGGATGGCACCACACACCCTTCCAGCGGACCGAACCTGCCTCCTCCAGCCCTGCCTTCCCCTGTGGCTGCAAATAGGAGGCTGTGGTAGGTGCCGGATGAAACCGCGGGAGGGAAACCCGCTCCGGGGCACCACGCCAGCCTCCCCGACTTACTGGGCAGCGGGGTAAACTCCACGGCTGACAGGTTGGTGATCTTGCTGGTGTCCAGCTCCACGCGATGATATTCGTAGATGGTCCGACGGCGGGACTCTGAAACACGGAGCCTTGGCTTTAGATTGCGCACAAACCCACCCTGCACGCCCTTCCCCACCCTGCAAAGGGGTTCACCCCACGCGTGAACCCCAGCGCGCGCGGGGAAAGCTTGTGGGGCTGCTGCTGACTCCCGGCCGAAAGGCGAAGGTGGCCCCGGGTCCTGGGGTCGTTCCTGTGGGAGAGGACAGTGTACGGAGGGTCTCCGGCTGCGGGAGAAGCAAAGCAGGAGGTGCTGGCGGGGAGGAGGGGTGTTAGGGCACAGATCGCCTCGTCTGTGTTTTGCTAGGAGGAGCTTGGAGCTCTCTGTCCCCCTCTCCCCGACCAGAGGCTCCCGAGATGGACGTGGTCCAGTCCGGCATCGCTCTAAACAAACACGAAGCTGCACAACACATTGCTCGTCAGTGAGTCACGGGGCTGCGAGCCTCCCCCGTGCGCAGCGCTCGCCCGGAGCTCCGCACCGCTCCCCGGGCTCCCGCTCTGCAGCCGCCTTCCCCCAAAGCCTCCTCTTCCCCCATCCCTCCCGCCTTGCCCCCTTCCTTCTCTTTCCCCTTCAGCCTGGGGGCCAGAGGGGTCTATCCTGGATTCAGGCTTCTCCCAGATTTTCTCCCAGCGTCTGCCGCTAATTCACGTGGTGACACCAGCCCAGATGCTTCTCTGGCTTGGTGCCCCTGCGAGGATAATCGAACCTGTCCTTCTTCCAGCACGGCCACGGCTCCTCGCTGCTCCGCTCCGTGCTCGGAGCCCAGCGGATGAGCAGGACGGAGCACTCTCCCCTCCCACCCCCTCCTCCCCTTCCCTTCGAGCCTTGTTTCTTTACCTCATTAGGTTTTTTTCATGCCCAGTTCTTGCATTTCTCCTCCACCCGCTTCCCCTCACACCCCCGGGGCAGGCAGGAGGGACAGGCAGGGGCAGGCAGGCCCGCGGGGATGGAGGGCACCAGCCTGGCTGGGCAGGGCGGGGAGGCACCATCCAGCCTGGCTGAGGTTTTTACACAAACTGTTGTAAACGGGTAATAAATGAGGGCCAGATGGCAGGCTCCACAAACAACAAGGAAAAGCAACCGCGGCGGGCGCAGCGCGGGGAGGCAGGAGCGAGGTCGGGCTCCCCGTGACAAGAGGGGACGGGAGAGGCTGGAAGAGCCTTTTCGGCGAGCTCACCCCATGCCTGCAGCTCACGGCGCACGTGGAACAAGCACACAGACGTGCGTGTGGCCGTCCCCGTGTCCTGCCGCCACGGGTGCAGATCCCAGCCCTGCCCGCAGCAGCCATGCAGCACCCGTGCCGTGCTACGCGTTCAAGGACAGCCCAGAGCAGCAGCGGTGCGGCTTTGGGCTCCCCTAAACCCCCACGCCTATAGGAACGAGGCACCCAGCACCCCCGAGCCTCTCGTCCATCTGCAGTCTCGTTTGCAACTGTTCTTCCCCTCCTCCTCATCAGCTGGAAACGAGGGAAGCGATAGCTTGGCTGCTCACAGCGATTCTGAACACGCTGGGCGAGAAGCACGAAGCCCTTTCGCCCGCAGCACGTCGCCAAAGCACACAGCGCTCGCGGGCTGGGGCCACGCCACCCCGCGGGGCCGCCCAGAGCACAAGGCTGCGCGACGGCCTTGGCCACGGAGAGATGCACCCCGAGAGAGATGCACCCCGAGAGAGATGCGTCAGGGAACGCGGGACACGAGGGGCATCCGTGCAGCCGAGCCCCGCACACCTCCTCACGCTCCTTTGCTCCCCACCCTGAATCCAAGCGGTGCATCCTCGTGTCCTGAAGTGCCCAAAGACGAGGACGCCTCATCTCTCCTTCCCCGTCTGCCCCCTCTCCCAGCCGCGATGCCAGGGGAGCCTTGGCATCCCCAAGGGATCCGCCACTCCCCTCCCCAGCAGCCGCCTCCCCCAGTTCCTCAAGCGCAGCGACTCACCAGGCACATCGGGAGATGGGTTGAGGATCATGAAGGCATCGGAGAGGCCAGCTTTCACGGGGTGCTGGGTGGCACTGATCTGTAGGACCGGCACGGGGATCTGCAGCCAGGGAGAGAGGGCGTGATGGACCCCAGCCCTGCCCAGGCTCCTGGCGCTGCTGCAGAGGCCTCCAGTGCTTTGGTGGCGCTGGGAATGCCCAGCCTCGGCGTGTGAACAGCCGTAATACCAGATCTCCTCCCAGACCCACAGGGATCCCCCGCAGGGACCCTCCTGCCGTGCCTCCCCCAGCAGAAACGTCCCTCACCTCCTTGTACCCGAAGACGATTCTCCCGGTGCTGTGCAGGGCCGCCTGGAAGGTGAAGCTGCCCATGTCCTCCTTCCCCTGGAGATAGACCTTGTCCCACTGCACCACAAAAACCGTCCCTGGGGGAGAGACCAGAGCAGATCAGTCCTCTCGTCTCTCCTCACCCCACGTCTCAACAGCCTGACCGGTGCCCGTCTGCGGGTGAAGCCCCAAGTCATCTCATCCCCCACTCTCCAGCACATCACTCTGAGCAGACCCATGAACAAGCCCCTGCCAAACATCCCAGCCGCCCCTACCCAACCCCCCCGGGCGCGGAACAGCCCCTGCTGCCCCGGGCTCCCCTTCCCCACGCCCTCACCTGGCTCCGGCCCCTCCATGTGCTCCCTGAGCTGAGCTTTGCCCCGTTCTACGAGGAAGGAGCGGGCAGGCGGGCGCCTGCTGCTCTGCACGTAGGGCAGCCGCCGCGGCTTGCGCGGGGGCCGGCCGGAGCGGGGCTCACCGTTATCCAAGTACTGGACGGTGGAGTTGCGGGAGTAGCTGGGGTTGAAGTTGGCCATGAGGGGTGCGACGTACTGCGTGGCCGTGAGCATCCGGTGGATGACGTCCCCCATGAAGATAAAACCTGAGCGAGCAGAGGAGGGTGAAGCAGCGCACACTCCCCTCCGCCGCCCCGGGATGCTCCCTCCCTCTTTCTGACCTCCCACCACCCTGCCCTGGCTCACCCATCCCTATTTTTACCCCCAGTATCCCCTCCTGGCTTTCCCCCAAGCCTGTGTGACCCCCCGTGTCCCCTCAACTGCTGCAGAAACCGAGGCACCAGCAGCACCCGACTCCCTGGGCACCAGCAGCAGGGCAGGGGTTGCACTCGGGGTGGGGGGAGAAAGGTGGAAGGGCTGCAGCCCCTTCTCTGTCGGAGCTCCCCGGGCGCTGGGACGTGGGGTGAGGTCAGAGCCTGCACCAGAGCCGTGTCCAGCCCTCCCACCGCGGGAACGCCGGCTGAGCGCGGGCACCCCGTCCCATCCCGACTCACCGCCCGTCGCTATCGTGACCTGCCGCAGGAGGTGGCCGTAGAAGGGGAAGTCAAAGGAGAGGACGATTCTCTGCGGGAGGGAGACGGGGTGAGAACCGTGCTCAGCCCTTGGAAAAATGCCTGCTAGGGATGCGGGGGGACGGGTCCGTGCCCACCGGCACCGGCTCAGCCCTGGCTTGGAGCAAGCTCCCGAGGCCGGTGCATGGAGGGGTGGGAGAGGGACGGGAGCGGGGGTCCTGCGGGTTCCCGGTCCCCACGACTCATCCCCATCTGCCCGGCAGGACCAGCCCTGGGGGGACCAAACGCTTCCCAAGCCTCAGTCTCCACCCGGCTGTCGCGGGGACGCGGAGGGGCTGCGGCTGCCCCGGACGAGGTGCCACCGCCGGGAAATCCCTGCTGGGAGAGGAGACGTGGGGGACACCCCCGGCAGCAGAACAGCCCCGCGGGCTCACCGAGGCCTGCCGGTGCGTGTTGGAGAGGATCCCGTGGATCTTCACTTGGCTCCTGTTGGCCGCTGCCATGTCGACCCACAGCCCCCTCAGACGGGCGTCCCCCGGCCCGTAGATCCGCGACACGTAGTAGCTGTGGTTGTCCTCCTGCAGCCGGGGAGGGACAGGGGGACGGGGGACAGCGTTACCCAGCCCGCTCCGTGGAGACGCAAACCCCCAGGCACAGCTCAGAGCAGCCGGGACCCGATCTCAGCACAAAGCAGCAATAAAACCAGCCCGGAAAAGCCCCGTGCGAAGCCAGCAAAGGATGCTGAGCAGTTGGAGAAGGTGCGGAGAAGACCCACGAGACCGACTGAGTGCGGAGAGGACGGGCCGGCTGGCGAGAGAGAGACGTGACTCACGGGAGACTGCAGCGCAGCAGATACAACCTTCCCGGGAAGAAAATACCCTGCTCTAGAGCCAGGGGCTGGAAGTTACAGCTGAAGTGACCACTAGAAGCGAAGCAAACAACTGGAGCCATGGAAGCCCAGAGGAAATGATTAACCTTGGGAGAGGCAGCTCGGGGAAGGCGGCCGAGCCACCGCCGCCAGCCGGGCGGGAGCGAGGGGGTGAGGACGGGGGACGCTGGGGGGCAGCGGGGCTCTGCGGGGCACGGGCTGCTCTCCTGGGTGAGACCCCCGGAGCGTGGGATGGGCCGTGGCTCTGCGCGAGCCATCAGATCCCCTTGCTATCCTCACCCAGAGCAAGGAGAGGGACCCCGGGCATCCCCCCCTCAGCCGTCCCCAGCCAGCAGCAGCACCCCGGGCTCCCCAAGCCCTCTCTCCACAGCAGACCAGAGCGTGGACCACGCGGCAGCTCTGCCAAGAGCCACCTCAAACCGGTCAGGGACCTATCGAAGGACGCACATCCTGGCCGGGGACCGGCCCGTGCAGCTCTGCGGCAGCTCCTTGGGGACACGGGCAGAGCGGGCGATTTCCCAGGGCGCAGCCAGCCCGGCACGACCGTGCCCTGGCCACGCCGGCTCCACGCGCCTCTCCGATGGGCTCCGGCGCGTGGCCGGCCGGGGACCCAGCTGGGAGCCGTCGCCTGTCAGGGGAGGCCAGTTCGTGCCGGGGGGGGGACAGGATGGGACGGGAAGTATCTTAATTTTCCTTGGGAAAGCGCTGCTCCGTGCCAGCGCCTGGTGTGCTGCCACGCTCGCCGCTCGTCCCCATCTGCTGCACTTCTGCCACTCAGCCCCTTCTGAGCCCCGGCCCTCCCTCGCCCCCAGCATCTTGCCCCCAGACGCCCTGCCTGCGGCTGCCCCCGCCCCGGCTGTCCCCGGGATCTGCTCCCAGACCTGCTCCCTGCACTCGAACCCGGGTGCCGGAGGCAGGGAAGGACCCACCAGCCCAGGATTTACAGGCTGGGGCAGGTAAAAGAGAGAAAGCAAAGCCCCCCGCTTTGAACAGCCCCATGCTATTCCCCGGAGAGCTACTGCAGGTCTGCGGGAGTCACAAGGCAGAAAACGCTGTTAGAAAAATCCTTTAACATGTAATTTTTTCTGCTTCAGCAAAGTTGAGGGAGAGCCGCTGCACTCCTCCGCCTCCCGTGTAAGCCCCGACGCCAGGGAAAGCTTTCCCAGCTCTTCCCTACAGCGATTACAGCCCCTTCTCCCTCCCGGAGCTCGGAGGGACTGACGCAGCCCAGAGACTCCTCCCTTCCCTACGGATGGGGAAACTGAGGCACGGGGAAGGCTGTGTCAGTACCTGCTGCATCCCAGCACACACCGCCCGTGCAAAGGGACAGGCCACCCCTGGGTGACAAACGACAAAACCTCCCGTGTCCTTGTCCCCCCCGCGCCTTCCCAATGTGTTCCCAATAAAGCGGGGGGAAATAAGCAGGGCCGGGAGCGCGGCGAGCTGGCTGCCGAGCCCCTGACCTCATCGCTGACTCATCAGGATGTCCCAATCCGTCACCTTGCTTCGGTTACAGCAGAAATTAAGAGAGGGGAGGTTTTGGACACAGGAGCAAGTGGGGAGCGCAGCTGCCGTGGGGCAGCGCTCGGGGCGGGACGGCGGCGCCGCCCGGCATCACACCCGTCTTCATCCTTTGGGTCCAGAGCAGCCCCCCTGCACCCCAAACCTGCAACATTTTGGGGGGAGAGAGGGGAAACCCCTCCAGACCCCGGGCTGGCACCTCCTGACGTAGGATCACACCTTCCGCGGGCCGGACACGGCGAGATGCAGCGACGCGCAGGGGAGCAGCGTCCCTGACCTTGAACGTGGCCCCACTCTCGGGGGGACACTCCTCGCCCCCTGACAGCGCCGAGCCCCAGGAAACTGCTGCCTTTTCCTCCTGGGAACCACAAGTGCCATCACACCCTCCCTGTGGCTCCCCGGCATCTCCAAATGCCGTGGTGGCCACTGGTGGGTTTGGGCTGGTTTGGGGTTTTTTTAAACATTTCCACAGCAGGGACGTTTCTGGCTTCTGGCCCCTCTCCAGCCCCGATGGTCAACGAGCGAGGCCAAGCTGGAGCTGGAGCAGAGTGCAAACTGCCACAGCTGTTTCTCCCCTGGCACCACACCACGGCGACGCTAATTCCACCAAATCCACAACCAGCTGCCGGCAAAAACGCCGGAGAAGTCACCATGGCCAGCATGTCCTTCACCAGAAGCCACCTTCAGCCATGGCCACGCATCCCCCCCATCCCAGAGACCTCAGAGCCAGGCAAACTCCCCCAGCTGCCGAGGGACCCACAGCCCCGCCACAAATAACCAGGAGCTAATTGAGGGCGGGTAATTAGGCACAGCCGGGATGTGAGAACCGAGGGAGATCTCCCAGGAGGTGACACTGCTGCTACAGGAGTTCAGCAGCAGCGGCGCAGGCTGCTGCCTTCCCCAGCCAGAGACCCCCCCGTCCCACACAGCCCCCTCGCCCCGGCACAGCCTCCATAACCTCGCCAGCATCGTCCCGGCTGCACACGTGGCATCGCGGCAAGCGAAGCATCCCCGGGATGCCCTGGCGCGCCCCTGGGACCCGGCAGGGCTCGGAGCAATCCCCAGGGCCCGGCCGCCTCCGCGCGGGGCTGTAATTACCCTCCGGGCCGCCGGGATCCGGCCCCACACATTAAATCTGAGCCAGCGACTCCACCAGCTCCCTGCCCAGCCTGGAAATAGCTCTCGGCGGTCAGGCGCTGGCCGGATCCCGGCTCGGGGCAGGCGGAGGGCAGCAGCGGCAGCGCCCCGACTCACCACGATCCGCGTCTCGTTGGCCGGCAGCGTGTCGATGGCCAGGCTGCCCCCCACCAGGTCCTGGCTGATGCGGGTCCCCTCGGTCCCCGGCGAGGTCTCCCGAGCTCTCCGCCGCCCTTCGCCCGCCGCTGGGCTCCCGGGGGGGTGTCCTGGGGGGGCAGAGGGATGGGTCAGTGGGGTCCCACGCTGGGAGGGCACCCATCTGAGGGCTGGGATCGGCCTCTCCCCCAGCAAGGCAGCTTCTGCTTAGGTGACACGAGTTTGGGGGGGTCTCAGCCCTGATAAGCAGCATCACCGTGATGATGGAGACACAGGGAAGGGCTTCTCGGACCAGGGATGGCCATGGGGCGCAGGGATGGGTGACAGACACCCACAGGCAGGGGAGGAGAGCTGGGATGGAGGGGTGAGAGGAGGCAGAACACCTATAACCGCCCCCCCCAGCTCGGCGTGCACCCTGCACACACCAGCGCACGGGGAGGAGGGCGAGGCCCCGGGGATGGGGAAGATGCGGCTACAGCAACGGGGCTCAATGTCCCCAGCCACCGGTCCCCTCCTCCAGGCTGGTCTGGGGTCCGGGTGCCAGGGCAGACTCCAAGCGTCCATCTCCAAAAGAAATGTGTCCCTTGTCCCCTCCTGCTGCGTCCCTCCCTGCCCGGCCCCAGCCCCGGGAGGGAGCAGAGGCCGGAAACACGGCGCAGCGTTGATGAGGGATGAAAAAGCCATTTGGGACCAAATCTGCAGGGATTCATGTGATTTCCTGGCAGCTCGGCACGGGCGGAGGCGGCGCGGACGGCACACGCTCGCCCACGGGCAGGGACAGAGCCAGGATGTCTGTCCCCAGCGAGCGGGACAGCAAAAACACGCGGCGGGGCCGCAGGCTGCTCCCCTCGCCCTTGGGAGCAGGCTCCCCCCTTCAGCCCGGGGTCCCCTGGGGAGAGGGAGCTAATTGCTGCCTAACGAGCTCCTGGTCCCCTCCTGAGCTGTCCCGTGGGGCTGGGTTCTGTCCCCAGCGCCTCCGGGAGGGGAAACTGAGGCAGGGGGGAGCGGGGCTGAGCTGGCAGGAGCAGGCAGCCGGCGGGGTGCACCCCACTGCCGACGGACGGGGAAAGGGGCTCTGGTTGGGGGTCGTGCTCGCCTTCCCTGGGGGCACTGGGGGGCCCCAGCCCCTCGCAGCTGCTGGGAGGGCTCTGACGAGCCCCCCACGGAGGCTCCGGCGTCCTCCCCAAAATCTCGCTGGACACTGCGCCCGCAGCCAGGCCAGCACCAGCCGTGCCACGGGGTGCCCCGGGTGGGGGAATCTGGAGTGGGGGCACCCCGGCAGTGGGGCCACAGCCCCCCCCCCCCCGCCTCAGGGCTGCCCCGTAGGCTGGGGGGGCCCAGGCACCCCACGGTGCCAGCACCTTTGCCGTGGAGATGCCAGGGCTGCAGGGGGACGCGGGGCGGGGGGGTTCCCACGGCGGGGTGCAGCCGGCTGTGGGGTGCAGCGCGACAGGCACCTGCCCGGGGGGGCACAAAGACACCCCCAAAGCGCAGCCTGCTCCAGGGAGCGGGGCAGCAGAGGGGCACCCAGACGGCCCGGGCAAGGCGCGACGCCTCCCGCTGCCCACGGCCACGCGGGACCGCGGGCACAGCAACCCCCGGCGGGGCCCGGGCGGGAGCCCCGGCCTCGGGGCCGTGCACGGCGCTGCGCCCCCGGGGCCCCCCGGGACCCGCACTCCCGGGGGCCCCCCCCGGAGCTCGCCCGCCGCCCCCCGGCCGCGCCCCCGGCCCCCCTACCTGCGCCCCGCGGGCCCGGCGCGCCCAGCGCCCCGCGCAGCAGGCAGAGCAGGATCAGGCCCCCCCAGCGCATGGTGGGGGCGGCGGGCTCCGCTCGGCCCCGGCTCTGCTGGGGGGGCTCAGCGCCCCGCCATGGGCAGGCACCCCCGGGAGCCGCGCACGGAGCCGGAGCGGGAGCGGGAGCCGGAGCCGGAGCCCGGGCGGGAGCCGGGGGTGGGGCCGGGGGTGGGGCCGGGGATGGAGCCGGGGGTGGGGATGGATGGGGATGGAGCCGGGGGGGCAGCGGGGCCGGCGCAGGACCCCCCCGCCGCGTCCCCCCGTCCCGGGCAGGGCTGGCGGCTGCCCCGAGCCCGGAGGGAGTCGGTGTCCGTGCGCTGAGCCCCCCCGGCCCCCAGCAATAGGGGGGGACACCAGCGAGGCTGGGGGTCCCGCCGCCCCGTCCTCACTGCGGGCAGCCCGGGGTCGGTGCCCCCGCATCGGGCTGCGGGGGGGGTGTGCTCGGCTGGGCCCCCCGGCCTCACCGAGCCCCCCAGCCCCGCGGGGGTACGTGGCCCCCCAAGGCCGGCGTGGGGCCCTGCGTGTCCCCGCACGCTGCCAGCTGCCGCCCACGGACGAGCAGCCGGAGCGGCTGCACGGCAACCGCAGCCGCCGTGTCTGGGGGTCCCGTCCCGCCCCCCGCCCCCGGGGACCCCCATCAGCAGACCCGCGGGGGACGCGTCCCCGCAGCACGAGCCTTCGTCCCCTCTCCCTTCCCCCGGGTTCTCCCTTCTACAGCAGGAGCACGGGGCTCCGGGGCTGGGGGTCCCGGGGGGGGTCCCAGGGTGGGGGTCCCAGGGTGGGGGTCCGGCTGGCACCGCAGAGCCCCGGGAGCAGCCCGGCGCTCCAGCCCGTGCTCGCCCAGGCTGGCTTCTGGCCACGCCGTGATTTGGGCAGCGCTTTGGGGGGGCTCAGGCTGCACCCCAGCCCCTCCGTCCCCAGTACCCGGGAGGTGGCTCAGCCCCGGGTGAGGGGGGCCGGGGCACCCCGGGTGCTGGGGCAGGAGGAGGGGGCAAACACCCGCAGGGATGCGCCGAGGGCCTGGGGAGCGATGCCACCCCCCAGCGCTGCGCCCCAGCCCGTGGCTGAAGCCGGGGGGGCGGGAGCGGTGTGGGGCCCTGCGGCCCTTCGGCTGCTCCGAATTGAGGAAGCTGGGGGGGGACACGCCGCTTTGGGGGTCCCTGCGGGGAGCGGGATCCGTCCTTCCGCACGAGAAAGCCCCCGGCGGGAAGAGCCGGCGGCTGCGGGGAGCAGGGGGCAGCAGGACGCGGCCTCCCCTCGCTGCCGCGGGGGAGCAGATGCCACGGGTGGAAAAAAAGAGGGACCCCCCCCCCCCCCCCAAAAAAAAAGCTAAAACAAGGGGGCACCCGGATTTGAACCGGGACCTCTTGATCTGCAGTCAAATGCTCTACCACTGAGCTATACCCCCACTGCACTGCGCTCCACGGCTGGCTCTGCTCGGGCAGCGCTGCGCGGCCCGGCCCCGCCGCGCGCCCACGCGTGCCCCCACGTGTGCACACGCAGCTGCAGTGCACACACTCACACCCCCCCCCCATCTCACCTGCCCCCCACAGCACACGTGCTGTGTCCCCCCAGCACCACCTGCACGGGTGGGGGAGCAGAGGCAGGATCCGGCCCCCGCACCCATCCCGGGCCTCAGCGGTCGGGGGGGACGTGGCACCAGCAGCCCCCGCACCCCGTCTGTGGAGAGCAGGACGGAGCCAACCCCTGGGTTTTCTGCAAAGCGGGGCCCCGGCCGTGCACCCCAGCGCGGGGCTCAGGGGGCTGGGGGAGCGCACAGGCCCCCCCCGAGCCGCCGGGGCTGGGGGACCCCTAAGGCTTTGGGGGGGCAGAGCTGCTGTGCGGGGCCTCCGTGGCGCTGGGGGGGATTAGGCGGAGATGGCAGCGACGGGGCGAGCGCCCAGCGGGAGGCGGATGGGGGGAGCGGGCGTGATTGTGCCCGAGGAGCGGGTCAATATTTGCTCCCTAAGCCGCTGCGCAAACGTGCGCGGGGCCGGATCCGGCGTCCTGGCCTGCAGCCTGCCCCGGGCACCGGCACCTCCCGCACCGCGGGGAGAGAGCAGGTTGGGGCTCACCCCGGTGCAAGCAGCTGCGGTGGTTTTCCAGCCACCGGCCCGGAGTGTCCCCTCGCTGAGCCACCCCGTTTCCCCGTGTCACCCATCAGCCCCACTGCCTTCCCGTTTACAGGTGGGGAAACTGAGGCAGGAAAGCAGGGGGAATCACCCAGGGCAGCAGAGTCCCAAAGAGGGAAACCCCGAGGAGAACGATCTCCCTCCCCGCAGCAGAACACGTCCCCGGAGCCTGAAGGAGGGGAGACCCTGGTGCACCCCGCTCCCAGTGAGCCACCAGCTCCCGTCCTGCCCCGGCTGCCCCTGGGGACAAAACCCACCCAGACCATCGCTGCAGCCCCCGTGCCACAGTCTGGCAACTGGGAACCAGCCCTGGAGTGGCTCTTCCCGCTGCAAAGTGTATTGGAGAGGTCGGGGGGGCGCGGGGTGGCCCTGGCTTAGGCCCCCCACGTGTTTGGGGCCGCGGCGGTGGCATTGTCTGGGGATCCGCTCAGGGAAGCCATTTGCGGGTTGCCCAGCGCCGGTGCCAGCTCAGCCGGGAGATAAGGGCCGGGACACGCAAACACCCTCGTTTGCACGGCCGTTAGGGAAGGTGCAAAGCCCGTCACCCCCGGGAGACGTGTGTGCGCGGGGGTGGCAGAGGGGCATGTGCCGGGGGGGGGGGGACACGGACACAAAACACAGGCCAGATGCCAACCGTGTGCCCACCGCTGCCCGTCCTGGGGGTCACAGCGTTGCCCCCTGCTCTGCCTCCCCCTCGGCCCCGCTGCCCCCTGCGTCCCACCGCCCCGGGAAAGGGGGGACGAACCCGGGGACGAACCCGGGAGCCGAAGCCCGCACCGAAGCCCACAGCTGCACGGAGCCGCTTGGTGCCTGGCAGGGCACTGGCACCCACCGCCACCCCGAGCTGTGGGGGGACCCAAGGGGCTGGCGGGGGCCCAGGGCACCCCACGCTGCACCCAGGGCTGCACGGGGCCGGCGCTGGAGCCGACCGGGCGCTGGAGCCAGACTGCTCCGAGGGGGCCGTTTACTTTGGGGCTGCTGCGCCCAGCGAGGGGAAGGCTGGCAATTATGTTAATCCCTTAACCCCTGATTGCCGCCTCCTTCCCCATTAGGTGGGCAAACAGTTTTAGCAGCGGGGGCCAAGATAGGCCGTGGGCTACATATACCCAGCGCCCCTGGCCCGAGCACCCAGTGCCACCCGCCAGCACCATGCCGGTGTCCCCAGCCATCCTCTGCCTCGTCGCCTCGCTCCTGCCCGCCGCCTCCGGCTACCTCTGGGCCTGGATGTACTCCCTGCCCCAGCACCCGCCCGACGAAGCCACGCTGGGCAGGAGCGCCGGCCTCGGGGACAACCTGGAGGAGGTGAGTGGTGGGTGCCCCCCCGGGGGTGGGGTTCCTGGGGGAGAGGAGGAGGGGGGGCAGTTGGGGCAGGGGTGGGAGCAGGGGTGGGGGCTGAGTTTACAGACAAGGTGGGAGCAGGGGTGGGTGCAGAATTTGCAGCTGGGTTTATAGCCAGGGTGGGAGCTGGATTTGCAGCAGGGTGGGAGCAGGGATGGGTACAGGAGCAGGAGCCGAGGTTGCAGCCAGGGTGGGAGCAGGGGTGGGCACAGGAGCAGGAGCTGAGGTTGCAGCTGGGGTTGCAGCAGGGGTGGGGGCTGAGGTGGCAGCTGGGGTGGGAGCAGGGTTTGCAGCAGGGGTGGGAGCTGGGGGGGGCAGAAGAGCAGGAGCTGAGGTTGCAGCTGGGGTTGCAGCCAGGGTGGGAGCAGGGTTTGCAGCTGGGGTGGGAGCTGGGGTGGGGGCTGGGGTTGCAGCAGGGGTGGGAGCAGAATTTGCAGCTGGGTTTATAGCCAGGGTGGGAGCTGGATTTGCAGCCAGGGTGGGAGCAGGGGAGGGGGCTGAGGTGGCAGCCAGGGTGGGAGCTGGGGTGGGCGCAGGAGCAGGAGCAGGAGCCGGGGCGGGGCCCGGCAGGGGGCGGGGCCCGGCGGGGGGCGGGGCCCGGCGGGGGGCGGGGCCCGGCGGGGGGCGCGGGCGCGGCGGGGCCGGCAGGGGGCGCGGGCGCGGCGGGCGGCGCCGGGCGCTCCAGTGGCGCAATCGGTCAGCGCGCGGTACTTATAGGGCAGTACGCGGAGCAATGCCGAGGTTGTGAGTTCGAGCCTCACCTGGAGCAGGACTTTTACGGGCTCCGGCGGCCGCGCCGGCTGCCCCCGCCGTGCCCGCCTTCCCCCCCCACGCCGGGTTTTCTTTTCCCGAGAGAAAACCCCGGAGCCGCTGCGGGGGTTTCCCGTGGGGACGGGTCTCCCCAGCTGCACCCCAGGCTGTCTGACCGCTGCTGAGCTGCTCCCGGCCTTCGCCCCCCCAAAACGCCCCCACACCCAGCCTCGCTTCGCTTAGTAACGTACAGACAGTTTTTGCCCCGTGCTGCCGTTTCTGGCCTGTCCCAGGGTCAGGGATGGGGTCAGGGGTGGGGTCAGGGTGGGACACGGTCCCCTGATGTGCTGTGTCCCCCCTGCTCAGGTGACAGCGTGCGGCCCGGCCACCCCCTGCGCCCACGGGCACTTCTGCGACGAGCACTTCGGGCTGTGCCTGCCCACGCGCCCTGCGGGGCAGTACTGCCGCCGGGACACCCACTGCGCCCACGGCCTCCTCTGCATGTTCGGGAAGTGCCAGCAGCCCGTGCCCGACGGGCAGGAGGGTGAGCAGGGGTCTGGGATGGGGCCGGGGGGACACGCACAAGGGGCAGCACCCCAGCCTCAACCCGGGGAGCTGGGGGACGCGATGCTGATGGGGTGGGGGGGGTGACCTCCAGCATTGGCCCTGGGGGTGCAAAGCCCACGGGTGCTGGGGGCACCCAGCCCCGTCGCTCCCAACCGCTGCAGCTCCATCCCTGTCCCCCAGCCCGGGGACGGTGCAGGGGGGGTCCCCTCCCCTAACCCCGCTTTCCGCCCCGCCAGGAGCCCGGTGCCAGCGGGACGAGGACTGCAGCGCGGGCGGCTGCTGCGCGCGGCAGCACGGCGAGCGGGTGTGCCAGCGGCGGCTGGCGCTGGCCCAGAGCTGCCACGTGCCCCCCGGGGGTCTGGCCTTCAGCATCAACCAGGTCTGCCCCTGCCAGGCCGGGCTGGTCTGCCGGGCCGCCGCGCCCAGGCGAGAGTGAGTACGGGGCTGGGGGCACCCCCAAGCCGGGGAGGGGGAGTGGGGGACACCTGGGTCCTGCCCCGGGGCAGGGGGGCTGGAAATGGGGCAGGGACCGAGGCGGCACCGACGTCCCCGTGTCCTCTCCGCAGGAAGGCGTTCGAGTACTGGCCGGAGAAGAGCGAGTGGAGGTGCCGGCAGCCCTGAGCCGGCAGCGCTGTATTTATTCCCTGTAAATAGCGTGTCCGGAGCCAGCCGAGCGCCGATAAACCCAGCTGAGCACTGCGCTGAGCCCGGCTGCCGCCGGCGACCATCACCCTGGCAGCGGGGCGGCAGGAGCCCCACCAACCCCTGCTTCGGGTCTTCGCCCTTTCCCAGGAGCCGGGCAGGTCCCAGCTCCGGCCGTGCCCCCTCCCCAGGCACCCGCTGCAGGCCCACCCCAGGGAGACACGCGGGGGGTCACTGCACAGCCGAGTTGTGCCCGGTCTCAGCACTGGCCCCGGTGGCTGCGGACCCCGCGCGTCCCCCCGCGCACACCCCACCAGGCACGGCCGCGGGGCAGGTCTCACCGAAATGTTTATTACAAAGAACCAAGCGAGCGGGGCGAGTCCCCCCACACACCAACGAGAATAAATAAATAAAATACACTTTGTCGGGTCTTTAAATAAAGTTTGTGGAGTGACATAAATACGGGGACGTCCCTCTGCCCGCGGGAGGGCTGGGGGGGCCCCGCTGCCCAGACCCTGGCCACCGCGGGGGCGAGCGCCGGGGCAAGCGGGTCTCACAGCACTTGGCAGGCAGTGACACCGAGTGTCCCCCCCCCCCGAAAAAGGGAAACTGAGGCACGCAACGGGCAGAGGCGGCTTGGCAGCGGCTGGGTGCCCCCGAGCTCCCCGGCCTGGGCTGGCAAGGCTGGTGGTCTGGGTAAGGCAGCGACCCCGGGGACCCCCAGCATCGCCCCGGGGGGGGGGTAAGGGGCTGCCCCATAAGTGGGGCAAGCCCAGCCCCACGGTGAGGGCTGGATGTGGGGTGTCCCCACCCCACCCTGGTGTGATTGGCCCCACAGAGGTGGGGGGACGAGGGATGCCCCGGGGCAGGCGCAGGAGAAGGCAGCGCCCCGGGGTGCTGGGGGGCGAAGGCAGCCCTGCCGGGCAGGGGGGACGGACAGACAGGCTCACAGACGGACGGACGGACAGACAGACACAGCTGGACGGGGCAAGAGCGGACAGGCACGGCAGGGGGTTGGCACAGGGGGGACATGGGGGGGCAGGGGCCTGGCGCTGCCCGGTGCACCCCGGCAGTCCCGGGGAAAGGGGAGGCGGCGCGGGGCCCCCCAGGGCAGGGGGACCCCCCGGGTGCTGCCACGGCGGGCCAAGGCTGGGCAGCTGTTAGCACGGTTAGACCCCCCCCAAAGTGGCTCAGATTTGCCCCCCCCCCAATTCAGGCAGAGCCCCTCCAAGGCAAACACATGCAAAGTGCCCCCCCCCGGGCAGGCAGCACCCTGGGGGGCACGGCCTGGGGCAGCGGGGACTCCTCCACCGCCAGAGCACCCCAAAGCCCTGCAACACACCACACACGCATGCACCCCCCCCCCCCCCCCCGACTGCTGGGGGGCCGGGGGGGCTGTGGGTCGCAGCCTGCGGGGGTGCGGTGCCAGGCTGCAGGCACTGGCTGGGGGAGGGGGGCAGCTGGCAGGGACCCCCCCACTGCCACCACCAGCTCAGGGGTCCCCCTGCAGCCGGGTGGCAAACAGCACCATGGAGAAGCGGGGGCACCCGGGGGGGGGGCAGCCAGCAGGCAAGGGCTGGGTGGGGAACCCGGCCCCCCACCCCGTGCCCGGGGGCAGGGGAGGGGGACACGCCAGCTGCGGGCAGAGCCCCCGGGGTCCCCTTTGGTCACTTGCTCTCCCTGCCAGGCAGGGAGGGCCCGAGGCACCGCGAGATGCTGGGGGGCTGTGGCGGGGGGGGAGACCCCCCCACACCAAGGAGTGGGGCAGGGGGAGCCCCCGGGGCAAAGCAGGGGCTCCCCACGGCACGGCCGGCCGAGCTCTGGGGGGGGGCGTAAAGGCAACCAGCGGGGCTCTCCCCCACCCCAAAGCCAGTGCTGGGGGGGCACCCCCTGCCTGCACCCCCTCACCCTAACGGATGTAAACGTCCTGGCCCCAGCCCTCCACGTCGCTCTGGTCGAGGCCGAGGGTCTCCGGTGGGTCGGGGCAGTAGCGGTCCTGGCCCTTGGCTCGGCCCCGTAGCCCCCGGCTCTCGCACCCGGGCTCGTCCTCGTCCCAGGCGCCGGGGCGCTGGTGGCCGGGGGGGACGCGGGGTCCGGCACCGGGGGGACCCGGCGGCTCCTCCTCGCCGGGGTCCGTCTCGATGTCCATGCAGCAGGAATCGCCGGGCTCCGTGCCGGCCGAATCCCGGCTGCCCGGGGTCTCCGAGTCGAAGGTGTCCTGGCGGGACAGGCTGCGGGGGGCCGGGCGGGCAGGCGGCAGGGGGGGTCGGCCCTGCCCACGGCCCCCCGCCTCGCCCGGGCCCTGCCGGAGGCGGCCGTGCTCCCCCTCGCGCGGCGGCTCCCCGGGCACTAGGTACGGACCCTGGTTAGGAGAAGCAACCACACCGTGCAAGGACGGACGGACGGACAGGGGGGTTAGTGGGGGGGCGGGTTAGCTGTGGGGCTGGCGGGGGGCACATGCGCTCCTGCCCAGCCTGGCCTGCCCGCACCGCACCGCTCACTCGGGACACGACGGCGGCAGGTCTCAGCCCAACGCCAAACGGCGCCGGGGGGGTCGCCGGGGCAGGGCCAGGGCAGGAGGGGGGTGATGGGGTGGGGGGGCAGAGCAGCGGGGGGAGGGCTGTGGGGTGGGGGCTGGCGCACCAGCAGCGTCCCGCTCGCTGGAAGAATTAGCGACAGACAACACAGGACAGACGTCCCTCCTCTGCCTCCTGCCCCGGGGGGGTGCTGCGGACCCCCGGGCTCAGCACCGTGAAGCCCACGGTGGGACGGGGCTCTGCACCCCCCTCGCCCACACCAGGACACCCCGTAAGCCCTCGCTGCTGCCACGGCCCCCCCAGAGCTCCGGAGAGGTGTGGGAGAGGGGGCTCTGGCATCCTGGCAGCCCCCAGCGAGGCACAGAGGGCACCCGCGTTCCTGGGGGGTCTTGGAGGGGGCAGATCTCTGGGCGCCCCAATCCCCGGGGGGCTCCAGGCCTGGGAGGGGGCACAGATCCCCAGGGGGACCCCAACTCTGGGGTTGGCCCCAGTCCCAGGCAGGGAGCAGATCCCTGGGGTGCCCCTGGCCCGGGGAGAGCAGAGCCCCAGGGCTGATCCTAGGGATGGCCCCAGTCCTGGAAGGGGAGCAGCTCCCCAGGGTGGCCCCGATCCCAGGGGTGGCCCCAAACCCGGGGCGCTGCAGTTCCCCGGGGTCGCTCCAAACCCAGGGTGGGGAGCAGGTCCCCCGGGGAGGTGACGCCAGGGACGGCCCCACCCCCGGGGGGCTGCAGTACCCCTGGGGGGTGATCCCAAGGACGGTCCCACTCCTGGGGTGCCACAGTTCCCCAGGGTGGCCCCGATCCCAGGGGTGTCCCTGAGGGTGGTGGTGGGGGCGTCCCCGCTGCCGTCTCACAGCGCGTGCTCCTCGAGGGCTCCGGGGGTGCTGGGGGTGGTCTCGGCGCCCCCGCGCCCCCAGAGGCCCAGGTTCCTGCGCAGGGAGGTGAGCACCTGTACCTGGAGGTTGGAGACGGGCGCGGGGCTGGCGGCCAGGGCGGCCGTGGCCATGGTGCGGTTCAGCAGCGGGTTGGGGGGGTTGCTGCTGGGGGGGTGCGTCGCCTTCCAGTAGGCCTCCAGGTACTCGGCCAGGTGCTCGCAGGCCTCCTCCAGCTGGTTCTCGTCCAGCACGATGTCGAACATCTCCTGGGGGCGGGAGGCGGCCATGGGGCGGGGCAGGGCGGGGCAGGGCGGGGGCCTGGACCCAGGGCAGAGGCTATGGGCCAAGGTGGGGCCATGGGCCAGGGCGGGGCTTGTGGGAAAGGGGCGGGGGCAGTGGGAAAGGGGCGGGGCCAGTGGGAAAGGGGTGGGGGCAGTGGGAAAGGGGCGGGGCTTCTGGACCCAGGGCGGAGCCTGTGGCCCAAGCTGCAGTGGTGGGAGGAGCATCTGGCCTGCAGGGGCAGAGTCTCTGGCCTTGGGGGAGGAGCATCTGACACCCATGAGGTGGTGGGTGGAGACTGTGACATCTAGGGGCGGAGCTTCTGGGCCACAAATGGGTGGAGCCCTGCACCAGAATGAGGTGGTGGGAGGAGCTTCTGGCGGCAGTGGGTGGAGCCGATGGCCACAGGGCAGTGGGGGAGGCCAGGGCGGGGCTGGGGCGGGGCCAGGGTGGTGGGGCGGGGCCGGGTGGGGCCGGGCGGGGCCGGGCGGGGCGTACTCACGGGCGGGCACTGCGCCAGCTTGTCGGAGGCCACCATCTGCACGTTGAGGTGCTTCGCCTGGGACTTGCCGCGGGACTTCACCAGCCGCTGCAGCACCTGGGGCAGGAGAGGGCAGCCCGGGGTGGCCGCAGGGACCCGGCCCCCCCAGCGCGGCAGGGCAGGGGCTGGGGCTGGGGCTGGGGCCCCCCCCGCCCGCCCCAGGGCTCGCACCCACCTTGGGGGAGGTGATTTTGATGTAGACGATGATGGGGGCCAGGGACGTCTTGGCCAGCTGGGCCGGGTGGTTGATGGTGTCGGCGTCCAAGGCCACCAGCTGCAGCGTCCGGGCCAGCTCGAAGATGCGCTCGGTCTCGCTCTGGACCTCGGCTGCCGGGGTAGGGAGACAGCGAGGGTCAGGGGGACAGCGCGGGGGGACGAGTGAGCGCGTGGGGGCTGCGGGGGCAACTGTGACAAGGGGAACGGGACAGGGACAGGACCAGGAGGGGTCTTGTACTGGGACTTGGCCGCTCCAGTGTCACCCCAGCCCCAGGGACCGGGGGGTTCACTGCAGGAGGGAGGTGGCAGTGGGCTCCCAGTGCCTGCACCAGCCGGGTGAAAAAGGGGCACAGCCCCCCGGACCACACGCACTGGGGGTGGGGGGCCAGGCGGGGCTGCGTGACCAGGGTGTCCCCAACCCCCGGACGCTGCCCAGGCTGCCAGGGTGGCCAGACCTCGCAGTGTCCCAGAGCCTGGTCGCGGCCAGGCAGGGAGAATGGGGACCCAAGGGGACACGTGCCCCACTGCCCCCCGCCGGGCAGGGGGCTGCCAGGGGGCCCGGCGGGTCCAAGCTACATACCCAAGACATCTGTATCAGGAGCAGGGGAGGAAGGAAGCAGCGTGGAGGGGAGGAAACCCAAAGGAAAGGAGAAAAAGGAAAGGAAAGAAAAACACAACACAGAGAAGATAAAAGGGGAGGAGGGGGAGAGAGACTGAGTCAAACCGGCCGGGGGGAGCGCAGGGCTCCAGGTTCCCCCCATGTCAGTCACCCCGCAGCGGCAGACCCCCACACCTCACCCCCACAAGCCGTGCCCCGGCGCAGGCGGGATGAGCACCCCGGGACAGACAGGCTGGGGGACGGGAGGCTGATACAGATGGAGGCTTGGGGGGGTCGCGCTGGCCGCCGGGCGGGGGTCCGCGCGGGGCGGCCGAGCCGCGGCGCCGCCTTACCCAGGCTGGAGCGCGTGCTGGAGCGCTCGATGATGGTGTGCTTGCTGGGGTTGTTCAGGACAGAGCGCTTGGCCAGGGAGATGTCGGCCGTCACCCGCGTGATGGAGATCCTGCGAGACGGAGAGGGCACGAGCGGGTGGAGGGCAGCACCGGCGGGTGCAAACCCCCCCCCAGCCACCCCCTTGGGGGGCAGGAGGGGATCCTCCTCCCACCCCCTTCCTCCCACCCCATGCCCAGGGCTGCTTGGAGCAGAGCCCGCGGGACTCCTGCTCCCTGGGGGAGAGATCCCCCCAACAGCACGAGCCACAGGGCAGGGTTGAGGGTCCCCCCGTGGGGTTAGGAGTCCCCCATGGGGTTAGGGGTCCCCCCGTGGGGTTAGGGGTCCCCCAGCCACACAGCCGCCTGTCTCACCTGCCATCAAAGCGATGCTTCAAGAAGTCGAACAGGGCTTTCTGCATCATGTCCGTGACCTGGGGAGGGAGGAAGGCAGGGAAGGAGAGCATGGGGCTGGGGTCCCCCCCCATGGCCCCCCCTCCCCGCGCCCCCCACTCCTCACCTCGTAGCCCTTCAGCGACGGCCCCACCAGGATGATGGGCCGCATGGAGGGCACCACGTCGTACGGGGGCACGTGCTCGGCCTGCGGGGCAGAGCCGGGCGTCAGCGGGGCTGGGGGGGGAGGACGCTGGGGGACGCTCAGCTTCGCCCCTGCGGGGGCAGCTCTGCGGGTGGGGGGGGGCTGCAAGCGGGGGGCACCCCGTCCCCTCCCCGTGGGCCCTCCCGGGGGGTCCTGACGCTACTCACCGATTTCTGCTTCTGCTTCGCTACGTCCCGAGAGGCCGCGCGGGGCCGGGGGGGGGCGAGAGAAGACAAACAAGGCATGCGTGTTATCCGCGGGCGCGGGGAGCGGGGGCACCGAGCTGGGCTGGGGGGGCTGGGGCTGCGCGTGGCCCCCCGGGGGGCTGCCCCAGGGGCTACGCATGGCCCCCCCGGGGGGCTGCCCCACGAGCGTGTCTCACATGAAGCATCGCCCTGCTCTTAGTTAGATTTGGGGTGCAAGCGGGGGCTCTGCGGGGCCTGGAGATGGGGATGGGGGGCGGCGGGGGGCGGCTCGGCCCCCCCGGGCCTGCTCACCCCCATAAGCCCTTGCAGACCCCCCCGCCTCGGGCTGTGGTTGCACCCAAACCCCCCCAGCTTCTGCCCAGTTTGGGGGGGAGGAACGGTCCATTCCCATTTGCGGGGGAGACGAGACACCGGCCGTGCTGGCACACACCATGCGCACACTGGGGGACCCCAGGCAATGGGGAGGGGGGGCACGGACTGATCCACCCCATGGACCACGGGGGGAGACAGCCACGGACTGATCCATCCCACAGATCATGGGGGGATGTAGCCACGGACGGGTCCATCCCACAGATTGTGGGGGGATGTAGCTATGGACTGATCCATCCCATGGATCACGGGGGGAGACAGCCACAGACTGATCCATCCCACAGATCGTGGGGGGATGTAGCCACGGACTGATCCATCCCATGAACCGGGGGGGGGGCAGCCACGGGCTGATCCATCCCACGGATCATGGGGGGAGGATCAGTCATGGACTGATCCATCCCATGCCCTATGGGGGGAGGCAGCCACGGACTGATCCATCCCATGGCCCATGGGGGGGCAGAGCCACAGACTGATCCACCCCATGGCCCACGGGGGGAGGCAGCCACGGACCGATCCACCCCAGGGCCCATGGGGGGAGGCAGCCACGGACTGATCCACCCCATGGCCCATGGGGGGAGGCAGCCACGGACTGATCCACCCCAGGGCCCACGGGGGGAGGCAGCCACGGACTGATCCACCCCATGGCCCATGGGGGGAGGCAGCCACGGACTGATCCACCCCATGGCCCATGGGGGGAGGCAGCCACGGACCAACCCACCCCAGGGTGCATGGGGGACGCCCCCGCAGACGCTCGTGCCCATGCTGCGGGGTGCTCGGGCGGCGCGTGGCCCCCAGCCCCGGCGGTGCCCCCGCAGCCCCCGCCAGCCCTCCCAGGCAGTGTTAGGGCAGGCAGGGTGCAGCAGGCGAGCGCGGGGCCGGCGGGTGCCGTTACCTTCCTAAAGAAGGGGATGCGCTTGGTGTGGGCGGGGGGGGTGGTGACACTGCTCACGCTACTCTTAGGGGAGCGGTGGGTCTCCACGGCCTCCTCCTCCTCTAACTCATCGGGGTCAAAGGCAAAGCTAGGCATGTCCAGGGCACCTGGGGACGGGGGGCAGCCGGAGCCGGGGAGAGGGGAGGGAGAAAAGAAGAGCGATAATGGCGATGGAAGAAGGGAAAAATGGAGACGAGGGGGCTGGGAAGAGCGGGAGGGTGGTGGGGATGGGAGGGGGGAGAGGCAGGGGAGAGGGGGCTCCCGGGGGAGGGGGGGGTACACCCGCCTGCCTGCACCCAGGGCGGAGGGGCTGGAGCTGCGGATGGGGGGGGGGGTTACCCAGCGGGGGGGGGGCGGGGAGGACCCCCCAGGCTGGACCCGCCCCGCTCAGGCCAGGGGCTGCGGGGACCCCGGACACTCTTACCGCTGGCCGGGGGGGTGGGCCGGCGGGTCCCCGTCACCACGTCGCCCAGGCTGGAGCTGGAGTTGTCCCCCGATTTGCTGGACGGGAGAAGCACAGAGAGGGGGACGGGGGTGAGGGGGGGATGGGGGGGCCCAGGGGGAGCCGGGGGGGTCGGGGATGAGCCCCACCTCGAGCTCAGGCGGTTCTGCCTCATCTTCTGCTCCTGCAGCAGCCGCATGTTCTCCAGCTTGACGGGGCTGGGGATGAAGCCCACCTCGCAGCCCTCCTTCACCAGCCGCCCGATCCACCAGTCGTTGTTGTACTTCTGCGCCGGGGAGGGGGGGAACCGCCTGAAACCCCCGAACGCCGGCCCCAGGGCTGCCACCCCCAGCGACCCCAGCCCTGTGCCCCCCCCGCCAGCCCCCCCGCCCGCTCCCCACCTCCTTGATGTGCAGGAAATCTTTGGGCTCGAAGCAGATGGCCATGCCCTGCACCGGCACGTCGTCGCTGGCAGACGGGTTGTAGCCCACGTTCGTCCGCACGGCAAATGCCACCGGCTTCGTCTGCCAACAGGAGAGGGCTCAGCATCTCCCCCCACCCTAAAACACGGAGACCCCCCCCCGCAGCGAGAGCCGGTGCCCCCTCGGGCCAGGCAGGTGCCGGTGCCAGTCCCGGTGCGACCGGCTGCGGCGCAGCCGCTCACCGGAGCCTGCCCGCGGACGCTGTGGCCGCAATGCCCGGGAGCTAACGAGGGGCTCATTAGCTAATTGCTCTGGGCCCGCAGCCGAGGCGCGATGGGTGCTCAGCCAAGGCAAGGACCCAGGCATCCGGGCTCCCAGTTCCACCCAGTAGACCCCAGTGCCTTCCCAACGCCACCCAGCGATCCTGGGGCCACGGCTTCAGGGGAGGGGATGCCGTGGGGACGGAGAGCAGGGGCAGCGCGGGGGGGTCTGGGGGGGTCCCTGTGCCCAGGGCCAGCCCCTTCCCGCAGCGGGCCCCATCCTGCCGGGGCAGGGGGTGCAGAGGGGCTGGGGGGTGGCAGGGGTACCTGCCCGCCCCGGGGGAGGCGAGGGCGGGCGGGGGGTCTCCAGCCCAGCCCTCCCACCTTGGCTTTCTCCAGCTGCGCCATGGCCTGGCGCTCGGCCTCCTTGCGCAGAGCCTCCCGGTCCTCCTCCAGCGACACATCCGAGTCCGAGGGGCGGCTGGTGTAGGACTCCGCCGAGCCCTGGCAGAGCGCGGAGAGGGGTCAGCCCACGCCGCCCTCCCCCAAAGCGGGGAACCCACCCCCACGCCCAACCCCGCAGCCGTCTTCCCCCAGGACCCTCTCGCTAGGGCTGGTGCCCATCATCGTGGCCTCTGGGCACGCTGGGGAGAAACCACCCCCGAAAGCTGCCTCCTCCCCAGGCAGGGGCAAATCCTGCCCGGTGGCATCCCGGCGGGGTTACGGCAGGCCGAGGGCCGGCGCAGCTGTTCCCACCGCTCCGGCAGGGAACGTGATACCGAGCCGGCGCCTGCTCCCGTCCCGCTGCCACCAGGCCTCTCGTTAGAGCCGGGAAGGCGACGAGGACCCCCCGTGCCTGCCCGCCGCCCCCCGGCTGTCCCCCACCCGAGGGGAGGCCAGCGGGGACAGCGCTGTCCCCCCACGGGGTCCCACGGCGATGGGGAAAGGGCACTATGGGGCGACCCGGGGTCACCCCAGGACAAGGCTGGAGCTGGGGTGGGACCGGAGACCCCCTGCTCGCCCCCCAGCCCCTGGGGCCGGAACCCAGGCGAGGGGCAGTGGGGAGACCCACGGGGTCCCCAGCCCCGGGGCAGTGGGTGCTGTGGGGGGCGGTGAAGGCACCGACGGCCGTGGGGGGCTGCTCCCCCCAGCCCCTCTATAATGCCCTAAGCCCCACCAGAGCCCCCCGGGGTCGCGGGAGCCCCCGTCCCCGCTTTGCCCCGTCCTTTCCAAACACCGGGGAGGTGGGGGCCGCTCTCCTCCGCACAGGCCCCTACCCCCGGCCGTGGGGCAGCAGCCCCCCAGGGGACCCCCTCCCCAAAAGCCATGGGGCAGAGACCAGCTGCCCCATCTCCTCCTGGTGCTGCCGGGGGTCTGACCCCTCCTGAGCCCCCCAGCCCCATGGCGAGACCGGAGGGGCCTTTGGGGAGGGGGGGGTGACTCGGGGTCCAGGCACGATGCCCTCACCCCACAGACCCCGTGGGTCCCACCAGCTCCCGGGGCCACCCGCTCCAACCCCCGCGGAGCCGAGGGGGACCCCGCACCGAGGGCAGAGCCGGCGAGCCGGGACGGGAGGGTGCCGGGGGCCGCGTCCCGGGTGCCGGGGGGCTGCGGGGCGGGGGGACGCTCACCGGGGCGGCGGGGTGGTCTTTGCCGGCTATCTCCATGGTGGCAGGGCCGGGGGCGAGTGGGGCGGGCGGGCGCTGGGCTGGGGCGCCCGTGGGTCAGGTTTCAGCCCTGGGACGTTCGCAGCCGCCCCGGGTATATTTAGCCCGGTGCCGGGCAGGGGGTGGGGGCCGAGGGGGGCCGCAGGGGCCGCTGCCAAGCCAGCAGCCCTGCCGGGTGGACGGGGCTGGGGAGGGCGGCTTTGATGCCAGCTGGGCGCTGCCAGGGCTGCGTCCCCTGCCTGGCACCCCCAGGAGGGGCTGCAGGACCCCAGATGCTCCCAATATGGGGGGGGGGCAACTCCCCCCAGCACCCACCTCAGGACAGAGAGGGGACGGGGGGGCACGGCCAGGTCTGGCTCAGCCATTGCAATGCCCACGCTCCCCCAGGCCAGGCTCGGTTGCAAACCTGGACCCCCACCTCGGCCCCCGGGGGACAAGGGCCCCCACAGGCAGGCCGGCAGGTCCCCCGGGACCCCCCGGGACAGCCGCCCCCCCCTCACCTGCCGGACGAAGCTGTTGGAGGTGGTGTCGGACGAGGTGCTGCCGTCCGAGCGCTTGAAGCGGCTCTTGCGCTTGCTGTACTTGCCCTGGGGAGAGGAGAGGGGGGGCAGGAGGGGAGCGCTGGAGCCCCAGGACTTGGGGGGCAGCTCTGCCCCCCCAGCCCCAGCTGCCAGGGATGCTCCGTCCCCCTCCGCCCCCGCCCTGCAAGCAAACCCAGCTCCTGGGGGACGAGAGAAGGGAAACTGAGGCAGGGAAGGGGATGGGCCGTGCAGCCCCCTCCCCGGGGACCCGGCATCGCCTTCCCCAGGGGCTGGATCTCCGATCCCCACGGAGAGGAGAGGGAGCTGGCGGGGCCGATCGGATTTGGGGGAGACCCCGGCTGCGGTCCCCGGGTCCTCGCCGCAGCCCCCAAACACCGTGGCCCCCCCAGCCAAACCAGAGCCCAGCCAGCGCCCCGGGGAGGCGGCCGCTGTGGGGGGCACCCCACACACGCCCGCGTCCCCACGCCACCACCCCGGTGCCCGAGCCCTGCGCAGGCGCGTGCACCCCCCCCAGCGTGGGCTCCCTCACCCCTCACCCGTGCCCGCTCTGTGTAAAGGGGGGTGCGCACCCCCACGCCCACCCACGCCAGCCGGCACCCACCCCGCACCCCCACGGGACCCCCCCCGCCTCCTCCAGTGCCTCCTGCTGGGATGGACTGGAGGAGACGGGGATGGCCCAGTGCCCCCCTGCAGCACCTCCTCGGGGGGGGGGGGATGCCAGAGCACGCCGGGGGTGGGTGCCCTGGGGGGGCAAGAGGCTGGGACATGCCGGGGCGAGCAGGGCTGTCCCCTCCCCGGCGTCTCGGAGGGACAGCTGGGCCCAGCTGCCACCCAGCCCGGGGATGGGGGGTCCCCGCGCCGGGCAGCACCGGGTATTTTTAGGTCCATCGCCCCTGGCCCCCCACCCCCCGCTCCCAGCAGGGGATGGACATGGCTGGGGCTCGGCGGCGAAGGTCCCCGGGGTGGGGACAGTGGCCCCGCTGCCAGCATGGGGTTCACCGCAGCCACCCAGAGACCCCCCCCCGGAGGTGGGGGTGACACCCAGCTCTGCCAGCACCCGGGCAGCTGGATGCGGCCAGGGCTTGTGCCCTGTCCCCCCCCCCAAACTGTCACCCCCGCTGGTTGATGCTCCCCAGGCTGCCACGGGGAGGGGGGGGGGGGTCTGTCCCCATGGGGGTGAGGGGGGGGACAGCACCCAGCCAGACCATGGGGATGAGGTGCTCCACAGGTCCGCGGTGCCCCCCACCCCACTGGAACCAGCCGGGGACACCCCCCCTTCCCCCCCCCAGGCTGAAGGGGACAAGCTGGGGGGGGACACACACACGACACCACCCCGGCAGAGTTTTCCCAATTCCTAAAAGTTTCCCGGTGCGCACAACACCCCCCGCACCCACACCCCCCCCCGCACCCACCTCCCCACCCCGGGGTGCTCCGGGTGGGCAAACCCCAGGGGGCGGGGTGGGGGGAGCAGTGACACAGCAAGCAGCACAGAGCCCCCCCACGCACTTCCCAACCCGGGGGCTGGACACCCCCTGCCCGGGGATGCTTGGTGTCATGGGGGGGTACCTGCATTTGGGGTCCCTCACGGGGTAGCTTGGTTATGGGGGGGGGCACCCTGTTTTGCATGCTGGGGGGGGAAATCACCCCTGTTACAGGGTGTAGGGGTTGGAACAGGGTTGGGGGGGGAGCCCCATCGATCCCCCCCCCACGCACCCTGGGGCTGTGCGCGACGGTACCGATGCAGCCCCCCCCCATCCCCAAATTCCCGGGGGGTGTCACCTGGAGGGCGGCATTGTCGAAGACGTCCATCTGGATGTCCTGCGTGGAGCTGTAAGGGGTACGGGCCATGCCGCCTTCCCGCACCATGGAGCTCGGCCGGGGTCGGCGAGTTCTGGGGGGGGGGGCACACACAGAAGGACAAGACGATGACGATGACGATGGAGCCCAGGCCTGGCCTCCGCCGTACCGGCCCCAGCGGTGACGGCGGCCCCGGCGTGCAGCGAGCGAGAGGAGGAGGAGGAGGAGGAGGAGGAAGGAGGAGTGGGGACGGCGGCAGGGGGGGACGAGGGATGGCGGGCGGCTGCCTCCGCCTCAGCCGCTCCCACCGCGTTCCCAGGAAGGATGGGGGATGCGGGCCCCCCCTTCCCAGGTAGGGTACCCCCAAAGTGGCTCCATCCCCTGGGGGAAAAAGGGGGGGGTGAGGAGGCTCCCCCCTCCCCAAAGTGGGGGGGCACAGTGGTGCCCACGGCTGCTCGCACGCCCAGCCTTCAGCCTGGAGCAGACTTGCTTGCTGGGAGGGGGGACCCCAAAAAGAGATGGGGGAGACACAGGGCCCCCAGGGTGTTGTGTGGGTCGGGGGGGGCCGTGCAGGGGCAGCCGTGCCCCCATCCCCAAACATCAGTGCCCGGAGCGGGACGTGCCACAGTCTGGGGAACCCGGGGCTCCCTCGGGACAAGGCTGCCCCTAAACCTCCAGCTTCTCCCCCCCGGACTCCCCGGCTGGGATCCCCACAGCCTGAGAGCGACCCACGCCCCCCCCAGCCCCTCTGCTCCCCGGGGGCATCCACGCCCGCACACAGAGCCATCCACACGCCCCGTGTGAAGCACCCAGGGAAAGGGCACCCCGGGGACCCCCTGGTAATGGGGGGACGCCCGGGGCTGGTGGACCCCACGTGCGGCCGGGGAAGGGGCTGCACTTGGCACCCGCCGGCCCCCAGCGAGGCTGCAGCCGCCCCGCAGGGACCCCGGCACCGTCCCTGCCAGCGGGTGCAAGGGGCAGACCACACATGCCGGCGGGCGAGGGCTGCGGGCAGCGTGTGCCGGGCAGGACGCAGCTTGCCCTGACCCCCTCCCCAGGGAGCCCGCTGGCGCCGGGGCCGATCGCCTCCTCCCCAGGCAGCGCTGGGCTGAGACCTCCCACACTCATCTCACGGCAACTGAGAGCCGCCGCCGGCTGTTGGAAAGTTAAAAATTCCCTGGGACCCCCCCGCCCCGCGCCAGCGCGTCTGTCCCTGCTCCAGCCCCAGCTCCCGCAGCTGCGGGACGATGCGCCCAGGGAAGCGGGACAGCTGACGCCACGTTTTCCATTATTAGCCCCCATCCATCGCCGGCACCGCAAGGTGCCTACGACGGCACGTTGCACGCCCCACGGCAGCCAGGCGGGTGGGGAAGGGAGGTTCGGGGGGGATAAGCGGCCCGAGGTCGCGCAGCCCGGCACCGCCGACGCCGGGACACGACCCCGGAGCCCCGACCGTGCCCAGCTCCGCGCCCTGGGCCTGGCCAAGCGCCGGGCACTGGGACTCCCTTGGCCCCAGCACCAAGGCCTGCCCGTCTCCCGCTTCGCCCACCTTGCCCGGGCCTGGGCCACGCGGCCGACGCAGGAGCTTAAGCCCCCGGAGGGTCCGTGGGGGGAGCGGGGGGGTGGCGAGGGTGTTTTGGGGAGGCGGGGGCGGGTGCCAGGGCAGAGGCAGTGGGGCCCTGCCAGCGCGGAGCCTGCCCGGAGGCGGAGGGCGAGCGCACCATTCCCCGGCAGCTGCGTGGGAGCGTAACGCGATTACGGCATCTCTCCTTCCCGCTGCCAGAGCTGCTCTGCTCCCCGCGCCCCCCCGCCGCTGCCTGCGCTGCCAGGGGCACGGCCCCCCGCGGGGCGCCCGCTCCGCCCCTGCCCGCTGCTCCGAGCGCCAGCAACCTCGGCGGGCACAGAGCTACGGACGTGCCCGGCCGGCGTGCGATCACGGAGCAGGCGGAGGAGGGATGGCGGATCCCCCCGGACCTCCCTGGAGGGGCTGGTGCACAGGCAGCAGCAACCCCACCCCGGCTGATGCCTCTCCTTGAATTTGGGGCCAGACGGGTCTCTCCATCCCCGCCCCCCCGGGAAGCACGGAGCACGAGGTGACGCTTCCACGGGGCTCGGGGACACACGCACCCCCGTGTCTCGCACGCGCTCCCGTCTCCAGCCCGCGCAACTGGCCAAAAGCTTTACAGGACATTGATTTCCAGCGGCAAAACCCCGGAGCCGCTCCCAGGCCGGTAATTAAACCCCAGGCACTCTCCTGCCTCAGGAGCCTCCAGAATTTGCTGTTTGTTTAACGAAAATGATGAGTCAGTTTTTAAACAGCAAAAGCCTGTGTTTATCTGTGTTTTTCTCTCAAAACGAACCAAAAATCTGTTGCCATCGGCTCCTCTTCTCACGCCATATGTTGACTGTGCTACGGGCGCCAGATTCAAAAGGAACCGTTAGCATCTTGTCTCGGGTGTGTAACGAGGCGCCTTTGGGGGCTTTCACTCTCCAGCCACTCGCAACCTTCAGCGGGTGAAAGGAAGGAGGGAAAAGAATCGCTGCAAAATGACGAATTTGGGCACTACTTAACATCTGTGTGGTTAAAAACCAACATTTTCACTGGACAAGTTTGCTTTAAAGTACTGTTTTTAGGCCAGTTACAATCTATACGTTATCATTTTGCAAGCGTTCCCTTCTTTCAGGAATTCTTCATCAATCTGTTCCTGGAAAGGCTCCAGCACTTTTCCGGGTCGTTTCTCCGAGGTGAAGGACGCCGGTTGCCACCGGGCCCATTTCAAGCCTCACCACGGCGTTTCCCGGGGCGGCGCTTCTGGCTGGGAGAGCCGTGAAACATCGTTCGGCCTGTCCGTGCCTCAGTTTTCCACCTGCACAATGGTGCCACCGATACGCCCGGATCTCACTTGTGTCTTCGATCGCAAAATACTGGGAAGGTAAAACGCTCCCTGCCGACGCCAGCCCGTGCTGCAGCCATTACCACCCCTATCAGGAGGTTATTTCACAGGAAAATACGAATCCCCCCTTTTCTCAGCAGCACCATAACCCGATCCCTGCAAAACAGGGGGAACTCGATCCCCAGCGGAAACGAAGCGGGACCCGAGCTCCCAGCTCGCCGCTCTCCCGCACCAACCTCTGGGCATCCACACCCCCCTTTAGGGTGATTTCTTGGGAAACAAGGAACGACGGCAGACCAGCGCTGGCGAAACGCAGATCCCATTTCTCGCTACGAAGAGCAACGGGACAAAGCTGATGGTCCAACTCTTCCTAACCTACGGCTTCCCGGGCAGGCGGGGAGGGTGAGGAGGGACAACCCGCGCCCAGGTTTCCTCGGCTCCAACAACGAGCCTCAACCCGGGCTGGGGACAATCTCCCGCAGCCCCTGGTGCAGGGGGGGCCTGCGGCAAGGCCGGGCCTAGAGCAAGGCCGGGCCTAGAGCAAGCCCTAGAGCAAGCAGGCCCGGCCCTGCCCTGCCCTGCCCTGCCCACCCCACGCGGGCCCACCGGCGGGGAGGCGGCACCCCCGCAGCGGCCCCCGCAGCCCAGCGCTGCCCAGTGCTCCCCAGCGCCCTCCCAGTTCACCCACCACCCACGTGCTGCCCGCAGCCTCCTCCACGCCACTGCGCATGCGCCGAGCCCGCCCGGCCCTGCCCACCGCGCAGGCGCGGGCTGTACCACCTGGCAGCGAGGAGGGGGGGGGCAGCGAGGAGAGAAACGCGTCTCTTTTTCCACGTCTCGGGTGGGTCCTGGCTATCCCACCCGCAATCCCACCGCGGCTGTTCTCTCGCCGCGCTTCGGGCCGCCCTGCGGCCGCGGGGACGGAGCGGGGCGGGCGCGGGGTGGTACGTGCCGCTCCCCGCGGCGCTGGCTGTGGGCGCGGCCAGGCCCGCCGCCTCTTCCTCTCCGCCCGGCCGCCGCCGCAGCCATGAGGTGAGGGGCAGCGCTCCGCCGCCCCCCCGGGCCTGCCCCGCCAGCGACGGGGAGCGGGGCTGGCCGGCGGGGTGGCCTCAACGGCGGGGGCTTCCCAGCCGCGCTGCGGGGAGGCCCCGGGCGCTGTGAGGCGGCTGCAGCCTCCTCAGGCCTCGGGGGAAAATGGCGGTTGGGCCGCGCGCTGGGGAGGGGGCGAAATGGCGGCCGGGGCCCGCGCCGAGGGGAGCCCGGGGGGCCTCGGGGCGCGGAGGGGGGGAGGGCACCGCCGAGCGGGGCTGGCCTCGCCGCTCTCGGGCCCTGCGGCCCGCGGCTGCTCCCCCTGCCCCGTCGGGCCGTTCCAGCGGCGCGGCCGGCGTTTGGCAGACTCGCTGCGGGCCGTGCCGGGCCTTCGGGCGCTGCCCACGCACCGCCCGGCCGTGGGAGCGAGGGTGACGCTGAGCCGTGTGCGTGGTTCTCTGCAGTATGCTCCGGCTCCAGAAGAGGCTGGCCTCCAGCGTCCTGCGCTGCGGCAAAAAGAAGGTCTGGCTGGATCCCAACGAAACCAATGAGATCGCCAACGCTAACTCGCGTAAGTTACCCTCTCTCATGGCCGCGCTACGCATTGCTCGCGTTGCCCTGTGGAAAAGGGATGCGTCAGGGATACGGGAAGAGGTGTTTTGACTAGCTGGGTTGCAATGAGGTTGGCCTGGGTAAAACTCTGACAGTTGAGCAACTGCTTTGCACTTCAAAGTGGAAGCGAGTCCATCAGCAGGATTTACAAAGTTCCCCAGTGCACTGATACGGTGCTGGGTGAGATCTTGGTAGCGGGTTTAGTACATGGTGTCCTCCGAGATAACTAGTGAGGGAGAAACCAGAGAGGAAAAGAGCCACTCCAGCAGCATGAGGGGGCTTTGGGGGAAGGTCTGGCTTGTCCTTTGCCTTGGAGCCTTTTCACACAAGCGGGATTGGAGTCTGCACTTGCCTAATGCGTCCTCTTGTTGCACGTAAGATGTTGAACATGGAATTTCTGTCTTTAGGTCAGCAGATCAGGAAACTGATTAAGGATGGTCTGATCATCCGCAAACCGGTGACCGTTCACTCTCGTGCCCGATGCAGGAAGAACACCTTGGCCCGCCGGAAGGGCAGGCACATGGGCATCGGTAAGTGCTGGCTCCCCTCTGAGAGCCGGAGAAATGTCTGTTTTCCATGGTACATGGTCCGCCCACAAGCTTATACTGAGCAACAATCTCCAAGAGTCTTGTGACAGGGCCTAAAAATACAGTTTGTATGTTAATGGTTTTCTTCTTGAAGTAAAGAGAAGGATTAAACGCTTCAGCAAAAGCCTGTTGTTCGATTTGCAGAAATTTGGCCTCATTCTCATCCTATTTTCCCTCTCTAGGTAAGAGAAAGGGTACGGCCAATGCTCGTATGCCCGAGAAGGTGACCTGGATGAGGAGGATGCGGATTCTGAGGCGCCTGCTCCGCAGATACAGGGAGTCCAAGAAGATCGACCGCCATATGTAAGCCTGCTGTGCTGCGTCCCGCTTTGGGTAGCGAGTCCGCATGCTTAGAGACCCCGTTCTTGCCGCATGCAGCTTCTGCCGCCAGCTCCTTGGTGTGCAGGCCGATGAAAATCAATCCTCCCCGGGAAGCGTGGCACCGGAGAGCAGCTCCGGAGTGATCCCAGCAGTTCTCCGGACAAGCCCTCTGCCTGCTCAGAGGAGGGAAGAGCTGGGGCAGCGGCTTCAGAGCGACCTCGCTCCTCACAGCACTTACGCGCATTGCTGCTCGGTGCCGGAGGGGTGCGGGGCGTCTGGTTTGATCTCCCGGCAGCCTTGTTTACAGTCCCTTCCGTTCTGCTCCGTTAGGTATCACAGCCTCTACCTGAAGGTCAAGGGTAACGTGTTCAAGAACAAGCGGATCCTGATGGAGCACATCCACAAGCTCAAGGCAGATAAAGCTCGCAAGAAGCTCTTGGCGTAAGTGCTGCCTCACGGTTAAGCTTCGCTCTCGCGGGCCGTGGGATCGATTTTCTTTGAATACCTCGGCAGGCCGGTAGTCGCAGGTGGCGGCTGGCGCCGGCGGCTCTGTCTGGAGCCCCGGTGAAGAATCAGACCCAAACTGGGTAGGGCTGGCGCGGAGCAGAGACACGCGCCGTCCCGGCAGAGCTCTGCGTGCTCCACCGCGGGTGCAGCAGATGTTAGTGACTCACGCAGCTGTGAACTGGTAGATCTACTGATCCAGCCACTTGGATCGGTAAATGCTCGACAAGGGGAGGCGAGGAGGCGTAAGAGCCCGTGGATTTAAAAATCCCGCTGTGGACTTCAGCGGCTGCCGTGGCAGCCCGGGATCCTGCGGAGCGAGAGGGGACCGGGGCTGGGGGCAAAGGCTTTCCCGAGGCTGCGCGGGGCGATCCCGCGCGTTCACAAATTCTCGCTTCTTGCAGCGACCAGGCCGAAGCTCGCAGGTCCAAGACCAAGGAGGCTCGTAAGCGCCGTGAGGAACGCCTGCAGGCCAAGAAGGAGGAGATCATTAAGACCCTCTCCAAGGAGGAGGAGACCAAGAAGTAAACGCTGCCTGTCTTGTGTACATAGTGTTTTCCATCCGCGAGCGTTCAATAAAACATCACATCCAGGACTCCTCCCACCCGGCCTCGCGCTTGCTCGCTCTCCAGGGTTTCTGGAGCCGGGAGGGAAGGGCTGGGGAAGAGCTGCTGGGTCCGTCCTGCGTGGTGGGATCCAGGCGAGTTGGTCGGGCAGTTCCTGGCGTCAGGGTGAGCTGTAGCCCCCGGGGCTGGTGGCAGAGGAAGGACACGGGTAGGAGCGGGTCTGTCCTGCTGCACCCGCAGCCTGTTCCCCCCAAGGGCGGCACTGGCTCTGGGAGGGAGAAGAGGGGTCTGGGGGCTGCCCCTGCCACCCACGACACCCCAGAGCCCTTCCCCGCGGCTCCCCGGGACAGGCAGCAGCTCCTCGGGGGAGCAGGCGGGTCCCTGCTCCGCAGCATCTTCAGCTGCAGCTTCAGGATCCTCCACGGGAGGGGGCGGGTCCCGGTGCGCGGTTTGGGACTGTTGTTCCTTCAGCCCATCCGCACCCCCCAGGAGAGGGCCCGGTGCCCCCCAGTCACGAGGGGAGGTGGCCGATGGCCAAGCCGGGCTAGACGTGGGCACGGAGCCCTCGGCCTGCCGTTAGTGGCCATGAACCACAGCCAGGCCCAGGGGAGACCTCAGGCGCTTCAGCCGGGGAAGGGGTCGGCTGGGGGGGGGCAGCCGAAGCCACCGACGTGTCCCTGATGCCCACAAAATGGCACCGCGATGCGTGGGGTGGGGGTGCAGCCCCGGGAGGGGTGTCCAGCGTGGCAGAGCAGGCCCCCAGCCCTGCTGCTCCCTGGGGGGCTGGAGCCCCCACGGCCTGGGCTCAGGCCAGAGCTGACCCTCCTTTTGGGGTGCTCTGCTCCCGCAGCCCCCACAGCTCAGCCGGGAGCAGCACCGGGCAGGGCAGGGCTGGCAGAGGGGAGCACACAGAGGGTGGGATGGGAAGGGGCAGGGATCTGCGTGCCCCCAGGCACCGCTGCGAGGGAGCTGGGAGCACGGCTCACGCCAGGGACCCCTCCTAAGCCGCATCTGGCCCCTCCAGACCCACCACGCTCCCCCCGGGACACCCCACACTCACCCGAGCAGCTCCTTACTGCACCCACGCCTGCCGTCCCCACGCTGGGGACTGTCCACGCCACAGAGGGGGACAGGGACAGCCTCCCCCCACCAGCCTGCACCATCCCTGGCACCAGCTTTTATAAGCTGGGGGGGGTCCCCACCCACAGGAAATGCAGCTGAGACCCTCCCACCTCATCACACAGGTGGTGGGACCACCTGGGCACAGGCCTGGAGGGGCCGGGTGGCCCTGGAGCCCAGCGTGCGCCCGGTGCCGTGCCCACGCACCACGTCCCCACGCGTCACGCCAGCCCCCCCGGCGTGCCCCCGGTGTCCGCTCCGTCCTTGGCCCCGCTGCCAGCTCCACCGACGGTGACTCACGGCGGCCGGGCGCGGCGTGACTCATGCGGCCGGAGGAGAGCGCGGGTGTCCGAGGTGGGCGGCACGTGGTGCCCCACGGGGACGGCAGCACCGACACGAGGGGACGGGCACCCCGGCAGCGCTCGGAGGGGGGGACACACCACCCGCACCCCCTCTGCCTGGACACACAGAAACACGACCTGGTGGCACCGACACTGCGGCGGCAGCAGCGTTTAATTTAGGATCGTGGGCTGGAGCATCCCGGGAGCGGGGCCGGGCGCTGCCCGGGCACGGGGGGTTATTGCTCGGGCGAGCCGGGCAGGGCACGCGCGCGTGGGGCTGCACACGCGTGGGGTGGGGCACAGATACAGGCGTGTACGGCGCTGGGGGGGTGCCCGCGGCGCTCCACCCGCGCGTGCACGGGCAGAGGCGTGTGCGTACGCGCGGGGGTTTGCACACCCGTGCTGGTGTGCAAACCCCCCCCCTCGCTGCCCACGCCAGTTGGCACACGGGGGGGGGGGTTTAGGAGCGTCCGTGTGGGTGCCCTGAGCGTGGGCAGTGCCACCCTGGGGGCCACCCCCGTGTCCCCCACCCCCTGCCAGCCGGGCACGTGCCTCGGGCAGACCCCGAGGGATGGGGACGCTGGGGACGGGCCCCCGGGCACGGCTCGGGGGGGGTCATGTACTGCCCGGACGGGGCTTCCTGAGGTGCAGTGATCCAGGGGAGGTGGGGACACCGGGATGGGGACGGGGACACCGGGGGGGCTGGACGCTGCCCCTCAGATCTCGGTCAGCACCTCAGCAGGGACCAGCCCCCGCTTCCTCCCGCTGGTCACCCGGACGAGGCCCTGGGTCCTGCCCACGCCGACGCAGATCTGGGAGGGGCAGACAGACAGACGGATGGACGGGCAGTGGGGCACGGCCCTGGTGCCACCCTGCTGACGACGGACCCAACTCGGTGCACCCCGGGGCAGGGAGGCGCGGGGTCCCTCCTACCTGGTTCTCCCTGAGGCTCATGCGCCCCTGCTCCTTGTCGCCCGGCACGGCCCGGCAGCTCCTCCAGACGCTCTCGCCGGGACGGACGCGCTGCACGAAGTTGGCCGGGAAGAAGCCCAGCCGGTCGCCCACCTTCCCCTGCGGCGCGGCCGAGCGGCGGCTGAGACCCCCCGCGCTCGCTGCACCAGTGAATGCCCTGGCAGGCAGCGGGGCCGCGTGCGGGCGCCGGCCCCCGGGCTCCCGGCTGCCCCCCGAGACCCCCCCGTAGCCCCACGGTCCCCCCTGACCTTCCACCAGTCCTCGTTGGAGTCGTCCACCAGCGTGACCCTGTCCCCGGGCCTGGGGGGAGGGAGGCGTGGGGCAGCGTGGGGCAGCGTGGGGGTGTCCCCCCCTCCGCCCCCCCGTGGGTCCGGCCCCGCCACCCCCCTCCCCACTCACTGCAGCGCCAGGTCCTGGTGCTCCTGGGGCACGAACTTGTACAGAGCCACGTAGGAGAACATGGGCGCCCCGTCCCGCCGCGCCGGCCCCCGGGCAGCCTGCGGACACAGCCGGCCCTGCCCCACAGCCCCACGGCCCCCCGGCCCCCCGGCCCTGCCCCACGGCCCTCGGCCCTGCCCCACGGCCCACGGCCCCCTCCCAGTGCCCCATCCCTCTGCCCCGCAGCCCCCTTCCAATGCCCCATCCCTTGTGCCCTGCAGCCCCCTCCCTCTGCCCCACAGCCCCATCCCGCTGCCCCATCCTTCTGCCCCACAGCCCCGTCCCACCGCCCCATCCTTCTGCCCCACAGCCCCCTCCCTCTGCCCCACAGCCCTGGTGCATCACCCAAGCCCCCTGGTCCCACCCTTCATCCCCATCCTGCCCCCCCCCGAGCCCCCACCTGCTGCCCAGGGCTCTTCTCCTCCACACTGTCCCTCTCTGCCGGGGTGGCAGCTGCTGAGACAGACGGACGGGGGGACAGAGTCAGCCCCGACCCCCCAGCCTGGCCCCCACCCCAACGCCACCCCCTTACCGCCGCCGCTCGGGCTCCCCGCGCTGCTCGGGGCGTCCCCGCTCTCCTCCCCGGCCGCCGCCTTCTCACCCTGGGGCAGAGGGAGGGCTGGGGGGAGTCCCGCGCCCCCGCAGTGCCCCCCCCCCTCCCCGGCTCTGGGGGGTACCTGGATGCCAGGGGGCAGCTCCGTGGGGCCGGCGCTGTGTGCCAGGGAGGTGCCGAACCGCAGCGCCTCGTACACCGGGTCCACCCTCGCGCCGGGGTCTGCGGGGGGTGGCAGGGGGTGTCAGGGCCCCCCCAGCCCCAGCCTGCGCCCCAGGGAGAGGGTGCACCCCATGGCAGGCGCAGCCAGGGCCGGGGGCTCACCTGGGGGGGGCGAGCCCTGCGCGGAGCCCCCCTGCTCCGGCAGCAGCAGGGGCGAGCTGAAATTGCGGCGGAAAGAGGTGGCCTGGGGGAAAAAACAGGGGGTTTGGGAAAAAGGGGCACCCAGCACCCCCGCGCACCCCGGGGGGGGCAGAGCTGGGGTGCTGGGGAGGTGCTGGGACTGCATGTACCCCTGGGGCGGGGGACCCCCGTGTGCACGGGGGGGGCTCGCACAGGCGCCGACATCGCTGTGCTCACGCGTGCCCGTGGACGCGCATCCCGGGGCACACGCGTGTCTGCAGCCCCGCGCCCGGTGCCTGCAGCCCCCAGGGACATCAAGGGGCTCGGGGGGGCTGGCAGGGCTGTCCCCCCCCCCAGCACGTACCGTCTTGCCGGGGCACTGCTGGTGCGAGATCCCCTCGGAGCACCAGAGGTGCACGCCGGCCTTGCACGCCTTGCACCGCAGGCCCTGCCGCGAGTTGCCTGCAGGCAGCGAGGGGGGGTCACGGGCAGGGGCAGGGGCCGGGGCTGCCCCCCCCCCCGCGCCCCCCGGCACCCACCCGCGATGAGCTGCCGGCACAGCTCGCAGGGACAGTGCTTCTTGAAGACGTACTGCTGGAAGCCGTGTGGCCGCGGGGGGGACGGGGGGGGCCCGGGGCCCGGCCCCCCCCCCGCCCGCCCGCGGGAAGAGGCTCTCCACGCTCTTGCTCCGCAGCAGCGTCCGGAGGGACAGAGACCGCTTCAGCCGCTGCATCTGCCGGCGGGACCCCGGCGTGGCAGGGACCCCCGGGGTGGCAGGGACCCCCCCACGGGGGGCAGGGACCCCGGGAGGGCCCCCTCCCCGCTGCCACCCCCGCTGCACCAGCCCAGCCCGGCCGGGGATCCAGGACAGCGGGACAGGGGGCGGCAGCCGGGGGGGGGCCGGGGCAGCTCCGGGGCTGAACCCCCCCGGGCTGGGCCAGCGACACCCCGAAGCGGCTGAGAGCGCCCGGGACAGGGTGCACGGTCTCCCCCCGGTGCACACTCACACCCCCCGTGCGCAGTAACGCCCCGGTGCACACTCACCCCCCCGGTGCACACTCACCCCCCCGGTGCACACTCGCCCCCCGTGCACGCCCCCCCGCGCCCCCCCGGCCGTACCTTGCTGCCGTGCCCGGCCCGGGGCCGGCGGGGGGCGGCTCGGGGGGGCCCGCCGGTTCGCTCTCCCCGGGCGGCTCCGTCATGCGGCCGCCACGCCCCCCCCACCCCCCCCCGCTGTCGCGACAGCGGCGCGACCCGGTCGCGACAGCGCCGCGCTCAAGCTGCCGCCGGCCCCTCCCCACCGGGGGGGGGATGGAGAGATATGCTAATCCTTGGCTGCCCATTGGCTGCCGGCCCCCACGGGGCGGGGCTTGCCCCCCATCACCAGACGTCGCATACGGGGGGGGCACTGGGGGGGCCCCCCATTGACAGCCCGGGGGGCAGCACCCAGGGACCCCTCCATGAAAACCGAGGGGGGGCACAACCCATCTCCCCCCACATTATCTGGGGGGTCAGCGCCCATGCCCCCCCCTCGCCTCCTTGGGCGGGCAGCACCCATAGACCCCCCATTTGCACCCTCTGGGGGGGGCAGCACCCATAGACCCCCCATTTGCACCCTGGGGGGGGGGGCAGCACCCATGGACACCCCCCCTTTGACACTCCGTTCCCCCTCCCGACACCCAAGGGGAGGGGGCAGCACCCATATCCCCCCCCCCATTAGCACCCCACACCCCCCATTGACACCCAAGGGGGGGCCAGTGCCCTACAGGAGCAACCCCCTTTTTTCTCCCCAAAATGAGCCAAATCTGGGTGAAATTAGAGGCATTACAATGCAGCGGGGGCCCTGCGGGCTGGCACAGGGCGGCCTTGGCTTCTCGCCCTGGACAGGGTGGCCTGGAGTGGCTGGGGGGGGGACAAGGGGGGGGCTGATGTCCTTGGCTGGGCTGGGACAAGGGGACAGGGCATTGCTGGGGGGGGGACGCGCGGGGCTGGGCACGGGGGGGCTCCAGCCGGCCGGTTCCCGGCCGGCTGGAGCCCCCCCTGTGCCCAGCCCCGCGCGTCCCCCCCCCTCGATGCCCCCCCCACTTTGTATTGACAACAAACACAGGGCGAGGACCCCCCCACCCCACTATTTACTGTCAACACCCTCCCCAAACTGGGCCAAACTGGGCCAACCCTGCTCTCGCCACCCCTCCCCGCGCCTATAAAAGGGGGGGGGGACACCAACCTGTCCCTTCCTGCTGTCACCCTGTGTGTGTCGTGTGTGTGTCCCCTCCCCGGGGACCCCCCCCCACCATGCTCTTCTGGCATGGGCAACCTGACCATTACTGGTCCAGTCCTGGGGAGATGTACCCCATCTCCGGCCCTGGGCTGCTCAGGTAACCCCCCCCCCGCCCCAAAGTATCCCTTGCTTTTGGGGAAACTGAGGCACGGCTGAGTGCCCACCCCGGGGGGGGGGTGTTTCTCGCAGGGACCCCCCCGTGCTGCCCTACCTGAAGCAGGAGGAACCCAACGGCATCTCCAGCTCGCAGCCCCCCTGCCCGGCTTTCCAGTACGTGCTCTGCGCCCCCACTTCTCCCGCCGTCCGGCACCACGAGGACACCCTCACCTACCTCAACCAGGGTGAGCTGGGGCGGGGGGGGGGGGCTGGGGGCACCCCGGGGGGCTGGGAGCCCCCCTCCGGCCGCTCTGCACCCACTTCTGCCCCCCCCTCTGCAGGGCAGTCGTATGAGATCCGCATGATGGGGAACCCCCGGGGGGACCCCGGCGGGGAGGGACGGCGGATGCTCAAGGTGAGACGGTGGTGGGGACCCCCCAAAAACCTGGGGTGAAGCCTCGGGGCAAACCCTGGGGCCAAGCTGTGGGGCAAAGCTCTGGCCTGAAGTCCCAGTTCAGTCCCAGTTCAGTCCCAGCTCAGCCCCAGCTCAGCCCCAGTTCAGCCCCAGTTCAGCGCCAGCTCAGCCCGGGTCCAGCCCCAGTCCAGCCCCAGCTCAGCCCCAGCTCAGCCCCAGCTCAGCCCCAGTTCAGCCCCAGTCCAGCCCCAGTCCAGCCCCAGCTCAGCCCCAGCTCAGCCCCAGCGCAGCCCCAGTCCAGCCCCGTCTCTCCGCGGGCCGAGGGGCCGTGGCCGTGGGCTCAGCCCCCAACGCCGGCCGGTGGCGCGGGCCTGATCCTGCCGCGCAGAGCGTGGTGCGGGTGGTGTTCCACGACCGGCGGCTGCAGTACTCGGAGCAGCAGCAGCTGGAGGGCTGGCGGTGGAGCCGCCCGGGCGATCGCATCCTCGACATCGGTGAGTGCCGGCGGCGGGCGGGGGGCTGGGGAGGGTTTGGGGGGGCTGGGGGGCCGTGCTCACCCCCCTCCCGCAGACATCCCCCTCTCCGTCGGCATCCTCGAACCCCAAATCCACCCCACGCTGCTCAACACGGTGGAGTTCCTCTGGGACCCCTCAAGGCGGACGTCGGTCTTCGTGCAGGTGGGAACCAGGCCTGGCCGGGGGCTGGGGGGGCTGGGGGGCTGGGGGGCCGCGGCGGCCCCCCCCAAGCCCTCTGTCCCCGGCCAGGTTCACTGCATCAGCACCGAGTTCACGCTGCGGAAGAACGGGGGGGAGAAAGGCGTCCCCTTCCGCATCCAGATCGACACCTTCGGGGCGGGGGGCAAGGGGGACCCCCCCGAGCACCTGCACTCCGCCAGCTGCCTCGTCAAGGTGTTCAAGGTATTGGGGGGGCACCAGTGGCCCCAGGGCGACCGGTGCCCCCTGTTACTGGTGAACCCCGCTCTGAGCGTGGGGCAGCGCCCGCTGCAGCACCCCGGGGGGCTGGGTGCACGGGGGGTGGGTGCACGGGGGGCTGGATGCACGGGGGGCGGGTGCACGGGGGGCTGAGCACCCCAGGGCTCTGGGTGCCTGGGCTCTGGGCTCCCGGGGGTCCGGGGCGCCCGCCGGCCGTGGCAGCGGTGGTCCCGGGGTGCTCACGGCCCCGGCGCAGCCCAAGGGGGCCGACAGGAAGCAGAAGACGGACCGGGAGAAGGTGGAGAAGCAGCCGGTGCCGGAGCGGGAGAAATTCCAGCCGGCCTACGAGAGCACCGTGCTGGCCGAGGTGGGGGCCGGCCCTCGCACCCCTCCCTGTGGGCCGGGGTGCCCCCCGGCACCCTGCACCCCCTGACCCCCCCTCCATCCCCAGTGTGCCCCGTGGCCGGACGCGCTGGGGGTACCCCTCAGCCCCCCGGGCACCCCGGGGCTGCCGTCTCCTCACCCCTTCAAGCTGCTGAGCCCGGAGAGGTAAGTGGAACCCCCCCAGGCCCCCCCCCCGCTGGGGTCCCCTGCTCAGCCCCGGCCCCTCTGCCCGCAGCGTGTGTGTGTCGCCTGTCTGCGCTGCCGAGAGCCCCCTGGAGAGTCCTGACGAGGTGAGGGTGCCATGGGTGCAGCCTTGTGCACCCCTATAACCCCCATGGCCCCCCCAAGAGGCTGGGCTGAGAACGGGCCCGCTCGGTCCATGCCCCGGCTGAGGGTCCACTCCCGCTGCCGGCAGGCACTGAGCCCCTGCGCATCCCCCCTGGAGACGCAGCAGTGGCTGCACAAGCGCCGCTTCTCCGCCTACGCCCGCATCTTCGCCAGCTTCGCAGGTGAGGCCGCGGGCGGCTGGGGGCCGGGGCGGGGGGCAGAGCCAGCCCCCACGCTCCGACCCCCCTGAGCCCCCCTGTCCGCAGGCGCCGACCTGCTGAAGCTCTCCCGCAGGGACCTGATCCAGATCTGCGGAGCCCCCGACGGCATCCGCCTCTGCAACGCGCTGGCGGGCAGGTGGGCTCGGACATCCCGCGGGGCACCGCGGTGCCTCTTTCCGGGGACCCCCGGGAGCCTCCGCGGTGCCTGGCCGGATCCTGCGCCCCCCGCCAGACCCCCCTCTGCCTCCGCAGGTGCCCACGTCCCCGGCTGACCCTCTACGTGTCGCGGGAGCCCGCCGGCGGGGCCGAGGGCGCGGAGGACGGATGCTCAGGTACGGGGGCGGCGTGGGGCAGCGTGGGGATGGAGGGTCCGCGCTCACTGCCCCCCCCGGCCGCAGGGCTGTACCAGGAGGTGCACCTGGAGGAGCTGACGGCGGCCGAGCTGACCGGGAAGCTGGCGGAGCTGCTGGGGCTGCCCGCGGGCCAGATCCAGCGAGTGTCCCGGCAGGGACCCTCCGGCATCCACATCCTCGTCAGCGACACGGTAAGGACCAGGGGGGACACCCGGGCGGCGCCAGACCCCGCAGCCATCTCAGCCCTCGGGGTCCCCAACCTGCTCCCAGCGAGGCTCAGCACCCGTGGGCGCCCCTCGCTGCAGCGGGATGGGGGTCCGGGCTCCAGGACGGGACACGCAGCCCCAGCCCGGCCCCCTCACCTCACCCCACGGCCCCGCAGATGATCAAGAACCTTCTGGACGAGACGTGCTTCGTGGTGGCCGTTGGCAAAGGTAACGCGGCGGCCGCGGGCGGGCAGAGCTGGGCAGGGGCCGGTGGCCCCGGCTGAGCTGCGTCTCTGGGCAGCGCTCGGCCCGGAGGGCTACCACCTGGTGCTGCGGTAGGACCCGGCCCCGGTGCCGTGTCACCCCTGGGAAGGGAGATCTGCCGGTGCCGGAGCGAGCCGTGCGGGGATGGAGCGAGGAGCCCGAGGCTGGCACCGTCCCCAAGAGCCCGTCCTGCTGGCGCAGATCGTCCTCCCTCCGTCCCTGCCGGGCTCGACAGACCCCTCGTGCAGAGGGGCGAGAGGACGGGGGCCCGGCCCGGTTGGCCCCGTCCCTTTCTCCCTGCACTGATGGCGGCTGCGTCCCCACACCTGCTGCGTCGCCTTCGCCGTGTCCCCGTTTCGTATTAAAGGACGGAGGGAGCCAGCCCCAAGCGCGGCCTCGTCCCTGCTGCGCCTGCTGGGCTTGGGGCGAGGGGTCCCCGGGGGTCCCGCACCCGCTGCAGGGCGGGAGTAGCCCCGTGGCCTCGGGGAGCCCCTGGGCCAGGCTGGGGAGCGGGGCCGGCCCCGGGACAGCCCCGGTGAGCCCCGGCAGCCGCCGGGCCGGCGCGGATGAAGCCCGGGCAGAGCAGGTCCCGTCCCACCCCACAGGGACGGAGCCGGCCGCGGCACGGAGCCCGGGGCAGCCCCAGCTGGCGAAACCCAGCAAAGCCTCATTTCTGCGCTTCGGCTCGGGGAACGGGTTATTTTTAACACCGAGTCCTTCCCCCGAGCGCTGGGGCAGGGGCAGAGCCGGGTGGTGAAGCGAGACCGGGAGGAAACGACGCGCAGGGCAAAGGACGGGTTTGGGATAAACAAGGCGGCGGCAGGTTTCCCCAGGGAGGAAGGCTGGGGACCGAGGGGAGCCGGGCGAGCAGCAGGGTGGGCACTGGGACGTCCCCAGACCCGGGCCCGAGATCGGGGTGACGGCAGCGACCGTGGGGGCAGAGCCAGACACGGGCCCGTGGGCCCATCGCTGGGGGCACGAGAAGGAAACACCCACGACCCTCCCCAAAACACCCACGGCCGAGGGGAGCCGGAGCTCGGTCCCACGGGCCCTTCCCCGACTGTCCCCTCCACCGCCGGACCCCCGCTGCCCCCACGGGGATCGCGTACGGCGTATCACACAGACAGGGACAACTCAGCTACATATATATATATATTTACTTTCAGTTAATGGCATTATTATATCCACACAGTGTCAAGGAAAGCACAGATTACATCATTAAAATAATATTTTACAGATCTCTCTATAATATATATATAATCAAGGGAGCGTATGACAAGGTTCCAGCTCGCGTGTCCAGTACATCAGACCGAACAGACATCGTGAGCCCACCCGGGTTTAAAAACGCGTTAAAAACGCCGAGGCGGCCAGCCCTGCCCGCAGCGCGGGGGTCCGGGGGCACAGCACCCCCCCGCCGAGCGGCGAGAGGGGAAAGGAGCTGGGGGACGAGCACACGGAACACTCGGGGTTTGCATAGAGGAGGGGGAATAACCCCGTTAGGGCCGACACGGAGATAACGGCGGGGAGAACCGAGGTGAGCTCAGACGCACCTTTGGGGGGGGGGAGGTCTGTGGGTGCAGCACGAAGACCCCCGGGGAAAGGCAGGTGCCGGGGGTGCGGATTGCTGGCAGGGGGTGGCGTTTCCAGGGCCCCCCACAGCCCGGCCGGCCCCGCGGTGGCACCGGCTGGCGAGAGCAGGGGATGCATTTACTCATCTCTTAACAAAAATAATCGATCTCCAAGCCTCGGTGCAAGCGGAGCCAGGCAGCCGGCGCGCGCCAGCCGCCGGCACGGAGAGCACGTACCGCCGGCTGCGGCAAGGCTCAGCTCTGCCGCGCCGCCCGCCTTGCCGCGACAGCCGTGCCAGGGGCCCGGAGCCAGGCGAGGTGTCACCAGTGATGGGACCCCGTGCCGAGACGCCCCCTCCGTACCGGAGCCCTGGCAATGGGGGCCACCGGGGCCGCCGAGCGCCTGGCCAGCGGTCCAGGAGGGGCGAGCCCAGGGGGGCGAGGGCCGGGAAGCACGGCCCAGGCTGCCCGAGCATGGACTGAAGCTTGGAACGAGGGGGGAAAGTGGCTTCTCCCCCACAGGCCTTTTTTTTTTTTGGCCCCGCGCAACTCCCGAAGCTGCGGCAGCAGGACCTCGGCACCCGGAGCCGGGTGCCTCTGCCAGGCTTCAGCACGGAGAGAACAGAAACCACGGCCAGCTCGCTCGGATGCCAGAAAACAAAGCAAAACAGACAAAATACCGCCCCGAGCAACCCCCCCAACCATGCAATCCTTCATCAGAAGGGGCCAAGATGTTTTAAACCTCGGTTTTGGGGCACACCCCCCCCAGGACACTGCAGCGAAGAACCTTGTCATACTGATCTCCCATCGCCCCCCACCCCACCAGAATAAAACCAACCCAAAAACCATGACACCATGGGCCAGCCATGAACGACACAGAGTAAAATAAAAAAAAAAGGAAATTACAACGATGTTTAGAAAATAGGAATTTGTTAAAGTTTTTGTTTTAAATAACCACTGTGACAGCCTGTTACACCTGCCCCATCCTCATCCTCTTCGGGAGCAGCCACGGAATCGGGTTAAAAAGGGGCTATTTCGCTAGAGAGGTCCCTTGGTCTCCGCACCCGTCTGCTCGTGAAGTTCAAGAGCACGTCGAGGCCAGGGCAGGCGTGGGGGGGCCGGGTAAGACACGGGTCACAGCAGAACGCCGCTTTTTGGGGTGGGAACGCGCCGCCCGGCCTCCGCTGCGGGACACAACTTCCAGAGAGGCAGCTCCGGGTGGGGGGCGCGCGGTGCCCTTCGAGGGAGGGCGAGGAGAGGGCCAGCGCCGAGAGCGGCTCACGGCCTCGTGCCCGGCGCAGGGACGGCAGGGACGCGTTGGGCACAAGCAGGCGGCTTTCGGACGGATTTGACAGTCGGGGCTTGCTCCTCACCGACCGAACCTTTCGGTAGAGCCACCGCTTTGCATCGTTCACCCCTCAAAACAACAGCACAGAGACATTCCTCTAAAGACGGGCCCCGAATCTCGGCGCTCGATGCCCTCGGCGGCCACCGGATCAAACCCCGGGCCAGCCTCGGCCCGGCACCTCGCGCTCCTCCAGCCCGGCAGAACAAGGGCACGGGCAGAGCACGGAGCGCTCCCAAGCACGGCCCGTCCCCGCTGCGCTGCCGCGTGCGGGAGGGAGTTTTGCTCTACAAAGGTATTCCTCTAGTAAGACACGGCTTGGAAAATGGTATTTATTGGTATTTATAAATACAAACATAAGGAAGAGTCCATTGGAAGATGGATAATTGACTTAAAAGGACACTGTCAAGTAGTTTGAGCTACCTTACTGCTGTCACCCTGTTTGGGAAAAAAAAAAAAATGCTTTGGGTTCTGTATTCTTGAGTTTTCCCTTGAAAACTCTGCTCTGTTACAAAGAAATCAGTCAGCCAACTACACCCTGGCTTGCAAATCCATTTGAGCTCTCCCCTGCCGCGGTACAAACTAACCAACGCGTCCTTCCCGGAGCTGTGCAAATACTGTGATTGCTGGGTGCTGCCCCAGCCCGTCAGGGACCGCGGGAAGCTCCGTCATCTTCTGCCACCCTGAAAATCGGAGAAAGGAGCTCTGCAAATGAAGTATAGGAACATGCTCGTCGAGGAGAGAATCCACAGCGCTAAAGAGGATTTGAATAAATATAACGGATTAAAAGCGATCTACGGGAAAGGCATTGACAGTATCCTTTTAAACACAGCTTACTGGATTTCCTCCCAGCAGACTGTGCATCTGCAAGACTTCGTCATGTGGATACAGGAGGCTTGGGGAAATTTAAGTTGCAGATGAAGGGGATACGGCTTCGGTGGCACTAAGCGACCCTTCTGACTGCCCGAGCAGCTCAGACAGCGACAAGAAGGTGGGAAGCAACACACTGACCTCAAAGCAAACCCACAGTGCAAAACAAGCAAGCCCCGGGACCCTGAAATCACCATTCCTCGGGAAGATCCCTCAGCGTGACGGTGAAGCACCTTGGCTGCTGGCAGCCAGGATGACGGAGCAGACTTGCTCCTCTCTGTCAGCAGGGAGAGCGCGGTACTTACACGTCAGCTCACCTTGCGCAAACCCGTTAGTCTGACCAAGTTCTGCCCCATTAAGCCCTCGGCGTCTGCCCATCTGTTCACACGTGTCTTACTGGGCACCTGGAACTGCCAGCATGAGGGAAGCGGGAGCTCACAGAGCCGGCCCAGGCTGTCTACACTCCTCTGAAGCGCCTGGGCTAATCTTGCCTGAAACGCCTCAAAACCAGCCGCTACGAACACGCACCCCGAGCGCGGGGAAGGGCTGGCACATCGCAAACGCCCACGTCATTCAGACGGTTCCTTCTCCGGGCAAAACACTTACCTGCGGACGATGCAAAAGTCAGCAAAATCACCCAGCGCTCGCGCCTCGGCGTACAAAACCGTGACAATAATCGAGGGCGTATTTTCAGGCCTGGTGTTCCTCCCGCTTCCACTAGCGAGTCATTATTTCTTGGTCAGGGCAACAAGCAAAAAGATTCTACTTTGCTTTTCCTTGGGGGCAGGATGAAGGGTCGGAGGGAAAGGACAGGAGGAGTAGGGAACTTAAGAGTCACTGGAACAGAGACTATAACTTTTTCCCTATATCAAGGGTTATATTCTTGTCACTGGGATAAAACCTGAAATGCAAATCAAATTCGGACACCCAATTGCCGATAAAAAGAGGCCAAGAAGCCTACAGGAGCCCGGCCTGCAGTGCAGCTCGCTTGCCATTCAAAAATCTTCCCAACAGGTCATTACAGGCTCAGGCTTCTAATGGCAAAAGGTACTTTTTTTTTTTTAAATTTAAATTATTGATTCATACCTTTTGTTTGGTAAACCTCAAAAAAATTACTGAATTAGAAATCTGTAAAAAAAGCAGGATGCAGGGAGGGTAAAAAAAAAAATGAGCCTGACATTACAGATTTGAAGCTGTATCACAACAATCTAGGAAGCCTCTGAGCTGGATGCTACAGGACACAGAAGAAACATGAACCTCCAAGGTGAGCATGCTCAGGGGTCAGCAGGGGACGGGAAGCAGAGAAGCACGAGTAAACCATGTCTCACAACAGCTGCTGTTTCATTCCCTCACCGAAAAATGGACGCAGAACTTGTTGGGATTTTCAGGTTTGGGTTATTTTTTTTTCTTCCGGACAGCGGCTGCGGGGTTAAAGCACGTTCCTTTCCTCTCCCCCTCTCCCCATGTCAGGGGATTTCAGTTACTGCTCCAACCTCAACAGCAGCACCAGTCATTCTGGGTTCGCAAAGCCTCCCCTCCTTACCGCAACGATTCCGTCTGAGCATGCCCAGTAGGAATGGTTCAGAGTTATACCAATCCACCTACAGAAAAAGCCAACACAGCTCCAGCTCCCGCACCGCAGAGTTCATCGGTTCGCTGGAGCAGGCGGGGTGTGTATATGTATGTGTATGGGTGGCTACAGGGGCCTGGCGCCACGGCCCTGCTCGCTGGCCCTTGCAAATGACACTGGTATCGCTTTCCTTGAAGATACTGGTGTCCACCGTAATTCTACAAGTGTAATTAAATACTCAGTTTGCAAGGATGACCACTTCCAGTGTCATAGGATGATGCAACATCTGCAGAAGCGTTGTCTGCTGCCCCCGACCGAAGGAGGTGGAGTCACAGGCGCGAAGTAGGCATGGACTTTAATATTGGGTAAATGGGTCTGAAAAGACAAACACAACGTGTAAAGCGACAAGGGTAGCGGCAGTGCAAGAGTCAAACAAAGAGAGGCCGAAACAGGCCTGGCTCGCTTGGCTTCAGACTACAAACTAACACCCACGTCAAAACTAGAGGCGAACTCTTTCAGTTCACCAGCGCGATTTCCCCACCGACTGCGGATCAGCAAGTTCCTTCTGTTACCAGAAAACAGAGTTACCGGGAATAAGACAAAATGATGCCCTTTTCTCCCCGCTAATCCTCTGGCAGCTGTGGGGAACAGACCATCATCTAACTGTACAGACCCGTGTTCTCTCTGCAAATGAAATGCCATCGCTGCTTCTCTTTTACAGACGGAGAAACAGGCGCAGGAGGGAATCCCCGGGATGCAGAGTGCCTTACACGACCGGCAGCCAGCGACACAGCGGCCCTGGCCCCGTCCCACAAGGCCACGCGCGCTCCCCTGCAGCACACCGACTCTAGCACGGGATCAGCTCGAGTTATTTCTACGGGAAGCGTCAGGATAAAGCACACTACGATCTACGCTGAGCATCTACGGCAGTCGAGAGGAGGTGCCATCCTACACATCTGCCGTGGCACTAACTCTCGGTCCCCCATCCCGAAAGGCACTGTCCTGTACGAGTGCCTGTAAAGTGAGCCCTTGCACGCTGGGTCCTCTGTTCCTTCCTGCTGCTGCTCAGGGGATGCAGCAATTCTCTCTTCCCTACCAGCTAGCGTTCATCCCCGTCCAGCCTTCTGAGTGCAGGACAGCTATTCATCTCATAGATGATGGTTCTCACAATATTTCTAAGAACGAGCACCAGATCACGAGGAATCTGAAACCTCAGCCCTCCCTCCTCCCCACCGGATAAAGCGTTCAAGTCACAGCCTTAGCGATGTTTTAATTTCTTTTTTTTTTTTTTTTACCCTGAGTCTCTTGATCCCTGCCCGCGTGATTTGCTGACAGTCGTACAGTTCTATCCTCTCCAAGCTGTGACAGCTTTTCAGGTGCTCCAGGGAGGCGTCTGTGATCAAAGGGCAGTTGTCCAGCTCGATCACCTCCAAGCGGTCGTGTGCGCAGGCGCCGTTTCCCAAGTGACGAATCCCGTCGTCCGTGATCAGCTCACAGTGGGACAAACTCTGCATGCAAACACAGCAAGTTAGCAGCCTCATCGGCAAGCAGAAGCCAACGCCCTGCCGGGGGACACCGTGGGACGAGAGAGAAGGCAGCCCGCGTTTCATCGGTTTGGACTGGTTTGCCACCCTGGCCTTTCGGACAGGTCCGTCCTCCCTCCTCGTGCTGGAGCCGCTGCTGCATTCCAGACTCCAGGCGCTGCGGGCCTCCAACGACTAACGTGCCTGCAAGGAGGAAACTCGCAGCTGAAGTGCGGTGGGAAAGGCAGCTGCTGCAAGATGAGACCGACGGGGCCAGCAGACAGGACGGCAGGGAAATGGAATAAATACCTCTGCTGCCGAAGAAACCACCTTTGTAAAACGCGTGGCCTCGCACATCATGGGAAGGAGCCTGTCACTGGGTCTAAGAACCAGCAGAAATACAATGTCGCCTACTTGGTGCATTTTCTGGGGGGCTGCACCTTAGAAGTCCTTGAGGAGGAAGCAGGGCTTGAGTTAGGAGCCAGCATCAGCCCGGTGCTGTGCTGAGGGGCACAGCGCGCAGACGGCTGCACAGGAGACCCCACGGGCTGCATCCCCCACCTCCCAGGACAGGTTTTCTCACGACGACAACGGAGCAGTACGCAGGGACGCAGAGGGGACAGACTAAATTCCCAGAAATTTAGACCAAGAGGAACATTGCTTTCCAGAGCGAGCAAGCTTTCCAGGTCCGAGCTGCCCAGCTCCATGCTAGGGGTGAGAAGGGCCGCAGCCTCCTCTCCTACAGATGGACTGAGCCCGGTTTGCAGACAGATTCTGCTAGGCTTGCTGAGGACAGCCAGAGGCTGGTACTAGGAGAATCCAGCGTCCTACAATTCATTTTCAGGCAGCTGTGGGTGCCTGGCATACGATTAATGCTAGCGGTAGGGGAGGGACAATAGGTTCTTCAGGGTCAAGTTTCTAGTCGAATTCTTCCAAGCCTTCACAACGTGTCTATGAAATCAAAGAGACAAATCCCCACGGGCAGTGCTTAAACCCCCTTTGTTTATAGAAAGAAAATGCTGGAAGTCTCACTTATAATACTCACCAGAACCTGAAGCCGTGGACAGTGTATGGAAAGCTGGATTAATGTACTGTCTGTTATCTGCAAGAAAAGAAAAAGCCCTTTCATGCTGGGTGCTTTGCACAAGGACTTTTTTCCCCCCTGTGAAAGAAAAACTGCAAACTTTTGCCTAATCCGTGACAGTGTTCCCTGCAGTCACTCTCCTGAGTCCCTCAGGAACTCCTCTCCTGCGTGACCAAATTCCAGATGTACAGATTCTTCCACTCCCTTATAGAAATCAACTCATGCCCTTAAAGAACCGTTAAGACATAGGTATTATTGGTTTTTTGAACTTCCTTAAGTAGCTCTCATGAAACAAGCTCACAATTAAGAGAAGCAAGTGAGCAGACCTCTTCCACAGCACAAGGTCTCCCAAATGTTTGTCTCTGAAAGTACAAGAGGTGTTCAAGTCCCCTTCCATGGGCTTGGTGGATTGCCGAATTGTTCTCTTTATTCTCCAGGAAGAAAGAGCCTCAACACAATGGCTTTCTAATCTAAAAGCATTCAGAAGGGAACTTGCTGGGCTGTCTTTGTTCAATGCAGTCAGTCCAAGGACACAGCCCAATCTGCCGTCTTCCCTTTTTGGGTTAACTTTAAATCACTTCCTGTCTGGACTGTTGTAATTTCCTCTTGTGATCTCCTGAATTTCTGCCCTGTAAACACCAGGAAGTGCGGAATACCGGGGTCACGCTGTTCTCATGGCAGGAAGCAAAATCCTGTCATCTCCACTGTCTTCATCTGAATTGATTTCAAATCTGTCCTTAGGATTAGAGATTTTGGATGGGATTGAGTAAATTCAACTCCTTTCCCCTGTAAATGCTACCCTGAAACGGTTACCAGCTTAGGGCACATACCCTACAGAACAGCGTGCAGTCACATACAAGACCTCCCTAAAACTAACGAAGGCAGCTGCAGCGCAGGGTTTTAGGAGAGTCCACAGCAACAGACCCATTACATTACCTCCCACTGCCTCTGAGGAAGGCTAATGGTAGCACGGGCACCCCAGTTTCATTTCAAGTTGCCGCCGTGTCCTCTATAAAATCACTGCTGTTCAAATGATCTGGCTATTTTTTTTTTTCCAAAACAGGGGTAACTTCCATTATTTCTAGCAATGCATGTAGCACAAACCTTCCCTTGCTTTATGAGAAGAGATCTTACCCGGGGACCTGATCTTGTGTCAAGGGTCACAATTCACACATCTGTACACGGCCTTCAGGACACATCCATTGCTATTAAAGATTTTCTTTTATTATTTACAGTAGCATTCATTACTATGAAATACGACCAAAGGATCAAACTACAAAAGCAGTATTTTCTTATCCAAATATACCCGATCTTCTTGCTCAGGATTCTAAATCAAGTCCCGATATAGAGACAATCTACTTTTTCACCATCTTTCCACACTGCTGTCACTGTGCTAAAAAAGGTGACAGCCAGAGGTGGCACCTCCTACCTGGACACACTCTTCCAGGTCCATTTTTTCAAGCTCATGGCAGTTCTAGGAACAAACAAAAGATTGAACACACAAACTAAGTGCAAAGTTCAGAGAGCAAATAGAAACACAACTACGATAAACCAGTCCTTTTAGAAAATAAAGGGTTTTCCTCCATGAAACATCATGACTGAAAGGGAAGTTTGCTGCTTCTTTACGAACACCACCAAATAGAGTAAAGTAAATCTAGCAATTTCACTCATTTAAAGGCACTGAGGTTTTTTTTTATTCATAGAAAGTAAAGGAGGTTAAATTTAGGGTCAGCTGTATAGAACACAGATTAATCTAGAAAAAAACCAAACAGTAAAGTTTATAACTCAAGTATTTAACGTTTCATGTAGTTTGGATGCACATCCTCCTAGGTGTGTGGGTCAGGACAATGCCAAAGATTACACACAATCTAATCTTTGTAACTTAGCTTCCACTCAAACGTCGAGATCAAAAGCATTACAAAAATCTACATTCACGAGAAAGCTACTGTTTGTTCACATCTATCACGAAAAGAAAGCAAAGATACTTGATGAAAAAGTGGAAATGAGCACTTACCCTAGCTAGAGTGGTAAAGCCCACATCTGTTAGTTGAGAACACCTTGCAACTTCTAATATTCTGCACAGAAAGAATTTATAGTAACCATGGTGGAGTCATTTTGCTTTTCAGAGTGTTTCATTAAAAGCTTCCAGCAACCCAGAAAAGTTTGACCCGGTTTAGGCTGTGCTCTCTGAGGGGATAATTTGCACAGAGCATCCACCCTCTATACCTGAGTGTAGGTCACAGGGAAAGAAAAAAAGAAGTCAGGCTAAAAGGGAACTCCAAGGGACGTCCAGTCCATACCCCGCTACGAGGCAGGGAGGTCTAATCCGACAAATGTTGGACTAAGGTGCTCTTAAAAACCTTCCTTGCTGGACACTCCACAACCTCCCCGAGGGATCTCCTCTGGTGTCCACCCCAAATACAGATCTCATGGTGAAAAAGGGTGTAACACAAGGCAGTGTACACGACGACCTGGCAGACGGGCATGAAAGAATAAATATTTAATGCCACGACAGAAGAGTTTGAAGTCTTCTAAGAGGCGAACTGCTTGCTTCTGCGACAACAGATAAACTTTCTGGCAGCCAGTTACCGCAGCTCTACAGAGGTTTGCTTTGCAATGTTAACATGTTTATCTACCTTTATAGAAAAGAAAGCCAACTGGCCTAAAGTGCGTTACACATTTTACTGTGTGGAGCTTAACACTGTAAAGCTGCAGCTGAAGCTGAACAAAACACAGAAACCATTTGGAACCGAACTCATGTTTTACCTTCCTCTTCCAAAACTGGTTCCCATACACTTGTACACTGCCCTTTGTACCCATAATTCTCTAAATGAGCTTATCACAGAAAACAGCTGCGTTTTCTTTTTCCCCTGGAAGACATGTATTTTATGCCATTTAATACAGGCTACTCAGCTGTTACAGATGTCAGATAATAAAACTGTCTCTTCTTTCTGCACCTGGCCATTTTCTGAATTATAGCAAAGTCTTCCTGAAGAAATTTGCCCTAATAAAAAAAAAGTCTTAAAAAATAACAAAAAAACCCAGCAAGCACCTGCAGAGATGACGCTGGAAGCCCACTCTCTGAGAGTGAAAGCTATCACAAATTCCACCTGCTACAAAATCATCATGAAAACCCTGTTAATATCACATGGCAAGAGGAAACAATGCTGTTTAAATGCGTTTTCAGTTCTCAGTACAAAAGTAACCTAACCTCAACTGTTTTTCATAAAAAGAACAAAGTAGATACACGATGATGTAAAAGGACACTGCGACTAAGCGAGTCTACTGGCAGCGCACACCACCACGGCATGGAGCTCTTTTACCACTCTTCTACTCGCACGAATTTAGAAACCAGAAGTTTGGGTACAACTACGTCATCCCATAGCAAACGCCTGGAAAAAGCTCAGTGGTCAGAAGTGCCCTTTCAGAAAGGCCTTCAGAGTCTGAAACGGCTCAAATATTACACGACCGTGTCACCAAGACCCTTTGCTCAACACGCAACGGGTCACTGGAGCCCGGGTAACTCTGCAGCGAACACTTACCTAAGCCTCGGGCAGTTCTGTCCCAGGGCGTTCAAGATGGCATCTGTAATGTTAGAGCAGCCTGAAGCACACAAGGATTGTAACTTGTGGCATCCTCTGCATATTGTAATGAGACCATCATCTGTTATTTGCTACAAGAGAAACAATAACATCATCACAAGCCATAACAACATAGGTGGAGGTGCAAGGCACTGCGTATTTTTCCTCTCAGACTTCCAACCAGGCACTTCACATAGGCCAAGTTATGCTTCTTTCAACCCAAAAATGCATTCAACTATTTCATTGGAGCAGCTGAAACAGGATAAGCCGCATTGAAGTGACTTGTAAACATTCGGAAAGTGATTCCACATGCACGGAAATGTTTCTGAGCCGCATGAGCTATGGGGGAAGGCCCTAGACTCGGTCTCCCGCCTTCCTTTGCAACCCTTGCTTGTAAAGACCTTCTTGGCTGAAGCTCAAGACAAGAAAGCACCTAACAGTTACCCACAAAATAAGCAGCAGGTTGTTTTCACAAACAGCCTTTTAAAAAACACACTTCAGTGGTTTGGGACCAAAACCTGAACTGTGAGAGACAGGGTTACAGCCCAGATCACGGTAAATTCGCCCCGTGGCACGGCTGCTCCATCGACCCGCTGCGTCCCCGGACACACAGGGTCCGTCCAGCCCTGCGTACTCTGCTCGGGGATGGCAACAGCGCACAAGCCTGCTCCAGATGTTTCCCCACGTGAGCAAGAGCCCACAGGGCTGGGACTCGGCGCGGCTGTGCCAAGGAGCCGCGCGGGATCAAGAGCAACACAGGCCGTGGGATAAGGGCAAAGGGACAATAGGTGGCAGAGGCTCTGCATGCTGGAGGACCAGGTTAAACCTCACTTAATTCTTCGGTTCTGGATTTTCAGAGGCAGCCAGACTCAATTCCCACAGAAAAGCATCAACCTAGGGACTGGGACTCCTTCTTTTAAAATAGCAAACAGCAAGTCCGTGGGCTGGTAAGTGCTGGACTGAGATGAAATAGCAACTGAGTAGAACTTGGTATTTTCAGTTAAGGCGATCAAGAACCTCATTAGTTTTCTTCTCCCTTCCGCCTGTTTGCCTCTCCCCTTCCTGCCGCTCCCCTAGACCCCAGGCGCAGGTCTGGAACTTGCTAACAGTTCAGCTCCTCCTCTGCAAGCACCCAGTCTCAGGTGGACGGGCACCAGTCTCCAGCCAGCCTAGTAACTGGTAAAGCCACTCCTTAAACGGGACGGGGGAAGGACAGCCCTGCAGCCCCCGAAGGCCTTGCCCACTTCCGTGGAAAAGGAAGAGACTGTCCAGTTACTCACTGCGCCAGACTAACTGCATGATGGTATGTACAAAGAGCCCGTTCCAATTTCTTTTTTGGCATAAATATACATTTTTGGCACTGCAGAACAACTGGTTTAGAGCCCTTCTGTGCAGGGAAACTGCACTTCGTGGTTCAATTTTACAAAGAGACCGGAGGAACCGCCTGGCCAGATCACCACACAAACACTCCAGCCCGATGGAAAGAATTTTTCCAGCTAGTCCTGCAAATGGGTTTAGAAGCCCCGTGGGCAGAGCAAAGAGACAAACAATCCTGACAACGTGAATGCTATGACACTGTTTCAGGGGCTTATTCAACGTTACTGAATGCTACCAAAAAGCTGTTTTTCATCAACTATTTTTAAAAGTCTTGTAAATTTACAGTTGCGCTGTCCGCACAGATGACGACGTTTCTGGGATGCAGTACATTCTGCACGGCTCTGCTCAGAGACGGCCTCTAAATGCACAATGATGGCTGAGTTGGGAAATCACAGGAAGCTTTACTTACTAAGCATGTTTGAAGGTTTAAAGTCACCAGTTCAGGACAATGTGCACCAATGTATTTCAGAGCTTCATCCTCAAGCTGGAAAGAAAAAATTAAGAGACTGAAGCAACCTGTTAATACTTCAAACAATCTTCAAAATAAAGCTTTGAGAACAATAAAGCATCTGTGGTTTGGATACCTATGGGGGAGGAGGGCAATGCACTGCAGACTCAAAATACACAGCAATAACTGCATGCCTTTTTTTTTTTTTTACCATCTCAGGAACAGAGTTCAAAGACCCACGACATTCAGTTACTGATTTAAAGAAAAGCTGATCTGATCAAATGTTCATAATTAACAAAGCAAGTAGTGAAATCAGAAGCCGTTTACAGGAATGAAGGAAATGCTTCATTTCCGAGGGCCTATAACTAACACCGTTTTATATTGCAATACTGAAACTCAAAAGTCTTATTTCAGTGTGAGGAGCACAAACATATGCAGGTTGCTTTCTGATGATAAAAAAGCCTGCTATTCTTAAATCGAGAAGAACAGATGGCAAGTAATTGATAACAAGGATGTATTGCCATCAATATTACTCACGACTCCATAAATTACTAGAAACTCAAGCTGTTCCTATGACCTGAATTCTCAAAATAGGCTGAGAATGTTGTATCTTTAATCAAGTCATTTTTACAGCCATGTATACCCATCTCACGTATTAAAAATCCAACAGTAGTATAAATTTAGAAAAACTACTGACTATAGCCCTTACAGCTGGGCTTGCTTGTGCACACAAGGGTGTTACCGCTCCGCGCACAGAGCCAGCGTATCGTCGCTTTGCCTACCACACTAACCTTGCGGGACTTTCTGTGCCCATGCACAGGAGAAATAGGCTTTTTGCAAAATAAGAACATATAGCTCTTTATCTAGACCCAGCAAACAAAAATGGCACTTCCTGACTCATACTTAAGGAATCCCTACCCCCAAGAAAAAAAACACAAATCCAAAGTAAATGAGTGCTGTCAATGTTGGGGTACAAGGACCCAACAGATCAGAGATCAGTTCCCAGGTCTACCCTGAGGCTCTTAAAACTCTCGGGAGTCTCTGGGTCACAGGTTTCGACTCCCATGGGGTCAGTTTTACTCTCCTTTTTCAAGGGCAAGACTCCGAGATACACGTTTGCTCCTTTCTAGCCTGTCTGTCTGCATTAAAAAGACCCCAGCCCGCTTAAGTAACAAAAATAAGAATTAGTCCCCACGTTCTTTGTGAAATAGCTTTGCAAGGAGCTCTTGCTCATTAAGAGAGTAATGCTCAAGGCTGATGTTCCCCACGCCCCAGTTCATAATTGATGTAACTCCTTCGTAAAGTTGCAATACAGGGAAGTATTTAACACATTAAACTTTTCAATGATTCACCAGGTAAGACAGTAAAGAAAGATTAAAGGAAGTTAGTCTGAATAACAAAAAGCGTAACAACGGGGCAAAAAACCCCCTCTCAGCTGTAAGAGTTAGTGCACCATTTACATATTCCAAAGTACAAGCATCACAGTCTCTGCAGCCTCTTCAAAATACACAGTTACAGCTCAAGGGCTATGCGATATACTTGAGGGAATAGTACTGCGCTCCCGAATGGCTGCAGAGATGTCTTTTCAAGGAGTCACACACACGGTGATTCTCTTTGACTACCCAGAAGACCCAAATGACACGTAGAGGAAACTCTATCACCAGCGCAGATGAAAGTACTGTCATGCTTTCTAAAATTTTCTGAGCCTCCAGAAACGGATGGGTCTAGCCATGAATAACAAAGTTATCTCCTCTGTAAAAAAGTTTGCTCAACATGTTCCCGAAGGGAAAAAAGAATGATTCTACAGCTAGATATGCAATTTGTTCACTGTCCCACTATTCATGCTGAGCTCAAAGCTATTAAATAAGTTCAATAAAAGCAGTTAATCTCCAACAGACAGATTGTGAGTAATTTCAGTAACGTAACATTTCTGGAAATAGAAAAATCCACAATACTTCATCCCCATACTTTCAGTTACAGCAGAAATAAGCCAGCTGTTATTATTCAATTTGAGCACTCTCCGTAGAGCTGTACCTGCGTGCAGCCTTTCAGAGACAGGGCTTTGAGTCCACCACAGCCTCTCACCAGAGCCTGGATGCCATCCTTAGTCACTTGGTCGCACCAGGAGATATTCAGCTGTTCCAGCAGTGGGCATCCCTCACTTTGGAGGTGAAAGGAAAAGCGTGTGGAAACTTTGTTTTGTTTTGGAAAGAAATCCTGCTTCAAGCCAGCATCTAGGAAATTCCCGTCTCTGGAACCCCCGTGAGCACAGATTACACCCGCACCCCACACACCCACGGGGAACACTCCTGCCAAACGTCACCTCCAGATGTGAAGAGCTCTCCAGAGGCAGCATCAGGAGCTCTAAAGCAGGGTATTAGCAGGGTAAAAGACGACCGATTTACCCCGTTTTGGACACCTCCCAGCTCCTGTACAAGGACAGGCACTACGGGCTTTCTGGCTCCGAATACAACCAAACCACCCTCGACAAAAAACAAAAATAGGGTCGATTTCTGCCATGCTGCTTCTAACTTCCCAGGTGGAACTTTGCATTTGCAAATAGCTGCCAGTAGGAGTAACACCCAAGTGTAATTTGTAGTTAGGAAGAGATACACATGCTATCATGTATTTAAGGTAGCTGCAGCACAGATTCGACCACATGAAATTAGAGACAAGGATGAAGACTCTCAAGGGAAGAAAAAAAGACTAGGCTCCAAGTGTTCTAGTGTAGCTACAGAAATAATTTAGTCATTCATTTGTTCTTTCAAATCTGTATTTTTCCTTCTGGTGTCTGAATGCACCCTCTGGTATGTTTTCCCCATGATACAGCTTTCCTCTATTTTCTTTTACTCCCCTGGCATATCACTTGAAACTTTTGGTTTTTTAAATAGCTTGGCCTCTATTGTTACCTTTAGTGCTTTTTTGCCTCCTTTTTTCTGTCCCAATATCTTCCCACCAATGTCTGTCTTTCCCTTCCTTTTCTAGATTACTTGGCAATTCCATTTAGCAGATTTAAGCAGTTATATGTCTCCTAAGCAGTTTAAAAAGACAAATAGTCACATGCTGATGTTCACCTTCTAGCTACGTAAACACTAGCTAAGTACGCAATGGTACACTTACAATGAAGAAGCTGACTGTTAGTAAACGAGCATTTTAAAAAGGCAGACTAAGACTTTTGTCTCCCCCAAAATCCCTCCTCCAAGACTTTAATAGAATAGAATTCTTCTTCTACTGCTAATAACCCCCAGGACGGATACAAACAAGGTCGAGGGCAGCTTTTACCGAGTCCTCCTCCTCTGTCTGCAAACCGGGAGGCACAACGCGTGGACGCTGAGCTCTGTTGGGGAACGCCTGAATTCTAATCGCAGTTACACCTCAGACTACGCCAGTCTCCTCCAAAGCACCCGAGACACATGGGCAACGGAGGGGTCACGCTATCCGGAATCAACCGGCAAAAGTCAATGTTGTTGACTCCTACCTCAGTGCTTTCAGGGACAGGTTGGTTATGGAAGTGCAGGAAGCCAAATCGAGGTGCCTGAGTTTAGAGCAGAACTTACTGAGGCTGGTACACGTACTGGAAGAGAACATACAAGAAACACTCATGCAATAGATTTATTCGAAGTCACATACACTTCATACGACACGCGTTGTATTATCGACCGCGTGCACAAGCCTGGTCTGCCCTTAAGGAGGGGAGGGAGAACATAACACGGTCCGTGCAGAAGAGGGGATGGCAGGGCAAACAGAGATGAGAACGTTACTCACGCATCTGTGATCTTGGTACAGCCATTTAGGTTCAATACTTCAATATTTCTGCAGTTCTGTGCAAATGTCCTTTATTAAGGAAAAGGGAAAACAGTATTTTTCAGGCAATAGATTTCCAGATGTTTTACAGCATTTGTTTTAACCATAACATAGCAGATTCAATTTCACAAAGTTGTCTCAAGCAAAATAAATAAGTAAATAAATAAAATAAATAATGTATATTGCACCATATCTTGCCTTGGGATTTCCCAGCCTAAAGGCAAAAGTTTGTAATTCAGTGCCAATTACTACTTAGCCTGTAGCAGCAGCTGGTATTATTTTAATGAGAATTGAGAAAAATGGCTACTGTGTGAAGCTAAAAAATGATAAATTAAAAGGGCTTATATGTTACTGCTCTTGATGGTTTAAGTTAGACACACAGGCTAAAGACATCAGTTCCAAAGTGTCCATAAATTATTCCAGTCCTGTGTGGCTGCAGAAACGGAATCATTCTTTATATCACATTTAAGAGCAGACAGAAGTCATACCACTACCTTAACGCATTGTCTCCCACTCCTAGACAGCCACGCAGGCTTAACTTCCGCAGGAAACCCCCACATCTTTTAGAAATATTCTCAACTACTCGGCCCTGTCGGAGACAGAAAGAGTTACATTAAAATCCCAAAATGACATCAGCATTCAAAAAGTTGAATTTCAAATTTTGCAGATTAACAACAGTTTGTTATTCTAGTAAAACAGTGCTAAGAAACCAAAAATGCCATGACAATAATCTAAGGCAGGGAGAGGGAGAATTATTCAGCTTCTGAAGATGGAGAGACAAGGAACAATCACCTAAAGGCAGAGTAAGCAAGCTCAGGCTAACGACTGAGGGATTTCCTCCAGTTCAGAGCTCCCGACACGGACACACACTACCCAAGAAAGATGGAAGAAGCAATGCCATTGCTACAGCGTGGGCAGCAAGGTTTACAACTAAGTACACTCCATGCACTATAAATGGATATACTTAAATTTCTATTCAAACTTGAGATGAGGCAGAACCAGCCCACGAGTTTTATTCTCACAGAAAAAGGGATTAAAAAATTTGTGTTCAAGAGATCTAGAAAAATGCTTTTTTAATGTCACCTTTGTAATCAGCGGAAGTCTCCAAAGACCCCACTACAAGCATTTACCCAGCTACTTCTCGCTGTGAAGGAAGCGCAAAAAATCATTGAGAGAACATTTGTATCAGTGTCCAGAAATTCAAAAACCTTCCCCTCTACTTTAGTCTACGTGGTTGTTCATCACAGAACAGGAACATCACTCGCTCCTTCAAGTACTGGTTGCCACTTAAGATCTCTATAATGATGAAGATATTCCTCTATAATCTCTTTCCAGCCCCCAAAAATATCAAGCATCGGGCTCGGTACAATGTAATACTGCAATCAAAGAGGGACACGGCTTAACTAGATCTCTGGTGACATCTGGCCGCTTGCTCCCGGGGCCTACGGGAGCAGCTCCGCGCCGCAGGGCACTGCTGAACCGCTGCCCTGGCTGACGGAGGACTGAAGCTCGACCTGCCCGTCCGTGTGGAAGGGCTGGAGAATCTGAAACAGTCCATGCGGTTTTGCAGTTCCTCTACAAGCCTATGAATTCCTAGGCTTGAATTGGAGGATTCAAACACGTTTATACAATATATGGAATTTCCATCAATGGATGGATTTACATTCCTTTAAAGCAAACATCATTTAGGACATCAGAAAGCCTAGCAGGTACTTTTGGGTTAGGTACAACATATTCAAGCGTTTTGCTCTAAAAGGGGAAGTCGGTGCTTATGCAAGAACACGTGTTTGATGTATAGAGTGGTGTTAGAGAACAAAGAGACATTAAAACCAGGCAAAAACCACTCAGGAATGAGAAAAGCCTAGTTTGCATTCACAGCACTCCTGCCTCTCTCCCTCCTACACAGGCCAACGGCAGCGGCAAGGCTGAGCAGCTCCGTTCACATTTCCTGCTACCTCCGTAGACCGGGCACCACGGATAACTTTGCTCTACCTCTATGAAAGTCAGTAATTATATGGGCCCAGAACTTTCAGGGCATGTTAAGAGATAAAGTATTTATTATCAAGAACAAAAATCACACCGTTGACTTCCTTCAAGAAGTCTCAGGCCACTTAGACCCTGCAAGCATGCAGAAGCCATCGCTGTATCACAGGCCTGTTCGTTATCCGTGCGTCTCAGCTGCTCAGATACACAGCTGGCAGAAGGAGATTATTTTAACTCTTTCCTCCACAAATAATGTATTTCCCACCAGTTCCCACAAGGTGTGAATCTTCAGTCACCATCCGGTTTATGCCTCTGTCTATAGGGAGTTAAAATGAAACACTCCCTATCTCCCCCCTCCAACATGTTTTAAAGAGGATATAACATTCTGATAAGACACTTAAGGGGTTTTTTTTTGGTCTCTTATCCTGATTAATGCAATTTGAATTTTCAGAACAGCATGAGAACAGCATCCATTCCTATCAGTGCTGAGTAGCCCACATCCAACAGATTTAGACCAGCTACAATGAAGCGTTTCCAAAGCTGCATCTTTTAGGAACGATTCTGACCTCGTCCCCTTGAATCATCTTCGCTTACATTTCAATTTTTGATATTAAAGATAGACAGGAAAGGACAGACATGTTCCAGCCCACGTTTCAAAAGACATTCAGAGTCTTAACGGTCTAAGTCTGTGCTACGTTAACATTTATCTGAGTGAAAGGAAAAGTAGCCTAAATCCTGCTATACAGAAGTAGTAGTTTTCCTCGAGAACATATCTATTTCTGTTTTCAGAACTCACACAAAAATACTTTCCTTCTATTACTACCTTTAAGTCTTGATACAGATATATAATTCTGTCCATTTTCAAAAGCTGAATGGATTGCCAAGACTTTAAAGACTCCCTGAAGCTAAGAAGAACTGAAATTAATGATTTCTATCTCCAGGGAAGGTAAAAAGGGTTACGCTGGGAGTATTAATCCATTCTAGGCTGTAATTACATTTTAACAAGAAAAATGGGTTTGTATGTCACTTAATTATACCTCAATATCCCTCTGGAAATCAAACAGGTCAATTCGCTGCCAGTTACTGCCATCCAGGGCCAGAACATTCCATGCCTTTATCAGGGGAAAAAATGTAGACGTGTTGTTAATATGAAAAAAATCGCCAGTGGGGACCTAGTTACAGTTTGTTCCTTTTAGAAACAACATTCCGTCTCAGATGTTAAAGCAACAAGTAATCACAGCCAACGAGGAAAACGGTGCAGTTACCAGAACGACTCGCTCGGACAAGAGTCCCCTCACCTACGCAGCACACTCTTCCGAGTCCCCAGGGCAGGCGAGCCCGCGGTGCCCCAGCCGCTTCTGCTCCCACGGGAGGCGGAGATGCTGAGCCCAGGACAGGAGGCAGCGCGGGCATCTTCACGGGCCTGGCTGGAACCTAATCCCCTCTGCCGCACCACCAGCTAAACCAGCGCCTTCGGAGGACACCAGCAGGACCACCGTGAAGAGGAAGGATACCAGGACACGGGCGAGTCACCCGTAGTGACAGGTTAACGGTTGGACTCGATGATCTTGGAGGTCTCTTCCAACCAAAACGATTCTATGAGTCCCAGAGGAGACCCTACACCAGGCGTCTACACTGACCAGAGGAGCGGAGCTAGTCTGAGGGCACGGGGGGCTTGGGGGCGTGGGACGGGGGACTACGCGGCGAGATCCCGTAAGCGGTGGGTGAGGTTGGCATCTTGCACGCCTCCTCTCTCGCCTCCAGCAGCAAGAGGTGTCCGAGGCAGCTCCACAGCTCGGTGCACGGGGTGCCGCGTCCCACAGGCGGGGAAATTCACAGCTTTGTAAGCTGCCCAGATAAAGCACCCAGCTCTTACCTGAGAGCTACGCGCCACTGCCGGAGTGACAGCGTTTACTACCTCTGACTTAAGGGGTTGGATTGGGTTTTTTTAAACAAACAAACAAAAAGTCTCATGTGGTTTATGCTACAAATGAGAACCAGGAACTGAAAGTCAGTAATTCTGCCCTTAATGAATCAAAAAGGTTGTCAACACAGTACTACGCTTGAAGTTTTAATTACACAATCAAAGTAAACAACTAGATCTCATAATAACCATGAGCCCATCATTATGAAAGAGTGCATGTATACGTATATAGGCGTATTTTTATGCTGTATCTATTACATGCACTGAGCTACATCTCCATCACAATATACTAGTTCTTGTGCAAGCCACATATAGACTCAGAGCAGCCGCCCAAACTGTAAGCATTAATTGATTTCCTGCATTTTAAATCTCAATGCTGATATTTGTTTTAAGGTCTAGTTATCGCCATGAGAAAAGTAATAGCTCCAGTGGAAAAGAAATGCATCCGTGGATGCAAGTTATAACACAGCATACTTTAACGTGTAATGTAGGGAACGTGACAGACAGCCTTTCCGTAGCTCTGTGCAGACACTTTAGCCCTTTTCAATACCTGCTGTGTCACATAATGACTAACACATTCTCCGATGCCCTGCGGACTGTGTAAACAGGAGCAAGCGACAAAAATGGGAGTACACTCTGACGCTGGCAAGTATCTTTGACAGCCCATTTTGGTCAACACTGTTCTGCTGGAGCAGTGAATTTCAGCTGGAAGATCTTTCACTAGAAGACCTACGTTATTCAGAGGGCGTGGTATGATAGCCATAATACCTAGATATCACACAGGATATTTTTAATGCAATTAAAAATGTTTAAAGCATAGTCTTTTTTATTCTTATGTACTCTGAATAATGAAACAAGTTACGGTTCAAGTTTGAACCCAAGATTGATCAGTTTTGTACAGGTGTCACTCAGCACCGGCTCTGCTGGTACGGTGGACACAACATCACTAGAAACACCTTCCACTCTTGCTGTAGTGATGCTTCCTCCGTGTGTCTTATGAGATACTGTGGGATAAAGCATCTGAACAAGTCTGGTAGCTCTAGATAACTGGACCTGCACTTGGAGGAATTTTCCCAAGCGAATAATCCAAGCTGGATTTCAGCAGCTGAAGCCCACAAACCTATGAGCTACTTCAGGAAAAAGACAACCCTAAAGAGAACAGACACTCATTTTTTTTTCTGTGCTTACTTCAACTACATCCAAGTAGGAAAGTAAACTTTCATTGACTGTGCAGTATCTTTGTGAATCAAAATTTCTGTATCTCCACCAAACCCCACAAGATGCCATTTTAGACTCATCCAAGTTTGGTATTTTCATCAGCGCAGGCCTCCTGTTCAAACCCAGCCTGACCGGAGAGTTCTCGGGCAAAAAGTGAGCCACCTCCCCCTCGTAACCTGCTCAGGGCCTGGGACACCGGCAAAACGGCATTCAAGCTTTGCGTCCCCCTTCGCTGGTGCCATCAGAAGTTTCTGGTATTGTGGCGTTAACACGGGAAACTAAATAACAATAGTTGAGTGGCACAAAGCTCCTTGGTACAAATCCTCCCGGTTTGACATGCTAGGAAAGGCTGGAGCAAGAGGATTGTCACCCAAATCCAATCAACTGTTAAAATCCACCAGCAAGGAGGAAGGTTCTTACCCTGGAAACTTGAGCACAGCGACACAGAGTGACCACATCCAGGAAAGAGAAAATTCTGTAACAGAAATAAAAAAAAACATATTGGTTATCTACATTTAAAACAAAGAGAACATGGAAAACAAAGGGGGGAAAAAAAGGACTGGAGACAGCAAAACTTCTTTGTAATTCAGTTGAAAGCTGAACTGTGAAAAGAAGCGCAGACCTAGCAGTTAACAAATGAAAGCAAAACACAGATACTGAGCCACTGTGAAATATTAATCTCACACCTTGTAGGATTTACTGACAGTAAACTGAACGATTATTTATCAAAATAGACGCTTACAGTTAAACGTTCAGCTAAGTGAGGCTATGGCAGAACAGAGTCACGTTGGGCTGGTTTGGCTCCGGCTCGACACAGGAGCATCGCTGCGCCCAGCGCCTCTGCTCAACAAAAACATCTTTAGCAACAGCTCTCCAAAAGCCGGCAGCGCCATAATTAGCGGTTAATAGACCCAAGCAACACGGCAGCCCGATTTCAGCGCGTGGATTACTTCTTCCTTTTCACACAGCTGTGCTAAATATGAAGTGTTGGTAACACAGAGGTAGGAGGAGTATTTTGCTCTGCAGCGCTGCAAAGCGACTTGCACAGCCGGATGATTTGTCCGATTGTGTCAGTGCAGTGTCTAGGAGAGACGCGTTTAGGATTAAGCCCATGCGGTCACTCCTCTGTGGTATGTCATTCCTCTGCCAGGGCACACCCAAGGGTTCAGGCCCACACCCTGGTGTTGCTGTCCTATTTATTGGGATAAAGGAATTAGACAGTAATACTTTGCAATGCTATACTGGGCTAAGACGTTCATGCTTTTATCTCCGGCATATACACCCCTATCTGTGAATGCAGGAAGTACCAAGCCCATTTAAAGCTCCCAAATCTGTGCCAGTTTATCAACATGGTTGTTTTATGGTTTATAGTTATTCAAACAATCATATGCCACAAAACAGAGAAGGTCAAACAGACCGCAGACAGTCAGTATGGTCTCATTCTCCTTGACGGCAATTATAAAACTGTAGGATGAAATGTTTTTGCAAAGATAATACAAGTGTTTGACTACAAGAACACACTCGCACACATGCTTTAATATTTTAAACTTGAAGACCGCCAGAAAGAGAAGGCAAATATTATCGGATGCAAGTGTTAAAGGTACGGGGCAAGCAATTTCTTTCCAATGCTATTCACTGTTTCATGACGTACTCCTGTCAGACAAAGTATTGGTTGTCCAGGAGAAATTCTGAGAACAAACAAAACTCCACTGCTCCCAAACTCCCCAGACTCTCTCAAGAGAACAGCGTATGCGCAAACGAGCGATTGTTTGGATACCTGCAACACTTGAGTCATCTCCCCACAGGACCGTGGGCTTGCAGAGGGGCGTACGTAAGCTTTCCTACATTCTCGGCAGACCTGCCTGTGCTGGAAGAGACTCAGAAATGAGATGATGTTGCTGGCAGCATGTTCTTGTTGTGTGACTTACAGACACCCTGTACTAACGTGTTACTGAAACTCTAATATAAAACCAGGAAAGCTGTATGCTGTATTCATCTCCCCAGATAAGTACAACGAATACATTTGAATAAATAGCACAGATACCGATAAAGCTGGGGGAAGAGGTGCTGCGAACAATGAACAAACATCGTGTGCATCACAGATAACCTGCGCTTTGTCCTAGAGCTAAACGGTGAGGGGCTACCCAGGCTTCTGCTACCGACACAAGTTTTGTATGCACATCGGTACGTGCCACACACCTTCAGACGCCCGTGGCTTTGTGTATGGTTACATGCAAGTAGCAAATCCTGGATTTTCAAATTTTAGGAGAGGACGCAAGCAAGGCTGAGATGATAAGACACAACCATTGCATGACCAAGCTTTCTTCACTAGCAGGTGTATAAAAAAGCACTTTACAAACATCCATGTTGGTGGAAGAAGAGAAAAGGATGTTACCGATAGAGGATGAATGCAGATTATTTTATCAAAACACAGATGTTTCCAGGTATCACGTAGCTTAACAGTCAAACATTCAGTTCAGTCAGGATACAGCAGAACACACAGCCACACGCTCTCCTGTGTTTCTACACCGCCCGAAGATACTCACAGATTCAAGGAGTTTAGTTCAAGATACTTCTCATCTGTTCCTTACGCGTCTCATCATGAGACAAAATGTACAGCGACATGCCGAGATATACGCAGTTAAGAGGTCTGGAAAAGAGCTAATATGCACTTTATCGTACCACTGTTTGGGAAGCTGCTTCTGGATTTCAGAAGCGGCTCCATACTCGCTTTCAACTGCTTATAGACAAGCCTTCCCCTTGAATTAAATGCCATTTATTCACACATGTATGTGAGCACTATGGATTTATTTAGCACAATGCCCGTGTACAACAATACAAGGAAAGCCTGAGGAAATGATAGAAGCTAGGGAAAATTCTTACTTTCACCCTAGATTCCCATCGTAGGAGCAAAAAAATATCAATCTCCATGGGAACAGGGGCTAGGTCAGTAACTACGCACGCTTTCTATATTTTCATTAAAACTGCTTTCTTCCATGGAAATCCCAGGCTATTAATAACCATCTCATCCCTCTATCAGGGCTGTTAGGTCTTGGCCAAATTCTTTTCTGCTTCCTGCTCCTCCCTTCCCAGTCTACCCACCCAGCAAGAGGGATGCCAAGGCAGCAGAACGCCTGCCCCCTCACCGCCAAGGTTAGCTGTGCCGAGCTTCGCCAGGACCTTCCTTGCTGTCTGACTCGGAGACTTTGGCTCTGAAAAGCTTAAGAGCCTTTTTCAGTGTTTTCTGAACGGCTCTTGCATTTGCTCAAGACTATTAGCCAATGACTCAGCAGAATCAGACTGCAAAAATTACTCTTTCGGCAGCGGTCACTACTCTGTTGTGCATTTTGGGCATTTCAGAACTGGCTCCAACTACAACCCTTTGCATGAACTGGAGAGGACAGGAGGAGCACAGTTAAAGTCTCGCAGGCACAATGACCCAAGCAGAGTTTCCCAACGCAGCCCTGAGGCCAGGCTGCTGCTTCTCCAAGGAGCTGCTGGGGAACATTAAAAAAAACCCAACCAACCCCAAACCCCACAAACAAGCTGCCTACGTGGCTAAGCAACGGGTGAGCAGACGTTGCCTTCCAACAGGAGTACAGTACGGTCATGAACGCTGGGTCTCCTCTCAGCAATCTGCACAGTACAAAATAAAGCAACGGTAATCTATATGTTCTCTTGAAATAATACGCATTCTTGCTATTACCCTATGGCTCAATTAAAGCTGGAGTTGCCTATGAGGAAACATACTGAGCTGACAGGGAATTTGGATGCAAGTTAGCTAGTCAGCTCCAGCCCCTCTCTCAGTAATAGAGGGACAATTCCTCCTGGAATTGTTCCAAAGCACTGATTCCTCAGAAATATCTGCTGCTCTGGTCAGACTCAGTTTATCGGGTGAAAGCAAGCAGAGGAGCGTAAGTAGCAGCAGGCTGAACAGCGCTACTTCAATAGCGGCTTTCCCGATTCTGCCCGAACAGATCAAAAGGCACAGAGCTGGATGTTTACTTCTGCGTCTAGCACACAGGATTCCTGTTTTGCTCACAGCCGACTGCTGTACTTTCACATTGGTCTTTTTACTCTTCAGAGCTGACAGTAAGAAAATAATCCACACCAATAACTTTGTCATCAAACAGCGATCAAAGGTGGAGGCAGACCGAGTATTCCAAACAGGGATTAAAACAAGTCTGGTATTGCACCAGACTGAATTGTTCCACTGCAAAGCACCTCCCCACTTTCAGGACTTGGCCTGCAGAGCCCAGCACCAGCCAATTTAGCTGAAACACCCTGCAGTTAGAGCATTTTTCAGGTTTCAACCTCTTAATCCACTCAGGGTTTTCTAGGACTCCTCACTTTCCCGCTGCCACTCTAATTAGATTAGGGTCAAGACTCTAATGAAATCCCTGGATGCTGCGGGCTTTGAGGTGAGCTAGCTTAGACCTTTAGCCTTCTAAAATTATCAACACCAATTTTCTGTCAGCGACCCACCACTCAAGTTAAATTTTGCTCCGTACTCATTTTACGCCGATGGGCCGGCCAGGGGGGGAGAGAAACGACAGCTTTGCTGCCAACTCACCGGTCCCCCACGCGCTCCGTCACTCCCTTGTCCCAAGCAGAACTCGAGCTCCCGAGGAATAAATCAACATGGGGCTTGAAGGTCAGATGGCAAAGCCAGTGCCAGCGAGCGGAGGTGCTGAAAACGGGCTAGCAGGAGGCACGGAGTAAAAGCCGCTTACGCCAGGGGAGAGCTGAAAACTGCTTGACCTGCCCATGAACCAATAAGGAAAAGATGATTCCCGCAGCCGGGTCCCCTTCGCCCTGCCAAGCCTAAGCTGTTTAGCAGCCCCACGTCACGCTGAGTAAACCTTCTTCAGGAAGCCAGCAGAGACCACCACTGCCATAGAAAATCCAGGCTTGCAGTTGGGGTTTGGCTTGCGGACAAAGAGCGACTGGCAGGCAGCCCTCAAAGAATGAATGCACCTCTTCAACAGGGCATCGTTAATGCCAGCACAGGGAAACGGGGACGTGATGCCCCTTCTGGGGAAAGGGCCGGAGCCGACGCGGACCACGAGTCCACCGCTCAGAGTCACCGCGCCAGACGCTGCCCACAGAGGAGCTGGCAGCAGCAAAGGAACAAGGGCAGTGATGGAACTCCACTTTTTGCTGGTTTGGCTCATTTGTAAGAGTGTAAAAGATATGTTCACGTATAAAGGTGGAAGCTCCTAGGAACCCAGGTAGGGGACAGGACTTTCCTAGAGACTGGCTAGGAGTTCCTCTTTGCTGAGGGACTCAGCTAGGAGACAAAGCTGAAGCAGGTACGGCAGTATCAGGACAAGGATTTGTGACCCACCAGCCGATCTCTCTACCCAGGTGCTGCAGGACAGCTTTGCTGGTAGAGTCCTGCTCTCCGGGAAATGTGAGACAAACATCACTGCTACCAGCATCGTGGCAGGGCAGAACACGACAGGACCACTGAAGCACGGACACGCTTAAAGGAGAGGTTTCTGAAGGCAGCCCTCCGGAGCGCTTTACACCTCCACCCCATCCTCCCAGACAAAAGCGTTACTGGCGTTGCACATTTCTGTATCTTGGGGTGTGACAAAGGCTGCTGTTCACTCCTTTTATATCCTCCTACTCTTTATTTTGCTCAAGTAGAGCTTTCCACTTTGCAACCACATACATGAGACACCAATGCCATCTGCAGAATGAACAAACCAGAGAACAAGACATTACACAGTAGCGCTGCTTAAACACATAAGTCTTTGTCTTGTAGACAGTGACACTCATTTACAGGAGATTCCTGCAGATAAATGCATCCAAGTTTCTCTTTCAAAGGCTGCACTGTCAATCCACACTAATTAATTTTCACAGTATGCTAACAGTGAATTCCAACTCTCAAAACCATTACTTATGGACTTTAACATTTATAAACTTTGTCTCCTGATTTTTCCTAGGTGCCACACAATCCTGAACACTTGCTCTGTTCTACAGCAGGTTAGGATGATCAGTGATACCAAGACACAAAAGACAAACATCTCCGCGGGGCAGAAGCGCGCGTACTGCTGAGAACTCAGCCACGCTGTGGCTTGTACTGACCAAATTCCCTGCTTGGTGCAAGACCTTCCCTCCTACTTACCACAAATCCTTCCCCAGTTGTCATGTTCCTCAACACCAGCTACCTCCTACAGCCCAAGAAGTGCTTATTGGTCCCACTCAGGATCATTCCACTTTGACCGATCTGCCAGGAAGCTCACCCATGCTCTAACCAAGGTCCTGCTCCTTGGGAGCCCCGTGCCCACACACCTCTTCCCCTGAAGTCCATGCAAAATCTCAATTAAATTCCACCTCCCAACCTTTTTCTCCCTACCAGACTCCCCGCTTGCCCTATGCCGCACGAACTCCTTGCCTCACACGTCAGTGCTCTTCACAACCTGTCCGCAGCCTACCTGTGTCTTGTCACCACAAGGCCAAGCCCTGGGTTTGTTGCACCTGCAACACCGGTACCCACGTGCTCCCCTCAGAAAAAGAATCCCCTCTTGGAAAATCCACAGTGACATTTTTCTCACTCTTCAAATTCCCCTTTTGCTGCAACACATCCGTACCGACAGCTCAGGGCAGGCGCTGGGTGAAGACGGCTGCTGTCACCTGCAGAAAACCCGTGTAAACTCACCGGGGCTAGGGCATCCTACCCTTTGTTGCTCCATCCCGCTCGTCTCTCCCAGCTACCCGATGCTGATTTTTACACAGCAATCTCTGTCTGGCACGGACGATCACCTGTCCGTATACCAGGCTCAAACCCCAAATACCCACATTATTAGCAAGGAGGGCTTTAGAAGCCATACATCTTCCTTTTGGGTGAATAATACTGGAATAAAAGGAGTCGGAGTGGAGATACCATTACAAAGGACAGAGGAGGCAGTGCAGTCAAAAGAAGAGACACAGACTTTTTTTTCTATTCCTTTTATTTCACAAGTGAGCTGGAAGCAGTTTCCTGTGTCAGAGCTCCTCTCCCCTGACTTTTTATTGCCATTGAACATTGACAGTACTACACAGTTTCTTGGAGTGCAAGAATTTTGTTCGTGTTAATAATTCAAGCTGCCACCTGCAATTGCCTTCACCGTTTACAGTCTAGCATCTCAGCTTAAAGCGCTGATGAACACGACTTTACTTTGAGATGCCAAACTGTGACAGCCGAGGCACAATCGCACACGCAGCATCACGCTACTCCTGTGCCGGGGAAGGCAAACTGCAAAAGGCACACACGTGCGCGCCTGCGGAAGGGCAGCAGAGTTCTGTCCCGAGATCCAGTCTGATCCGTTTGATCTTTGCCAACGGGACCGTCCTGCCAGGTGCTGAACATCTGTCTCTTATTGATGAGGAGCAGGACAGTGTCTGCCCGAGCATAACTGGAGCAGAGGAACTACTTTTTTTTAATGGAACCCTTTAGAGACAGGCAGAATCCTATGCTACACATTAGCCTACACTTACCATTTATTTTCATTAAGGACTTGTTTAGTCCTATAGCACTTCCATCCACAAAACAGGCAACCAGGAAATTAATTCAACATTTCAAAAAATAAAACCTAATAATATTTAGCATAAACTGCTGCTGATGCAGACCTTCGATCTGCTTCTGTCTGTCTACGGCTTTGTAAGCGACCCAGTCCAAGCCCACGACTGATGAGCATACCAGCAAGATCAGCTACCGGCTGCAAACACCACCACACACCACAGCTCCACGCTTACGGACGGAAAGAAGGCTTACCGAAGCAGCAGCTCTTTCGGAAGTTTTTTGTTGATCACAGCTTCATCATTGTTTGAGAACATCTGTAAACAAAAACAATTTAAACATTTTAGCCATATATTTTCATTAAGGAAACAAAACCTACTTTACTCTAGGGAAGAAGCTGCTGGTTAATGAGGCCATTTCGAGAGAGACATCTGGCCCAATAAATTCTCAAAAGATAAACTTTGTGCTCAAGCTTTCAAACTCCTGGATTGGACTGTAGCTGGATAGAATATTACATCCAATACAGTTTAACAAATGGTCCAAGAATGCTCTGTGGATTGATAGATTAAATATAAACTGAGATTTTTAATTTATCTATTAAAATAAATGCTAATTAGGGGGTACTTGTGGGCTGGCACTGACTACAGGAAGGTATCTCCTGCAGCATTACTACGGGCTTCCGTCTGTGTTGCGGTTCTGCGAAGGTACACCAAAGCACAGGCACTCTAAAACCGTGAAGCGTAGCTACGCACCGAACACCGCGTGGCAGGCGGGTCGGAGGGAAGGGCGACGACAAGAATGACCAAGCAGCCCCAACACCCAACAAAGGGAGGCTGAAGATGCAGGCACAGCAGGGCTGGTTTCCACAACAGAAAAGGACGCAGAGCGCTGCTAAAGAGGAAGGACTACAGCGCCCGTACCGTTCTCGCAGCGCGTCGTTTGAGAGCAGCCCTTCGGAGCTTTGGGGAGGGGGCAAACAGTAGTTTTTAAAATCATGGAGCATGGTTTAAAGGCAGACGTGATCTTTGGTGCTGCATCAGGAGGAAAGATGATTCCGGGAAAATACCGGGTTCTTCCAAGGCAACGAAGCCAGAGCTGTTTGTTGTATCCCGTGCAAAGCATTATCATGGTGGCCAACAATTTACAGATCTGAAATGGCCTTTTGGACCAAATAAAACGATCCCACTAGCTGTGAGGAACTTCTCTTTTCTAAGGAGTCCGAAGAAAAACAGACAGCAAAGCCTCATGTGCTTCTTGAGGAATATCTACATATATTTAAAAGACTTCATATTGTCTTGCCATGGTGAAAAAACAAACAAACAACCAGCCTGCACACACTTATGCCTGTGGGAGGAATGATTAGCGTGATCTGTGAACTAAGACTGCTGAGCGGCGATGCCTCATTTCATTTAGAAGCATGCTTTCAACATTTCCAAAAGCAAAGCAGGGAACAAGGAGAATGGGCTTTAATTTCATCAATAAAGTTCCTCTTTAACCTCTGGAACAACTCAGAGCTGATCTTCCTGAGCTACATACCTGGTAAAAACGGCTGCTGAAGTCACAGCCTGAAAAAGCTGATTCTAATCGGTTGATGAAGCAGACTGTATCAATTTAGTTGTGTGTATGCAAAGCAAATAAAACCGGCATCAGCTAGGTCGCTTAAGTGGCAGAGGATGAGATTAAGAGTTAAAAAAGGAAAGTAAGGTCTCAGTGGCTTATGAAGCTGTACGCTAGGCCCCACTGACAGACAACAGCTTCTCCCGGCAGCAAATATTCTGTACCTGAGCATCGATCCAACCCCATCACCTCTCACAGAAACCATCAGAGCTTAATGCAAAAAGCCGACGCTGCCGCTATACAGCCGCTGAATACGCTCCAACCAGTGATACCAAACTGACAACAGAATAACGCCACCATTACAAGAGAACGCTAAAACCAACGCCGTCAGAGTCAAACCGAAAAGCTGTGTCTCCAAATCACAGTTTGCTTTTTAATTATCTCAAGATACTGAAGCATGATGCTGAAGTGGGACACGAACTCTCCAGCATTCTTTCCCAAAATGTCACACAGAAGGAAAGTGTTGTTTTCCCCCCACAGACGCTTTTATCACTTCCCACCAGAAGATATCACAAGTTAGCAAGTCCTAAACGGTCCACTAGACAGGCGACTCCTCAGCCCATTTTGCAGATAATTAAAATGGAAGTTTTGCCATTTCCCCAGCTAACACTAGTTCCCGAGTCTGTTCCCTCAGAGACTAGGGCAGAAGAGCATCTCCTCAAGCGGAGGACTGCGCTCAGACTCGGTCGCGAATGCCGACGCCTGGCAGACAACTGCCGAGTGCCGCAGCGGGTCAGGACAGACGCTGCTGAGGCTGTGAAAGGAGCCAACACGTGTGCGCGTTCTGGGACTGCATCGTCTAATTAGATGGCTTAGCTGATCAGCTGGGAAATTAAGGAAATTCTGGAGAAAGCTCTAATGAAGGAGAAACGCAGAGGAATTATTCATGGGAAAACGAGACTATGATTTTTCTTCCCCCAGTTGCAAGAACAACAGCAAACAAGCAGATCTGTCCTCTTTCCCATTATTGTCCAGGCTGGGACTGCACATCTGAACCAGCGCTCTCCTCCCCCTTCACAAAAAAGCGCGAGAGAAATTAGAGGAGCAAATCAGACAGCAGTAGGAGACTTCCGAAAAGGAACCAGACTGGAAGAGACCAGGCAAGGGGCAGGAAGTATTAAAATAGAGATCCCAGAAGCAGCCAGCCAGCCTTTTCTGTCTCAGCTGTGTTGGCAGCCAGGCTTTGTCCGAATTCCAGTTCTACGGTGAGAACGCAGGCAGCAGCCGCTGCCCGTTGGTAACCGAGACTGTACCTCAAACAGCCCTGTGCAAACCGCAGGTCACTTCTTGACTGCTGCCCATTACGTTGCCCGGTAGAAAAAGCTTACCTTGACTCCAGTGCAGATCAAAGCCTTAAACTGTAGGAGCTACCCTTTGATCAGTACTATGCCAAAGGAAAGTTTGGGTTTCGTCTTACTGAAAAAGTCCTTGGACTTAAACATGACAGGCCAAGGCAGGATGTGCTCCGCGGGAGAACCTCGGCTCTGGAATTCCCCCTCTGCTGGAAGGCTGTTAAGTGCCAGGGTACCTCACCAGACCTCTTTTCTCAAGCCTTCCTCCAAAGCTGGGTGCTCAGATGACAGGGGCTGGGTGAAAACAGGCTGGATTTGGGATACGCTGCAGTCCTGGCAGCACGTATAGCTAGTTAAATATACCAATGGACATTTTGACTTTCTGGCAAGTCCATGTAAGAATAAAACTAGTCTGAAAAAAGTGTCAGAGGCTATTCTAGACTTCCAGGCTTTTGAAATTACTTCTACGGATAAAAACTAAGTGACTTAAGTTTGCTTTTCCTAACATCTCTCTCAACATCCTTTAATATCAGGTGTTATTTCATAGAATAAGTTATTCTTGACAGGATACAGAAAAACATATTTCTTGTATGTAAATTTTGCAGTCTGTATAAAACGCAGAACCTTCCACAAAGCATCAAGTTTGCTGCTGTGTGAAGCCACATCCCTTGCAAGAAAAAATGGAAGGGGGAAGATGATGAAATTCCTCTTACTCTTCCACCCCTGGAGACGAAGGCAGACCAGCAGCACACCACTCTTTTGAAACAGCCTTTTCTAGCTAGAACAGAAGGGGTAAATCTGGAACACACCCCATGGAAGCAGATACTAGACTTCAAAACTTGTATTGAATTAGTATAGGTTGCTATAATCTGCTACAAGGTGAAGGAAAACATCCTGCCAAAACACCGGAGCTGGACAAAGTTTGTAGCAGAGTGCTGCATTTCCCAGTCACGTTACTGTAAGTCTCTTACTGGTCTTCAAAACAACACCTACAGCCAGTGGAAGCAATGGCTTTGCTGCCCTGGGCAGCCGGAGCTACGCGGCACCACAGCGCACACAGGATTTGGTCGTTGCTCAGTTAAGATGATTTCGTTTTCCCGCAAATACTGCATTGCCCAGCTCTTCTACCAAAGCTAGAAAACGGGCAGAACCTGCAGCGTCTTCCAGGACAAATGGTCTGTTTTACAGCAGTTTTACACCTCGCACAGAAAGACACCCTACAATCCACGAGGTGTTTTGCACGCCCATGCTGCAGCAGCACTGCACGTGGAGATACTTCCCCATTCCAACGGGGGCTCAAAAGGCAGAACAAACAGGACCCATCTCATCGCAGCTCCCGTGGTCAGCACCAACTTCGCAAGCCCAAAGAAATGACAAAACTGGGGGACTTAATCCATAAATCAATCCTTTACCTCGCAAACCAACTGAAGTGTTAATACACCATTCACATTTACTCTTCAATCAAAGGAGAATTGTAACCATTTGGCTCCCAGTTCAGAGCAGTCTGGTGCACCCAGAGGGGCCCGTTTTGCCACAGTATTTTAAGAGGAGATGGCCAGAGGAGTTAGCAGCGAGGACAAGGATCATCCCACCTTCAGCCACCCACAGGAGCTCACCAAGTGTCCCCCGAATTCAAGCACTTTCCTGCACTCTCCCACAGTAACTGGAAACCAGAGATGACAACCCAGAAGCCAGACAACCGATATGTCCCAGGACGTATTTGTGGCACTGCCGTGCTGCCCTCCAAAGCACCGTCACCCAGAAGCGTTCAAATCGAGCAAGTTTATGAAAACAAATGGACAAAAGCGATCAGAAGATCAGTTCTTGCAGCCTTAAGCTGAAGTCACTCAGCAAAAGGTGCAACTGTCCATTTGGTTTAATAACTCTTCGCTTGCCTGCCAGGATATGAGAAGTTTTGCAAACCGGCTCAGTCCCGCAGCAGCCTGCCGGGGCTCCGCGCAGGGCTAAAACAGATCTGTCTACTGCGAGGCACCGCTCCCAGGGCAGAAAAGAGTTGCTATTCAGGCACTGGTCGTGTCAGCCACTCATTACAGGGCACAGCAATCCAAACTGGGTCATCTGTATGACATCAACACAGGATGGAGATGACAGCGCTCCGCAGCCGAGCGTGCAACGGACGACAGCGTGTAATTACCAGTGTCCCTGCACAAGAAACACCTACAGATGTGCTGTACTCATCATACATGCAAAGAGGGACGAGAACAACAGTTGATGCAAGCTCTGTAAGTGAAGCAACTCTTCGCAGGTATGCATTATTTGAGTTAAAATATAAAGTATTGTGTCATTATTGCAGGCGTTCATTTAGCCTTCGAGCAAGTCTTGCATTGTCAGGGACCAGGCTTCAAAAAGCCATACAAGCACAGGGACGCGTCTTGGCTCTCTCCTTCAGGTCTGTACGCCAGCTGGTGCCACGCTCTCCATCCTGCCCAGGGTGAACTGATGCGGTCGATATTTGGCACGTGAGGTGTCCACGAGCTGGACTGATTCAGCTGCTGTGCTCAGGGAGAGACGGCGCGGCCTCTCCCTGTTACATGACACAAACAGATGTCACACTGGCAAACGCTGACACCGAAGGCGGTACAGCCAACTCCCACAGCTCCTCTCAGGAAACCCCTTCTCAATATACATTTTGTTATATTTCAGAAATTTCCATCAGAGAAAAAGTTGCTGGAGGCCTCAACATCAGGTTGATTGACTTATTCCACAGCAGCAAGTAGAAGCTGCTCCAGTGAGAAGGGCGTTTATTCAACAGTTTGTGCAAAATTGGAATTTCTGGTTCCAGGACAGTTACATTCCCCGTACCCCCGGTTCCACAGAAAGTCTCCAAACACACATCGGCACAAAGCCATCCTTCCCGGCCCACAGAGAGCTGGAAAAACTCCACGAGAGCTGCTACGGACCCCGGCTCCGGGCAGGCTCTCGGCTGCAGAGCTCTTCCGCGGCCCGGGCTGGCAGAGGGAGGGGGCGATGCTTTCCTGTAAATGTCACATCTGGCAGTGGTTTTGATTTCATTGTTGGGGAAGGGCTGGAGGGGTGTTCCTACGAGGAACAAAAGTTTTGTTTTCCACTTTTTTGTGTTTGGAAAAATACACTTGAGAAGTTTCTAAATGAGTTATTTCAACATTCACAGTTTACTGGAAGTAATTAGGAATATTAACATACGGAATATAAAGCTTATTTATTTTACATTACCCTAAATGATCAAAACTACTCTCTGTAAGCAATTCTTAAGTTACTGGCTGCATTTTAAAGAGAACAACAGTTTACTCATCTGACATACCAGAAAGACTTTCCACTAGAACAGCAGCAGGGACTTTCTTCAATAAAGTGCAGTTTAGATATAAAGACATGCCAGACTGCCTTGCCTATATGACAGCAGACGCCAAAAACATCAATTTTCTCAACATTTTGTTACACTGAATTTTGCCCACTGAAGAGACAAGGAGCAGAGAAAGGAGAGAGGCGACTTGCGGGTGGTCTGCAATTACAGCACATCTCTAAGATACACAAACACTCACATGCTCCAGGCAGCTCCGATGCTGGAACTTCAGAACCCGAACTCACCACCACACGGTGCTACGTCCCAGCATCACCAAAATCCTACTTTGTCAACAAACACGAGGGAATTTGCTGGCATAGAGTTTCGAGGTTGATCACAAGGAGTCACTCGCTTTCAATTTGACTGTTTGCAGAGCTCGTTTCTGCATAAAAGTGTAGATTGCTACGGGCACCGAGGAGGAAAGGAGCACCACCGCTCTCCGTACCTGGACACGAAGAGGTCACGCGCAGAGGCAGGGGTCTTCAAGACCTGCGTCGTCCTGAAAAGTACTGAAGAACTTCAGTTCATAATAGTATGTTCAGTTGGACAAGAAACACGCTACCATCAACATTAACAGGCTATCAAGTGATTGTCCGTGTTTGCACTCGATGCAAGCTCAGCACCGGCGAGCCAGCAGTGTAACACAGCTGCCGCACACTTCAGCTAGCGTGGAAGTATTTACTGCGCTGCCGACAAACACAGCTGGTTTTCAACCGAGGCTGCATCTGGCACCAGCACGGGGAGGGGGATGGTTGGTCTTAAAAATATATAAAAATCGCACGAGGCTTAACTTTAGAAGCCCCAGTGCCAAAGCCAACAAACCGAGCACACAGTGTTAGCCTAGATGCGGACTTTGAACTCAAACACTTTTCTTCTAACGCAGAAAATTCAAAGCTCAATGGAGAAAAAGGGACGAAGCTTATTTGGAGCTTTACAGAATTAGGGGCTACAAGGCTAGCAAAGGCACTCGAATCAGTTGTTACACCGAGACCCACCATTATCCTTAATAGACCTTAACAGACACTCAAGTGAAAAATAACATGGGGTCTGGCACGCCCAGCCCCTTGAGAACGCAGACTGAAAGCCCGAAACGGCCCAAAAAGCACTAACAAAACGCTGCGCACGCTGCCGTGGCCGAGGAGACGATGAGGCTGATGCAGAGAGAGGGAAAGAAGGAAGATGGGCATCCATTTGCAGTACAGAAACCGGCCAGCCAAACAATAGACACATCCACAGAGGTGGGCCGCAGGAAATGAGAACCATAAACCTTTCTGAAAGTAAGTGCAAACACAACCAATGAAGCATTTCACGTCTCTCTATTAAGCAAACTTCATGCAAAATAAACACTACAGAATTTAAAAGCATACCCTCTTAGAAATCTATGAAACATTAGTAAATATTACCATTTCAAAATACTGTGACTTGTTTACTTGCGTAACAGAAATGGCTAAGACAAACTTCTTAAAACACAAAAGAAAAAGGTAACCACGTGCTGAGGATGAAATTCTCGCTGCTGTTTAGACCTCGAGCTCACTGTCCTGCGTCCACAAGCAAATGCTGGTCAGACCCTCCACAACTGCTCATACCCACAGGAAATTAAGCAATTAAAACCAAGACGGAAAACAGACTGCAATTACTAGAGAGTAAATAATACATTCTGGAAACTGTTTTCAAGCTAGGAAAGGTGGGGAATCAACAGTTGCCACCATAAATTAAGGATTACATATGTAGCTGGCATATTTTGTCAGCTTACATCCCCACCCAGTCCGCACCATTGAGACGCTCCAGAGATGATTAACCTTCAGGGCTACAAAAGAGTCTTTTGCTATTCTGAGGCGAAAGAAATGAAACATCTGTGCAAATTCATTCAGAGAGTTTAAATCCTGACGAGTCAGAGATGCCCTGTGAGGTGTTCTTCAGCTTTACAGCTGCTGGCTCACATCCAGAGACCTAGTATTACTGGTAGTATTTATACCACTTTTATCTGCCAGGGTCCATATGGAGGAGATGAACAAGCCCAGCACAGAGTCACTGGAACAAGACAAAGACACACGTCAAACCTAGCTCATGGCACACAACTCCAGTCTAGTAAAAAAAGCTGAGCGTAAAACACAAAACGAGAGAAAAGTGGAATTCGTTCTGCATTTCCCTGAGAAAAGCTCAGCGAAGCTTTGAAGTGACTTCTTACAAACACTGTCAATATATACTAACACCTCGCCTCTAGTTCTGTTCATTTGGGGAAAAAAAAATTCTACCACTGTTACAGGGCTAAAATAACCGAAACGTAAGCGACATGCACTGAGTATTTGTTCAGAGGTGCTCCCTCCCTGGTACAAGATTTAAGGGAAGCAGGAGTTCAAGCAGGCTGAACTGTCTTACTGGAGGCAACGAAAAAATTACACTGCAGAGGTAAGTCACACCGAACCGACAGTGAAGTACACGGAGAACACGATACAGAGCATAAAGCTGTTTACATCCCCAAGCAGTTCAGACCGGGTGAATTTTCCTTCTAGCCTTTAGTTACACAGGGGCTTTTTTTTTTTTTAAACCCATCCAGTTTAATCTGTGTTAAGTCTCCAAGGAAAATGGCTGTCTGTCGAATCAAGCTGCTGCCGCGACAAGCTCCATCGTTCGCAGTCGTGATGCTCCGGCGTCCTCCCGCAGCGTTCGTGCCCGAGGGAGCGGGGAAGGTGAAGCAGCCGGCCGGCCACGCACCGCACCGCGGGCGCCCTCGCCCAGCCTGGCTCACAACCAGGCTCCGCTCAAACAAAACCGTGACTAAGCAGTGCAAAACCGAGACGAAATAGACCCCAGCCGAAAAGGCTTATCATAGGCTTCATATTCCTAAAAATAGATCAATAGGCAATTTACTCAACATACACCGGCAGCTCATCCCTCCTCATCTGCTGCTTGTTGCTTTGGAAAAGCTTAAATTTCTGCCTGGTGAGGAATAGCTGGGGCATGGACGAGCTACCTTTCTGCGCAGCCTGACTCTATTCTGCACTCAGTAACAAGTAAATAGCTTTTTTTTTTTTTCTCTTGTTTTGAATCAGCAATGCTAAAAGCATGAGGTTGAACAAAAAATTAATAAAGCCCCATAGAAATCAAGCCCATGATAAAGAATCGCCTGCTGCACACACCTCTGAGAAAGCAGTGTAACCAGAAACTGCCACGGAGAAGAAATTCATCAGGTGATTAATGTGCAAATATACAAGGTCATGTTGTTCATTCAAAAAGTAAAACTTCAGCCAGATGTGCAGGTGAGATTCTAGAAGACTGCTTCTGATTTAAGAAATACCATTGCAACTGGAAGTACCACGTGTGCTGCATCCTATTTTTTTAAAAAAACTAGAAACTGCTGTCAGATCGCAAAAGTGCACGTTCATACGCTTTTTGTTCATCTCTTTTGTTCCCCTATCCCAGTTTTGGCTCCGAGACAGTTTTCCGCAAACAAAGCATCCCACAACTACACCTAAAAGCTCACTGCATTCATTTTTAAACTGCAGTTTAAAAGACAGCACCAGCACTAGCCACTCTCAGCGTTTTAGTTACCCGACTTCCCCCGGCTGACAGGGGCTGCAGGAGATGCCCACCCGAGCAGTTCCCACTGGACAGCCCTGGGGACGCGGGGCAGGACCCGAAGCAGCCTGCTGACAGAGCGGGGAGGCAGGAGCTTGCAGTTAATCGGCTTTGTCTTTACCAGAAGTTGTATCTGGTGCTGAATGAAAAACACTCTCGAAAACGTGAGCGACAGCTCGCACGTCCAAGAACGGCGGAGGTCAGAGTTCCTTGGCATTGTACATTAAACGGACGGGGCAAGCAGCGAGAAGCAGAAACACCGCATATGCTGTCATCAAAGCTGGTTTGGGGCATCTACTTTTTTTAGCTCCATTAAAAACCTCAGCATCCTACGAGTGGTCATCTGGGTATTTTATGACCTATTACAGATATTTGATTTAAAATGATGCTACTTTCTCACACACACCCTTCAAAGTTTTAAATATACACCGTTGCCCATAAAAACAACATCCAAGACCAACAAAGAAGGAGAGTATAAATAAGATAAAGACTTCCTGACTTCCCAGGGACACAGCCTATGGCCACGGACTGTCCTATAAAACACCCACTATCGCTATTTATTTTTTTCTTTTTAGAAGCTCATTTTAGCAGGGTAGCGGTTTACTACAAATACCCTTTGAACGGATTTAAAAAAACAAACCAAACCCAAAAATGGAGACATGCCTCAATATTTTCAAGCCAAAACTGAGCCTCCTCTAGCTCTCCAAGTACGTACCAAGGCTCATCGCAATTCAAATGAGCTGCTTTGATAAACAAATTTCTTACAGTTCTGCCCCTCTCCAAAGCCTACAGTTCTACATTACTGGTAATAAGGTTTTTTCACTACTGGGTTTGTATTCAGCTATTATCTAAGAGACGATGATGGTATTATTGCCATATATACTTGGAAAACAAGTCAAATGGTGGTGTCTCAAAAAAACACCCTACCTGAGGCGAGGTGTGGAGGGCATTGGGCGAGTTTGCCACATAAAAGGATGGTCGATCTGACAGCAAAGCTGCCGGCTCAGCCGGGCACGTACAGCCACCAGGCACACAGAGACCTGGGCTCCCCCAGCCGCGCGCTTAAGTGTTCCGTACCGCACCAACGAGGCGAACACATTCGTCGGGTTGACTTTCATAATGGTATGAGTCAAGTGAAGCACACAGCGAGGTAATCCAGCAGTGAAAACAATAATTACCTCATCTATCACAGGCCCCAATTAACAATGGTATCTTAAAATAAAGTGAGACATACCCGTGCGCAGAGGGTAAGTCCCTTTCCTGCTCGGCAAGCTGCGGCGCAGGACGGACACAGCCCAAGCAGCCAAGCACCTCTCCGTGGGAATGTGCGCGGTCCCCGAGCCACCACTTGCGGCGGCTGCTCCGACCAGCAGCTCCAAGCGAAACCACCTCGGGGAGCCCCTGTTTGGGCACCGAGGAGGCGATCGCCTCGGAAACCTGCAGGAAAAGCCCTCGCCGGTGCCATACGAGACCGCCCGAGCGTCAGACGCAACGCGCTGCTCTCCACGTAGCCCAGGCCGAATCAGTGAGGAGTCCTTATCGGGTGCTGCCCCTGCATTCTTTACTGCTCGAGTGTCAGCAAGGCACGGGGGAGGAAATACAGGTTTTCTGGCATTTCTGCTTATATTTCCTGCTGAAATTGCTGTTTGCCAGGGCCAACATTCCCACTGTCGCCCAGCTTGCAAGCACAACTCCTTGCAGAGGAAGAAGAGAATCCCATTGGGGAAAAAAAAATAATAAAAATTTGCAACACAAGCTCGGTCTCTCAGGTGACGTGGGCTACGGTCAAAGCATGCACACAGGATCCAACACCCATAAAGCTGTTGCTCTACCTAATTACAGCAGGGATGTGCTTGTGGCTGCCTAGTACAAAGACTACGAGGTGAAAGAGCTGGGAGACTGAAACCTCCCCCGGCGCCAGTTTAACAAAAAGATGCAAAAGAACAGCAATCGGAACTGGTTTCTGAAATACCTTTTCTTTATTGGTCAATCTTATAACTAACTCGTTCCCCCACACTATGCCTTCTTTGGCTTTTGTCTATATGGCACCTGTACGGCAAAATACGGCACGTAGATCGCAAAGGAGAAATTCAGAGCAACTAAGACTTCCCCCCACTGACCCCTCCTCCAACAAAAAGCCGCCGTCCTGTTTAATCCTTCCCGGTCTCCCTGTAGCCTGCATCAACTATCTGCTCCCAACCAATTTGACTTTTGCTTCCAAATCTCGCTGAATTCCACTAGAGCACGGAGCACAGCCACAGCACCAGCACGGCGGGGGCGTGAAACACAAGTTACAGTTTACATCTCTTACTATCTTAACGTTTAAACCACCACTTTGTACACAATAAAGTAACATTTTATTATTCATCTGCCAAAAAAGAAGTGCTGGCTTAAAAAGTATTACACGTAAGTGCGGCATGAGATAACATCAAAATAAAAGAATAAATGGGGGGGAGTGAACACGAGTATGGAAAAGCCATCAGCTTAGACACCCCTCAAGTCTGTATTTTTTATTTTGACAGTGTTTCTCATTACTGTTGAGCCACATTATTAGATACCGGCCAAACCAAACCTGCTTCGATTCAGCTGCACTACCTCATGTATTCGCCGCGTTACGTCAGCAACAGCTTCTCTTGCTGTATAAAGTGAAACGCCACGGTAAGCGTAACGTCAGTTTTTACAAGTTTCTGCTAGAACAGCAAGGCGAGACCCTGTGGGTGCAGAGTTACGGGTGCTCCTGGCCGGCTTTGCTTGTGTCCGGCTGTTTACACAACCTCCGCTGCTTGCAATAACAAAGCCCTAACCAGAAGGACGGAAAGCAGCACAGGAGCAGCCCCGCAAAGGGAACAAAGACAACCCGAAAGCAGCAGCTCTAAACCGTAAAGCCAAGCAATGCTGGAATACGGAAACAGCATTTAAGAGCCAGGAACCCAGCAGATTGAGAAATGGGATTAGGGTAACTGATTATTCAATTCAGCTTTCTGAATGCAGACGGGATTAATTATTAGAAGGCAACTCGATTCTGAAGCACTTTAAGTGTCTCACTTTGCTTTCAGCTTACCTCATTTCATGGCAGATCTAAATTCAAGCAAGACCTAGGAACTGCGGAGGCCACTAGCACAGTTCGGAAGAGTTAGAACTCCCCCGCCTTCAGATCCTGAATCCTAGCAGAGAAATGCTGTGAAGCGCACTGGATCGATGCGTTTGTCCTGCTGAAGGTGCTCGCGAGGCTCATACAGACGCTCGTTCCTCAGATACATCCCCCGTGTTTTGTTTTGTTTTTAAACTAGGACAAACTGCCCCATAAAGAAACGCTTTACAGCCAGAATGCACTCCTGCTAATTGGAGGTTCTGAAGACTCCCTGAGGAAGCTGGAAAGGATGGTGCTTTTTTTGTGATGCTGTTTTTGTTTAAGGATGTAGAGGAGACTACACGTATTGCTCACAGTCTGGGAAAAAAAGGCAACTATAATTATTTAAGCCTGACAACGTGGCTCAATGGAACACAAGACTTCGCAGAGGAAGAGATCCCTGTGCAGGGAAAGCCTAAAAGCCCGGAGTGTGTCGGTGCCGAACACGTCTGCAACTTCTCCCATGGTTGGTCTAATACCAAAGAAGCCACCGTTACGGAAATCGCTGCTCCTGATCACAGGCAGGTAGTTTTGTGCCGATCATCTCTTCCAGCTCTGTGCACGCCTCGATGTAAGCGCTAACCATCGCAGAGCGGTGCCGCCCCACCACATCCACGCCACGACAACCAGAAAGCTCAGAGGAACGCTCTGCCCTAGAAGACGTTGTTTATTTTTTGACGATGAGTTAGTGAGAGCAGCGAGTGAGCGAAAGCGAGCCCAAGACACTCGGTCTCCAGATGACATCCCAGGCCAGAAGAGCGCGGATGAAACAGGTTAAAGAAGCGATGGGAACTAGGGCCTTTGGAAGGCAAACAAGCCCTCCGAGAGCAGAGTACCAGTCAATCAAAAGCATCAGGAGATGACATCCCCTCCTCTTTTCTGCTATTTAGTTGCATTTCATCAGGCATCGCGTATTAGGTATGACAGGAAGCAGGGAAATCCAAAAAATAAGCCAGGACTGGGATGTGTCAGGGCATGTTCCATATTAAACCAACACCACAGAAAATTAGGAGTCAATCTGGGTAATGTTTCCCCTTTTTGTTTGCTTTGCTACAGTAAGTGGTTATTTTCTCTGTGGTGGCCACACCTCCTATAAAGGGACTTATTTAGGGTATGCTCCTTTGGCTGGGCACACCAGAGTTCATTCTTTCATTTAAAAGAAAGAGTTCCATTCTTCCTGGAATGGACGGCTGGCTACACATACGTACCAGAAACCCATATGCAAGTCAAATTTAAGAAGCTTAGCCCATATTCCATTACCATATTTTATTACTACAGTAAGAAGAAATTGGATTATTAAATCCAATCTAGACTGGATTTTAAAATTACCCAACAACAGTAGTTCAGGAATCTGTTTACGTGGCTTAACAAAAGACAATAAACTAAGCCCGAGAACCCGACCAAACTCCCCTGCAGTAACTCGCTTGTTATTTAAAGCCCGAAACAGACACAATGTACATTAGTCACAACTCTGCATCAAGCTGTTTCCCCCCCCGAGATAAGACTCCAGACACTCTAAGGCCCTACTTACCCCTCCTCAGTCAGGGGAGCCACCACGGCAGGCAGCTCCGTCTAATCCGGAGGTAACGCAGAGGGCTACGTAGGAGGAGTACTAATCGCCAAGCATTCCACCCCGTGCTGCCTTCGTTGATCTTACAATATTCAACAACTTTGAATAGCAGCTTCCAGTCTCAACACATTTTTGCATAATTGTCCTTATGTCACATTAAATATGAACTATTACACTAGAAGGCACGCTCTCGCCAGTGACGAGGGCTTTTACTTTTAAAGCAGAAACATTACAAACTGTTTTCTAGAAAGCGCGGCTGAATCTCTACCCATACCTCCCCTCTGAAAAATAAACCATCTGCAAGTGTGAAGATGCTAACATTTTAGAAGCTTTTCAGACCAAAACACCCTCACTAGAAAACCACGTATTTAAAGCAAAAGAGTTCTAAACTCGTCCCTCCCAGGATATATAGGTGAGTGGGTCAGAGATAATCAATGCTAGGGCTAATAAAACCATGCCCTCGATTCACTAACCAAAACCTATCCCAGAAAGGCGCTAATGTTTAAAGGCACTTCTTGCAGCTCAAAAGCAAGCCTTTCTATAACGCACCAACTCTTCCTGTACAAACATAGACAAAAAACCCTAATCTAGACCTCAAATACTCCTTGAGCATTTTGCTCATTTTCAACTTGTCCATTTTTGGCTATAGGAAGAAAGGAACACACAATTCCAGCAAAAAACCCACCCAAAACAAAACTCTTCCCCACTATTCTTCCACAACGACTTGGGTTAATCTTGTTTCGGTACAACCCTGATGAAAAGCTCTCTCGATACCGGAATGAATTCTAGTATTTCAGGACAAAGGCTAAGCAAGCAAAAAAAAAGTCGTTGCCGTACGAGAAGACGTCTCCCCACAGCAGACTGCTACCAGCGTGTTTTCGTTCTTTGCTCTGTAACCAGCCACTCTGCAGCAATAAAAAAAAGCTCTCAAAAAAAAAAAAAAAAATCTGTGCAGCCAAGAACAGACTGGAACGGTAAAAACAATAACCCTGGATAAACCACGGTACGCACGCAGCCTTCCCTTTCCGAGTTCCCAGGTTTGGTTCAGTGTTTGGATGCTGCAGAAACATGGATGTTATAACGCTACTGAACCCGAAATCATTCTAAAGAGACGTGCTGCTCCTTATTTCCAGCGGCTGATATGGATTTGACAGAGGAAGAAAATAATTTCATGTGCAATATCACAAAACCATTATTTTCTGCACCTTTCTCAGCTCCAGGGCCAGTTTCCCAGGGAATTCAGCGCTGCTCTCTGTGGAACCAGACACTCTTCAGTTCACCACTAACGGGTGTTTCCCCCGACAGCCGTCCCGTCCCCTCTCCCTGAAGGGGGGACACAGCCACATCTTTACCGTTCCGGGCTCCTTCCTCCCGCACTGTCCTCGCACACAACGCGAGCCGGGCGCTCAGGAGAAGGAACGGGCAGGTATTTCCAGCCTCCACAACAGCCTCTTACAGCGCTGAAAAGTAAACCCGCCGCCGCCGCTCTGGCTGATACCAGCCTCCTCCCCCGCCCGGGAAGACAGCTGTTACAACAATGCAGCGCTGGAAGCGGCCCTGGCTCGAGAGGGAGCTTTGTGCCATTTCTTTGAATAGATCTTATTGTTTACCCTCTGCTCCTTCCGTCCTCTCCATCCCCCACCTCCCCGTAATCAAATTTTTCCCGGCTACTGCCCAAAAAAAAGACGCGGCGGGCCCCCCTCCCGCCCCGAGCCGCCCCCCCAGCCCAGCCCGGGCTGTCTTGTTTTCCAGGCTCCGTTTCCCACATCCCCTGCTCCACCATCGGCTCCGCTCCCAGCGCTCACACCCGCAGCAACACGTTGGCAGCGGCCCTGCCCCCCCCGCAGCCCCCCCGGAAGTTTGTATCTGACGGGGCACGCACACCCCCCCAAAACGGGCCGGGGGGGGGGGGGGAGTTTCGCCCCAGGAGCCCCCCCGCCCTCCGGGGGGAGCAGGCCCGAGCCCCCGCCCTGCACACCCACCCACCCACGCAGACACCCGTGGCTGCAGGGCTGCCCCCGCGCCAGGCCTGTGGTAAAGCCCCCCCCAGGCCCCTCCATACAGTGGCCCCCCGCGCCCCCCCCCCCCCCGGCTTTGCCACAGGGCCGCGATGACCCGTTGTCCCGAGTGGGGGGGGGGGCTAAAGCCACGGGGACGGACGGACGGACGGACAGACAGACAGACACAGTGCGGCCTGGCCCCACCCCCCCGTTTCCTCAGCCGGGCCGGGCGGCCTCACCCCCGGGGCCTCACCTCAAAGCGGCTCTTAGTGACCCCGTTCATCTCCCTCCGCATGGCGGGGCCGGGGCCGGCGGGGAGGAGGAGGGGGGCGGGAGGAAGGCCGGGGAGGGAGGAGGGCAGGGGGTGCCGGGGCTCCGCGGCCTCCACCCGCCGCCGCGTCTCCTCCGGCCTCAACTTCAACCCAAAACAAAAACACTCCGCACCTGCCAGCAACGCGCGCGCTCATTGGCCAGCGCCGGGCACGGCGCGCGGCGGGGGGGGGAACAGCGCGCGGGGGGGGGGGGGGGGGCGCGGCGCGCGCTGCGGCGGGGACGCCCCGGGGGCGGGGGGAGGGGGGTCGAGGAGGGGGCCCGCGCGCGCCCCCGCCGCCCCCACCTACCCCGCAGGCCGCCGCCCCCATCGCGCCGCCGCCAGGGTCCTCCCGCCCCCCCGGTGCGACCGGAGGGGGGCTGCGAGGGGCGCCCCCCCCTCCCCGCGACACCGGGGACTGCGGGTCCCCGCCCCGCCGCACCGGGGGCTGCGGGACCCCCCCCCCGTGATATCCGGGGGCCGCGAGGATCCTCCCCCTGATATCCGGGGGGGCGTCCCCCCCCCCGTGCCGCCGCGGGGATCGGGGGTCCCGGGTGTGTGTGGGGGGGGCGTCCCCCGCCGCTCCGCTCCCTTCCGGGAGGAGCGGGGAGGCCGCGGAGCTCGGCCAATCACGGGCCGCGCTGGCGCGGCGTCACGGTGATGTCATTCCCGCGGGAAAATCAAGCGTGGCGAGGCATCACCGCCGCCTCCCGCCCGCCCCAGGGACGTCACGTACACTTCACCCCCTGAGATTCAAAGGTTTGGCTTTTATTTCGTTTACACCTTTTATCTTTCCAATACTGAAAGATGTAAAATAATTGTCAAGAATAAGCAAAAATATTTCAAAAATAAAGCATTTGTCAGAGACCAGGCGCGCAGGGGCCAGCCGGGCCCGGCCGTCGCGTCCCTCCTCCCTCATCGCGGCGACAGACGCGTCGTGCACCCGGTGCCCGGCTCCGGTCTCTCTCTGTCACGCTTTACATCACACGGCGGGAAGGGACAGCGCACCAAAACGGGGCGAAAAAGCCGTGAACCGCGGGCCCTGCGCTCCCTCCGCTCCCGCGGGCGCCGGCGCTGCCCGCCTGCCGCAGGCGAAACGCGGGATGTTGAACTTTGGTTTTGGGCGAGCGGAGAAGGTGCGGCGCGCGGCTCCTCCCGTTAAAACGCGTTTGCGTGCTGACGACGAGGGCGAACGGCGTTTCCTTCCCACCTCGGCTGCGTTTCGCACCGGTGAAACGCGGCTCCGACGGACGACCGGTCCAGCAAACCGTCCCGTGAAACCCCCAGCCCCGACTCAACCTGAAGAGCGCTTCTTTTGGAAGGTCGTTCAGGCCTTCCCGCGACCCAGAACGGATCAAAGGGCTTTTAGTAAAACAAAACAACTTAAAAAAAACCCCAAAAGACCGAGAGGGGCAGCACGAGGAGGGGTGACAACCTGCCAGAGTCCGAACAGGCACCGCTTCCGAGATGCAGCCGCTGTAGCAGGGTCTCAAGATAAATTCCTCGGGCGTTGCGTTCCTTACGTCCTCTTCGCAGACACCCGCAGGCATACGAGTCCGACGCTGCATGAGATAACGTCATTTGCTCCGGGTTTAGACTTTATTTACTGTTTTCCTATCATCTCGGCACGGGAAGATGGGAGCAGCGGGGAGGGGAAGCTCCGGTATGCAGACCGCAAGGAGCACAGGATGAAGGGTGGGGAATACGAGAATTCTCCAGAGCCTGGGGATGGGGAGAAATTCAGGCTCCCGCGTTCTGCAGGAGCCCTGGAATTCAGCTGAAGGCAGGAGGAAGAGGAGAAAAATCCCTACAATTCACCAAATAGCCGCCACCCTACCGAAAAGACACCGGCCTTGCTACGGCGTTGAATGGGCCGGAAAAGAAACACCTTGCCTGGGGTGTCACGGGGGTCGGACCGCAAGCAGGCGTGGAAATCTCCGCGGTTCAAAGGAAACTTAAATCCTTGACATCTCTGCAGACTGCGTCCCCAACGCGAAGCAGCACCTCATTCCCATGGGGGAAATCCCGGCCTCCAGGAACCAACAGCAAAATCCGACGGGAGCAGGATTCTGCTCAGTACGTAATTCAGAAGGAGATGTGTTCGCAGAACTCTTGATTTCCTACATTCCTCTTCAGTGAATCAGATTTAACTGCTCTTAAAAATAAAACGCTCTCCTGAGTCTCTTTTCCTTTCAGGGACCACAAGATAAGACCATAGAGGGTGCCTGAGTCACGCTCTTAACTCCAGCCAAAAGGGGAAAATCCATCTTTTAAGGAAATCGCTGCTTCTGCTGCAACTCTCATCCAGATGAACCAGTTAGGGGCTGTTTTTCCAGCAGCGCCAGCGCTAGCACCGGGGCAGGGCTGACTCACGCTGCCCGCTAACACCTCCCAGAGAGAGAAGGGAACGCTTGCGTGCATTACCAGAACTACTATCTGAGAAGGGCGCTGCAAGTTAAAAGAAAAAAAAAAAGCAAAAAACCAAAATGAAACCCCGAAGGGCTTCAGCAACGGAAACTGAGCGCAAAACCAAGGCCCGTTTTCTCACCCTGAACGCACGCTCGCTGTCCTACCGACACTAATGGAAGTATTCGTCGTGGATAAATTAAGCATGGCTCTAAAGCGTCCGCGGGACCGGGACGTGCGCGCTCACGGTCCCTCGCTTTACACCCGCAGCATGAGGGGGTTCTGGGGAAGCTCTGTTCGCTAGGCTTACACGGAAGCGACGCTCAGACGAAGACAGCGGAGGCCCTTCTCAATTTAGACTTGCTCCAACGCGTGCCAGAATCGCGCCGGCTTCACCACGGCTACAGCGGCCGCGCGCGCGCAGAGCTCTCCAAATCCACGGGCTCGACCCGAGCGCCCGAGTCCCTTTGGGCTCTGCGTCATACAATTCAAACAGAGGTTGCGTGAAAAGAAGGAGCACAAGGCGTTCAGGCAGGGACATAAATAAATAGCTGAAACGAAAGGGAAGTCAAACGCCAGACAGCAATCCTTCATCACCGTGACCTGGAATCAGATCCTGATCCCCGGCAGAACACAGAGCCCGGTTCTGCAGAGCAGCTCCTGTCAGCGGAAGGTGAAGTTGCTCAGCACCGCACTGAATTGGGCGTTGAATGAAGAAATATCACAAAAATAAAATAAATTAAAAAAACTTTTTTTTTTTCTTCCAATCACCCTTTTAAAAAGAATAAAACCCAACCCTAAAACATGCCCTAAAATAATTAGTTTAAAACTTCCTACATACAAAAGCAACTTATTCCGCATGGGAAGAGGGGCAGAGAACTCGGACTCCCCCGGAATAGCCTATGTCTCCGTTTGCACCAGTTTGGGGTCTGCGCCCACACTTACACACACGCTTAGCTTGAACCCATTAACGCTAATGGGGCTATTAATACTCATAAATTAAGAATGAGTGTAAGTGTCCGCAGGACGAAGGCCACAGTCAGGAACCCGGCTTGCCGCAGGACCTGCTGGCACTCACGCTTTCTGTCCAGACTTTGGAGATCCTCGGAAATACTTTTTTTTTCCTCTTCAAACACACCCCGTGAAAAAATCAGCGAGGCAGGTTTGCACTGAACGCTTCCTTTCTCTCAGTCTCTAGAACCTGCAGGTCCTGCATACGGCTCATCTTTTAAAGACACTAAGAAAATTAATTGCCGATTAGAGCAACATCCATGAGATCGTCATCTTCTTCCCCGATCAAAAACTCAGGGCTAGCCCGGGACGGTCGCTCCGCCGACAGGATAGCGCTGCTCGTCATGGAGAGAGACTGGTCAGCCGAAATTGGGGACTTGGACCAGCTCTCCGGCTTCATGCTGTGAGATTTCTTCTTGTCTCTGTCTTTATCCCGATCCCGATCTCTGTCCCGGTCTTTGTCTTTCACTTTTTTCTTCTCTTTTTTGTGTTTCTTGTGTTTTTCCGAGCTATATTCAGGCAAAGGCCTAATGCCGTCGTCAGAGCTGGGGCTGTTCTGATAGGATTTCTCTGCTATGGAAGAGCCCGACTCACTCTCACTGTCTATGTTTTGGGGAGTGTATGCTGGTGACTTACTGTGGCTGGGAGAGCAGCGTTCGTGTTTCGGAGTAGACCCGCTGATCAGAGGGGACCCATAGCTTTTGGAAGAAGCCATCTGAGGCCTTAGGCTATCCCCACCTCCTTCCCCAGGTTTCTGCAAAGTTACTTTGGCTTTAATGCTAGGGGAACCACCATCGTGTTTGCTGATGATAATTTTGGCCACTCCAGTGCTTCCAACGTTTTTGGAATCTGAAGTCTTCTTGGAAGAGTCAACGGATCCTCCAGAAACAGAGACTTTAGATTTCTCTTTGTCACTCTTCTCGCGTTTGCCCTGGAACTCACCTCCAGACATGTTATGTTTGGAGGACATGGTATGGCTTGAGGAATTGGAACTTGGCCCCATTTGTCCATCCATTGGGTCGTCTCCACCAGGCCCGCTAGTGACAACCCCGTGTTTAAGTTTGTCTATGACTGCAGTCAGAGATGGCTTCTTGTTTCTGCTTGGAGACTTGCCTTTGGAGCTTCCATGCTGGTTCTGAGATGAAGACATGGAAGACCCACTAGACGAGAAGGAAGATGAAGACGCCGTCGAAGAATTTGATGAAGGAGGTGGTTTCTGTGACATAGACCCAGAGGATCCCATTCCTGAAGACGATTTCATACTCGAGCTTGATCCGGTCCCAGACATATGGGAGCCTCCGGAACCTGAACTGATAGGTGACTTTGCTTTAGATGACGGGGGAGTACCTGGGACGGGTTTCATGGGAGAAGCAAGCTTGTCAGAACCTCCTGAGGGTCTAGAATGAGACGGAGAGATGTTTGGTTTACTCATGGAAGGGTTCATAAGTGATGATGGCTTTCCTTGAGGCTTCATCTTGGTACTGCCAGAACCGCTGCTGAGGCCGTGTTTGGTGATGGGGGAGGATCCAGGCTTTCCCACCGACTGAGCTGAGCTTTTGGACTGACCTGAACTGGAGCCGCCTTGGCTTGAGTAGAGGCTGCTGCTCATCTTTGAGCCAGAAGACCCTTCTGATTTGCTGCTTTTAATTTTGCCTGAGGTTGAAGAGGAAGAAGAAGAGGAGGAGGAGGAAGAATGGCTATGATGGCTTTTGCTGCTGGAGGAGGTGACAGAGCCACTACTCGTATACTGGCCATGCGAAGACGGTTTGCCAACAGTCACTGTTCCTTTTGGGATCTGAATGGTTATTTTTGGAATAGGAGGAGTAGCTACACCGGGAGGAGTCTGAGATCTGCCTGAACTCCCAGGAGATTTGGACCCACCTGTGCTTGCTGGTGGCGTGAAAGGCCTGTTTGATGAACTGTGAGATGGAGATTTCCCATCTGTCTCCTGCTTCTTCCGCTTTGGAAGTTTCTCTTTACTTTTACCATCACTGGATGGCGTCCGGCTGCGCTTCCCTGGCTTCCCGTCTATTCCGGGACCCGCCATGTTACTTCCAGAACCATTGCCCTCCTTTACCCGTTTCTGAGACTTCTCCTTTCCTAAATCCCCCGTATTCAGTAAAGGGCTCTGACCCCCACTGTGGTGCTCCATGATGTCAGAGGACCCCAGTGCTTTGCTTGCAGCTGCAATAATACTAAAATCTACTGTATCAGACTGATTGCTCCCCTTAAATTTATTTTCCCCCCCATCAGCCCCCAAGACTTGCACCCCCAAAGTAGTTAGAGCCTGGGAGGCATAGCCCTTGAAATCATCAGTGTCTCCACTCTGGCTACTCTCATCAAAGTACTCCTCCCCAAAGCCACTTTGACTCTGACTGTTCAGCAAGTCAGGATTGAAATCTACTCCGTCTGGAAAAAAATGGTTTGAAGAATCGCTGTTGGGGCTCACAGCAGCGTCTGCTATCAGGTCTGCTGGATCTGTGTATGGGTTCTCGCTATTGTTCGTCTGAAAAACATCTGGGTCAAAGAGGGCACTTTGTGAATGTCCTGAACTAGAAGAGTCTCTTACTGGAGTACCAATGGGCGGACAGTCCTCATTAGTGGTGGGTAGCTTGGAAGCCTCCTCTGCTATATCCGAAAGGATATCAGTAACATCGGCTCCAATGCTGTCCGAACTAGAAAGTCGAACCATTCTCTGAATACTGGGCTGCGAGTGAGGTATAGGCTGTGGGTATGTAGTAGGAGGAGTGCTGCATTGGCTGGGTGCTGGAGTAATATGAGGGGTGTCCAGGGTATCTGCAGTCATGTTGACATCAAAAATGGGATTCTGGGAGTCAACATCCATTGAGAAGAGCTCCCTCTGGAAATCATCCTCAGTCTGATGCTTGGGCTTGTCAGCTGGCATGCGGGATTTTTTTTTCTTTTGCTTATTCCCCCCAGGGCCCATTTCCATTCTGGGGGAGCCAGAGGAAGAGTTCTGCCTTTCGAGAGGGCTGCTCCCATACAGAGTGGAGAAATCCTGAGGGGGATTCTCTTTAAGAAGGTTCATGAGCATGGGGTGGTTCTTGGTGTTGCTTGCTGGTGAGGATACTGGTGGTGGTGTGTGATGGGGAGGGGTTGGACTTGAGCCAATGGTAGACCCCACATTCCCTGTGATCTGCAACAAACTAGTGAGAATAGGGTTCTGAGACACTTTGCTGAAGTCCTCCCCATGGCCCACCGAGTCATGCCTCTCTTTCATGCTTATGCTCATGTTAAACAAAGTAGTGATGGGCCCCCCGGGAAAAGTGTTTGTCGGGGTAGTGGTACCACTCATTGGGTTGCTGCCTGTGGTCATGCCATACCCTGGGCTGCTGGCTGGGGGAAGATTTTTCTTCACCATGTCTTCTACTGTCTCTGCAATGAGGGACAAGGCTGGTGTGTCTGCTTGAATCGTTTCTGCTTTCCTACGAATTGCTCTCATGGTGACAGGAATGGACATACATCTGCAAGACAAGACAAAGGGTTTAGCGTGCACTTTGCTGCCCTACAGCAACGTTCACTCGAGACGTTTTAACAACTTCATCCGACATAAAGCAAGCAGCAAGGCTCTTGGGCACAAGAGAGCAACAGGTCCAGGCGCTGTAAACGCCCTGCTGTTCTGCTTGTATGTACACTTATCCCATCACGCTTATCTAGCCATGAGACAACTGTGCCTTTACACATCGCCCTGCAATCACAAAGGGAGAATTAATCAATCAATTAACTAATAACTAATAGCTGACAGATCATGATCTTGTAGTCAAAGCACAGGATGCAATCTGGGTTGTTCCTCCGATTCTGCCAGAAAACACCTTTGTCTAAGCTTGGCAAACCTAATTTCCTGCCATCCTGTAAAAATCTATGATAAGGCCACATTCTACTCAAGGATGACAAGCCTGTAACATTCTGAGAGAAAAACCAGCTATTCTCGCTGAAGAGGTCCGTGTCGTGCACTGCTAACATTCTGCTGCGTCCTGAACGGTGTCTGGGGTGGAGGAACCTTGATAAAAGGCCTGTGTAAATGACAAACTGCAGGGGAGCTCCTCCACATCTTACAAGACTTAGAAAGGAACCAGCTACAGGAGAAGGCATAAATAAGCAAGCACCTCGGACACACACCCAAAAATAAGTAGCTACGGCTCATCATCTGGAATGGAATTTTCAATAGCGCTCCAAGCTTTCCTCTCGTTCAACCAGCCACTACCAAAACTCACCCACAGACAGAACGGCTCCAGAACCGCCAGGATAAATATGAGATAGACACAGAGTTCATCTGTGTGGTTTGGAGTGCACAGTGGCACAAAAAAATCCTGCTTACCTTTGAACAACTTTGGCAATGAAATCATCTGTACAGATAAGAGCATCGGAGAGCCCTTTGTACAGCTTACAGTTCACATGAGTAGAGTCTTGCACATCCATTACCACTAAAAGAGAGAAGGCATTTGGAAGAGATCAAAATCCCGTTACAGCAGAAGAAAACCCTGCCTTCCTTCCCATAAACACGCTCACGCTTTTACCGAGTCCACTTACCACACACGAGGGAGTCATTCACAGGATGTTGAAAGGACACGCTGAAACAGGAGTCAGAGAGAGGACAAACTTCAAACTGCAGGATCCCAGGAGAATCTGAAAGACACGGGAACTGCTCAATTAGGGAACACAGGGGCTGAACCAGAGGCACCAGCTCAATACCCACATATAGAAGCAGAAAAAGGAAAGCAGCACGCGCCTCATTTCTTCTTCCTACACCTGGGAAAATCACCCAGGGTTTCTTATTATCCACACATGATATTCCACTTGATGCGGTACCCACCTTCTTTTAAAACTGTTCGCTTGACACAGCTGCCGATCAGCGTGTTGTACGCCACCTGATGTCTGATCAAATTGAGGATGAGAGGAACCCGTCCAGGGTGCTGGAAGGCGATTTTACTAATCAGAGTTCCTTGAAGGCTTCTTCCGTCTGGGAGAGGAGCATCTTTGTTCAGAAAGTAACAGTGCTGCTGTCCTGGAAGAGCCTGACAAACAATTTCTGCTTTACTCCAGTTACTGCTGGGTACAAGGCAATAACAGACATCTAGGAAGGAAAGAGCAGGCCCCAGATCCCAGTGACCGAGCCGAGCCACCTTTCTGGCTGAAAACGACCAACAACAAAGACACTTTCCTTCCAATTTGAACAAGCAGAATGCGATTTTGGCTCCTCAGAAGCAGTACTGCCAAACAGTATTCACCGTCCCCACTAAAACAGTGCATACGGTATGGCATCCCTTCTGAGGAAAAAGAGAAATCCTCTGACGTTAACAGGAGATCTGTCATTGACAAATTTAAGAACTAGGATTTCTCCCAAAGTGATGCGATTCATTCAGCCACGCATTACAGTCCCAACAAGAAGGGACAGAACCTGGAAAGGCTCAGTCCCATACCTCTGCTGTCGTTCCTGCCGCTGCACTTCAACACCAATGGATTTTTCATTACCTAATTTTCCTAATTGCTGTGGTCATGTCAGTATCTGAATTCTAACGCTCAGATAGCGTAGTTTTTGCCTACAAATAAATGCTGTACCAGTTTCCTTTATCCCACTTGAAAGATACCTGAAACAGATGAAAAACCCCAAACTGCTCATCTACAAGTACAACACCCTGGTTGTAACAACATACTTACTGCATAGAAGCGCATATTGTGGTTTAAAGGTAGAGGATCAGCCTCCTTGGATAATTCAAACTGTGTGATCAACTCGTACAAGGGTACGAACGTTGGCGGGGTGTCGAACAACGGAATACCTGAGGGAACAGACGGCACAGAACGATAGCACCCGGGAGCCAGAAAGAGATAGTGGGCCAGAGACGGCGTTACCCTCCAGTAAAAGAAACTGATCCAGGTTTTACTGCAAGTAGCACAAAACCTTGAGCAACTTTTCTGGCGCACTTTAAAAACGAGCAGCAGTTTATTAACGAAAACGGAGGGAGCATCTGTCTGACAGATCTGCAACCCACCTGTGCAGCCCTGAAGTTTCTGAATGAAAGCTCGAGACACTGGAATGGGACGTGGGAATTTCAGGAAGAAACAAGCTGGTAAGTCCACACTGTTGGCACTGGTGATCGACGAGAAAGACGGAGTTCTGAAATATTGAGTTAATAAAAGATCTTATTAGATGCAGGGCACGGCGCTGGCTTCTGCTATGTGCGCCAGACATGCAATCCACAGTTTGCTCACGTACAAGCAGATTGTTACACATTCTGAAATATTAAGACATGCCTCAAAAGCACGTCACATGCCTGAAATACATATTTCTTGGCTTAAAGACAGCACATAAGTGCTTTATATAATGCTATGACATCATGCAGTCACCTCCCCGCTCCGACTTCAAGAGAGGACTGATGTTGAACTCGCATCCAAACAAGGCCCCGCAGAGGCCTGGCAGGCCCGTCCTTTGCTCACCCTTTGCTGTCGACTGGATGAGAGCCCATGATCAGCGGTGCAATCGGCAGTTTGTACATAGCCATGGTTCCCTCAACTGTTACTGACACGTTCATACCCAAAGACCGAGGAACTGCAAGAGGAGGCAAGGAAAAAACCCAACATAAGCTCATGAAAAAAAAAAAAAACCAATGCAAGCTTTATGAATTAAACGTCACTATGGTGGAAATATCTTACTTCCTCCACACGGCACAGCTTTCAGCATTCACCTTTATCACTAAACGGACCACAGCCACACTAGTTACGCTACCTAATGCTCTATTTTTCTCTCACAAGGTGGATCAATTGCATAATTCTTAAAGTATATTCCAAATCCATTTGCAAGTTTGTAGTATGCTCTTTGCAAAGCAAGACAAATAACGATTTTGGACAATTTCACCCTCTTCTTTCCCGAGACCAGCCTCAATTTTCATTGGTGCTTGGTTTTGCCATTTTAACGACAGACAGATGTCCACGTACATGCATAAAAAATAATCTTCCAGTAAGATGGCAGAGACACAAGTACTCCCACAATAAAATAAACCCCATGTTAACGATGAAATTCACCCTAAGGAAAAAGCCTCGGTCTGCAGACTGTCACCCCGTCACCCGTGGCGGCAGTCCGGTTCAAACCCCAGAACAGCCACCAGGTTCGAGACGATGGTCAGCATCCACACACGGGCTTATTAAACCCGTGTCCTCTGTAAGTCAACCCATGATTCTCCCGCATTACAGGGTGACAGCAGAGAGGAGTTAGACTGTTGGAATTCTGCTTTCTTCTCTCCTTCAAGCCGTGGGAGTCCACACCAGCTTCGGAAGCTGACCTACCGTTGTTCTCATGCAAAATAACGGGGGCTCCAGTGACATCTTCAAATAAATCGTAGGGCGAGACGTAATACTTGAGATTCATCAGGAGACCTGCGGGAGAGCAGCTTTTGAACAGGCATCCTGACGATACGAGTTAACCCGATCATTATTAACCCCTGCGACCACGTAATATTTGCACAGAGCTGCTAGCGCACCTTGAAAGGGTCGCTCCTCTGCTGTCAAAGGCACAGACGTGGCCACCTGTCATAAAATTACCGTGTGTGGCTTTGGAAAGAAAAGCTGGCTTTCTGGATCGTGTGGGACTTACAAATACCCAACCACTTTGTCCCTCTTTTAGTTTGATTAGCATTTTCCATTACTGCCGTCAGTTATTGTGAAACCATCGTCCATAAAGGGGACCCTGAACAAAGTAATTTTTATTCTTCTCTTTTTTAAGTGTTAATCAAAGATACCTCCACTCCTGGGGGTGAGATAGCCAACACTGCCATGAAGAATCTTGTCGAGGGGATTTGCATTGGTGGCTTGCCTGCAAGAGAGGCGATCACAGGTCTGTAACAAGCCAGAGTCACACCTGAAGCCAAAATTCATGTGCTGATGGCAGTCTAAGATTTTAGCTCAATATACACACTCCTCGGTCACACAGAGGTAGCGATCTTAAACTTCACACTGTTATAGGCAAAACAAAAGCTACTTTACTCTCTTCAGCACGGACAGTTTATCCACTGAATCTACAGCAGAGAAAAATGGTCAAACGTTTCTCAATTTCTTACTATAAAATATGTTACCACTAATCCACCTCGTTACAGACTTTTTACCTTCCAGACTTTCTTTCCATTGAATTCTGCAGTTAAAAAGGAATTGCTCGGAATGCTCTGAGCCATTTTTCTCTCTCTCTCACTCCCAGCTAGCACAGGCCTTCGGCAGCTCAGCGCTGTACTTCTAACGCCAGACTACGCAGGCACTGATGTGACACTTCCTGGATATACAGCACTTGGCGTATCAGCATCAGCCAACACGATGCAGCATCATTAAGTAAAACCAAACCAACAACAAAAAAGACAAACCATAGAGACGTCCTTACCAATACATCCCTGCCATTTTTGAGAGATCCAGCTCCAAGGACTGCAGAGCTAAGTACATTTTAGTTTTAAGTTTGCTGGGAAAACAAAACAAAACAAAACAAAGTAAGAAAAACGGAAAGGAACTGTGCGATGAAACGCAGCCCACAGACCCGCTGGCTGACACGCTGCAGCACTTGCCATCAGATCGAGCATTCAGAAACGCTAACTTTTCATTCTGCTTCATTCATCACTTCACCTTAAATCCTCCCTACCCACTGTGTGCACATGCAAGCCACGGTGACGACGTCAGTAGGATCACACGCAATGAAAATTTAAGCACAGAACTAAAGGCTTGTAGATTTGTTTAATTTTGTATATGTGGATGTGAACAAGTATATTCTAGACTTACTTGTCTCCTGGCAACTTATACAGGTTCACAAGCCCCCTTAGATGCTTAGAAAATTCATCAAAATTTTTCTCTCTGAAAGGAAGAGGGAGAAAAAGTTAACATGTATTCAAATTCATAACAGACAAGGTTTTGTTATAAAAAGTTATATTAATACAGACACTAAGTCACTTCAGAAAAGAGTTTTGCTACATGAAAGCTACAAAACGTGTTCTTTCTATGACCCAGCTTTAATGAATCTGATGAATGCTGTGCTGTGGGTTCCAAGATACCATGCACAGCAGTCAGAATCAGCAGACTCTGAACCAAAGCCAGAAAATCCCCTGGAGAAGTACAGAGACTTTGTGGGGAAGGAACAGTTATGAAACATTTTGCATTTCAAGACATAAGATAGCATCAGATCAATACTACAAAGAGAAGCCTGTCAGAAAAGGCTACAAACAACTCTTGTTGCTCACCTCAGATGTTGCACCAATTCCGGACAACTCTGAAAAGGAAAGAACATACAATGACATCAATGTCGAATGCAGCAATTTCAGTCTTTGTGCAGCACAGCAACTGTGAAATATTAGGACAGTAAAATTTCTGAGCATCAGCTTTTCATGAGAAGCAACACAATGCTCACAACTACACATCGCTACAGTTTCTGCTCGTCAACCCGCTCTGGGACAAATTCAAGCAATACTATTTCCTCTTAAACAACTGATTTGAAATAAACTTTCAGAATTGTGAAGCCTTAGGTTGAAAAGCTATCATCTTACACGGAGATATTAAAAGTGGTCTGTTTTCAGAAGAGCGGCTAGGCCAATGTAAATGGCAAGTTCTAACTCTCATACATGCACAGAAGGGGAATAAAGCCACTTTCTTGCAGCATTCCACGTTTCAGTGTTTTCCATTCACAGATCTCAGTTTTATAAGATTAATTTCCCTATCCTTCCTCCAGAAACAAAGTTCTCAGAAACACAGCAATAACTTCCTCAAATAATTCTGCCAGTTATAAAAACACTCAGAGAAAAAGAGAGACCATCAGTAAACCGGTCCTTGCACACATACACTACATCGATCACATTAACCCGCAAGAACAGCCCACTCCACGGAGGCTTTTACTTTCCGTTAGAACAAGCAGCAAAGGTGTAACGCTGGGTCTAGCGGAACATTCAATATAATCCACTTCCTCTGCTCAAACAAACAGGAGCCAAAGCGGCCGTTCCAACAACACAAAGGCATTACCCCCAGCTTGGTCCGTAATACATACCACAGGGTTCTCTCCGTGGTGAGCCACCTTGACATCACACAGCAGCCCTGTAGGATCTAACTGGACTTCCACATAGAACATGTCTGAAGTGATGTAACATTCAGTGCCATTTGCACTAAGGTGAGATCCAAGGCTTACATACAAAACAAAACAAAAATTGCTATGAGATGCACACAAAAACCAATCAAACCAGCAGTGAGATTACGATGCGTACAGATACACGGGAAATGCCGTAAAATAAAGGAGAAGACCTACCCATTTTGTCTAGCTATAGACTCTAAGCGGTCTGTCATGGCAGGCAGAGAAGATACTAGAGGGAGAGAGCAAAAACCAAGGCTCAGTGAACCCCAGGAATAAGACATAAGCATTAAAACCAATCTCTACTAGTTACTCCCTCCCGTGTCTGCTCACACCTTCACTTATGCAACTTTATACATTACCTGTACTCAAAATACAGGCAGAACAATTTGCACAGAGAAAAGCAAATGTTCCCAGAACTGCAAAGGGAGAATGGATTTTCTTCCGCAAGTGGAATTCAGGTACGGGCATTTGCAGTAAAGCTAACGCAGGCAATCTTGACTGGTACCGGCTGGCACCGAGATAAGCGGGATTATGTAAACGTGAGCACACGTGCGCTGGAAACGCAGCGAAATGTGCTCGCAACAACCTCGCTTGCTTTTATGGTTTGGAGTATTTCCATAGCGTATCACTGTTAAGCAGTTCGTGAAGTGCACGCACAGAACGTACCAACCTTTTAATGCCTTCTGCAAAGTCTCCAAACAGCTCACCAGATGTTGGTGCCCCCCAGAGTTCATCACAACTCGCTTTTCCTTAGTCAGAAAGAAGAAAAACATCCTTCTTGTGTATCGCTCAGTAAAAGGGAATTATTGCAGCTTTTGTTCAGTCAAGTGAGGTTTATTTAGGTAATTAAAAGCAGATTAGATTTCATCCCAAAATTACACCCTCATTTTGATTCCTGTAGGAGAACAGTATCCATTTTGGAAGCAGGTAACAAAGGCAGGCCTGGAATTGATTTATTTTCTTTTAAGCAACTTGCTCATCTGGAAGAATAGACTATAGCAACTTTTTAATAGGTATAAACTAAGAGTTATATAAGCGACAACACCGAAATAACGAGGCAGGCAAACTTTTAACACCGCAATGTAAGCAGAAGCCTTTGATGTAGCTCTCCCCTGCCTCCTGCTCCTCCCTCCCCCCACCCAGAGACCAATATTTTGAACCCAGCTTTGCCTAAGCCAACGCCGAGCTTTGATATCACTGAACGGGGAGAAACTGCTTTCCAAAACACAACATCCTCAAAGAGCAAGCGGCAGAACGCTTTGGGCTTCTCAGCACTGGCTGAAACCACAAGTCTGACCCTTTTCCTGGCGCTGAGCTGACAGCCGCCCCATGCCAATTAGGCTGTAATTAGGGACAGCAAAGGCACGCCAGTCGGAAAGGGTACGGCCGTCACTCCCTGCCCCGCACACTGCGGGGCGCGAGAACTGGCACGCCTCAACCACGCCGGCCCAGGAGGAACTCCAGGCCTGAACAAAAGGTAAAGCACTTTGAAGAGATCCAACAAACCAACAACAAAATTATCACTGATGACATTTCAGAAGCCCTCCTGCGGAGATCACAACGACTCTCACCATGACTTGACGGACTAACTTCATGGTTTCTGTCCAAGGTCTGTTTTGGTTGTACTTTGCGTGAAGTCTTTCTAAGAGGGTACTCATCTTATTCAGCTTCTCCGTTTCTGTAAGACAAACCACAGGGGAAAATTCAGAAAAGAGAACGAGACAATATTTGCAGTTTTACAATTAAAACAGCTTGGCAGTTGTAACAAAAACACTTTCCACCTTTAAGCTAAACGGGATTTCAAGAGACTGACTTACTGCTGATCTATCACTGCAACCTAGACCTTAAGGTTAAGTAAATTTTAAGGATATATCACAAGCCATCAGAACCTAGAGGACCATAAAATGCCTACGGGGGCTGTTGGGAAAAAGCCCAGCTCCTGTTCTGCACGGCCTCTGAAAGACATGGCCCCATCAGGTTAAGTTCTGGCACGACAGGAATATACCAGGGCACTGTCTGGGATACAACAGCATGGTCTAAAGCTGAAGCTTCCCCAGGGCAGGAAACGGAGAGTGGAGATAATAGTGTTAAAGAAGTGAGGTTAAGCTTCGTTTCCCGGCTCTCCCCTTCACTGTTCTCTCTTCCAACTCTCCGACGTCTCGTAAAGACCTTCACAGACCCTTCCGTCACCAAACACCTCACCAAAATCAGTCCAACGGCCAGAGCTTCAGAGGGCCACAAATTCTGTGATCAGACACATTCCTACCTCACGCTAGCTTGAAGCTGAGGGCGGGCGTCTCCGCGGTGCCGTTCTAGAGCCAGGACACGGCTCCGTACACGGCAAGATAACGCAGCAGTGATGCCTGCGGGGCTCACGGAGCTCTACCTGCCTGGGACCTCCGCAGCCTTTACAGAACACCCCTCACGTCCCACAGCCTCCCACCTGCAGTTCTACAACCTCATTTCTGTCTACTTTAGACAGTTCCACTGTTAGGAGTAATATCTCCCTGACGAGAGAAAAGGAAGGATACAGGATCAGTGACTAAGCAAAAAACCGGTGTCGGACAGTTTAGCTAAAAAAGTTCCAAGATTAAATGATTCATTTATCTAGTCAGACACATATGCAAAGAGGACGCAGGGTTCGGGAGTACTGTAATTTTTTCTTTTTTTGCTAAGAGACAGCTTTTTCTACAGTTGTATTTCTCAAAAAAAAAAAAAAAAACCAGCAGACATCACTGCCAAAATAAACCCTGTCACTGCACTTGTGGGTCCAAGGCAAACAGACGTCCATGACATTTTAACTGTCACGGCATGCAACCCTCACCTGCAAAAACCTCAAGGGTTTTTCTTCATTATTGATGCATGTACAGTGCATAGACCTAACGCTGACCCCATCAAATCCAAGCGTAATAAATAAATAAACGTTTGCTAGACGCTTTCAGGCACTTTATACCTCTCAGCTACGTTAGAATCACAGAACGGCTGAGGCTGGAGGGTCCAAGCCCCCTGCCCGAGCAGGGCCGCTGAGAGAAGGGTCTCCAGGACCGTGTCCAGGTGGCTTTGGAACATCTGCGAGGATGGAGACTCCACCACCCCTCCGGGCACCCTGTGCCATTGCCCGGGCACCCTCGGAGTGAAAAAGCGTTGCCTGATGCTCAGGTGGAGCCTCCCGCCTTGCAGTTTGTGCCCATGGCCTCCGGTTCGCACCCGAAATGAGCCGGGGTCCCCCCGCTTCCCGCCCTCCCTCCCGGTGCGTTGGTACAGTGAGCCCAGGGACAGGGAGAGTCCTGCCGGACCTCGGCAAAGGCAGAGCCCCACGAGGATATTCGCCTTTATTTCCTTCAGAAACGGAACCAGCAAACGGAGCCAGACCCCGCAGCCAGCACGAAGACCCAGCGGCTGGGCCGGGGGAGCGAGTCACGGCGCCGGAGAGAGCCGAGCCCGGCCCGGCCCCACCGGCCGCGGGACCCTCGCCCTCCCGCCGGGCCGCAGCCCCGCTGCCGCCTTTCGGGGAGACACCTCAGCCCCAGCGCGACACTGAGCCGCGCGACCACCGCGCCGCTGCCTCGGCAACGCCGGGGCCGCCCATCTCCTCACAGGGCCGGCGGGAAGCCCCAGCGCCAGCCGCGCCCCTCCGGCGGCACTCACCCTCGGCGCCGCCCGGCGCCGCCTTCATGCCGCGGGCGGGGACGGGCGGCCCGCGGCGGGCCGCAGCGCCGGCGTCGCGTCGGGCCGGGAGGGAGGGGGGGGGGGGGGAGCCGCGGCCGCGCCGCTGCGCGCCGGCCTCACACGGCGGCGGCCGCCGCCATCCCTCCGGCCGCGGCTGCGCTGCGGGCGCGCGGCGCTCCCGCCCTCTCGCGAGAGCCGCCACGTCTCGCGAGAGGGCGGGAGCGCGCGCCGAGGAGTGGGCGGGGCGTGTAGCGGCAGGCTCCGCCCACCCCAGCTTCCTTCAACCGCGGTGGCGGCGGAGGTGCGGAGCAGCCGTGCGCTCACCACCCGTTACCGGCCGCAGGCAACCCCGGCGCTTCGGTGAGCGCGCTCCTCCCGGGCAGGCCCGGCAGCGACCCGCAAGCAGCCTGAAAACTCGGCCCAGAGGAGAGCGGCGGGAGGCCGGGGCCGGCGCGCGGTGACAGGCTTCGCGGCGCCGAGAGGCGGAGCGCGCGCCTGTCCGCCGGCGGCGCCGCCATAAGGATTCGCTGAGGGGCGGGGGGGGGCGGGCGCTGTCCCCGCCCGGCGCCCCAATAAAGTTTCACTCGAAGCCGTCGAGCGCGTCATCGGGCGGCGCGCGCGGAGGCGGCCCGGCTCTCGCGAGAGGACGAGCGCGCCCGCACCCCCCGCCCATCGCCTCCGCGAGGTCTCGCGGGATCGGCGGGCGGGCGGCCGGTGGGGCGGAGGGCGGCGGCGGTCTCGCGAGAGGCGACCGGATCTCGCGAGAGTTGGCGGGTGCCCCCCTTGGACGCGGAGCCGTTTCGCTTTGGGAAGTGAGCGGGGGGCGGCGGCGGGGCGCGGCGGGCCGGGCCGGGCCGGGCAGGGGGGCGCGGGCAGCGGCGGCGGCGCCCGCCGGGCCTTCCGGCTGAGGGACCCGCGCGGCGGCCCGCGGGGCCCGGGCGCCCGGTACTGAGGGGGTGGGGAGGGATCTCGGGCCCAGTCCCCGCCTTCCCGGGGCGCCCCCGCGGCGGCGCTGCCCTCCGGGCCTGGGCCCCTCGGATGAGGCGGTGAGGCCGGTGCCCTTCCCCTTCCCCTCCCGGTTCCTGCCCTCCCCCCCCCCCTTCCGGCTCCGCCGGGGCCTGGCGGGGCCGCACTCCCTGCCCCGCTCCCCATGTAGGAGGGGGTGTTGGCGGCAGGGAGGGCTGAGGCCGGGGTGAATGGTGCGAGGAGCGGGCGCTGAGGAAGTTTGAAGTTTGGGGGTTTTGGAGGCTTCCCCCCCCTCCCCTCTCTCGAGCACAGTGGAGGAGGAATGCCAAATCCGGAGAGACATGGGGGCAAGAAGGATGGGGGCGGCGGGGGGTCCTCGCAGCACGCGCCTGGCAGCGGGAGTTCGAACAGCAAGGAGAGGCACCGGCTGGCCTCCAGGCACAAGAGGCATAAGTCCAGGCACTCCAAGGAGTCACCGCTGGCAGCCCAGGAGACAGCGGCACCCTTGGGCGCAATGATCAAGCCGCTGGTGGAGTACGATGACATCAGTTCGGATTCGGATACCTTCTCGGACGATGTGGCCCTCAAGCTGGACAGGAGGGAGAACGAGGAAAGGAAAGCGGACAGGAGTGAGAGGATACAGAAGCACCGGCACCACCAGCACAAGCGCATTCGCGAGCTGATGAAGAGCAAACAGGCAGAAAAAGAGAGGAAGTTAGAAAAGAGCCTGGAGGCATCCAGCAGGTCCAGGTCCACCAAGGAGAGAATATCGGGATCCTCCAAGAGACTCCTTGAAAGCGAGGAGCACCTGAAGTCCCTGTCCTCAAAGAGTAGCAACAAGGAGTCTCGGTCAGCCAAAGCGCACAAGGAGAAATCCAGGAAGGATCGGGAGCTCAAGTCCAGCCACAAAGAGCGCAGTAAAAGCCATCGGAAAAGGGATGCTCCAAAAAGTTACAAAACAATTGACAGCCCGAAGCGGAAATCCAGAAGTCCTCACAGAAAATGGTCCGACAGCCCGAAATTGGACGACAGCCCCTCAGGAGCCTCCTACATCCAGGAGTACGATCTCAGCCCTCCCCGCTCTCACACATCCAGTAACTATGATCCCTACAGGAAGAGCCCGGGCGGCTCCTCGCGCCGGCAGTCGATCAGCCCACCCTACAAGGAGCCCGTGGCCTACCAGTCGAACACTCGCTCTCCCAGCCCCTACAGCCGGCGGCAGAGGTCCATAAGCCCCTATAACAGGAGGCGCTCCTCGAGCTACGAGAGAGGCAGCGGGTCGTACAGCGGGAGGTCGCCGAGCCCTTACGGCCGACGGCGCTCGAGCAGCCCCTTCGCCGCGAAGCGCTCTGTGAGCCGAAGCCCCATCGCCAGGTGCGTGCTCTCTGCGTTGCCTTCCGTGCCCTGGGGAATGGGGAAGTGCTGGGGGTGGTTGGGGTGGCTCCGAGCAAGGGAGGGGTTAACCCCCTTCTGCATCTCGGTGGGGCCCAGGTCGCTGGCTGCCTAATTTGGCTGCAGAGTGATCGGTGTGGAATTGCTTTGGTCGGGTTCGTGGCAATTCCCTTTTAAAATGGTGTTCACACTTTGGAAAACACCTCCCCGACTGGCGGTAGGCAGCGTCCATGTTGGCTCTCGGCAGAGAGGCCTAGGGCTGAATGAGCTCCGGGGATTAAATTACACCCACCTCGGGAGGTGGCCCCCGCAGAAGGGCCGCGGCCGTGGGGAGGGTTGTGCTCTGAGAGACCGAGCCGTTCAGCTCCTGATGCGGGCTCTGATGCGCTTCCCTGGTGAGAAGTTCAACCAGGGAGAACGTTTTCACCTATTTCTGGAAGCCTTTATCTGTTTACTATGTGTGGAAACTTGATCACGCTTTTCAGGAGGGCAGCTTGTTTTGAGTGTATTTTGCTCTTTCTGAACTGACTTGTCTTTTCTCTTTCCTTGAATTAGAGGTGACCACATGTAAACTCCATCTTTCCAGCCTAAACTTTCTTTTCTCAGTACTAGAGTTTCTCACTTCCACTCTGAAATCGGGGCATTCTGGAGGGGCGAGTAGGAACTGGCTGTATTTTGGCTTAACTATAATTTTCTCTTTTTTTCTTTCTTTAGTCAGTAACTTTGCTACAGAAGGAAACTATTGCTGGAAGGTAGCGCTAATTCTGTGTTTTATTTCAGATGTTTGTCACTCTTCCCGTTACATACGTGAATACATAGTCTAATGTTGATTCTTTTTTCCTAGCTTCAGCTTCTGTTAAGTGAGTTTCCAGTTGTCACCATGGGTGCTGTGGAGCTGCAGCTCCATGGCAATTAAGATGTGACCTGGAATGTAATCGCTATAGAAATGCTCTGCGCTGTGGTAGCTGTGCTGCATCCTCTGGCCCAAACGGGAGCTGCGAGTGAAGAGGCTGCCTCCAGAGCGCATTTATGGGATCAGCAGTTCCCAAAGAACTCGGGGCTTTTGGAATTCGGCCTTTGTTACTAGAGCTCTTCCCTTAACTTCAGGAATACTGTCTTCCGTAGGGGAGTTGAAGTAGTGCCTTTGTCCTTGCTGTAAGAGAGGTGTGTTGGTTTTAGCACCCTGGAAGCTGTTACGTAAAATCTCCTTATTCTGCCGTGATTGTACGTAGTGCAGATTTCCTTCAGGCTGTTTCTCCTCTGCCCTGTTTTCTCTGTGTACACCTGAGGGATAGCCCTTGATGTCTGCCTTCTCCCTCCCCTCAGTCCTTTTTGCCCTGGTGACACTGCTCTTATGTGTTATTCTAATACTTTTGGAAGAGTAAGAATACAGTAGTAGAAAATGTATGTATACTCCATGATATTGTTGTGTATTATGGCACCTGTTAAATGTCCGTGTTCAGCCCCAACCATGTGGAACCTGGACGGGCAGAGGAAGAGGCGTGTTTTTCCCCCAGGTTACTCCACTGCCCAGGAGTACCTGAAGCTTACTCTTTCTGTAAATGGCTAGTTGCTTCTGACTTGGGAAATGAAACAGTTATCTCTTCCTGATCTCAGTTACAGGAGCAACTTTGAAGCACTTTGTGCTGCTTCCCTGAACTTATGTACCCATGTAAGAAACCCTTTAAGGGCATCTTTGACGTGCTGACAAAATGCTAGACCCCAAACCAAAATAGATTCCAAAGGTTACTTACTGTTTACACTCAGCTTGTACTGACTTCTTTGAATCTCTGACTTCAATTGATAACCTACTACTCTTCTCTCTTTTCTGGGCGATAACTTACTGACTGTGTGATATATTCTTTTTAAAGCAGGATTATGCCTTCAGAAAACATCCGCCTGAAGTGATTCTAGTGAAGGGACAGAGGGAATTTAATGTGTTTTCCATATGCTAGGCAAACTGTAAGTTGTAATTCGCATGTTGGTTTTGCTTCACTGAGCTTGCAGCCTGTACGGTGAGGCAGTCGATGTAAGCTTACGGTCAAACGTCTGCTCCAGAAGCCAAGGTGGGACTGCCCCTCTGCTGACGGCTGCTCGGGAGCTCACCTGAAGGAGCGGATCGGCTGAGCCTTCCTTGCCAGCCTCACCGAAGCCAGCTTTGGTCGATCTGCTGCAGACGAGTGTGTAAATGGAGGCAGCTGACTTTGCACCAGAGTAGCCAGGGAGTGACTGCGTGATCTCTTCTGTTGGCTCCTGCAGAGGGGCAGGAACAGTTTGGGAGAGAAAACGGCTTTAACTGGCACACTCAGGCGGTGAACATCTGACTATGGCTTAAATTCTTCAGAGGAGGTAACGCAGGCTTTTCTGGGACACTGAATTATTTCCACTGACTGACGATACCGGGGGGAGGTGTTTTAGTGCATTCTGTGTTTTCTTTAATCTCCACATCCCAAATACAGTGTAGGGAAACTGAATCGATGTGCTGTGCTGATTGGAGAAAATACGGAATGTTTGCATTTCCGATGGCTGTGCAAAACAACTTGCTTTCAGTTTAGGAGGAAATGAGGATGATTTGGTCAGGAGGGAAAATAACAGATGTGGGTTGCCATTCCATGTAGCAACTGTTGTCACTGCAGCTAAAACTAGATGAAGAAATTCCAGAGCCCTTCAGCTTGCTGAAGGTGGGTTGTGCTCTGTACTAAGTATAGCAGCTAAGTGTGAGTGTGTGCACGTGCTGTAGTAGTGGCCACTGTTACGCAGATCCTTGCCATGGCAAAAGGTCGTCAGGCGTTCATACATGAGAAACGTGGGCCTTCTGTTTGAGCTTGTTTCCTGAGCAATTGGAGCACGGGGCATGCGGTCAGGCTTCCCAGATACTGGTTTGCACTTTACTCTTAACTTCTGTTGTGGCTTGGAGCAGGTAAAATATTTTAATGTCTGTAGATCTTCGTAGGAGTTTGTGTGGTGGATAATATGGAAGTATGTAGATGTGGGGCTTTCTCTCCACTGATTCAGGGTCACCTCTGCTAACAGCTATCAGCTGCGGTAACTTTCAGCATGAGGAGGTCTGGAGGGTTCTATCAGTCCCTCCTCCAAAGACCATTTAACCTTTTGATTGTATCAGTTAAATTAATCTAATAATGCTCTTTTACTTGGACTTCTAGAGGAGCCATCATTTCTAACTTCTTTGTTAATTCACGGTCATCATGGTTAGTATCTTGTATTTCTAGTTTCCAGTGCTAGAGAGACAGCAGGGTGTTTTGTAACCCCAGAGCATTTTTATCCAGAAAAAGAACTTCATGTGAGACTGAGTTGCCCCCTGCCCATCCCTGATAATCTTAGCGGAGCAAGTAAGCTGCGGAGTGTTGCCTTAACACACGTTAAGGGTGAAAGGGGTACAAGTGCCAACTAACTGGCTGCAGGTAAAGCCACGAGAAGATCGTTCCAGAGGATGGAAAGAGCGTCTTTAAAAAGCAAAATCTGCCTGTGCATCTTCTGTCTTACTGTATCTTTTTTGAGATATCCAGCAGTGATAAAAGCAAATGTTGCTGTGGAAGATGGCCCCTCAGCAAGCGCTGTAGAGGCGTTGAGGCTGTGATGGTCTAATGGTACGAGGTAAGATGTGTTGTGGAGTGGTCTATTATTGGTTGCGTTGATGTAGCTGGGAAAGCAGACAAGCTTCTGGATGCGGTGCCTTTTTCAGGTCTAACAAAGAAGCCGTAAACACCAAACTGGAAAATAGGCTTAGAAACAACGGCTCTTTGTGTAATAACTATAGGTAATTATCATTAGACAGCTGAAGAGAAAAAGCGTGAGTGGTGCCTGTGGAGCGGAGAAGACTACTGGGAGGGAGGGAGTGGATTTAGTCCTGGTGGAATAGAGGAGCGCGTATATTTCCCGATGGAAGGTCAGGGAGTCGTCCCCAGCCCTTGGAAGTGCCGGTTCTGCCGTGCAACTCCTTCCGCAGCCACCCTTGCGTAAGAGGCTCCTGTCTGCACACCCCACCGCTTCCTCCAGCGTTGCCTTTCCCTTGGTCGTGTCCACGTGGGTGTCTCTGCTGGCCGCGTGTCTAATGTAGCACTATTGAAAATAAGGTAAAATCGCACTTTTGGAGAAGTTTATATCAGGTCTGCTGAGTGATCTTGTTGAGAATGTTGCTCTGCAACCAGTTGAATTGGAATAACTGTGGAGGGGTGATCGTGGGGGAGGATGGGAGGCAGGGAGCAGGAAACTCAGTATCGCAGCATCTTAAACAATCTATCCTGAAAGAATTGTCATAGGGAATGCGAACCCCAAAACTATTTGTGGTTGCAGTAAACTATGTCCTACAGGATTCATTAGGAGTGTTTTCTTTAGCCTGCAAATGTCTTTGAGCATAGTGAAAACGTAACGGCTCTTTCAGCTCCTGGCAACTTCGCACTGGGACGTGGCAGGTGAGCTGCTACCCAAATGGTAAACTGCGGCCGGGGCCGTGAATTCGTTAGGCAGAAACCTTGGAAAAGGAGATGATCCTGAGGCAGCACTCCCATTACAGAACAGTGTGTTGAAGAGGAAAATAGTTGAGTGACTTCAGATGACACTTTTTTCTCCTCCTTCTGGTTGTATATTTATTTTGTAAGTCTAAAGGTAAGGACTTCCTACAGTCCTAGTGTTCTTTGACCACTGTTAGCACGAGGTTTGGGGTTGTGCTGTGCGAGAGGGCAGAATGCTTGTGCTTGGAGTAGCAAGGGAGGCCGGTTCTGTTCAGCTCCCCGGCACTGTACGGCGAGACCCTTCACCTCCCGTGCAATCGCAGCTGTGTCCATCCTTGGAGGCGCTGCTGGTGTCTAGCAGGGAACTTTGCATTAGTGTGAGTTCTCCAGTTTATTTTCCAAATGTTTGTTGTCTCAGGATAATATGGTGTAGCTCTATAAACAGTTTAGGTCTTGTTAATTCCGTTCCTGGTATGGTTACAAGCGAGCCAGCATCTACTGTGGTTAAGCCTGCTTGCTATTAGGTGTGTTTTGTAACTACTGCAGAACTACGTTTTGAGAGAATTCCGTATTTTCAAAACTAGATATGTTCTGAGTAATAAATCACAGAATAAAAATAAACTTGGAGCATAGTTTCTAATGTAGTATTCATAGGGTCTGATCTCAGAATGTCTTCCTGTTGGCTCATTCAGCTCCTAAGCCCACCGGAGCCTACCGTGTGTACGGTTAACTTACGCTGTCTCATAACCTGCAACATCCCAGCTCCTCCTGAAGTGGAGGAAACGGTTCTGTCTTGTCAGTAATTTGACTTGGACGCTGGAAGTACCAGTTTCCAGTTCCATTTTATTTTTATCTTGTTTCCACATCAGTCTCCAGTGAGCTCGTGGTTCCTGCCGTCTTCTGGCTGGGTTCACCCCGTGCTCGCGGTGCGTACCCCGATGGTGCGGGGTGTTTCCTGCCTTGCTGGTTGCTTGTATCACGACACAGATTCAGTGTGGTTTTTTATTTCTGCATATTACCTAATTTAGAGCCCATTTATTGTAGAGGAAAACTGAGACCCTCTGGACATACCTCAAACAGAATTAAAATTCCTGTGGTTTTTTTTCTTCTCCTGAATCACAATATGCAAATTTGAGTTCTGATGATAGTAAAAGAACCAGGGGGAAAAATTAGCTTGAAGTGAGATGTTTCCTGAGGCAGCCCTCCCATGAGGGCAGTCATATTTTATCCGTTGTTTCCTTTAAAGTTGTACATAATTACTGTGAAAGATTTGTAAACTGCCAGCTCATCCTCTCGACAGAAGTATTCTGTTTAGTGCGCGTATCTGTGATCTCATCTTTACCTTGGGGCTTGCCCAATCTTGATCCTTCGGTTCTGTCTTGACAGCGTGATTGTGAGGGTAGGCCTGACATGGGAAGGCTGGATGATGACCTAGAACTTGTACTGCTTTAGTCAAACTCGTTTCCGTAGCTTTAGTCTCTCCTGACAGGTGTTACGGACTGTCTGAACTTAGTTGACAAATAACAGACTCGAATTGTTTTCAGAGAGCACTATTGATGTTGGCGAGTGGCTCGGAGATGGAGAGATGCTTCGTTTCATTTATCTTCTCCCTGTTCTCTCCGCAGGAAGTCTGTGAAGTCCCGAAGCCGAAGCCCTGGGTATTCAAGACACTCATCATCTCACAGTAAAAAGCAGAGGTCTGGGTCACGCAGTCGCCATTCCAGTATATCGCCGACAAGGCTACCGCTGAACTCCAGTCTGGGGGCAGAACTCAGCAGGAAGAAAAAGGAGCGGGCGGCAGCGGCGGCAGCTGCAGCCAAGGTGGATGGGAAGGAGGCAAAGGGCTCACCTGTTTTCCTGTCTAGAAAGGAGAACAGCTTAGCTGAACTTAAGGAGTCTGGAACAGAATCTAAAAAGGTCATCAAAACTGTTAAATCTGAAAAATCATCTTCAGATACAGAATTAGTTAATTTACTGTATACGAATGCAGAGACTAAAGCCCCTGCAGAGACAACAAAAATCAAGGCAGAGGAGAACTCTGAGAGGAAACATCCTGTTCCAGTTCGAGATTCGAAACAGACGGGAACAAAAGACTTGAAGCCTGTAGCAGTGGTAGAGGACCTCCTATCTCCAAAAGAGACAGACACAGCAGAGAAGGAGATTCCACCCCCACTACCCTCAATAAAATCACCTCCTCCACCTCTGCCGACAACCACACCACCACCTCCAACTCCGCCGTTGCCGCCTTTGCCTCCGTCGCCTGCCGTTCCACCCTTGCCGCCATCCCAACTGACTCCCGTTCAGGTCCCTGCTTCAGCCCCAACGTCTTTGCCATCTTCTTCCCACCCAAGGACGTCTACTTTATCCTCTCAGGTGAACTCTCAGTCCTCTGTCCAAGTCGCTACAAAAACACAAGTGTCTGTGACGGCTGCTATCCCACACCTGAAAACTTCAACATTGCCTCCGCTTCCGCTCCCCCCTATTTTAGTTGGGGAAGATGACTTGGATAGGTAAGGTCACACGAGAGCATCCTGTTTGCATTTAAAAGCAAAGCATTGAAATAAACGGGTTCTTTCGGTTAGTTTGACAGTTGCTAGCTTATCCTGCAGAGTACGCTGAAGACTACGCCGCGGGTATAAACGCATTATTGCATGGCCGTTCCTGGGTTTGGCCTTGTCAGGTTTGTGTGGAGAGTTTTATGTTCCTGTGCAGGTAGTTACATCTTATCTCGGTGAGCAAGAGAGGTTTGGCTGCTGTTTTGATGCTGGCTAGTAAAGGCTTCACATCGCTCTTTGTTCGTATTTATTACAGTGATGAAACACGCATCTGGAATTATGCACCCCTTTGTGTTGCAGCCATTTGCACAGGCTTATTTTGAAATCGCTTTTTTTGTTTAATTCCTCCAAAACCTGTACTTAAGTAACAGGAAAGAGCTTAACAATTCCAATGCAAGAACAGAAACCAGAGCTATTTCTGTTCCAAATTCATCGAATGTGCAAGCTATGCCTATGCGTAAAAAATGGCATTGGTTTAACTTAAGTATTATCTTAATTATTGAATAATTAATACAATCCTTATTGCTTAAGAAGTAGTTATTGTTTGTTTGAAAAAGAGTTTAAAAATGAAAGAGTGAAACTGTACCTACTTCAACTTTCTGTTTCCTATCATTTCTAATCAAAACATGCAGACTTAATTCTGTCCTGTAATTGTGGCTCTCACTGCTCTGGGTCTTGGCTGCTGGTGGTCTTGGCTTCTAAGAGGAACTTGTCTGAAAAACCTTGCAGGAGGATTCTTTTGGTGGGGGGGAAGAGGGGAATGGAACAGAACACCCAAAATGGACGAGGAGAAGGAGAAAAACAGGTGTGGGTTTTTTCCCTTTTGTAGCTGTTAGTATGTTGCAGTGCTGTTAACATAAGGTTATCACCGATATTTTTTTTTTTTTTTCTACTTGATCTGCGTAGCCTGTAGTTCCCCAACAGCTTCCGTGTCTTTCCGACCATGCTATAGATGTACTAGGTATCTCACTGGTTAGTAAAGCATTTTTTCCTAATGAATAGTGTTACACGATAGTTATGACTTGATATAATTACTCTGTGGTTGAAGTGAACACAGTATGTTACATATTCTGATTCATTTAATTGATTTCCATGGTTTGTCCTGGTATTGATGTAAATCAGGGTAATGTCACTGCGATCAACACGAGTTAGGCTTGCGCATGTTTATGTTGCCCTTCCTAAGCTGTGTAATGTTGTCAGCAAATACCTATGTGTTTAAATGTATCTGTGATGAGCAGTAGCTTTAACAGATTGCAGATTTTTCCCAACTCAAATGCCAGTCCAAGCGAGATTCTGCTGCTGTGTTCCCTTATTCCCAAACACAGAAATTGTCCTGCAAATACTGTATTTTATTTTTTTAGCCACTCGCACCTAGAGCTCTTTTTTACCACCCAGGTGTGGCTTAATTTTGCAAAAGTGTGTTTTATCTCTGCCATCACTGTGAACTTAGGAGTGTGGGTGATAATACAGCTGGTTGCTAAGCTTAGTAAATGGATTTACAGTGACTTTTTCCTGATAAAAGGATGGGAAATCCCGCTTCATTTTGCCGAGTCTAGTGGCAGTTGCATACAGCACTGACTGTGTACAGAAGCTCACTCTTAATCAGCTGCCTTCGTATTTATGAACAGAACTTTTCTTAGATTTTTGAGACCGGGAGAATGCTCCAGCTCTGAGACCGTGGTTAGCATAGGATTTAGAAATGTGCTTTGAAGTGTCCGAGTACCCAACACACCTCATTCGATTAGAGAGTCTTTGACCTTGCTCGATGCTTGCCGAGCTCTCGAGGCTCAGCATCTGTCTATAATGCTTTGGACTTCACAGCAGTCGAGGTGCGCCGTGGGTCGCCTCACCTGGCAGGAGGGGAAAAGCTGTTCAGGAGCAAGTGGTACAAACTTTGTGCGTGTTCGACGTTGCCCTCAGAAATCGCGTAGCTTGTGGAGGGTCCTGGAAACATCTGGCTGACTGTTCACAGCGCATAGCTAAAAATGCAGACCTGGCTGCTGATGTTCTTGCTGTTTCAGGGGAGGGGAAGAGGGGAGGGCTTCTAGGAGCCTTTGTTAGGCAGTTGGCGTTCGCACCTTGTCGTTTTTCTGCTTGGGCAGCGCTGAAGGGTCTGTTTAGCTTTCTCACTTTGAAAGAAATGCCTGGTGGAATGCCCAAATGTTCTGGGGGCGATTAAAGTTACAGTAGCCACGTAGTAGTGCTAGTGCTGATATGCAAAGAGATTAACTAAGCCGTACGTAACTAAGCACAGATAACAGTGTGTCAGCAAGAAAACGGTAACTATTTGGTAAGAGGGAGAGAAAGGACCTCCTGGAAGGCTTGGGTAAACCTAAAACACGCCTTCGCCCTTCCACAGAAAGCCTTGCAGAGAAGTTGCCTTTTGATGTGTGTCTGGAAAAAGGCTGAATCTTTTTGTCAGGGTCAAAGGGCCCAAGCTTCGCGTATACTATTAGATATTTAAATGCTATCAGGAACAAATTAATTGCTAATTAGAGGTGGATTAAACACAAAGTCAAATAAACAACTGCTTTTTGTTACTGTAAACGTTCAATCTGTAAGAACGGGACATTAGATCAGTGCTTCCAATATGCGTATGAAAGCTGTAAAAGCAAAACTTCGTTGGTCTGCTCTGTTGGGACAAAGTCTCTTGCCTCCTACGTGCAGTCGTAGGCCCTGGCTGTCTAGATCCCGCTTTGAAGAACCTCTTTGGAGGCTTAACGTGGATTCTGCCTCGGTGAAGTGACCTGGCTGGGTATCGTTCTGCACATTAAGGACTTGCAGTTGATGGGGGGTGAGCTTCGGCCCGTGCAGCTCTCCCACGTCTGGCATTTGTAGGATGTGTACCGCTGGGGACAGTGCCCGTCAGGGAACGCTTTCCTCCAGAGGTTTAGGCTGGCGTGACGTGCGGTTAGTTCTGCAGCTGCCTGGTGACTTCTTAGCGGTGGCATAAGATTGCTCCCCTATCTCTTACGGAAGATGTCAGAGCTCAGTGCCAGAATAATATCCTCCATCTTGCTTGTTTCTTAACTATATTTCACAGGAGATTTTCATGCAGATTAGGCAGCATTAATAAAAAAATTGGGAAAATGACCTACTTCCATCAGTTCGCTTACACGGAGTTCTCTGTGCTGAAGCGTTAGACCTGGTGATGCTGACAAACAGCAAACCTCCCGCTGGCTGCCCTAAAAATGAACCTCGGAAGGTTGTTCCTGTCTCTTAATCTTTTTCTTTTCCTGGTGAAGCGGAGATTTGTGTGGAGAAGAATTCCTGACTATTCAGACCTAGGAATTCTCCCTGCTGCATACATGAGAGAGAAATTAGGCTCTGCTTATGAGACTCTTGCCAGTCTAAACCAAGCTTCTGATGCTATTGGTAATCTGACCTTTTTTTTTTAAAAAAAAAAAAAAAGTCAACTTTTGGTTTCTCAGCAATATTCACAAGTTAGAGCTACATTTCAGTCCTTGCTAAGAAGTTAAAAATTACTTATGTAGAGAGATTTAATTCTGGATTTGTATTTATAGTGGTCCTTAACAAGTCATGCATTTAATTTCATTATGATAAGTGGACTAAATAGAGGAAGTAAGGGTCGGAAAGTGGGTGCTGGCTGATAACCCGAGCTGTCTTGCAGGAAACTCAGAATAACTACTTACTTGTGCAGATTGAGCAAGTTCTAGTTGCAGAGATCTGTGTGTTTATTTGCAGACGATGCGTTCAAACCTAACACTGTTCTCTCCTGATGTATTATCATTGCAAAGCTTAAGGCTGTTTTGTTTTATACTTGGCTATGCTAATTTTGGCACTTAAACTTGGGCTCCTAGCTTTACGTTCTCAAATAGAGGGCTGTTGTCCTACAGTAGGCTTTTTCTTTTGTTAGTTGGCTGTCAAGTCTGACTTTTGTATTGTATTAACTTTTCGGAGTTTAGTCCAAAAGAGATTCTTCCTCCAAAACCTGTGAAGAAAGACAGAGAGCAGAGACCACGACACTTACTCACGGACCTCCCGCTCCCTCCAGAGCTCCCTGGAGGGGATCCATCTCCTCCTGACTCCCCGGAACCAAAGGCAGCCACACCACCTCAGCAACCGTTCAAAAAGAGACCAAAGTAAGGCCGGCTTTCCTTTTTTCAGCTTTTTTGGGTGGTTAGGTTTTCTGTTTCTTCACACAGATGTCAGTCTAGGTTTCCAGAGCTTTAAGTTTGAGCGTGTACTGCAGTACTCCTGGAAGAGCTGACTGCATGCCCCATGCTCTGTGTGGAGACAGCGCTGTTGAAAGCACGCTCGTTTTAGAAATTGAATCTGGCAGCTGCTTTGCCAGCTCTCGGCAGCCTCCCCACCACTTATTGGATGGGGAGAACACGTGCGCTTACTTACAGATTTTTAGCCAGGTTTAGTTCAGTTTTATAAATTCTTCTGTCCCCAGATTCGTTTGAGTGCTGTCTTTATTGAGGGAAGTGAAATGTGGAGAAAATGAGTTTGTATTTCTGTTTTTTCTGATGGTGTATTAACTGTTTTCTGTGGGCGGTTTCGTGTTTGGACCCCCTGCAGTTGAAGGCCACTTGCCCCGTCTGTTTGAGAACTAACAGTGCAGCGGTTTGGGGAGAAGGTGGTGCGAGAGGGGCACCAAATGGAGGCTACGGTTCAGGCTCTGCACTGAAGCTGTGCTGGATTCTGTCGTCTTCCCCTTTGACCGTTTCGGTGGCAGAAATTGCTGGAGTGTGTCATATTCGATCTCCAGCCACATCTACCCTGAAAGCTCTCATCTTTTGATTTGGCCTATAGCCTGCAGCCCAAAGAAACCTCCTGATGAGTAGCCCTATATATACTCGTGGTGCTTCTAGGAATCGGTTATTCTGAATAGGAGACAAAACACCTTTCCTTCATGCACAATGGAAGTATTGGGCATGTCGCAAGGCATGTACCACTTCCCCTGATAACAAAATTTGTGCAATTGTCAAGGGAGCAAGCTCCCTTGGCGTTTTGAACACAGTGCTAGCTGTACTTTGTTTTAAATAAAAATCAAATGTCCAGTGTTTCTGCAAAAGATTCCAAGCATTGATTTTTGTCCTACTGTAGCATAGACCTTTGGTATATTTTAGATAAAGATACTGGTTTGTGTAGCTAACTGCGAGCCCCAGGTAGGCTGTAGCAAAATGCTTCTGTCACCTCAAAGTCTGTGGAAATGAGGTGGCTTAATATCCATTTTGCTTGTCTTCCCCACTCTTTGCACTCCTTATTTCCCCAGGAGGAGCGATGTATTGCTTGTTAGCCGTATGCAGCTGATAAATGCATAACTGAAGTGAAAAGATCTGATAGTGAGAGTGTTCTGGCTGGGGTGCTTTAGTAGCTGAATGAAATAGAAGGATCATATTCCTCTAGAGCAGTGCCTGTATCTGGAGTGGCTGAGATTACACAGCATAATTCATCAGACTCCACTGAGCGCTCAGTGGGTAGGAGCGTAGAGACAGGGTGCCTGATCTTTGCTTTTTGTTTTTAGGGTGCAGCTTAAAACAGTTGAACGGGCGTTCGTTTGCAGGGTGGCGGGTGAGGTGCAGCACTCGGGTGTCTAACAGTCCTCTTCCCTCTTTCAGAATCTGTTGTCCTCGGTATGGGGAAAGGAGGCAGACGGAAAGCGACTGGGGAAAGCGTTGCGTGGACAAGTTTGATATCATTGGGATTATTGGAGAAGGGACGTATGGGCAGGTGTACAAAGCCAAGGACAAGGATACAGGTAAGGATGCCGAGTGGCTTCAGATTGACTCCACTTCTTTAAGCACACCCACAGTAACAAGGCCTTAAAACCCATTCCAGCATTAGCGGTGGTGCCAGTTAATGACGAATACCTGTAGAGCTGAAATGGCTCCAGCTCTGGAAGGAACATTTACATCAGATGTTTTCAAAAGGGGCAAAAGAAATCCTGCTAACTGTGAGTTAGTGCCCACCTCCCCTCTCTGCTTGTGAAATCGTGTGCCCTATATGTACACCAGCCATACATCCAGCTGAACCCCTGCTTTTTAAGTGTGCCTTTTGTCAGGCTTCATTGCAGCAGAGCTTGTGAAAGGGGCTGGAGTGGTTCCCAGGGTAAATTTGAGTTCACCTGTGCGACTTTCCTCTGAAGCAGATTAGGAGGAGCACTGGTGTCATCTGTCTTGAGTTGCTGGTGTGATAACTTCTGACAGAGCGATGTGACAAAAATTAGTAGGGTGGTAACTGAAGCTGGCTCTGCTGTTTCTGGGTGGATGTTGACTGTGCTCGGAGCTACTTTCAGCTTCCCCCTGGAAACCCACAGGGTTGTTAGCAGTGGTGTGCGCAGGGGCTTTGACACTGGCTTGTTCTGGCAGGTGAGTTGGTGGCTCTCAAGAAGGTGCGACTGGACAATGAAAAGGAAGGCTTCCCCATCACGGCCATCCGCGAGATCAAAATCCTTCGGCAGCTGATCCACCGCAGTGTTGTTAACATGAAGGAAATTGTCACAGACAAACAAGATGCACTGGATTTCAAGAAGGACAAAGGTAGTATTTGCTGCAGGGTGTGGTTGCGATTAGCCAGAGAGGTGATGCAACTCCATTTGTTTATTCTTAGTGTAAAACTAAAAATCTAAACTCTGGTGTAGATTTTTTTTTTTGCATTCCTCCCTGATACATAGTTCCAGCAAGTTTGGCATCGGGATTTGGCCTTACATCAAAGGATAGATTCCAATTAAAATGAGTTGTTGCACTGCAGAGCAGAGGTAGACACGGGCTTAAAAGGATGCATTGCATTCCTGTAGAGTCACAAAAGAGCGGTCTTAAAAAAAAAAAAAAAAAAAAAAGTCTTTACAGGGTCACTTTTAACACTGACTAGTGGCAACAAACTTGCCAATACCATGAAAAGTTTTCTGTCCTCTGTCACTGGCATCCCACTAGCTTTTGTTTGGGGCCCTCTCTTCCACAAGAGGAGGGAACGACACAAACATCAGTTCAAGCCATGCATAGCAGTAGTCTCTTCAACAAACTAGCTTGAAAGAAAAAACAAAACAGATAGGTAGATGTGACCAGGAGCTCAAAAAAATTTATTTTGGCCCCATATTTTGATCTCAGATGTTCAGCTCGATGCATTAGAAGGGCTACTTAGTTGTTTTGGGTTTTTTCTCCCCTTGAGGAAAAAAGTCTAGGATGCCCAGTAAGCCCTAAATATCACAAGACTTCATTAAAGAAAACACCAACAGAACACACTCAACAGTGCACAAAAAAGAATATTTCAACAGTTGAATCTACTTTCAGTCCTTCTTTTTCTGTTTCTCCTCTCTTGTCTTAAATCATTTCTCTCTTTATTATACCAGGTGCCTTTTACCTTGTGTTTGAGTACATGGACCATGACCTAATGGGGCTGCTAGAATCTGGCTTGGTACATTTCTCAGAGGACCATATCAAGTCTTTCATGAAACAGTTAATGGAGGGTCTGGATTATTGTCACAAAAAGAATTTCCTTCATCGAGATATTAAGTGCTCCAACATCTTATTGAACAACAGGTAACCTGGGAGAAGATGTGGTTCTGTGCAAGCCCTTCTCTGCGCTGTCCCGGGGTTCAGCTGAGAGCCCACAGTTGCCTTTGCCTTGAGCGTGCTTAGGAACAGGAGGTGTCGATCTGCTGTAGGAATACAACCCTGCGTGTTTCCAGCAGTGGTGTGTCGGATGGTTATCGCTAAGCAGTGGCTTTCCTGGGCGCTGGCAGAGAGCACGGGTCCTGCTGCGGGGCTGAACAACCCTAAGCACCTTCCACTGGGCTTGCTGTTGGTAGGGTCTCTCCACGTGAGGCCCTCTGCTCACCGTTCTGCAGCTCCTTACAGCTAACTTTCTTTAGTGTTGACTTGAAGTAAATGGATCTCTGTCTACGCTTGGTCTCCATGGTATTTTGGCAAAAATACTGTTTATTGGAAGTGCTTGTATGCAGAGAAACCATTGAGGGTTAAGGTAGGATGTAGCAGCTCTCCATGAATACTCTCTCTTCTCTAGATAGCAACATTGGGCAGTAACATAGTTCATCACAGAATACATAACAATTATTCATTTGCTGTTAATTTTCAAGTCTTTAGCTGGATACCCATAAGAAAACTTTGAGCCTGTGAGAATAATACTGCACGTAATTGCATCCACACATCTGGATATCCATCTAAAAACCTTCTCTGGGACATTGGCCTATTGGGAAGGGTTTGTGATAAAGATGAGACCGAATTATTTGGGGGTTCCCCCCCCCCCCCCCCGTTTCCATTAAATAGGGTTTGAAAAATTAAGACTGGCATATCCAAAAGTAATTACTGCAAACGCTGCTTTGTTAGGCCTTTCTGCTACATGGGGGGACTTCTTTACCTTTTGCTGCTTGCATCGTGTGAGCCCGGCTGTGATTCAAACCAGTGACTGTGTTTTGTCTTTCAGTGGGCAAATCAAACTCGCAGATTTTGGACTCGCCCGACTCTACAGCTCGGAGGAGAGGTGAGGCTTAGCGGGGTGGAGGAAGGGGGAAATGGTTTACGTAGAGGGGATGAGCTCCTTTCTTCTTAATGTCCACATAGTCCCTTCACTTAGAAGTCCTGGTATTGCCTGAGAAATTATTTCCAGTATGGTGTAAGTGGTGTAATGCAGCTCCAGCTGTCAGAAAAAATACACTGGTATTAATAGCCTTTCATTAGACAAACCAGCTGATAAGGAACCAAAACATCTTCTCTGCTTGCCATGGACCACGTTTTGCTCTGAGATCAGTTGAGATCAGTCACTATTCGGTCACGGCAGCCTGTTGCTGCCTGCAGCAGGTCAGGACTTTTCAGTCTTTACCTACAACTTACTGCCTTGTGCACACAGGCAGACCTGTAAAATCTGTGATCTCTCACCAGCGTTATTTAACTCGGGCAGGTGCTATGGAAGTCTAGACACCTGAAAGCCCACTGCTTCTGCTTACATGCCTGACTCTGCAGTTTGGCAGCGATAATTACAGTTTGTAAGGGTTTTGTGGTTCTTGTCATCAGTTCACGTTTGTACCTTGTGTTCCAGCCGTCCATACACAAATAAAGTCATTACGTTATGGTATCGACCTCCAGAATTGCTGCTAGGTGAGGAGCGTTACACGCCAGCCATAGATGTGTGGAGCTGTGGGTAAGTGCCTGGTTTGTATCTTTGGTCCAGTTTGGGCTGTGAACCTCAGCACACGAATAGAATAGTTCTCGTGGAAGGTAGTCTTTGATTTGTGCTAGTTTCTGAAACCACATCTGTTCCAGCTAGGCAAAGCGTGTTGTGATAGTGTAGGAATACTTTCAAAACTCTGTGCTGTGAGGAAATAGGTGTGTGTCACCTAACTAAAGCTATACCATCTAGTAAAAACTCCTAGAACGAGACTTTTCTTGGTATTGACATGTGAGAGCATAAGAGGTATCTGTTCTCGCTATTTAAAAACCAAACCAACCAGCCTTTAATAAGATGTGCTGCTAAGATGAGAAGGGGTGACAAGCTCGCTCTGTGCTGGTCGTAGCTTCGGTGTATGGTTTTAATGACTGAACAGAGTTTTTCTGTAACCTCTTCAAACTGCTCTGTTTGTCACCTAATTCTTTTAGCTAAATCTAGGAAACATTTTGAAGTAGAGATTTTGGGTTTCTAGTAGTGTAGGGAGCCTCATGACCAGGAGGAGCCTGGGCAGTTCAGCCACAAAGATGGAACGTTTTCCAAGTGATTCAGAACTAGAGACTCGGATTCAGCATTCAGAAGTGGTGCTGGATTTCCCAAAGCGCGTACTTCCCGTTGTGATATTCACAAGTAAACTTTCAGCAGAGATTAGTACACAAACAACAAAGGCTTGTACAAGTCAGGCCCTGCTAATTACTTCTGGAAACTCCGGCCACGAGGTCCAGTTGCTGCTCAGTGTCCTGTGCCAAATTAGCCCGGTTCCAGCAGACAGGTGCCTGTATCAGACCACAGCTATATTTGGCACCAATTGTCACTCCTGTCAGAAGGCTTAAGGGTAGATGTTAAGGACTGAATGAGTCAGAGTTGTCCCCTCCCTTCTTCTCCTCTTTCCCTCCTGGCTGTACAAACGTGTGTGTACAAACGATGCGCATACAAGGCGATACCCTGCGCTTGGCAATGACAAACGGGACACTACTGGCAGCTGAGGATAATTTGGGCCAGCAGATATCCCCCAAATTGTGACAGTAATTTTGAAAAGATAAATGAGCTGAGTCTGTTTTTCTTGTCATGCTATTGACACATCCTCCTTTCCCCGCAAAGAGTTAAAGCGTGAAGCCTGTGACGTGTTAACCAGCCTACTAGTGAATGTTATTTCCCAGCTGCGTAGAATCGGTGACTCTGTACACATAGGTTAGTTTGTCAGTTCTCAACTACAAGCCCTGATGCAAATAACTCTCCTCAGGCAAACCTCCTTCTGAACAGAAACGCTGCAGTGTTCAAACGATCATCCCAAGGGTTTGCTGTCATGACCTCTTGCTTTTCCTCTTTCCAGCTGTATCCTCGGGGAACTGTTTACAAAGAAGCCTATTTTTCAAGCCAATCTGGAACTGGCTCAGCTTGAATTAATCAGGTAAAGCATTGCACATGCATGCCTATGAGAAGAGGTACTGCAGAAACTGCTCGTGCACACGGTCTCGGTGTTATAAGAGCCCTCTTTCTCTAATCTGCCTGCAAAATAGGACCAGCAAACGACTGTAACTGCAAATGTGAATAGTCAGGCATTTAGGTGTCCATGCCCACCGTCAAGTGTCTGGCTGCTAATGTATGCACCCTCAGTAAGCTTTGCTGCTGGTAGTTGAGTGCAAAAATCATCAACCTAAATTACATCTTACACTGAAAATTCATTGTGTTGGATGGTTTATAAACTCAAGGTAAGCATTATTGCTCTTCCTGATACCCCCTCTTTAACCTGAGGGTTATCTGATCTTCATTGAAGTGTGCCCAGACCTGGATATTGGTCCAGTAAGTTGCTTAGAAAGGAAACCTTTTCACGCGGGTTGGTGACCGTCCTCCACCTAGCTGCGTTCCGCCTGCTGATCGTGCTCTGCTTTTCTGGTTCTCAGCCGGCTCTGTGGGAGCCCCTGTCCAGCGGTGTGGCCAGATGTCATCAAGTTGCCCTACTTCAACACTATGAAACCGAAGAAGCAATACCGAAGGCGCCTGCGTGAGGAGTTCTCCTTGTGAGTTTTGTTAGAAGAGAGGATCAGTGCCTGCGTGGGGGTTATGGCCTTCTGTGACGTTGTGCGACTCATCTGCTATCCTTTGGCTCTCATCTACCTGGCAGGATAAAGCAGTGCTTCCCCTTCTTGCCTTTTGCCCTTGGGCAGCCCTCTCCAGGATGGCTTCTCCCATCTGGGGAAGCTGGAACGGGGTCACTGTCCCCTTTCTAAATGTCTGATCTGCCACAGGTGCCTGCCGGAGGGGTTCCCTGCCTCTGCACGCTCGTGACACTGCTAGCCAGGCTCTGCACCTGGAAAGCACACTTGACAGTGTGGCATTCTCACGGTGCTGAGGCTGGCTGACTTCAGAGACGTGCTCTCTGGGGGGAGAGTATAATTGCGTGATAATCTCGTGGGATTTGTAGCAGAGTTGCTCTTAAGTGACAAAAACTAGACTGAAAATATTGCATATCTGATGCCCGTTCTGTTGATGTCTTTGAGATGCTGCGTCACTTAGTAAGAAATTTTGACTGCATGGATTTCTCTTAGGCCTGAGGTGTCTCAGAAAGCGAGCTTCTCCCCCTGTTCAGAACAACCATTAACTCGGCCATGTTTCCAACTCTCTACACAGCATTCCTTCGTCTGCTCTCGACCTGCTGGACCACATGCTGACGCTGGACCCCGGCAAACGCTGCACAGCAGAACAGGCCCTGCAGAGCGATTTCCTTAAGGATGTTGACCTCAGCAAAATGGCACCTCCAGAGTAAGTTCCAGCTGGCATCCTCCACCGCAGTGGGCGCTCTGCTAATGAGCTTTGGGAAGGAGCCACTGGCTTGGGGTTTTTTTCAGTCAGAATTAAGTTGTTATTTCTGGATTCTCTTCTCGCCTCTGCTCTTGCATTTTGTCATATGGCTGAGCAAATAGCTCTTCCTGTGCTGTTGGTTTTCTGCCTGAAAACAGGCTGGTTTTATAAAGCTCAGTTTAATGCTTGTAAGGTGCTCTAAAACTCTGTTGGAAGATACGCAAGAGTGGCATGTAGCATATCCCTGTCCTCTGTGCCACGGAGGACTGGCCAGGCCTCGTTTATGCTGCTTGTTAATTGACTAGAAGAGTGGCTGTTGAGCAGCGTCACACTGCAGCTCTTCTCTCCCGCTCCAATCAAGCAGATTATAAAGCTCTGCTCTGGCTGCTTTGCACGCAAGTATGGCAGCAGCTTCTGAGATTCCACTTTCCTTCAGGGTTACTAAAGGCAGCAGCTTTCTTAGAGCCACCACACTCTCAAAGCTTGGCAGACTTGTGTTCATTGGGGCTTGTGTGCATTGTAGCTAACCCAGTCCCTCAGGGGTGAGATCCCAGTGCAAATTAAATGATTCACGTGCAATTATGCTGCCTTTCCTGATTCTAGGACTTGCCCCTTCTTGGTTTAATAGTGGGGTTGCAGTCAGAGGAACATCTGTGCTTCTCTTATGGCACTAATAACTTCCTGTGGTCTTTGAGGATTAAACGGGTTTTCTTTCCATGTTTCTTAACTGCTAAGTGTTGTTCTCTTCCAGCCTTCCCCACTGGCAGGACTGCCACGAGCTGTGGAGCAAGAAACGCCGACGGCAGCGACAAAGTGGGATTGCAGTGGAGGAGCCACCATTATCAAAAGTTTCTCGGAAAGAAACTACCTCTGTTACAAGCACAGACACTGTCAAAAACAACAGCAGTCCTGTGCACCCACAGCCTGCCCAGCTCAAAACGGAGTCTGGCGCTGGAGATGCAGTAGGTCAGTGCCCAGTCTGGTCTGTAAAAGGCTCCTCCTGATAAGTTACCTCCCCGCGCTCTGGTCTGGGTGTGGGAGGTTTATGTCTCTTTTCAAGCCAGTCTGGTTCTTTCACCTCTGTTTCTACAGAAAGGCCATTCCAGACTCTTCCTATCCTGATTTTTTTTCTTTTTTTTTTTTTTTTCTCTGCTGTGAAAACTATTGGCTTCAGAGCGTTCTGGCTGGTCTTCAGAAGTCACTTGCTGATGAGCTGACTATGAATTTGTTCTAGGAGTTGCATTATTGGTTCTGAAAGATGCTTTCACAGAGAATAATGAAAGGAGTCACTCAGTCACTTAAGCCAGCGAAGTAACACATAATAGGCTGGAAGGTGCAGCCATGTAAAGGCTGTGCAAATAAGCTGAATTTTGATCTTGTTGATCAAATTACATAAAGATGAGGCGTGGGATGCGACAGGCTAGCGGCTGGTGGGCAAAAGTGTACTTTATTGCACTTTGCTTGTTGCAGAATAGATCACTTAGTCATAAAGACTTGCAGGACCAGAACTTGCGCACTGTTTCCAAAGCTGTGACCAACCTCCCTGTCTAGACGGTATTTGGATTCCTGGGAATGCAGAAATACGCAAAGCTGCCCAGACCATGCTGATTGTTCTGTAGAAGCCTTATAAAAACCCAGATATTGGCTAAAGCTTCCGTTGTGTCAAATGTTGTACTGACAAGTAACAAGGAAGACAGTTCTTGCTCCAGGGAATGCGCAATCCATGTGTTCAGTGAAACATGGCAGATGGACAAAAGGTGGTGGTTGGATTAACAAACAGCTGAGAAAAGTGAGCGTCACATTCTTAGTCACCTACCAGCAAGAGGAGTTTAATTTTAAGCTTCTAAACCCAAACCTTTGCACCCCTCTTCCCAAAAACTTTGACTCACAAAGTCAGTGTTGGTGTGAAGGGACACCCTTGTCATTTGTCACTCGGGAGGCTCTGCTCCAGCATGGTGCAGAGGAAGGTGATGCCACTCGAGGGTTGTGTTTTAGACTAACCTGGATACTTGCAGGTCAGGACAGAGTCCTCTGTGATCCCAGGCCAGCTTTCAGCAAGGAATTGTCTTCTGCTTGACCTAATTCCTTCTGCTGCGTCAGTGGAACACACCCTTCCTCCGTTCCAAACAGCAGCTTAGCTCCATCCCGGGAAACCTGCTTTCCAGTGCAGGAGGATCTGCGGAGTGCTGCGGAGACCTTGGGAGGGGCTGAGCTGCTGTCGGACTTGCTGCTCTGGTTGCCACCAAAATGGGCTGAGGGTTTCCATCTTCATCACGCGTCCTTGGACTTGCTGCCGTAACTGGCGGTGTCCTTGGTCACCAGTCCGGTTAGCTGGCTGAGGAACGGGGAGGTTTGGCTCAACTGAGCCGACTTCAAGCAGCAGCCACGTGTGCAGTTGTGTTGGCAGATCTGGGGGCAGAGCGGCAGCTTCCCTCTGTGGCTAGCGGAGCAGTTCCCAGCGGTAGCCTTGGGTGAGTGCAGTGTGTGCGCAGTGCCACGGGGTGCTGCTGCAGCGCTGTTGAGAGCCCGTCGCAGTCTGGAGGGGGCAAGCTGATGGTGGAAATATGAGCACATTGTCTTGGAATCCTCCTCCTGGAGCCTCCGTGCCTTCCCCCCCGGCCCGGGGCCGCGGAGAAGAGGTGTTCGTTGGTGTGTGCAGTGTCACGATTACAAACCGACGCGACGTCGCTCTGCCTAACCTTCCTGTGATGCTTCTTGTGTTTCCCGCAGGCCTTGGAGACATCACCCAGCAGCTGAATCAGAGCGAGCTAGCTGTCTTACTGAACTTGCTGCAGAGCCAGACTGATCTGAGTGTCCCACAGATGGCCCAGCTGTTGAATGTACACTCTAACCCAGAGATGCAGCAACAGCTGGAGGCTCTCAACCAGTCCATCAATGCTCTGACAGAAGCCACAACTCAGCAGCACGAGTCTCAGGCGGCGGCGGCAGCAGCAGAGGAAGCCATAGAGGAGCCACCCACGGAGGCCCAGCTACCGGAGGAGCAGGCGACTCCAGAAACAGCCAGCGCTCAGGGAGATATGCAGAACGTGCTGGCCGTTCTGCTGAGTCAGCTGATGAAGAGCCAGGAGCCTGTTATAACCCTGGAGGAGAGCAACGGGGAGAAGAGCAGCGAGCAACGGGGGCCAAGGAAAACCCCTACAATGCATCCGGAGGAAAGTACAGGTAAATAATCACGACTGTTGCTTGTGCATCTTGGATGCCGTGCACTTGTTTGAACAATTAAAGTATTCCATACGAGTGCCTCCAGCTTAACTGCGTCCAGGAGGAGCCGAGACATTCGAGTGTTGGGACAGAGGGAGGCAGGGGCGTGGATGGGAGGGGGAGAGGTGCTAGGATGTAGTCAAGCCTCAGATTTTAAGACCGAGAAAGACACTGACCCACTCCCTGCGGTAAGTGCTGGACTGCTCAGGAGGCTTTAACAACGGCAAAAAGCCGAAATGTGAAAATACTTACAACCGCTTCACATCTCCAAAGCGTATAAAATCCACTAGTGCTCCACTGTGAATGGGGCAGTGAAGAGTAAAGGTTTGGGTTTTTGCCCCAAAATGAAAGGGAAACTTGGAGGGTCAGTTCTTCCTCTAATACCCGTAGTAATCAGTTCATACGTTCAGGTAGTTCTTTTGCACAGGACGTTGAATCTCTGTGGATTTTCCCATCTTACTGTTTGTGCCAACTCTCTTTTTCACTGTTCCCTTCCTGCCCTCTAAAAAAAAAAAAAAAAAAAAAAAACACCAAAACCCACCAGAAAAAGTGCAGAGATGATTTCAAAGAACATGAGAACTGAAACACTGGAGAGTGCTGGAAGGGAGGGCCAGTGGCAGTTGTGTACACGATAAACTCGCGCAGCCGGCGTCGGTGTGCCTGGCCATACGTAGAGCCGACTCTCAGAAGTCGCTGAATTTCAGGACTCGTAAAGTTGAGCCAAACGGCTGGTTCTTGTAGAGCAAGTAAGAGGCGTGTGTAAGACCTGATTGTATCGGTGAACTCTTGGATTTCCTTTGCAAAGGTGAGTGTAAATGTCTCCATGTCTTTTGTTTTTGTTGATTTTTTGAATTATTAGCAACATCCTGTGACGACCTCACCAAATTCTAGAAGCGCCTCCCGAGTATGTCTCAGACTCTCCAGGGAGCCTCTTTTGGCCCGATACACAACTCCTCTGCAATGTAGCTGAACGTGCTGTGTTCTCGTGCCTTCAACACACCCGCCCACCACAAGCCAGTTGTGATCGTGCTTTTTTTTTTTTTTTTTTTTTTGCCCTAGTACTGGAAGATAACTAGGTTATTGTAGAGCAGATTCAATTAAATAACATTGTTCTCTGTTTATAATTATTTTAAATGATATGCTGTCCCCAAATCAGCTTGGCTTTAAAATTACCTGAAGATTGTTTTCTGGATTTAAATACAATCTAGTTTTAAAGTGGACTGACTGATACGGGTGGAGGGGTGGTCCTGGAAGACTACTGGTTTTCACAATAAAGTTTGACCTTTTTAATAACCAGTTTTGCAAATGATTTGAGGATCTGATTCAAACAAGGCGTTCGTGGCCTCTTACGTCATCGCCAGTAATAACTTTAATTGTCGTGTAGCCGAGCCTTTTGTCGGCGAACAAGATCGAGTCAGTTCAGTTGTGTTGCGCTGCAGGAGTCAGGGCTGGCTTTGCGGGCAAAGTCGGCACGCGAGGCACCGGGAGCAGGTCGTGTCCCGCGGGAAGCTGCGTCCTCCCCTCTGTGGTGTCGCTCCGAGCCGTGGCGCTGCCCGAGCAGGGAGGGTCGGAGCTCTGCTCTCGCCTTCCCCACCGCCTGCCAGGCTGCTTTGTTCTGCCCGCTGCCTCAAAAGCAGCGATGCAAAGTAGTAAGAGCGTGGTGACGGGGGGGGCGTGAAGGGTGCCTTTGGCCTTGCTAGGAGGGGCCCTTTCGGAACAGAAATCCGTGTGACTTTAGGTCTGATTTGGGGGGGCCGAGGGAGAAGGGACAGGGGTTGGGGGGGGCAAAATTACTTCCTCACGCTCCAGGACAGTCTGTGGAATGTTTGTGGGTTGAGATTGGTGTTGGGCTGTACGCTGGAAATGCGCTTTATAAAAAGGTCATAAACCAGGCGAAGCAGGGCTGGCTCTGGTAAGAAGCGAAGCGGGGAGACAGGGTGTACCCGCTCCCTTCGCTGTCGTGGGTGCAGTCAGGAACTGGTGCGCGTGGGCTTGGGGTTGGGGTTTGTGTTCTTCTAAACCAATACCTCAGGGCCACGCTCCATCGGCGTGCAGCTGCCCGCGAGCCCGGTACCGGCGCGGTGAGGCTCGGCGTCCCTCTGCAGCGGGAGACCCCGCTTTCGGGGAACGCGTGCCGTCATGTGGCTCCACATCTGTCTCCCGCTCGGTGTTAGCCTTTGATCCGAGAGCAGGAATTCCCTCCACGGGTGCCCATGTGTTAGGACAGCTGCTGCCGACTGGCTGGGAGCGTGGGGGACGGGACGAGTGCGGGGAAAACGTTAATGAACGTGTGCATTGATCTTGCAACGACTGCCAGCTTTTAAAACTCCCCGCCTCTCCTCCAGCACATCCTAGAGAGCGGGCTGTCTCGGTAGGCTGTTTGGTTCGGGGTTTTTTTTTTTCTATAAATGTATTTATATCTGTTCGCGTGATGTTTTAAGATGGTGTTTAAAAGAAGTAACCCTTCCACAGCATGTCCTCCTCGCATTCTCCCACCAGAGAAGAGACCCCCCGAGCCCCCCGGACCGCCGCCGCCGCCTCCTCTGTCCGAAGGCGATCTCTCCAGCGCAGCCCAAGAGTTGAACCCGGCCGTGACGGCTGCGCTGCTGCAGCTCTTTTCCCAGCAAGAAGCGGAGTCGCTCGGCCACGCGACGCACGAACACCAAGCCTCGAGAGCCGCGGACTACGGCAGGTCCCACTCCTCCAGGACTTACAGCACCGAGGGCTCAGAGGGGGGATTTGGTGCTGAGGAGCTGAATTCGGGCCAGACGCTACTAGAACCCTCTGCCCAGCCTCTGGGGAAAAGCAGGACCTTCTTGGGCTCCGTGAGCCACCTTGGGGAGACAAGCAATTACCAGGGCACAGGATCTGTCCAGTTTCCAGGGGACCAGGACCTCCGCTTCGCCAGAGTCCCCGTCGCCGTACACTCGGTTGGGCAATCTTTTACGAAAGCCGAGGGGAGCAACAACGCGCTGGTACATCCAGAGGCCAAAATTCAAAATTACGGCGAGCTGGGACCGGGGAGCGCCGGTTCCAGCGGGGCAGGAACAGGTCCCAGCTGGGGTGCCCCCACCCAGGCGACTTCTTCTTACGGGAAGGCGTTCCGTGGGCCTGGCAGAGTGCCTCCGCGGGGGGGACGGGGCAGGGGGGTTCCCTACTGAGATGCGCCTTTCGCGCCGGTCCTCCCCTCCCTCGCCTCTCCACCTCTAGCGACAGGACTTGTTTGTTTTTTTTTTTTTTTTTTTTTTTTTTGCCAGAGCGAGGTCTCGTCCGCATTTCAGCTGCTGCAACGCTCCCCGTTGTATTCCTTGCTAGGCTGCCGGCGGGCGCCCCGTGACTTGCTGTAGGGTCCCCCCTCGGGCGTCTCGCTGCCCAAAACCTCTCGCGCTTGGTTAGTGACAAAAAAAAAACCAACCCGCACCGCGACCGGCGGTGAGCTTTCTGCCCTGAGCCAGCAGAGGGGGGGGACCTGTTTAAAAATAGGAGGAATGAAACAAACCCATCCACGTGGGAAGAAGGAAATAAAATAAACGTGTCACAAGCTGGGCACCGGTGCTTCGTGGTGGGGGAAGCGCTGGGCAGTGTTCAGGAAGGGCTGGGGGAGAGTCGGGTTCCCAAAGCAATTTTTTTGGTTGTGGGTTTTTTTTTTTCTCCTCCCCTTTAAAAATTAAAAAAAAAAAAAAAAAAAAAAAAAAAAATTAAAAAAGAAAGAAATGGAATCTCTTGCTGCGGAGGCGCCCGGATCAGCTGTCCCAGCTGCGGAGGCCCAGGACGCGGCTGTGGCTTGTACGCGATGGATCTGACGTCGCTTTCTTTCCGTGAAGCGCCCGGCCGCCCTCTCCCGCTCGGCCCCGCGCCGGGGCTGCGCCCTGCCCGGGGCAGCCTGAGGAACCGCGCTTTTGTGGAGGGTCTCTCCTGGGTTTTGTCCCTCTCCTGCCGTAACTTCCCAGTGGGAATTGCCTTTTTTTTTTTCCTCTTTTTTTTTTTTTTTTTTTTTAAGAGCCGAAGAGAACACCTCACTTAAAAATACGTATTCCTTTGTAATTCATAACTTCCAAAACACTTTAAGAATTAAAGAAAAAAGGAAAAAAAACCCGACGTGTGGTGGGGAAGCGCCCGCAGGTAGGAGTGTGTGTTGTACCCGGCGGCGCGCGTCCCGGCGGGGCTCGGTGCCTCCCCGAGCAGCGGCTCGGTGCTTGGGGGCTTACCAGGCGTTCATGTATCATTTCTATAAGCATATATATTTTTGTTGTTGTCGAGGAAGTATTTACGATGAATTTTCTCCTCCCGCAGAACGTTGCGATGTTGTCCATTTCAATGAGACTTAAACAAAAGAGATGAATAAAACAAAGGTACATATTTATGAGCTTTTTTTCTGAGTAGGCCTTTCCTATGGAAAACATGCGGTTCCTCTTTTAATTTTAGAGACGGCAGCGTTCTGAAGCGTTAAAGGGGTGGGAGCCCGGGGGGCCGAGAGACCTTCTTGCTACTAACAGCATTTGATTTCATTTCTTTTATACAGAGAGAGAAATTAAAAAAATAAAACAAATGCACCTGAATAGGTGCTGCTTCTCTAACTGGGGAAAACCTGCCTTAGGCAGCCGGGCCCGCGGCTGCACCCAGCAGCTTTGCCGCGGGAGGAAGGAGGGGAGAGAAAATAAATATATATATATATTCATATACACGCAGTGCTGGGGCTGTGCAAGGCCCCTGCATGAGCAGCGGCTCTCGTAGCCTTAAGTCAGCACCGAGGAGCGACGCCGTTTGCAAAATTCCAAGTACAAAGTTGTTAGATTTTGGGTTTGGTGGTTTGGTGTTTTTTTTTTAATGGCCAGGTCACGCCTGATGTGCAGAAAAAGGAAAGAGCTGTTCCGTAAGACGCAGAGTGCACTAAATAAACCAGTCGCCTCTGGAGGGGCTTTTTAATTTCTATATTTTTTCTTTCCGCCGTGCAGCTGCCAGCGCCGGTCTGTGGTGGAGCTTTTGTTGTTGTTGTTCTGGCTTTTCTTCCCGAGCCCGTCCGAGTTGGAAGGAAAAGTCGTGTTCCAGTGCCGAACCCTCTTAGGGAGTCGATGCCTATTTATTGTCTTTCCAAACTGGCGCATCCCCAGAAACGCCTGCCGAGGAGCGAACCGTCCTCAGGCCCGGGGTCCCGGCTGCGGGGTCCCGGCTGCGGGGTCCCGGCCGCAGGCGCGGTTTGGGGCGTCCGTCGGCGCGGTTTGGGGCGTCCGTCGGCGCGGTGCCCGTGCGGCCGGGTCCCCGCCGGCCCCGGGGCTGCGGCTGCGGGTCTCCCCGGCACAGCCGACCCCGCTCCGGCACCCCTTCGGTTCGCGGCAGGGGCTGAAAGCGTGCCGAGGGTGGGCTCCCGTCCCCCGGTCCCCCCTCAAGCACAGGACAGACAGCCTGAACTTCTGTCCCTTGCTCGGGGGTGCGGGGTGGCCGATGGCACTTGCCCTCCGTCCCCGCGGGGCCCGGCCGTGCCGCCTGGCTCCTCCCGAAGGTGGTTTTTGCTGCTCCCGTCTCCGAGCCCGCTGACCCGGGGAGGCTCGGGCAGAGCCGCGGCGCTGGCGGGGGCCGCTGCTCCCTCCCCAGTGGCTTTTCCTAACTGGTCCCAGCAAGAGGCTTTCGGTCCCTGCGAGGGCGAGGGGCGCAGGCGGGGCCGGGGGGCCCAGGCCACGGCGCCTGGTCTCGGGGCTGGGGGCCGCTGGCACCCCCCGGCCCTCCCGGCTCCGCTGCTTCTCCTTATTTTTTTTTTTTTTTCCTTTTTTGTAAAGGGTCTCTGTACAAAGAAGACAAAAGGATTCACTGGGGGGGGGAACGTGTGCGTTAGAAGGATTTAAACGTGGTGCGGGTTACAGAGAAGCCGTTCGGTGGCAGTTCGCCCCTCCTTCCCTCCTCCCCGCGGATCGGGTCTGGGTCTAACGCCGATGTCTAACACGCTGTAGCCAGTTACCCAGCAGAGAAGCGTCTGGTAAGACTCTCACTGTACCTCTCCCGAGTTTCGTTTTGAGACTGAGCGCGCCTTTTTTTGGTTGTACCTTTGTCTCTGTACAGATATTTTGTAATATATTAAATTTTTTCTTTTCAGTTTATAAAAATGGAAAGTGGAGATTGGAAAATTAAATATTTCCTGTTACTGTACTGCCGTTTGCTCCGTTGCACTGGATCGTCGCGCTGCTCGCTCTAGCCGTTACAAATTACACCTTAACTGGGTTTTTCCTTTCAAAGCCCCTTTCCCCCCGTCCCGCCCTCCCCGGCGCCGTAGCTCGGTGCCCGGCGGTGCCGGTGAGCGAGCTCGGCCCCGGTGCCGGACCGGCGAGGGTGGCGGGGCCTCGGCACCGCCAGCCCTCCGCCCTGCGAGGCCCCCGCTGCCCGTAGGCCCCCCAGTTCGTCTCTGCTAACGAAGAGCAGGGCCAAGCCCTCGTTAGCCGCTCGGGCGTCACCCAGCTCGCCGGGGCCGCGGCTCTGATGGGTGTCGGTGTCCGGCTGGGTGGGCGATGCCGGAGCTGGAGCCCGGGCGCTGCTTCGGTTCCAGCGGGAGGAGGAAGGATGGAAGCCGGAGCTGACGGTGCCGGGGGGCTCGGAAAGGGAAGAGACGCGTTTAAGGTTTGTCTCCAACCTTCCCCCGGCTCCTGGCAGCCCCTTGGGCGCCGGAGAGGCCCTGGGGGACAGATTCTGCTCGAGCCCCGAGGGCGCGGGGATGGAGCCGTGGCCGAGGCGGAGGGTCTGTGTGTCCCCCCCCCTTCCTCGGTGTTTCTCCACGCGGGTCCCAGCTCCAGCCCGGCTCCTGGGAGGGCTGGAGGAGGCTTTGCCCCAGCCCTCGGGGGCCCCTTTGCTCCCCAGCATCGGCTCCTGGGGGGCGGCGGCTCGGGCAGACCCTCGCTTGCTGCTCTTCGTGGCGCTGCCGGAGGCGGTGGGGCAGGGCTGGGGGGCAGCTGCAGCCACCCCTGTGCCGGCGGTGGGAGGGCAGAGCGAGCACCGGGCAGGGGGTGATGAGGGGGTGCTGGGGGGGGCTGCGGGTCTCAGGCCGGGGGTCTCCGCACCGCAGCCGTGCCTCCCGCTCTAGAGCCCGGCCGTCGTCTCCGGTTCCAGCCCCGGCTTTCTTGCTCTCCTTTCGCCTGGTTTAGCATCCCTGCCGCTGACATGTCTTAAAATATATCCCTGTGCAGATGGTGGGGGGGGCGGAGGCGGCCTCGCGCCGGGTGCTTCGCTCTGCCTTTGAAAGCCGGAGCGAGCCTGCGAGCAGCCGGGCCCGGCCGCCCGGCCGCCCTCCTCCTGATTTATTAGCGGGGCAGCTGGGAGCCGCGCAGGCGGCTGGGTAGCTCATCCATCCTCCTGGTGCCCGCCCGGGGCGGGAGGCGGCCGGGCTGCTCCGCTCGGCTCCGGGGCATCGCCCTGGCACGGCAGAAGGGACCCAGCCCAGGCACGACGCCGGCCCGGGCTCCGCCGCGTCCCACCTTCCCGCCGCGGGCAGACAAAGCCCCGGCGTGGCCGTGGCCGTGGCCGTGGCCGTCCCCGCGCGGCCCCCGCTCCCGCGGCATCCCGCTCGCCGCCTCTACCCCGTCCCAAGGTGACCAGGGCGTTTGATTCTATTTAATTTATTTTTGCATTGAACTTCCCCGGCAGCAGCTGCCGTGCCAAATGGCCGGGGGCTGCGCGGCGCTCGCCGAGCCAGCGCTGTAAATCTCCGGCGTTCGCCTCTTCCCTTCCCCGTTGGGTTACGCTCGGCGGAGCCGCAACTCTCCCGGCTGCTAGGTCCCGCCGTTCCCAGCTCCTCGCGGTGCCATGGCCTGGGCCGAGCCGTGGGATCCGGCACAGCCCTCCTTGCTCCTGCATCCCCGCGGGGCTCGTGCGGGCAGCTCTCCCGCTCATCCCAGCGCGGGGGTCGTGGCGGCGGCACGGCCGGGCTCCACGTGTGCCCGTGGGCAGCGGCTGCCGGCGCGTCCCGGCACCGTGGACGTCGACCTCGGCGGCACGGTGAGCCCGGCACGTGCTCGGTCCTTCTCCCAGCGTGCCGGCGGTGAGGGTGGTGGCAACGGACTGGCGAGGGCTCGGAGAGGAGGAGGAGGAGGAGCAGAGGCCTTCCCCGCGAAGGCTGCGGGAGCTCGGTGCTGCCGATGGCCGCGGGGCAGCCGGATCCCGCCGCGGCGCTGCCCGCTCTCCCGCTGGCCTCGGCCACGGCTTGTCCTGTGCGTGGGAGCACGGGTGTCCGCCCGCACGCACCCGCTCACGCATGTGCACGCACCCCAGGTGCGCGCACACGCGTGTACACGCGTGTGCGCGCACCTGGGGCCGCGTGCACATGCGTGTTCACGCGTGTCCGTGTACGCCAGTCACCAGGTGTCGCTCTTGGCACGGCCACCGCCTCCCACCGCGTCCCCATCCTCCTCCCCGGCTATATTTGTCCTTCCAGCTGCTCCGGCTGTCGGCATTAAAGGTTTTTCTTGCAATTTAGACGTTTCCTTCCAAAAATCCGTTAACACCTTCCCTCGGCATTTGGGGGGGAAAAAATAAAAGGGTTGAAAAGGAACCGGGGCGGGGGGGGATAAAACCACCGAGAAAATGTGGAGGTGTTGGATGTGCCGGGGATGGAGGCGGGTGTTGGGGTTGAGTTTTGGGGGGGCGAAGGACGGGCGCGTGCGCCCCAGTGCTTTCCATCCCATGGGATCCAGCACTTTCCATCCCGTGGGACCGGCGTGCCGCGCCAGGAACGCGTTTCGAGGGCGGTGGTGGCATTTTGGATGGCGTCACCAGGCCGTGCCCTCCGTGCCCTTTGCCGGCACCGGTGGCGGCACAGGGGATGGATGGGGTGGGTTGGGGGGTTCCTTGGGAAGGGTCCTGCCCTGCCCCGCTCCTGGGGGGCCAGCGGCGGGGTGACGTGGTCCCTGTGCCACGGGGCCACCTGGCCCGGCGAGCCCCCGCGCCCCCGCCCCGCCGCACCGGCAGCTTGATTAAAAAGGCAGCGCGGGCGGCGCGGCACAGCTGGTGCCTCCTGCCAGCACCCCGAGCGGAAAGGCGCCCGAGATTAACATCTCCAATTAGCGGGAAAGCGAAGCCGCCGCAGCCCGGGGGGTTCCCCAGCCCCCGCGTACCCCCCGGTGCCACCTCCCAGGGATGCTGCAGCCAGGCTGGGCTGTGGCCGGCGGCCACCCGGCATCGCTCCAGCCTGTCCCCATGTCCCCGTGTCCCCGTGTCCCCACGCTGAGGCGGTGGCCGTGCCAGCGCTCCCGTGCCCCTCCGCCAAGCCGGGGCTGAGCACCCCTCGTTTTTGGGGACATTCCCCTCCTGGCCACCGTGCCCACCGCAGTCCCCTCCTGCCTGCGGGAGGGGGGCATGGGCAGGGTGAACCCCCCACCCCGCTGCGCCCCAGCACCCCGGGGACCGCAGCAGGTGCCTGTACGGGGACGGGGCACCCAAGTGTGCCCAGTGGCAGCGGGGACAGGGCCCGGCACCGCACCCCGACCCGGCGCATCGCCCTCCCCGCCGCCGCCGGTGCAGCTGAGCCAAGGCGAGGGGGGTGCCGGGGGAGGGCCTGCGCCTGCACGCTTTCACCTGCCATTTAATTGGATGTATTTTTAATTAATGGTGCCTCTGGGACCAACATGAGACAACACGATCTCTGAATAGGGGCAGGGGAGGAATTGGGGAAGGTGGGAGGATTGGGCCGCGGGGTGCGCTTACCCGCCAAACGCTGCCATCAATCACCCCCTACTTTTCGGCTCTGGACTTTTGGCTGGGGCTCAAGGCGGGCGCCGGGGCCGCGGCCACCCCCCGGAGCCGCCTGGCACACGTGTGATGAGCGGCACGTCCTCAGCTGCAGTTGGAGGGGGGGGTGGCGGTGCCGGGGGGAGCGTGCCAGTGAGCAGAGCCGCTCTCGCCACGGCATCCTCCGGCAAACCCCGCTCCGAATCTGCTGCCCGGTCGCTTTTGCTGGGACCCCCATGGTCAGGGTGGGGTCTGGGGGGGCTCCCGGACCCCCGGGGCAGCCCCCAGCCCTGTCCCGTGGCAGCAGCCCCTCTGCCCCCCGGCCTCCCCCGCCACGGGGGGTCTCGGTGCCCGCCACCCCCCGCACCGGGCCGTGCCCCCACCCTCGCTTTGTTCCTCCTGCCCGGCCCGGGGGGGCACAGCTGGCTCGGGCGCATCCCCCCACACCTTCTGGCGCAGCCCCGGGGGGCCGGGCTGGGCTGCAGTGCCGGGGCAGCTGCCCAGCCCTGCGAGGGGCTGGGGGGGCCGGGGGGGTTCGCCCGTGGCAGGTGCCGCGGCGCAATGTAGGGCAGACATTAATATTTAGTGGTGCTGGGGGGGGGCACAGCTGCCTCCTGCGCTGGAATGCGAACGGCAGCCTGCGGGGATGGCCGCTGCCGCCGGCCCCACGGCCCCACGGCCCCACGGTCCCACGGCCCCACGGCCCCCGTGGCCCCCATGCGCCTCCTGCCTGCCCGGAGAAGTGGGGGTGCGTTGCGGGGGGGGCGCAGCCCCGGGCACCTGGTCACTGCTCCGGGCACGTGGGAGCTGCGAAACGCGGCGGTGGCCGAGCCCCGGCCCCTCGAAGTCACCGGCCACGTGCGGGGGGACGGGAGGGTCCGGGGGGGTCCCAGCCTGGCTGTGCCACGGCACTGGGCCGGCTTCGGGGCGAGGGGGCAGCCGGCGGCACATCACACGTGGGCAGCGGCTGCCGTGTGCTGGCTTTGGCGTGTTGCAGGGAAACGCGGCGTCGCCAGACCCCGGCCCTTTGCTGCGCGGTGACGGCGGCGACGGCCGGAGGTGTCCGGCCCTTTTGTTCCGGCATCCCGGGACGCCTCGCCCGGAGCAGCCGCCAGCCTGTGCCGCCAGCCCTTCTCCCTTGCGAGTGGTGGTGGGGTGCTGCACCCCACAGCCGGACCCTCATCCCGGCCAGACCCTCGCCCCGGCCGGACCCTCACCCTGGCCGGAGCCTCGCCCCAACCAGACCCTCGCCCAGGCCAGACCCTCGCCCCAGCCAAACCCTCGCCCCAGCCAGACCCTCGCCCCGGCTGAACCCTCGCCATGGCCAGACCCTCACCCCAACCAGACCCTCTCCCCGGCCGGACCCTCGCCCCGACCAGACCCTCGCCCCGGCCAGGCCCTCGCCCCGGCCGGACCCTCGCCCTCGCCCCGGCCGGCGGCGGGCGCGGCGGGTTTATTAGCGTTATTCCGGCATTGTGATGCAGAGAGAGTCGGTGCACCAGCTGCTCCTGCCCGGGTGTTTATTGTTACCTAGAGACAGCCCCTGGCTCCCGCCCAGCTCCCCCCGCGCGATGCAAAATTTATAGCGCGGCGGGTCCCGCTTTAACTCTCTGCCTCCCGGGCGGGGGGGCCGGGCCGGGGCGGGCGATGCCAGGCTGCACCGTGCTACACCGGGCCGGGCCGGGCCATACCATACCGTGCCATACCATACCGTGCCATACCATACCGTACCATACCATACCATACCATGCCGTACCATGCCATGCCATACCATGCCGTACCATGCCGTACCATGCCATGCCATACCATGCCGTACCATGCCGTGCCATACCATACTGTGCCATGCCATACCATACTGTACCATACCATACCATACCGTACCATACCGTACCGTGCCGTGCCATACCGTACCGTGCCGTGCCATACCATACCGTGCCGTGCCATACCATGCCACGCTGTGCCGTGCTGTGCCACAGCGTGCTGTGCCATACCATGCCGTGCTGTGCCATGTCATGCTGTGCCATGCCGTGACGTGCCGTGCTGCACTGTGCCATGCCATGCTGTGCCATGCTGTGCCATGCCATGCCGTGCCACGCTGTGCCATACCGTGCCATGCCATGCTGTGCCATGCCACCGGAGCCCCAGGCCGGCAGCGCAGCAGCCCCCGGGGAGTCTGTATCCATGGCACGGCTAATCCCCCGGCCGGGCAGGGAGCCAGCCCATCCCCGGTGCCCGGCTGCCGCCCAGCCTGGCTGCTGGAGGGGACGCGGCCCCGGCTGCCCCCTGCCCTGGCTGCCCCTCGCCGGGAGGTGCCAGCCCAGCACCGGGGGGTGCCCGGGGGCTCAGTGCCGGCCTGGCTGCCCCAGCCCTGCCGAAACCGCCGGCCGGGGGACAGGAGGGTCCTTGGGTGTGATCGGGTGGGCAGAGGGGCCACGGCCAGGGAAGACGTTGGGCGCTGAGGGGCCGCGGGGGCTCTGCCCACAGGGGGCTGGGTGGGCCGGGGTCTCCCCCTGGGCATCCACTCGGTGCCACATGTCCCCCTCCTTTCTCCTGCCGTGGTGTGGCACAGCATGGCACGGCACAGCTCGGCACGGCACAGCTCGGCACGGCTCAGCATGGCTCTGCACAGCATGGCACAGCTCAGCATGACACGGCACAGCATGGCACAGCTCGGCATGGCTCTGCACAGTGTGGCACAGCGTGGCACAGCGTGGCACAGCATGGCATGGCACAGCGTGGCATGGCACAGCTCAGCATGGCTCTGCACAGTGAGGCACAGCATGGCACAGCGTGGCACGGCACACCGCAGCACACCACGGCACACCATGGCACACCACGGCACAGCATGGCACAGCATGGCATGGCTCTGCACAGCATGGCACGGCACAGCGCGGCACACCACGGCACACCATGGCACGGCTCGCCATGGCACATGGGGGTGTCGGCCCTGCTGAGGGCAGGAACCAGCGGGTCTGTGACCATCTGTCCCCGCGTGACCCCCGCCGTGGCCGGTCCCGCCGAGCCCCTGCCAGCCCTGGGGACACCGGTGTCACCGCGAGGGCGACGTGTGCCCGGCGCCTGCCCCCGGCCCTGGCCAAGCCCCGCGCCCCGCCGCGGCCGGCCGGAGCCTGCCCCGTGCCCCCACCGCCGCCCCGGCAGAGCCCCCGCTCCCCCCGCTCCCTCCACCTCTCAGCAAGTTTTTTATGTGATTACAGGCACTGCATGGTAATTAGTGCTAAACTCATTTGCACAACTACAGTTAATTGGCTACAACAATTAATTAATGTGTTGGAAATTTGGCACTGGGAAAAAAAAAAAAAAAAGTTTGTCATCAGAGAGAAAAGGGGAGAGACGGGGGGGGGGGGCACCCATCTGCACCCACCTGCACCCACCTGCAGCCCCGGCTCTTCCCCGAAGTTTCCCCCGCCGCCGCCCTGCCCCGCGCTTTGTTTTCCCTTTTCTTCTCCCTTTTTTTGTTTATTTTTTTTTCCCTCCGTTTTCCTTTTTCTTTCTTTCTTCCCCCTTTTTTTTTTTTTACAACTTAAGCAAACTCATTTCCCTGATAAAATATAGCATGACTAATGACTGAAGCATGTAAAAATCATTGGGAAAATGTCCTTGGAAGACGAATGCATTTTCAGCAGAATAATTAACTTAATTAACAAATTCACATGCATATTCATCAGGCTATTAATGTCTTCTCAGCTCAGCTTGACGAACATTGCGGTAATAACCATCTCATTTGCATATTGCATTCTACCGCTATCCAAAAAAAAAAAAAGCAACCAAAAAGAGGCGGATGCACACGCGTGTGCCCCGCTCCCGTGGGATCGGCGGTGGGTGCCGCGCGCCCCGGTGAGGTTGGCGAGCCTCGTGCGCCGATGCCCGCGTGCCGGCACGGAGCGGCGGGAGGTGCGAGGCGGACGCTGCGACGCCTGTCGCAGATGCCGAGGCCGGGAGCGGCGGTACCCGCCGCTCCCGGCCTCGGCATCTGCGGCAGGCGTCGCGGCGCGGGCGCGGAGGGGGAGAGGACCCGTAGCAGCTGTCGGCCTAATTCGGCTAACGCGCGGCTCGTGGGCGGCTTAGAAAAACAGATTAGGCGCCTGCGACAGGCGCTGATTCCTGCCATACGCTCGGGGTCTGCGTCTTCATCGCCCGCGCCCGGCGAGGGAGGATGAGGATGGGGAGGATGGGGGCGATGGGGGCGATGGGGATGAAGGGGGTGATGGGGGTGATGAGGGTGAAGGGGATGATGGGGATGATGGGGATGATGGAGATGAAGGGGGTGATGAGGATGATGAGGGTGATGAGGGTGATGATGAAGGGGGTGATGAGGATGAAGGGGGTGATGGGGATGATGGGGGTGATGAGGTGATGAGGATGAAGGGGATGAAGGGGGTGATGAGTGTGATGAGGATGAAGGGGATAAAGGGGGTGATGAGGATGAAGGGGGTGATGGTGGCGATGAGGGTGATGGGGGCAATGGGGATGAAGGGGGTGATGAGGGTGATGAGGATGAAGGGGGTGATGGGGGTGAAGGGGGCGATGAGGATGAAGGGGATGAAGGGGGTGCGGGGATAAAGGGGGTGATGGGGGTGATGGAAGCAGCGAGCGGATCCAGCCCCCCCCAGAGACCCCGCTGCCCCCCCGCTGGCTCCACCCAGCACTGCCACGCCCTGCTTAGCTCCACCCACACGGGCCACACCCAGCTTGGCCCCACCCACAGCAGGGGGTGCGGCTCTGTGTGAGCGCACAGCACACGCGTGTGCAGGCACACACGCACACGCCACCCACGCAGCACACGCATGTGCAGGCACACACACGCCACCCACACAGCACACGCGTGTGCACACACACACGCACACGCCACCCACGCAGCACACGCGTGTGCACACACACACGCACACGCCACCCACGCAGCACACGCGTGTGCAGACACACCGCAACACGCCACCCACGCAGCACACGCGTGTGCAGACACGCCACGGGCGTGCACACCGCAACGCGCGTACACGCAGCGTGCGAGCGGGCACATGCGCGGCTCTGCGCACACACGGCCTGCGAGCACACGCACACGCACACGCTGAGCACGCGCACGGGCCACGGGGGGACAGGGCCCTGGGGGACGGACGGAGGGGAGGGATGGACGGACGGACGGATGGACAGGCAGACAGGTGGATGGACAGGTAGATGAGCATGTGGATGGGAGGATGGATGGACAGACAGATGCATGGGTGGATGGATGGACGGATGGATGGATGGATCGTGGATGGATGGACGGATGGACAGAGGGACAAGCAGGTGAATGGATGGACGGATGGACAGCTGGACAGACGGACGGCTGTGCGGATGGGTGGATGCAGAGGCAGACACGGGGATGGACAGCCGGACAGACGGGTGACGTGCGGGAGGGCGGACAGGCGGAGGGATGGCTGGGTGGGCACGGGACGGCTGGACGGACAGACAGACACGCGGGGGGGGGCGCCTTTCCTCGGCCGGGAGCCACCGGAAGGGGCCAGCGGGGGGGTCTGTCCCTGCGCCCGCCGCTCCGGGGGCACCCACCGACCCGGAGCCTCTGGGGACGGGGGGGACGCTGGCGGTGGGTCCCCCGGGACGGCGACGGCCCCGCAGCGGGCGACCCGCCGCCGGGTGACCACCCGGGACCAGCGATGGGCACGGACCTCAGCCAATCCCCATCCAGGAATCATGCCTGCAGCCAATCCCCTGCCAGGGCTTGCGCTGCTGACCAATCGCAGCCTTCCCCGCCCCTGTCCCCGCCCACCGTGGGTATATAAGTCCCCTGCCCGGGCCGCTCCCCTTGCGTGTGCCCACGGTCCCTCCGGGTCCTTCCACACCGCGATGTTTCCCCCCACGCGTGGCAGTGGATGAGGAGGGGCAGGATCCAGCCCTGCGTGGCCGAGGGCTGGGGGTGTCCCCAGCACTCTCAGCGGTGTCCAGGGGTCCCCGCGCGGGGGGGGGCACACACCGGGCTCCCGGAGCCTCGCGGTGGCGGTGGGGGGGTGACCGGGGGGGGGGGCATAGGGGATGGGGACACCCTGCCTTCGCTCAGGGCTTTGAGGTGCCACCAGCCCCCCCACTCGCCCCGGGGACCTGCCTGTCCCCCATGCAGGCTGGCAAAGCGGAGCCCTTCCCCACGGAGCAACGGGGAAACTGAGGCACGGGTCACCCGGGGCCGCCGCAGGGCCTGGGAGCAAAGTCACCCCCCGTCGCGGTCCCCTGGGACCTCCCCTTTGTCCCCGCGGGCATCCCTGGGTGCCCACCCTGGCTGCGCCTGGAAAAAATCCCCCAGCGATGCCCGAAACAGGGGAGACCCACGGGAGGGAGGGGGGGGCTGGACCCCGCAGCTCGGGGGGGGCCGCGGGGCGAAGGTCGGGTGAAGGGCGCCGGCGGCACGCGCAGGGGCGGGGGCTGATGCGGCGCGCGGTGCCAGCTGTATCCGGAGAAAGGCAAATAATTCAGCGGCCCCGACCGGAGAGGAACCAGCCCGCCGAGGCACGTGCCAAAATACCAGCAGTAAAGTAGTTAAATGGCTCCGGCGCGGGAGCGAGGAGCCTGCGAGAGCCGGCTTGGGCCCCCATCCAAAGGAGTTAATGTCCCACAGTATGATCGATTAGTTGTCAGATGTGATTTCAAACCAATACAAGATGAATGGCATAATTTTCCTTCTCTCATTTTAGGCAGAATTAAGAAGCCATTAGCTAACACAAATTTTTGGCAACTTTAATAAAAAAGCTCCAATATACATTTGTAGCAAACGTTCCCCAAGGTAACCGCGAGGATGCAAATAACCTCCCGCGTCCTGCCCGGCCCCGCCACCGTGGTGCTGCCGGTGCCGGGGTCGGTGCCAGTGCCGGGGTTGGTGACCATGCCAGGGTTGGTGCCGTGCCCACCGGCTCCGGCACCAAGAGGAGAGGCCGAGGGAGGATTTTCTTCCGGCCAGAGCAAAGCAGCAGGGTGCCCTGCCCGGCCTACGGCACCAAGCCCCGGTGCCGGCGAAGGTCTGGCGTCACCCGTGTGATGAGCTGGGAGGTCTCGGCTGCGGGCGGGCGGCGGGGGGCTTTGTGCCGGGGTGGGCAGCGCCAGGCAGGGGCGGCCACGCGGGGACTAGTCAAGGACAAACCGCGCACAAGCTGCTCCTGCCCGCGTGCCCGCAGGCGCGGGGCCGGCGTGCCAGCCCAGCCGTGGCCATTACGGCTGCGCGCGCCAGCTGCGGCCGCCCGATCCCCCCCGTCCCCGGGGAGGCCGCGGGGGGGGCCTGGGCACCGTGCCACCGCCCGGGCACCGGGGCAGAGCCACGGCCCCCGGCAGTGCCCGGCGAGGGGTGACGGGGTCAGACGGGGTGATGGGGAGGGCGGCTTTGGGGGACGGTGGCCGAGGGCAGGGACCCCCCAGCGGGAGCCCAGCCCTGAGGGACCCCCCGGGACCCCCCGGGCTCGGGGGTAACCCAGGGCAGACCCAGGGCCGCCGCCAGCCCTGGCACCGCTGCCGGCAGGGGATGAGCTGGAGGGCAGAGACGGGCCGCAGCCACCCCCCCGCCCCGGCTTTCGCTGCCGGATCGCCGGATTTTAGGCACCAAATGGGGTTGAATTAGGATTATTATCACAGCTGCTCTAAATGTAATTAGTTTTGCTCTGAACTTGTTTGCTTTGCCGGGATTACGGCACAATCCCGCCGATCCGCCCGGCGCTAACTTGAGAGAGGCTTTAATTACTCTAATAAAGCGGATGCCGGGTTAATGTGATGATTCCAAAGGTGTGTTTTTCAATTACATTTAACAAAAAGATTTATAGTCGGGTAAAATTTAATTAGGAGCGTGCAGGAGGGCCGGGCCAGCCGGGACGCTGCTCGTCGCCCGCGGCCGCCGGGCCGGGCCCTCGCTCGGGCCCTGGCGCTGCCATCGCGCCCCACGCACCGCCGGGGTCTGTCCAGGCACGGCGGCTGTCTGTCCTGCGGGGCGGGTGGATGGATCCCATCGGCCCCATCCCGGGGCGGAGGTGGATGGAGGGGGGTCCTGGCTGTGCTGGGGTGACGCGAGGCCACCCGCACGCTGTCCTCATCCCCGGCCCACGTCCCCTCCAGCCCTGCGGCCCCAGGGGGGTGTTTCGGGGGCGTTGGGTCCCCCCCATCCCACCGCCGCGCACCGGAGGCATCACCGGGCGCTGCCGTCTCGTTGGGATCGGCTCGAAGCAGATGGGATCCAGCTGCCAGCGGCAGCACGAGGACCAGGCTGCCGGGGGGAGCGGGGCCGGGGCCCGGGGCCGCGGGAGGGGGCCGGGTGCTCCCGCCGCCCGGCACAGGCCTCCGGCGAGCCCGGCCGAGCCAGAGCTGCCAAGAGAAATGGGCAGATTATGGGATGAACGCGGGCCAAGGCAGGGCTGGGAGGCAGCCGCCGTAAATCAGCTTTTAAGTAGCAACAAAATGGACATTTCCCATATGAAATGAGCCACCGCCTGCCACGGCGAGGGGGGAGGAGGGAGCGGGGCCGGGCCTGGGGGCTCCGGGGTGGGCACGGGCAGCGCGGCACCCCCAGCCGGGGCTCTGGGGGCTGGGGAAGGGAAGGGAAGGGAAGGGAAGGGAAGGGAAGGGAAGGGAAGGGAAGGGAAGGGAAGGGAAGGGAAGGGAAGGGAAGGGAAGGGAAGGGAAGGGAAGGGAAGGGAAGGGAAGGGAAGGGAAGGGAAGGAAGGGAAGGGAAGGGAAGGGAAGGGAAGGGAAGGGAAGGGAAGGGAAGGGAAGGGAAGGGAAGGGAAGGAAGGGAAGGGAAGGGAAGGGAAGGGAAGGGAAGGGAAGGAAGGGAAGGGAAGGGAAGGGAAGGGAAGGGAAGGGAAGGGAGGGAAGGGAAGGGAAGGGAAGGGAAGGGAAGGGAAGGGAAGGGAAGGGAAGGGAAGGGAAGGGAAGGGAAGGGAAGGGAAGGGAAGGGAGGAAGGGAAGGGAAGGGAAGGGAAGGGAAGGGAAGGGAAGGGAAGGGAAGGGAAGGGAAGGGAAGGGAAGGGAAGGGAAGGGAAGGGAAGGGAAGGGAAGGGAAGGGAAGGGAAGGGAAGGGAAGGGAAGGGAAGGGAAGGGAAGGGAAGGGAAGGGAAGGGAAGGGAAGGGAAGGGAAGGGAAGGGAGCCTGAGCTGCCACGGGGTGCTCAGGTGGGCACCACCTGCTCTCCGGCACTCTCGGCCAGGGCTGGCCCCGTGTCTGCTGGATCCAGCCTCCCCCACTGCCCCCGCTTGGGTTTTGCCCCTTTTCTCCCCCTGGGCCTGGGAAGGGCTGGGGGGGAGGATCCCCTCTTCCTGCAGGGCTTGGGGCTGCAGACCCTGGTCTGCCCCCCCCGGGCTGCTCAGCAGAGCCCCGGCTGTCCGGGTGCCCCAGCCCTGGGTGACCCCTTCCCTTGGGGACCACCCGTGCAGCCACCCCAGCGCTGGCCGTGCCCCACCGGGCTGCGGGGGCCTCTCCTCGCCCCCCCAGCATCTCCCACTGCCACCGTCTCCCAGGCACACCCTGGCTGGGGACGGGGGACAGGGCTCGGGGCTCGGCCACGCGCCGGCAGGGGGGCAGGGAGGGAACGGGGGGGGACCCGACCCCAGAGGGGGCTGGGAGGGTCCGGGAGCCCCTGTGCTGGGGCTGGTGGGGACACGATGGGGACACGTGCAGCTCCGTGCACGCTCCGGGTCGGGACACTGCCCGTGGGGGAGCCCTCCCGCCGCGCCGCGCACACGCGTGTGCCCGGGGGGAGCAGCCGCCCTCCCTGCCCGGCCGGGCCGAGGCTCGGGGCGGGCCCTGCGGGGGGGCCGGGCGGGGGCCCCGGGCCGGGCTGCCGGCGGTGCCGCATTCCGGAGTACCAGCATTTGCTGGCGGCCGGTGCCAGCAGGCGTTGGCAGGTTTGGAGCTTCGCAGCGATTCCAGGCACAGATGTCCTTGTTTTAACTCCTCTGCGATGGAGCCTGGCAGGCCGGGCGGGGGAGGGGGCGGCTCGGCAGCCCCCGGTGCGGCGGGGACCGCTGCCAGCCCGGCCCGCCCCGGCCGCGGCTCCGGGGACCGCGGGGACCCCCCCCCCGGGCGGCGCCCCGGCCTCGCATCGCACAAAAGCGGGGGCAGCCGCCCTCCCCGGCCCCCACCCCCGGCCCCGGGCAGCCCCCGGCCCCCGGAGCGGGGCCGCCCGGCCCGGCGGCGGCAGCGGGGCCGCCTCCGCAGCGCGGCGAGCGCCCAGCGCCGGGAGCCTCCGTTTTTTATGGTATCTGCAATTTTGGCAGAAATCTGTCTTTAATTTAGCTGTCCATATAAAAATCCGCACTGTATAATAATGAACAGATGCCATGAAATTTAAACTGAAGCAATGACTCCTCCTCCCCCCCCCCGGCTGGCACTCGCCGGTGGCAGCGGCGACCCGGAGCTGGCGCTCGCCCCGCGCCCCCGCCGCGCTCCGCCGGGCCGGGAGAGGGGCCGGGCCGGGCCGGGCCGGGCCGGGGCACCGGGGGCGGCGGGGCGGGGGCGGGGGGGGAAACCCACTCCCCCATCTCATCCTGCCTGGAAATAAGGGGGCGAGCCCGGGCGAGCCGCGACAGCGGGGTCCCCCCGGTGCTGGCCGCGCTCCGGTCCCCCCGGCCGAGCGGTGCGGGGTCCCCGGTAACGCACCCCGCACCCCCCGAGGTGACTTTGATCCCGCAATCACGCAAACCCCTCGCAGAGCCCGGCGGGTCGCGGCGGCAGCCCCCCCACCCCCCTCCTCGGGATCTGCCGGCCGCCGCCGCTGAGCACCGGGGCCGCGGTACGGGCCGACCGGGCACCGGGGCCGGGCACCGCGGCCGCGCACCGGGGCTCTGCACAGAGCCGTGCACCGGAGCCTTTTACCGGAGCCGTGCACCGGAGCTTTGCAACGAAGCCGTGCACCGGGACCGTGCACCAAACCGCTCCACCGGAGCTTCGCACCGGAGCTTTTCTCCGGAGCTTTGCACCGGGGCCGTGCACCGAGTGCGGGGCCGCATTGCGGGGCCCGAGCAGCCGGGGGGTTCCCGCATCCTCTCGCTTCGGCGGGGCCGGGCGGGCGCCGGGGAAACAAAAATCCCGGGAATTGAACGTAACCCGCAGCCCCGGCCCCCCCCCGGCACAGCCGGCCCCGGGCCCTTCCGGGGAGCAGATGTCACCGCCCCCCCGCAGCCCCCGGACCCCGCGGCCCCCTCCCCTCCGCCGGGGCATCTGCCCTTCGCCGCCGTATCTCCGGGCCGCGGCCCCGGTGCTGCCGGTTGCGGGTGACGGCCGAAGGGCCGCGCGTGGCCCCCGCCCGGCCCCACGGAGCCCCCGCCCGGGCCCCTCTGGGGCTTTTTCCCCGGAGAAACGAGGCTCTTCCCGGGAGGATGCTCGGACCGGAGCCGTCGGAAGAGACTTCGCTCCTCTGCGGGCAGCGGCGGGCGCCGGGGGGTCTCGGGGGCTCCCCG